>CM066735.1:64907500-65507500 GCA_033961575.1 Aselliscus stoliczkanus
GTGACACTGCCCTCCACAGCTAACAACACCTCCACCTGGAGCTGGGCTGCGAGCCCCGGTGTTGATGTGGGCTGCAGCCCCTGCTGCAGTGGGCTGCCATAGGCTACAGTGCGTGGCCGGCAGCCAGCGTGAGCTGCCAGGAGCCGCGGTGAGCGACATCCAGAGGCCGGCGTCCGATCTGCCTCATCCGGGAAGAGCGCAATGATGATACCAACATGGGCCAGTGAAGCAACGTCCTCCACAACTAGACTGAAAAGCAAAGGTATAGCAACTTGTCTGTTCCCCTTCCCTGGTTCCCCAAAGCTGTTCCCCTCCCCCAATTCCCCAATAAAATCTTTAAAAAAAAAAAAAGGAAGATTATTGTGCACACACCGAGAAAGCGGACTGCAAGCCGGGTGCACTCACACCTACGCCTGGACAGCCCAGGCTGTGTTGTCAGGACGTGGCTCTCACAGTGGTGGGAGGTGACGTTTAACTGCACAGTGACTGGTTATATCCGGATTGTCTTAAATGACAGGGAACTGGTCAATGGTTACCTCATATCAACCTTGGGAAACAGCTCAACTCTCGCCTAAATTTCCAGAGGCACAAGTAAGATATGATCCAGGTCAAGTTCGTCTTGCAAAATCAGCTAAATTAAGCTCTGCTTGCATAACTAATCCGGTTTCGTCTGCTCATGGAATTTTCAAGGCTGGTCTCCATTTGTTTTTAATTTTAACAAAATCCTCACAATAACCCTAGGAGAAAATGAAGCATTCCCCTTATTTTATGAATTAAGAAACTGAAGGCCCCAAAATGCAAATAATTTGCTATGAACATCCCCGTCTTATGTTTCAACTATGTCACTAATAGTCACTGCTCAAGTATCACAAATAAGCTATTTCTTGGAGGGTTTGCATGTAATAGGAAATAACAGCAAGGGGAAATTCTCTCCCCAATTAGTGTTTTTTTTTTTTGTTTGTTTGTTTTTGAGGGCAGTGTCACTGGCCCTCATATGTGGGACCGAACCGGGGCTGCTGGCTTCCTAGGCCAGCGCTTAACCACCGCGCCACTCGGGCGGCCCCCCAATTAGTGTTTTTTGAAGTTAAAATATAATTCCTGATTTAAAATATTCTATTTCCTTGAAGATACACAACTAGATACAATGTACATTTGAGTTCAGGATGAAACCCTAGGTATTTTCATTAGAAATCAACAGATTCAACTGTAAGACATTATTTGACAATTTTTCACCTACCGTATATAAATAGCGAAGGTTTTTACATGACATGAAAAAAGTATGGGTGGCTTTCTTTTTCTGTCCTCTTTTCTCTCCAGACATTGATTTTTCTATTTTCCAAATATAAGTATTTTAAAATTATATTTATTGAATTTACTTCTGTATAGAACCCAAAAAGTATTGAATTGGTACCTGTGAATACTTGTGTAACTGCCATGTGTTGTTAGCATGATAATCCTTAATCACTATAACACAATCAGACGAGGTCTCGCAAGGCTTTCATTTGTCAGTTTTAAAACAACACAGTCCTACTCCAGCTGTGAGTAAGAACACACACCTCCCTCCAGCTGTGAGATGTGGGGCGTGATCGTTTCCTGAGTGGGCGCAGAGCCCATTCTTTCCAGGTGCTTCAGTGTGTCTTTTGGCAGTCTGTTCTATTTGCTTTCCCCCTGGGAACAGCAGAATTCCAAGCAACTCAATAGATCTTCCAAAGTAGATCTTCTCATTGTTTTTCAAAACATATTGTGATTTGTAAAAGCTACTGCCAAAGTTTGAGAATATTTACTCAGAGCCCAGGGTGAATCACTAGGAATCATTTTGTGGCCGTAGGCTGACTAATAATCTGACTAGGTTAGTAGGTCACGGAAATGCTTTTCCCTTACTTTAAGCTAATCTTTTTCAGGGGAAAAAAACACACGCCATAATGAAATATCTATAGGATTAGTTTTTCAGTAGTTTTAAGGACTAACTAGAGAAAAGTGACAAGTCTGTTATTTACATTTTAGAGCTTAGAAAGAAGCCACTGAAATGTTCTGATGTCACTTTTTATATTAGGTTAATAAACTGTTGATAGAAGAAACTTCACTTTTGTGTGTGTGTGTGTGTGTGTGTGTGTGTGTGTGTGTGTGTGTGTTTTTGAGGGCAGTGTCACTGGCCCTCACGTGTGGGACCGAACCGGGGCCGCTGGCTTCTGAAGCCAGTGCTTAACCACCGCGCCACTCGGCCGGCCCCACTTTTTTTTCTTTAAAGATTTTTTTTATTGCGGAATTGTGGGAGGGGAACAGGGTTGGGGAATCGGGGAAGGCGAACAGACAAGTTGCTGTCCTTTTGTTCTTCAGTCTAGCTGTGGAGGACGTTGCTTCACTGGCCCATGTTGGTATCGTCATTGCGCTCTTCCCGGATGAGGCAGATCGGTCGCCGGGCTCTGGATGGTCGCTCACCGCGGCTATTGGCAGCTCACGCTGGCTGCCGGCCACTCACTGTAGCCTATGGCAGCCCACTGCAGCAGGGGCTGCAGCTATGCTGTCCCGGGGACTCACAGCAGCCCAGCTCCAGGTGGAGCTGTTGTTCACCATCTTAGCTGTAGAGGGCAGTGTCCCTGGCCCTCATATGTGGGATCCAAACCGGCGGCCCTGCTGCTCAGAGCTCACACTCCCAAGCCAGCTCCCAACCAACAAGCCAGTTGGCCAGTCCAAGAAACTTCATTTGATGTGCCCTGTCTGCAATGCTGAAAAAGAAACTTTATATTCTGCGTGGGAACACGGGCACAGTCAGTCCATTTTCTGGGCTTTCGGTGATCCATCATGCACTCTTTCCAGGCATGTTTTAACCACAGTGGGGTCTGGTGGGTGGCAGCATGTGTCCTTGCTAAAACACGCTCTCATCTCTTGCTCTATAAAGGTTCAGATATGGTTACTGGTGGGATTAGGCTCACCTATGATTCTGAATCAAAGCATTAGGTCAACAACAGGGATCCTTAAAAGAAGTCATAGCACCGAATACACTTCCTCATACCAGAGTCCTCCGGTTGTTTCCAGAAAATAGCACTGACTCGAGTAACTCAGTTAATAGATATAAGACAGAAATGTTAAAATTAGAATAGTATGGGGAAAATACCTTTTCATTGAAAGCGATTTAAATAAAACATGTTTCAAAATGTATGAGACAACGCTCCCATGTTTACCTTGCCATCTTTATATAATATATATTTGTATATAGTATATATTATCTCTAAAAATTCCATTATTCCTCTACAGTCTTTTCCTATTTAACCTCAAATTGCTTGAAACGCCATTCTCTGCTGACCATTCTCCCCGCCCCCGCAGCCTAAAATCCAGAAGATTTCTACTATAAAGACCTACTTCCTTGTCTCGCATTTGGACCCTTTCTTCTTCACAGGTATGAACTGGAAATTCTCTCATTACGTCATCAAGTTTACAGCAGTGTAGGGAAGAAAGCCTGACCCAAACCGGAATTACCTTCCACTTATCAGTTTATAAAGTTGAAAAGCTAGCATCACGCTAGCTGTACACATATTATTATTGGTTATTTCAATCTGAATGCAAATACATGGAAATGAACTGGATAGTTTCACAAAGAGGTGCTATACGATTAGGTGTATATTTACATATAAATGTTTTGCTAAAACTATTACATATCATTGTAAAGGAATCAGTTTCTTTAAATTAATTCAAACCAATAGAAATGTATGAATGCCATAAAATGGGATGCCATGCAGCGTTAAGCAGAAAGAAACAGGATAAACACATCATCTTATTTCCACAGGTTTGTGAGGTGGATTATTTTTACAAACTAGAGTCAGACTTTATGGCTCAGCGTGTCACTATGCTAATAGAAACGTCTGCAGAAACTCTGCCTTCTTATTTTTTGCAGCCAGTAAACACGAGACAGCCATGAGGGGAAACATCCCGTAAAACCTGTTTAGGGTCCAGGTCTTTGACATGAGAAGGAAGTTATAGTGAGCACAGTAATGTTTAAATCAATGAATGCCTTTCTCATGGGATTAATATGGAAATCTGACGCAACATTTTAAAATATGAAATGCTGTTTTAAAAGGCATTTTAAAGAAGTCTCATCAGCAATGTGAGTGCTCTCTGTTTCGGGCAACAAATGCTGCAGGGCCTCTGCATTTGCTTTAGTGTTGCCAATAGATGGTTTTCTTCAGCTGACCCACTGACTTAAAATCAAACGCTTCCTCCACAGAAATCCAGAACAATACTTAGAAAAAATATGTGCACCCCTATGTTCATTGCAGCGCTATTTACAACAGCCAAGACTTGGAAACAACCGAAATGCCCATCGGTGGACGACTGGATTAAGAAACTGGTACATTTATACAATGAAGTATTACTTGGCCATAAGGAACAAGGAAATCTTGCGACTTGCAATGATATGGATGGACCTAGAGAACGTTATGCTAAGTGAAATAAGTCAGTCAGAGAAAGACAAATACCATATGATCTCACTTATATGTGAAATCTAAAGAACAGAATAAACGAGCAAACTAAGCAGAAAAAAAAAAATCAAACGCTTCCTAAAGAGGCTTCGGGCTGAGTGGGAAGAGAAGCAGGGGTCCTCCCAAGCTTTGCATCATAAAATTAGAGTGTGCTCCCTGACAACTGGATTTGTTTTCTGAAAACGAAATTCCTTCTGAGTAACTGAGTGTAAGAACTGACCTCATTATTAATGTACTTATAGAGAGCTATGCTCTTAAATTGTTTGCTAAATTAAAATCTTCTGGCATTGAATTTATAAACAAGGTGACACATCCTTTTAAAAATAATAATAAAGAGGCCCAATTTAATGAAAAAAGAAAGCATGACAGTGGAACAAAAGGCCACATCAGTCACTGAGTTGTTACGCGACCCTGGAAGTCAGGTGACAGCTCACAGCCTCCCTTCCCATCTTGGTGAAGCAGGTACTGGGGACAGTCACCAGCTGCTTCTAGGGCGGCCGAGGCTGGGAGGCGCCATCCCGCGTTACATGGCTACCGCCCGCCAGGCCTGTCAGCTGCCAAAGGAACAGGCTCTGCCATGACCGGTGCAGGGGGGGCCGGCCGGGGAGGGGACAAAAAGCGAGAAGGAGGGACACAGAGCTAGCGCCTGGTGTCAAATGCAGACAGCAATGGCATCATAGTTTCAGGGAGAAATTATGAGAATCGAATGACTTGGAAGTTTTTGGAAAGACCTTAGCGAAATTCCTAAAATAAGAAAGGGCTAAAACATGACTGGTTTTAGAGACGTGGCTTGGGAGCGAGACTAACGGGGTGCAAACCTGCTCCAATCTCTCAGCTGTGTAACTAAGTACTTAAGTGCCCTTTCAGTTTCTTTAATTATGAAACGAAGGTAAAGGTGCTGCCCACTGGCAGGCGGGTGCCAGGGTCACACGTGTCCACACGTGCACAGCACGGAGATAGGGGCCTAACCCCGGAAGCCGCTCCATCAGAGTGAGAAAAGATAAGCTAATAAGAGGGAAACGAAGCGTGTGATTTAAGGGCTGGAATTCATCTAACTCTACTTTTACTTCGGGTCACTGACAGTCAGAAAAGTGAAGGGAACTGTCCTCAAATCACGGATGGGGGTAGAGTGTGGCAGTGAGCCCACGCCTGATTCAGAACTGAGGGTCCCTCCTCCACGTGCCCCGTGAAATGGCCTTCACTCCTCCAGCACATCTCATTCTTTCTTTTTAAAGTTCGCATCACCCTGTAGTCTTTGTGACACAGTCTCTGCCCAGCTGTACGTAAGACATAAATCCAAGTATCTACTACAGCTAGCCTGTATTTTATAGACAGTGTGTTCTCCTATGCAAAGTGCACCACGCTCTCATCTCACTACGTATTCCATTAAAGCATATTCTGTGCTTATTACATTCATAATTATCACTGCTAGCGGTCACAGCATTGTATCACGCTGATGGCCCGTAATTTATTTAACTCATCTTCTTATTTAATGTCCAGGCTACTTCCAGAACTTCTATTATAGGCAGCGGTTGATTTAATTCTTCCCCCATTTCTTCACCGCTGCCTGCATCAGTAACTTGTGATGGCCTCATCCTGGGAATTGCGAGCCCCCTCCCCACCCCCGGATTCTGGGTCAGTCATTGGCGTTGGCCCGCGGGATATAAGCAGCCGAGCCGAGTGTTGAAACGAGCTTGCGTGGCTGGGCTCTTCTGTGTTTCAGCCACCGCCATGAGAGGCGTAGAGTGTGCTGCCAATACGCCCCGCCACGGAGTGCAGGCTATCTCATCCCTGCTTCACAGATGAGGAGAATGAGGCACACAGAGGGGGACGGCTCACCGGCCGGCGAGAGGCTGGGGCCAGGCAGAAGGCCTGCTGCCTGCCGCCTCTACAATGCCCAGTGCTTGCTTTGAAAAAGTTTATTCTAAACCATTTATTCAAATATTCTCATGTCCTAATACATGTACTTTTTCTTATAAGGACGCTATACGTCTTGTCTAGTTTATTCCAACATTTACATTAGTTGATGATTATCAGATTTTTAAATAGATTTGGGGCGAAAACCTTTTCCTTCCAAGTCGCCTGTGTCCATCAGTGATCGGGGTGGCGCTCCGTCCTGGGGGCCAGCTCAGGGAAGGAGAAGCCTCCGTGCGCGGTTGCAGGGACCTGCTGCGATGGCCTGACGCCCCGTGTCCCCTGGCTCCCTCTCCTCTGCCTCCGGCCACGGCCTGCCGCTTCCCGGGGCGCTGCTCTCGGCCATGGCCGGCGTGGCCTCTTACGTGCGAGGTCCTTTCCTGCCACCTCCCCGCACTGGCACAACCGCCGGGCCTGACTCAATTGGGTTTCCTCCCACGTGACATGCTAAGGACACCACCTACAGCACCGACAGCAGGGTGGCTGTAAGGGGCGCCGAGACAGCGCGTGAGAGTCCCCAGGGCACAGCGCTGCCACCACGTCCAGTGCTGGCCCCGTCTTTGCAGTTCCAGCACCCCTGCTACTTACCCGCTGCGGCCGCATTCTACCCCCCTGCCCTGAGGTCCTTCTGTCCTAGACCCCGTTCTCACGCCTCATCCCCACCTTTCCCTGGGAACGTCTGCCCACCCACCCTCTGGATGTGGGTGAAGACGTCCAACCGGCTGGTTCCCTGAGGTCCGGGGCGTGTGTCCAGCACCCACGGCACTTCTCCACAGGGCGCCTCGCAGACCTCCAGTCCAGCACCACCAAGGTCATGGTTCCCAGCGACCCCCACACCTGCCGGGCCCCTCGTGACTCGTACCACTGGAAATGCCACCAGCATCCAGGCAGTTTCCCCAAACCAGAACTGGGTATAATTTCTCCTCACTCCTGCTCTTTAGTCACCAGCTGGACATCTTGTAAGTTCACGCCATTTTTATCCTCATGGTCCCCACGGTCCCTGCAGCCGGCCAGCCCCTGACTGCGCGGCGTTCCTCCCCGGAGGCCAGATGCGGCGCCTGCTCCTGCTGGCAGGCCTTCGCCCTGGCTTTACGCCTGTCCGGGGCGCTGGGACCACACACCGCCACACGGCAGTCTCAGGGCAGCTCCTTGGCCTTCGGCCCATGCCGCAGGGAGAACACCGGCAGTCCTGCCCATCAGGGCGGTGGAGGCTGGGCCCAGAACGTGGCTTTCCCTCGGGGTCCTTTCGTGGGGTGTGTCTGAGCCCAGCAGGGCCTCTGCCCAGGCCGCCCCCAGCACACACACTTAGGCTCAAAACCTGCCCCTCTTGTTGCAACCCTGGTGGGCGGGCCACAGCGCAGCCATACCTCCTCCTGCCACTTATCGCCCCCAGGTGTTCTGACTCTAGACATAGCCACCTATTTTTCAGCTGTGTTCCATGTTGTATGTGGTAGACAGCACCCACCCATCCATTAAATGATCCCATGAAAACTTTTTTTTTTTTTTTTTGAGGACAGTGTCACTGGCCCTCATATGTGGGACCCAACCGGGGCCGCTGGTGTCCCAAGCCAGCGCTTAACCACTGTGCCACTCAGCTGACCCTAAAACTTTTTGATGCTTTAGATTCTAAAATCAAACTCAATACACACCAAAATCACCCGGGGTGCTTTTTCTTAAGTGCCTATTCCCAGACTCCGGATATGTTGATTTAGGTCTTGGGTGGAGCAGGAATTTCCTTTAAAAACAATCCCTAGGGGATTGTAATTGGCAGGCAGGTTTAGGGATGGATTTTCTAAGCAGCACACTTCTGTGTAAGAACACAGAACTTTATCTACAATATAAGCAATGGGGACAGATTTTTAAATTGTAGGAACTACCAAGTTTTCTCATTATAAAAGTGTTGTTTAAAAGCCTTTCATATAAAGGTGTTTGTTGAGTTGGAGAAAGATCTCTGCGACAGCTTATATCTTCTGTGTTTCCAATGCCTACAGCCTAATCACAAGTATTTGGGTAGCTGCACTTATACACACTTGATACTCAAGTGTCTCTCACATCAGCCCCTTTTTCTTTATAAATGATTACAGCTAGTTTCAACAGAGACTTCCCAGGAAAGGAAGTGAATTTTACTTAATTAATTACTAAACTGGGGACTCAGCCATCTGAGAGCTCTTGTGACAGTTTAATGGCTCAAAGTAGCCCTAGTTCCAAGCTCTGATACAAAATTAATAATGATTAATAAAGCGTATATTATATGGGAGCCATGTCAAGGTGACTGCATTAGGAAAAATGGCTGTTTTAGATGATTTGTGCATGAATTTAAACTGACATTGCTTCATTTTTAAACCCACACAAGCAGCAATGGGGTTTTAAATCTTTTTCCCAGTCTATAAATCCCTGGAATGACCATTTTCACATTTTTTTAAACCTACATTAAAGAACAACTCTATTTTCCAAGCCTCTGAGTCCGTGCTGAGTAGAAATAAGCACGCACAGAAGGACTGCAGCAGTGTGGCTGGCTGGCTGGCTCATAGGCGAAGGCCGTGGAGGTGAGTGGCCTTCTAGAAGGCAGAGGGTTCTGTCCCGTATTTTCCTCTGAGTTGATGAATTGCGTCTCCCTAAACTTTCAAGGGATGCCTTTCCCCCATCAGATGACATCGCCACAGCCTAGTTCTTTAATCTGAGGAATATACTGCTATAAAAATCTTGCACGTTGGGACAGTTGTCATTCTGGTCTTTACTCCCTCAAAATCTCTCCCTGAAAATGACGAGGGATGCCTTCTCCTGTATTTTTCATCATGTCTTGTCCTCACCAAAAACCTTCAATAGACTCAGTATTCTCGGTAAAATTACAACTCTTCGAACTTTGATGGACTGAAGCAACTGGTTTGTAGCCTCTGTCTCTGTAAATCCACCCCGGAGATGGTCTTAACACGAGTTGTGAAGTATTTTACCACATCATGTCCTGCTCAAAGGGCCGCATCGCTCCTGCGGCCCCCACAGCAGGTTCCAGCCTGGCACCTTTCAAAGCTCCCCGGGGCTGCTCTCACCTGAACTCCCCAGCTTGGGGCTCTCACACACACTTCGGCCCGCTGATCTCTTTCTTTCCACCTGAAATGCTGTCCCTGAACTGCCCCCCTTCTCCTTCCCAAATTCCCATCACCCTTTAAGGCTTAGCTTCAGTCCCACCTCCTGAGTACACCTCATGAGTCATCAGTCCAGGCTCATTTCGCCTCTAAGCAAATCTATTTGCTCATTTTTAACTGAATCAAGTAACACCTTTAATTTTATACAATCCTGCCATCAGTAGAGAGTGTTTGTGATGAGGCCACATCAAAGCCACAACAATGAAGTGATTCTTCAAGGGAAGCTGATGTCTGAACACCGAACGCAGCTCGCAGGCCAGGAGAGAACCTCTTGGCGTTAGAGGGTCTCTCACCTGGAGTTTCATGGGGGGGCTAATATTCTCCCACGTGGGTGACACCCAGCGCCACAGTGAGAAACGCCGGCCTCAGGCATTTATATGTCGGCACAGGTGCAATAACGCGGAGGGCCGGTGGCTTCGCTCTCAGGCCCCTTCCGGACGTGGGACTCACCCTTCCCCATCTCCCGCCGTGGGCAGGGTGCCCCACGGACTTGCACTCCATTTTTGCCTCTTCACGCTAGTTATAAGCATGTCTTCATCTTCCTCGGGCTGGTCCTGTTCACTCCAGAAACGGTTCCTCGAGGGCCAGAGCTCAGAGCTGCCCGGACACCTGGGTGACGGTTAGAGCACCACCTCCAGCGGCGGTGCTCTGTCTGTGCCCAGTGGCTGGGAGGCCTCACAGCCCACTTTAGGGAAGTCTATCTTTAAAAAGAAGGGGGCGAGGGTTGAACTCAAACAGATGTCTAAGTCTGCATTCTCTGCAAAAGCACAACAAAAAAGGATATAACAAAAGGTCACCTTCCTCAGTTGAAAGGTCACTTCCCTAAAACACCTCACCTCTAACCACACCCAGTCTAGGTCGGGTTGTCGGGTTTCTTCGATTTAAAATTTCTTTGAATTCTGTTCCTTTTCTTCAGAGACTACTTCTCTGAATACTTGCTCAGAGCACTGCAGAAGAGGGGGCAACCTGAGTTTCGGGGCGATTAGTGCATCAGTGTGCGCCCTCCCCGCAGAGCAGGGGGCACGGCCTCCCAGCCCCAGCCGTCCTGCGCTGAGGGACGCGTGCTCGCCGGGCCGGTGGAAAGCGCTACGGGCCCCTGCAAAGCACGTGCGTGGCGTGCGGTCAGCAGGGCCCCAGGCGAGCACGTGCTCAGTGTCCGGAGGTGTCCGCGTGTGTGTCACTCTTGCTTGAAACCGGACCTGAAAACGGCCGGCCTGGCGCACGGCGGCACCCACCGGGGCTGCGTCCCTCTCGTCCCAGCTGGAGGTGGCTGCGCTGGTGCGAACCTCCGTCCGCGTCTTTTCCATCAAGCCCCTTGGAGGCCCCTCACGGCGCGCTCAGGGTCCCGGCGCTCTGCCCTCGGGACGCGGCCGGGGGCCTGACGCGCGTTTCCAGGCCGGTCCGGAAAGACGGGGGAGGGCGCGGGAGGGGCCGGGCTTAGCCGCTCGAGTATCCGAGGTGCGAACTTTCCACTTTGCCAATGTTTTGCCTGGAAACAAGCAGGAACGTTGGCAATGGGAAGGAATTAAAAACAAATGTCTGGGTGAGACCGAGACTTACGCTCAGGCAGTGTATCCGCGGGCCCCTGATAGGTGCCCAGCGAGGGAGCTGCGGGTCGGTCTGGGGAGCGGAACCCTGCGAGGTGCGCCTGGCGCGCGGTCTCCGGAGGCCCCTCTGGGCGGGGAGGCTGAAGCCAGCGGTTCCAGGAGAGCGACGCGACCCCGCAGCCGGGACAGGCGCCAGGGACCCCCGGGTTCCCCCGCCGGCTTCTGGGCGGGACCCGGGCTGCGGGGGCGCCTGTCCCGCGGTGTCCGCTGGAGACCCCGCGGGTCAGGGCGCCGGGGTGGGGACAGGGACCTGGGAGGCGCGCAGGGAGGCGGCTGCAAGGCCGCCCTGCGGGAGGGAGTGCGGCCCCAAACCCAAGTCCCTGCTCCCGGCAAAGGGGAGGGGACACGGGGAGCCGGAGGAACGGCGCCAGGCCGGACGGAGGGAAGCGCGCCGGGAGGAAGGACGCGCTCCGCGTTCCCGGGCCGCGTCTCCGGGCCCCAGGGGGACCGGCTCCGGGGCGCCTCGTGCGCAGACCCCGGCGCAGCGCCGCCCTGCGCGCCGTCCGGTCACCGTGGGCTGCGGCCGGGGGCCCCGGGGGGACGGGGCAGGGGCGGCCCGGGGGGGGACGGGGCAGGGGCGGCCCCGGGGGGGGACGGGGCCGGGGCGGCCCCGGGGGGGCCGGGGCCGGGGCGGCCCGGGGGGGACGGGGCAGGGGCGGCCCCGGGGGGGGACGGGGCAGGGGCGGCCCCGGGGGGGACGGGGCAGGGGCGGCCCGGGGGGGCCGGGGCAGGGGCGGCCCCGGGGGGGCCGGGGCCGGGGCGGCCCCGGGGGGCCGGGGCAGGGGCGGCCCCGGGGGGGACGGGCAGGGGCGGCCCCGGGGGGGACGGGCCGGGGCGGCCCCGGGGGGGGCGGGGCAGGGGCGGCCCGGGGGGGACGGGGCAGGGGCGGCCCCGGGGGGACGGGGCAGGGGCGGCCCGGGGGGGACGGGGCAGGGGCGGCCCCGGGGGGACGGGGCAGGGGCGGCCCCGGGGGACGGGGCAGGGGCGGCCCCGGGCGCCGTCGGTGGTTCGCCGGCGCGGGGCCGGGCGCACAGGCTCGGCGGGAACCCGGGCCGCGGCGGGGCGTCCGGGAACGGCTGGCTCCCCCCGCGCCGCCGGCGGGGGCCCCGGGACGAGGGGCCCAGACCCGCGGAGACGCGCCGGCCGCCACCCGCCCGCAGAGCCCCGCACACGGCGCCCCCCGCTCCCGGTGCATGTGCGGCCGGCGGCGCGGGGCGCAGGGGCCCGGAGGCGACGCGGGCGCATGGCCCCGGGGGCGGCGCGGGGCTCGGCCGGCCATGCGCGCGCTGGCGGGGCTCTGGGCCCTGGGCCTGCTCGGCTGCCCTCTGTGCTGGGGCCGCGGCGGGGACCAGGCGCAGGAGGCGGCCCCGGGCGCCGCCGCCCGGCCGCATCTCGTCTTCATCCTCGCGGACGATCAGGGATTCAGGGACGTGGGCTACCATGGCTCGGAGATACGGACGCCCACTCTGGACAGGCTCGCCGCCGAAGGGGTTAAGCTGGAGAACTACTACGTCCAGCCCATTTGCACACCGTCCAGGAGTCAGTTTATTACCGGGAAGTAAGTGTGACTGCTTCATGTGTTTATTCCTTGGAGAAACCTTAAGCGTTTAGTTAAGATCCAGCTCCTGATTGAGGGAGTCACAGGAAAACTGGGGAATGAATGAATGCTGAATGAATGAAAGAAGGCACTGAGTTATGCGGTGCACCTCCAGAATGCCTGCGCTCGCCTGGTCTTGTTTGGCGGACTCGGGCAGCCTTGGGTCAGGGTCTGTGAACCCTCACCCACCAACCGGGCACCCCCAGAAGTGGTCTCCTTTCCCAAATCAAGTTTGGTTTTAGGGCATGACCAGATTTGGTTTCCAGTGTCACTCTGAAGTGCAGTCACCACCACAGATAAGAAAGATAGACCAAAATGTTTCTGCAACCCTTGGTTGTTCTTAATCTAGAATTGACTAATCAGAGCCACAGGTCATCACACAGCTAAGAGGGGCCAAGGAATGAAAGGCAGTGTAAACCCTGACCAGGGTCCATATGGCTCCGTTTGGGTCTTTCTCAGGAAATCTCTCTTCCAGGGCCACTTACAAAGCCCATTTGTAACTATCAAGGCGCTTCTCAAAATGTAAGGAAATTCCATGGTACCTGCACAGCGGGAGTCAGATTCCATCTGAAGTTTTCAACTACAACTCATGCGCCTGGGAATTTTCTGACTGGTTCCAAGAAAAATCAAATTATTTGGACGCTTAACTAAAGTTTTAAATATGATCGTCACTGATGTGGATATCCCAAGTCGCAGCCTGTGAAGCGGCTGACCCAGGACACGCAGGGCAGGCCGCCACGGACCCAGGCGGGGAGAAGTCAGACAGTCAGCGCGAGCGTCCTGTGTTCTCGCTTCAGGGAGCCCTCGCTTCAGGGCAGCTGTTCTTGGACTTGGATCCTGTAAGGGTAGCCAGTATCCACTGGAAAATTAAAGACTATTTTGTAAGAATCTCTGCCTTGCAGACACTTTTGCCTACCGCATGATCTCCATTGCTTAGCAAACTGTCAGAATTTAGCATTACTGCCAGAAAGAAGAAAAAAAAATCCCATACTTTCCTCTCTTGAGTCATTTTAAAGGTTAATTGCGGCAGAAGATTGAGGGTGTTTGACGTTTATTAAGGGGCAGAGTGTTTGCTGGCTGGAAAGCAGCAAGTCCATCTGGAGGCCTGGAGGTCAAGTTCTCATGTCTAATCCCAACCGCTCTACTGTCTGGCCTAGGAAACAAATGTGTCATAAAGGCTCACTGAGCCTCTTTGACTAATTATAGAATTTATGTTACTCAGAGAGCCAACAGCAGTTGAAAACTATGTAACTGAATTATATGAGCTTATCATTCACAGTAAAGCGTGTGTTTAAGGCTCCTCACCGAACAACAGAGTTCCTACCCGCTGTCTGCACTGAGGAAAGATCTAGGCTTTCCTTTTAGTCTTTGTTTACTTAATGACATGAAACAGAAAGGAAGCTGGAAATAATTGCTAATTTTCTCTTTTGTCCGACGTTGACTCTCAGTTCCTTCAATGCAATCAAGCATTTCATAAGATTTATTCTATTAAAATGTTCTATCAGTGTAAGAAGTTACGCAACTGTTCTACAGACAAAAAGTTCAAATGGCTACTGTGACTTGATTTAAATTTCTGTTTGAATTAGAGAAAGACATTTGCACCCGCAGTTTTCCTCTGGACAAATGGCTGGGAGCCCAGGGACCCTGGAAGCCTGCTCGGGGCTCAGGGAGCACAGTCACCTCTCTTCTCTGTGCGCATGTGGCTGTGTTTCCTGGACTCTAAAGCAGGGGTCGGCAAACTGCGGCTCGCGAGCCACGTGCGGCTCTTTGGTTCCATCTCAAAAGTTTGCCGACCCCTGGAAGAGCCAATCCTGTCACAAGAATTTAAAAACTATTCAAAAGCCATAAATATATTTTTACATAATCAACATTCTGTGAATAATGTCCCTTAAAAATGTTATAAATGAAACTACGATAGTTTTATTTTCATTTTCAGTTTTATTTCAGAGCCACATGTACATAGCCAAAGAGCCGCACGTGGCTCGCGAGCCGCCGTGTGCTGACCCCTGGCGGCTCGTGCATCTCAAAAGTTCGTTGACCCCTGCTCTGAAATAAGAAAAATAAATAAATAAGCAATAAAAACCTAAATGGACCGAGTTGTTTTAAAGGAAAAAAAACAGGTTCTGTGACCTATACGAGGATTCACACATCTTCACATTTATAAAGAAAGAGTTTGAATGCTTGGCGCTGAAGCGACTTCTGACAGTGTTAAGTGTTCCCTCCCTGCGCATGTCGCTGGAGCCGAGGTGTACACGTCTCTCCGTACAGCGCACAGACCCAGGAGGAGTCCCAGGTCCTCACGCTGTCTGGCGATGCTGACATGGGCCTGCCGAGAGCATTCGTCGTGTGCGGCTCCGGCCCAGGAGCTGTGAGGAGCGCAGGCCCTAGGCTCCGCACAGCGGCTCTCCTACGCGAGCGTGCCGGAAGATCAGCCAAAACGCTGCTTACAACGCAAGTTCAGGCCCAACCAGCAATTCCTCTTCCTGGTCTGGCATTGAGCCCAGAAATCAATAGTAATGTCAGGTTATGCTGATAATGCCACTCGTGTAAAGTAAGAGTGTTGGTATTAGATGCTGGCGTCTTTTAGCCGTTACTGTGTTCCCGAATGATGCATTTTTATCTCAGTTAATCTTTACAACAACTCTGCGAGGTGTTACTATTGACACCCTCATTTTATACGGACGTGGTAACAGGTTCCCAGAGAGGCAGCGACGCGGGGTTCTGCACACTGGACTTTGAGAAACAGCACTGTAGGCGTTCAGAGTTGGCCTGGTGACCTAAAGTTGATTGACAAAGCGGCTGCCATGTTTGGTTTATTTCAAAGTAGTTTTCTCACCTTTTTTTTTTTTTCACAGTTTCTCAAATGAAGACTTGGAATTCACAGTTTTCCATGTCTTCATTTGAAAACCTGAAAAATAGTGAAGGCTTCCGAAAAAGAAGTACAAGTTTTGCAAAATGTAGACATGTGCTTTCTGCAGACTTTGTAGTAGGAAAGATTGGCAATCTGAACTGAATTTACATCTTGAGCAACAATTTTATGTTTTTACTAGTTTGTTCTTTTTCCCACTTGAAATACCATGGCGATCATTTTAACAAAAGCAAAACCAACTCGAATAATGAGTGTTTGTAATAGGATATTGGATAAATTCATGTCGTCATAAACAACCTGCCTCTCGCAGCTTCTTCCACTCTGAATTAATGTCACCGGTGTCTGAACTCATAGAAAGGGAATTATAGGGGAGGTCCTCTTTCATGCCTGCCTCCCTTCTGTTACATTGTTTGTAAAATGTATCCTGTCGTGCCCTGTAGGTGCAATTCATTTCTCCTCGTTGCTGAAGAGCGGTTTTTGGCATTGATAGGCTCCAACGTACCCTCCGGTCTCCTGCTCAGACCCCCGGGGTTGTTTCCAGTGCGGTGTGCCATTCCCTGCAGCTGCAGCGAACATCACGCTTTTCGGTGACCGTGTGCACCTGTCAGGAAGTGGGGTCGCTGGTTTCCAGGGAAATGTACGTTCCCTTTTCCCAGATACTGCCCATCGGTCACCTAGAGCGGGTCCTCCGTCCACGCTGCCGCGAGCAACACGTGGCCGGCCCGGTTTGATCCCGTCTTCCCGGCGCTCACCTCTGTCTCTTCCATTTTGGTCGTTCTGCCTGCTATGCACTCGTGTGCTGGCATGGCTTAGATCTGCATCTGCCTGGCGACAATGAGCACCTTTCCACGTTCTCGTGGACGGTGGGGAGACCCCCGTATTAGGCATCTAGTCACGTCTTCAGCCTGGTTTCCCCTTAGGTGATTGATTTCTGGTGGTTATTTATGTATTTGATTCCTTTGTCAGATATTTGTATTGTATGTGTTCTCTCCCATTCTGTGGCTTGCTTTTTAACTCTTAATGGTGTTTACTGAAAAAGGAAGGTTTTGATTTCATTGTAGTCTTATTTATAATCTTTTTCTTTTCTATGTTCTATTTTAAATGTTTTTGACTAGATCAAGATCATGACAATGGTCTTTTTCTAAAGATGGATTGTTTCATTTTTGTACTTAGATCTACAGTTCATCTGGAGACAATTTCTAGTATGGTGTAAGTCAGAGTTCAAGGCTATGTTTTCCATGTGTATGTCCATTTGACCTGCGCTATGTGTTAAAAAGACTGTGCTTTCTCCACTTCCCTGCAGTGGCACCTTCTTCACGTGTCCGATAAATGTACGTGTCTGGGCCTGCTTCTGGGCTCCGCCTGTCCCATTAGCCTCTTTGTCCACTCCGGTACCAATGCTGCACGCAGCCTCTTACTGCTGCAACCTCACACTCAGTGCTGATGTCAGGAATGTGAAATTCCTCTCCTTCAAAATTGCCTCAGCTATTCTTTACCAGTTTATTCATTGTAATATGAAAGACCAGGAAAGATGGATGTGCAGGTGCACACAGGTAAAAGACGTGGCTCTGGCGGACATGAGGGAGTTCCCTTCTGCATCAGCCTGCTTTCTGAGGGAAATACCAAATGAGGTCACTAGCGGAGAACGAGGGTCCAGAGGTGCAAAGACAGAGGTGGGAAACATTCCTCTAGGAGAGCGGGAAGTGGGCCAGGAAAGGAAATGCTGCAAAACCGCTGGCGGTGTGGAGGTCAGCCCACGGAGCCCAGCCACTCTCTGTTCCTCCCGCTCCGTGAGCAGGTGCCTGTGTGCAGGAGACGCACCGTCACGAGATGGGTTCCACTTCCTAGGGCTTTGCCAGATGGAGGGAGTGGGATCGTGGACTCTAAACCTGGCAAGGAGATGGGGCACGTGAAGTCTGTGTTCTCTGAAAAGCTGCCAGGGTCAGGGGGTGGGGTTGGCGTGAGCACACGACAGTAACCTGGGAAGCCGGAGACACGGGCCAGCTCGCCCCAGGGCTACCGCTCGGGGTCACACGATCAACAGTCTGGATGCAGAAAGGCTCCAGGCTTCGTGGGGGCTGATGTTTCATGTGCCGGGGCCACATATCCGTGACGCCCAGATGACCCGGTGCCCGTGGCGCCGTAATCCACGCTCCACACGAGGACCCAGGTGAAATCTGCACACACAGACCCGCCTCCACCCGCGGAGCCCCGTCCCGAGCTCCGCACCCGGGGCCTCCCCAGCGGCCTCGGACCGCCTGCTGCAGCCTCCCGGCTGCCCGCTCACACCCTCTGCGCAGGGTCACTGCCAGGGTCCTCGTACTTCCCCACAGGGCAGTGCCACAGCCCCCCCGTTTCCTTCTAAGAGGGTTCTCTGTTCTAGAACATTCTTCATTGTCCTCTGGGAAAGCACTTTTGCTTCCTTCCAGACACTCTGCCCTCCTCATCTCTTGCCTGGGACCCTTTTACAGCTGCACACACAGGGGCGCACACATGTCCTGTGCACAAGGAGTTGCAGCAGCCCGCAGAGCACTCGACGGCCCTCGTTTTACAGCCGTGGACTCTGCTTTCCCCTGGCCAATCACAGTCCGCAGTCACATCACCAACACCGGTCCGCCGACAACTGGGCCTGGTGGGCGCACAGCCAGAGAATCGCCAGAAAGGCGCTATAATTTTAATAGCATCATCTTATACTGTACTATTAATTATATTGATCTATACCAGAATAATATATACGATAATATTAATGTCTGCTATAAATGATCTATAATTTAAAATGTTTAACCTATCATTTATTAGAAATTTATAAAAAGATTGTGCCATAATCTTGAATCTGAAGAACTCAAGAATTTTCAGATGGTTTTATCAGACTTTAACTATTATCTTTGGGATCACAGGGACCAGCCCCGTCTGGTGTCACACTAGAGTGCACACTCTCCTTGTCTTGGAACTTCGGGACAAGCATTGTAAACCACTTACTGATACGAAAGAAAGTGTCCAATCATCTATTTCTTAAAGAATGCTGAATCTTAACAAGCTTTTACGGTGTCAAACCCCTCCGGTAAGGCCCTGGGTTTTAGCTCTCTGTGTGAAAGTTCAGTGAAGCATGCTGCCCTGTCCTGCAGGTGTCACCAGCTGTCCGCACAGGGACGCACAGCGTCTCCATCCGCATTTCTCAGCTCTGGCCCGAGGAGCTGGCCACTTCACACCTTTGTCTGCCATCGGTAAACTGGGTTATTTCCTTGCTGGGCTTGCAACTTGTTCTGTTGGGTTGTCGGAAAAGTCATGATGTATTTTTTTCTATGTTTTCCGTCGTTGCAAAAACGCGTCATGAGTTTTCCCACAAGCCAACAGGACTTACAAACTTTTTTGTGACAGACCTTTTCAGGACCATGCAGTAGGTGACAGACAAGCCTAGGTTCCAAGCAGGGCTCAGTGGGGCAGTGTGTGTGTGTCGGGGGAAAAGTGGGGGGCTCCAGCCCTTCCTTCCTTCCCAGGCCAGCCCAGGGCCCCGCTGCCACCTCCCAAACACTCGCGCCATTCACTCTACTCTGGGACTGATTTCAGAAGCCAAGCGTGACGTGGTTGACAATGTGTAACCATATAAATACATTCTGGTGAGACAGTTAATCTCATGTTGATTGTACCTGCCGGAGGGCCTTTAAAAATCATGCTAAATAAACCAAAGTAAAACACAGCGACTGCCTCTGACCTTGTCAGAGCCGAAGCTGTGTCCGTGAGCCTGGGGACGGTCGCAGGCTCACGGGCCCCTGGCCTCCTGCGTCCAGACAGCTCACAGGACAATTCCCCAACCCGCGTTGAGCCAGAATGTTGCGTGTCGGGACGGGTTCTCTAGGTCAGAATGGTCTTCATGGGAAACACTGAACAGCAGGTTCTCGGTGGGGAGTGGCATGCCTCCGGGGCCTGAGGCTGCCGCTGGGAGACGCGCCTGAGGGGACGAGGGTGGCCCACCTCACCGGGCTCACACTCCCCGAGCCGCACGGAAAGACCGACAGCAATAGCAGGCGATGACTTAACTGAACATTTGCCTGAAAAGAAATGTTCTTTTCAGACAGTTCTAGTTAGTGTTAGAATTGTTATACTGCTTGCAAGTCATTGTTTTAATGAAAAACATCTTCTTTGCCTCTCACTTCCAAAGCACAGGGGCTTTCATTCCGGAAGGGTCACCAAAGGCCTGTGGCGGAGAAGTGGAGGGAGGGGTAGGGCCGCGTGATGGGCTTGGCCTTGAAACGAAGCGAGAGAGAGAGAGAGAGAGAGAGAGAGAGAGAGAGAGAGAGAGAGATGGGGGGAGAGAGAGAGAGACAGAGAGAGAGACAGACAGAGACAGAGAGAGAGAGAGACAGAGAGAGAGAGAGAGAGAGAGAGACAGAGAGAGACAGACAGAGAGACAGAGACAGAGAGAGAGAGAGACAGAGAGAGAGACAGACAGACAGACAGAGAGACAGAGAGAGAGAGAGACAGAGAGAGAGATGGGGGAGAGAGAGAGAGAGAGAGAGAGATGGGGGGGAGAGAGAGAGAGAGAGACAGAGAGAGAGACAGACAGAGAGACAGAGAGAGACAGAGAGACAGATGGGGGAGAGAGAGAGAGAGAGATGGGGGGAGAGAGAGAGATGGGGGGGAGAGAGAGAGAGACAGACAGACAGAGAGACAGAGAGAGAGAGACAGAGAGAGAGATGGGGGAGACAGAGACAGAGAGAGAGAGAGATGGGGAGAGAGAGAGAGAGACAGACAGACAGACAGAGAGACAGAGAGAGACAGAGAGACAGATGGGGGAGAGAGAGAGAGAGAGAGAGCGGGGGAGAGAGAGAGAGAGAGAGAGACAGACAGAGAGACAGAGAGAGACAGAGAGACAGATGGGGGAGAGACAGAGAGAGAGATGGGGGAGAGAGAGACAGAGAGAGAGAGAGAGAGAGAGAGAGATGGGGAGAGAGAGAGAGACAGACAGACAGAGAGACAAAGAGACAGAGAGAGAGAGAGAGAGACAGAGAGAGAGATGGGGGGGAGAGAGAGAGAGAGAGAGAGAGAGAGAGAGAGAGAGAGAGATTGTGGTCATGTAAAAAGCAGCAGGTTCAAAGAGAGGGTGATTTCAAGATAGAAAGGCCTGTGCTTGGAGATGTGGCTGAAGGCAGAGCTGACAGTACAGGGGAGTTAGCGGGACGTGACTGAGGGAACGTGGGGGGTAGATTCGCGGCGACGGCCCCCTGCTCAGCCTGCTGGAATCATACTCGTCCATAGTCCAGCCCATGCCTCGTCCCCTGCAAGCCCTCTGTGCCTCGGCTGTCTGCACCGACACCACAGACAGGATGTCCAGGTTCACACCCACAGAGAACAGTCCCAAATCTAGGACGTCGGGCCTGATGTTTATAAAGCTAATGGGTTATGGACCTCTAACCATCGCAGCTATCGGGTTTGGGGAACATACCAATAGAAAATAATCGACGTGCTTCTTACTCTCTCTGCACTCAGGAAAACCTCAGGCCACATGCCCCTCCAGGTGTCACACTGGTAACTGGTCCTGCTGTGGTGATGCTGGTCATCTTTTATCTGACACTAACTTCACAGAGATGACTCTCTCCCTAACTAGGCTGATTTCACAACACAGTGCTCTGTGCGCAGGAACATTCAGCCAGGTGGCTGGTTCCCGTGTGCCTCCTGTGCGGCCACCCGCTCAGGCCAGGCTCCGTGCATTCTGGAACGAGACAAGCAGAGGGCGTGCCGGCCCGGAGATGGGCAACAGCTGGACGGCACCTCCAGTCAGGCCGCAGGCCGCCTGGCCACACTCCGCTTCTGCGTGCTGGCTTGCTGTTGCTTTTCGCAAGGCTCCCAGCCACATGCGCACTTGCCGAGATTCGGCACCTGTCCTTGTCGCCCACTATGAAGCTGCCTCCCTTGAGCACCTTTGCGATGAACAGAGAAGGTCATTGCTGAGTCTTAGCGTGGAGACGGTGTCTTAGAAAGTCTGAGGGCTCGAGACTCCTTTACTCATAAGCTTTCCGGCTGCCAGTGCATCCTGACATTTAGAGACGTGCTGAAGCCTTGTAGCTGAACTTACAGCTGTGTAGTTTTCCCCACATGTGGGTTTTGGTGAGAACTGGGGCAGGGGAGTAAGTGCGGTGTGGCTGCTGTAACTGCTCCGGACTTTCTCAGGCTGGATGTGTGCGGGGCCACGGACCAGGCACAGCTCTGGGAAGCTGTGTGTCCCTGGCAGGGCGTGTCTCTTTCAGTCCCTGCTCGGCCCTTATATCTTCTACGTTGAAGTACCTTGATCCCCCTTTCCTCAGATTTCTTCAATAATTAATGTCATCCATCGGGCAGACACTCACATATGCCAAAGAAAACAGTCAAGAAATCGAGAGGGGGGATGAAAAAGAAGATGGTGTGGAGGGGACCGCAGGGGACCGGGGTGTCACAGGACAGGTCAGTGCGCGCGGAGGAGAAAACGGAAACACGGAACAAGTGGGAGTCCCTTCTGCGGCCCAGCGTCTGCCCGGGCCTCGGTGCGGGCGCTACGGACGTTTCAGAAAGAGCGCGAATGTGAACGGCAGGTGGGCCTTCGGAGCAGCACTGCTGCCTTCATCTGCCCGCTGCTCTGACATCAGTCACCACCGATCGATCCGCAGGCCGCACATCAAAAATGCCTGTGAAACGCTGGGAACCTTTGTCCTCAGGACAGTGTGTGCAGTGAGACTTAGAGGAGACGGAGAAAGATAGATGGATGCAGCCTATCTTTAACTTCAGATGAAATAAAGGAAGACATTTTGGGTTTTTGAAACAGAGCTTCCTAGGTGTTTCATTTCAGGCACAACTTGAAATAAACATTTCACTTATTTTCTGTTACAAGTATTTGAATTCCGCATCCTCATAAGGGATACACACATAAGCAAATAATGTAAATTATGGGTTTCTGTTCCATAAACCTCAAATTCTATCCTATTTCATACAACCTGCAAGTTATATTTTCTAAGATCAGAAAATGCCACTATGGAAACATTATATGGATTAATGTCAAGGAAAAGTCTATATTTGTCGCCAGGAAGGTTTTCTGTACTGGGAAGGAGGGTGCCCACGTTACTAGGTGTGTGACGGGTACGTTCGGACAGCTAACGAGATGCCGGCCTCTCCGAACCCACAGGAAGTCCCTGCTGACAGCCTGCGGTGGATTCTGGTAGCAATGGATTATTGTAGTTACATCCCTGCTGAGAAAGCCATCACAAACCCAGGACAGCAAAGCTATGAAGCACCACACTCATCTAAGCAGTCCTGGCTTGTTCTGGAATGCTTCCAGCGTACGTAGAAATACTGCCTTTCGAATCTCACATTTCTTGAAGCAACTTTAGTGAAACCTGTGTCACACAGTGATATCGGTGAGCTTATCATCACTTCTGCCACCTTCTGAATCCCTTTTTCCAAAACACGTCCACGTTGTTAACATTCAGCACTTTTAAAATCCTTTTGTGATGCCACCGCTGATCTTATCTTTGGTTTTACAGAACTTCCCTCCTTAGTTAATTAGTATGCATTTTCACCATGTCAATCTGGTGCCACATTGGTGTGGCCAATATTTAGGCCAAAGGTGCAAGTATTTGAAATTCAAATCATTACTGAGAATTTTCATTGCACTGTTTGTATCAAATCCATAGAACTAAAAAGAAAAGGAAAAAAAGCGATGTGTTAACAAGGTTTACGTTTGCCTCAAGACTTTACAGAAAATAGTATTAATAGAATGGATTTTGTTTACCTCCTCCCTGAAAAGCAGAGTGAGCTTGGAGCTGTGAAGGGCTGGTGAGATTCTTTGGCATCCGGAGCCGCTTAGTGAGAGGCGTCCAGGCCCCACGGCCCCAGACCACCAGGCGGGGCCCCAAAGCGCCCCACAGCCCTGCAGGCCACAGCCTGCGACGGCCCCAGGGCCCCAGGGCTTTCGCACGCAGGCCTCTGTCTCTGCCCCAGGCCTGCACTTACCGCCCTTCAACGCGTTTCCTTTTTACGCAGTGGGGATGCTATTACTATTTTGCAAAGGTTGATCCAAGACAAGAGACATTATTAGTTTACTGCTGTATGCATAGTAGCAAGTGGGTAAGCTGCAGCTGCCGTGGCCGAGTCCGGGCTGTTTGGGTCTCCGCTCTGAGTACAGACTTCAGCATGACACCAGCGCTCCCGGCTCCAGGGCTGCTGTCCGCCTCCTGAGGCCGTCACGCTGTGTCCTCAGCCAACTGTGGACGGGCCGCCTCGGGAGGGGGAGCCCGTGCCCTGGCCCAGGGCTGGCCTCCCGGTCCTCCCCGCCCTCCTCCGCCCTCCCGGTCCTCCCCACCCTCCCCCGCCCTCCCCCGCCCTCCCTCCATCCTCCCCGCCCTCCCCCACCCTCCCCCGCCGCCCCGGTCCTCCCCACCCGCCCCATCCTCCCGGTCCTCCCCGCCCTCTCCGCCCTCCCCGCCCTCCCTCCCTCCTCCCCGCCCTCCCCCCCCTCCCCGCCCTCCCCGCCCTCCCCGCCCTCCCCGCCCTCCCTCCATCCTCCCCGCCCTCCCCGCCCTCCCGCCCTCCCCATCCTCCCCGCCCTCCCTCCATCCTCCCCACCCTCCCCCGCCCTCCCCGCCCTCCCCGCCCTCCTTCCATCCTCCCCGCCCTCCCCGCCCTCCTTCCATCCTCCCCGCCCTCCCCGCCCTCCCCTCCCTCCCCACCCTCCCCATCCTCCCGGTCCTCCCCACCCTCCCCCGCCCTCCCCCGCCCTCCCTCCATCCTCCCCGCCCTCCCCACCCTCCCCATCCTCCCCACCCTCCCACCGCCAGGGCCCCCGCAGCGGCCGCTTTCAGCACCGCCTCACGCCGCTCACCCCACGAAGCACTGGGCACCTGGGTTAGGAGGCGGCCAGAACACTGAGCGGAGCTGAGAACCCACAGGGGACATTTGGAGGGTGAACACGTGTATGAAACACTGAACCGCAGCCGCTGAAGATGCCCGAAAAGCAGAGTTGTCAGAATAGTGAAGACGTGCATTTTCTCACCGTCGAGGAGGGAACAGCCTGGACTACAGGAGCAAGGCCCGCTAGTGGCTGACGGCGCCCTGGCTGATGGGAATGCCGCTGGGCGAGGCAACCCGCGGCTACTGAGCTGGTGAAGGAATCAGCGATCGTCACACCTCCCTTAGCTTCATCCCCGAACGCGCCATTTGATTTGGGGGGCATGCCTACGTCAGGGACAGTTACGGGTACACTGTGCCTCTGTTTCAACAAGGTGTATAGAAAAGGCAATTGCTTGAAAACAAACTAGACCAAGCGGCAAGTCAAACGAGCCACTGAGCGTGAGCTGAGTGACGAACCAGCTCACCGAGGGCAGGTCTGCAGGGACGTCTCCTGGGCTTTGCTCTGAGTTCCTGCTGCCCCTGGAGACCTTCACCACGGACTCGGGTGAAGACACGCGCCTACCAACATTAGCAGGAGCCGGAACACCCTGGACGATGAAAGCAAGTGTCGTCCAGGCACCAAACGGCAGGAGGACGAGAGGTAACATCCAGAAAAGCAAAGCCGTCTGTGTAGACTCACAAACCATTCCTGTAGATGCGGGAAACCGGCTGAAGGCGAGCACGTGGAAAAGCAGCTGGCCTCCCCGCGCGGCCGGCAGCGTGACAGCGTGATGGACGCCATGACAGCCGCCAGTTACCCTGACGGCAGTCCTAGAATGATGCAGACTACAGGCCAGGCCCATGGGGCCGCACGGCGCAGGCCACTGGGTCCTGTGTTCTGCCCACGGCCCGACTTTAAGAGGGACAGCGACCAGCTGGAGCGCATGCCGAGGAGGAGGCCTGGTCCCCTCAGAGCCTGGGCACCAGCTGAAGGGACTCAGGCAGCTCAGAAACACAGCGTGGTCTTCCCGCATCTGACAACTGTCACACAGGAGACAGTCCACACCTATGACGCTCCCAGACGGGCAGAGCCCGGGGCAATCCTATATGAGCCTACGATTAGCAGGGTCCTCAGAACCGCAGTGAGCTGCCTGGTGAGCCACAGACCCTGCACGGGGAGCCTTCCAGAACCTGCCAAGGACTCAGCACCGGGGCTCTTCACAGCGTCCTGAGCTTTGACCTTGGACAGGCCTCCGTGCAGGGCGCGTGCTCCCTGGTCACCCTCACACCTGGCAGACCCAGCGTGCGCGTCCTCAGCTGTCACCCAGGTGCCTTTTTCCCTCTGATGAAAGCCAATCACGAAGAAAAGAGAGGGTCTCTGGCAGGGACCCCATCTTTGATTCTAGCCAGAAAAAGGGGCCCCGCAGTTCCAGCCCAGCTCTGCGCCCTCAGGGAGCCCTGGGTGCCCTTGCTGGGGCATTTCCCACCATGACAACCGTCTGTTGTTGTCTGTCTGTCTGTCTGGAGCTCCCTGACAGCAGCAGCCATTTCATTCACGTTGCCCCCCACAGCTAGCGGTGTCTGGCTCAGGGCTGCTGACTGAGCATGAAATTAGTAACTCAGCCTAAACGATGCTAGTTTCTCATCTCATCAATGACAGACTTGTTATACACCCCCTCCCCCCACTTCCAGCCCCATCCCAAGCCAGAATTAACTGAAAATGACGGTAAGGCCTATAAATAGAATTAGTCTTTGAGACAAGATTCCTTTGGAAGGAAGGGTAAAGGAACACCTTTCAGAAGGGGGAAAATTAAGTCACACTTTTCTAACTTATAAATATCTAAGTGACATTTGACTCCTAAGCGACAGAATCTTGTACCTGATTCCTTCCTTTCAGAACATCCGTTTCTACTGCAGCCTGGCAGATCTGTGCAGCAAGCATCAGGGTCTGCACGGAGCCATGAGGGCTCACCTTTTGTCCTATCAGCGTTGTGCACTGATAAGGGCGCATTAAATACGAAATTGCATGTAAACAATAATAGACAGTCTTTGAGAAAGGGAATTCAAAACCTGCTGCTACTACCAGCACCCAGTGACATAAATTAATATGTAATAAAATGACACAACTCTTCACAGATTCTAATGCCAAGCTGCAAAGGGCCTCTTGGCATTTTTCTTTGAAGTTGGCAGGAAAGTGAGAATGATGGCTATGGATTTTAACAGATTTGGCGTCTCTAGGATCACTATTGCTCACAGGGAATGGTGTTCACATGGGAGGCAGATGGTGACCCAAAAAAATCCACTGAATTAAAAAAATTTTTTTTTAGCTAACATGATTACAGCATTCAGAACATATTAGGTGAAAAACCTATTTTTTAAGCTCACTTGAAATTGTTCAGAGAAAGAAGTTAAATATTATTGATGCGTGTGGAAACTTCTTTATCACATACCCATCCATGATATAGATCCGGTTTGTACAGCTGCTCTCGGGGTGGGAACATGGAGGGTCCTTGGGGTGAGAAGGACTCTCAGAGGTCAGCCAGTTCTCCTCTCCCAGGTAAGCGTGTCTCTGCCAGAATCCCGGGCAGATGAGCATCCAGCCTATTTTTTGCTTGCTTTTTGTTTCCTTGTTAGAATTTTTTCTTTTTTGGCATTGAATTAAAATCTGCCTCTTTGTGATGCCATCCATCAGTCCTAATTGTATATTTTGCAATAAAGCAGAGATCGGCTGGTCCACCCACCATGTCACGAAAGCCACACCTCTAACTAATTCTTGATGTTTCTTCCCCCAGTACCTTCCCTCATGGATTCAATCCTAAGCACGCACTGCACGCGCCCCCACTTGCCTCCGTTGCCGCTTCGCCAGGTGGCAGCCCGGGCCATCTGGTCCAGGCTGCAGGCTCTTTTCGGCTCTCTCTGCGACCTGCCTTCTGCCCCAGTGGTCTCCACACTGAGGGGCATGCCCCCTGGGCCCCACAGGTGAGGCCTCACACACAAGAAGGAACACGGAAGTTCTGTCCACATTAACCTCACCCACTTTAATTTCCGTGTGTGGGTCATAATGTCCACAAATCGGCAGAGGAGAGCACGAGTGTGATGTGTAAGTGAATAACTGCTCATATCCGGGGGGCATGTGCTAAGCACTGGAGGCTGTATTCCAGACACGTCCTAAGGCCCACCTCAGAATTTGCACACTGCCTTTACACAACATAGCATCTCATTTTTCTCTAGCTTTTTCTTAAGTTCATAGTCAGATATATCCAACTTCCCAGATCCAGCCACACAGTCTTAAACAACGAGCATGTAAACGATTGTTAACACGTAATGCCTTCCATTTATCCCAATTAGATTTTCTTACATATTTAAACAGTTTTGATATAATCTCATAGAAAAATTTCAAGTGCAATGCAAATGACATTTTCCTGAACCAACTGGAAGCTCATTGTTCATGTATATTTCCTACAAACAGACATATTCTACACGAGCCACTAAACAACTATGGAAACCAGGAAATGAACAGTTACCCCCGGCTCACCCTCAGACCCCATGTAAGCGTGGCCGGCTCCCCACGCGTGCCCTTCCCCGTAACCGTTCCAGCTCAGAACCCCGTCTCGTGCTTGTCATGTCTCGTGGGGCCCTTTCATCCTGGAGGAGTTCCCATTCCTCCTTCGACTTACACGACCTTGACACATTTGAAGATTTCAGGCTATTGTTTGGTAGACTCTCTCAGCGTCCGTTTGCCTGATGCCTCTTCAGGAACCGATTCAGGGTGTGGAACCACAGACACAACGCTGTGTCCTCATGGCGTCTGGTGGCGCATGACGCTGAGGTGTCCTCACCCTTGACCAGAGTGAAAATCCATACCCTTATGCGATGACAACCATTCCCTGGGAAAAGCCCTCAGCAAAACGCCGTGCCACAAACTCACATCCACTCCATTTGAATGGGCAGAAAGTGCTACTGTGTTTTCTCTATTTGTGAGGACACCGTGAGAAATGTGAAGGGGCTGATTTCCTGCTATTTCTTAGGAAATACAATCCCTATTTGGCACTAGCTAATCATTTACTCTAAATTGTTTTTTATGTGTGTTTTTTAACTTTATTGGGGAACACAGTGTGTTTTTCCAGGACCCATCAGCTCCAAGTCCAGTCGCCATCTTTAATTCAGTTGTGGGGCGCAGCCCATGCAGGAGTCAAACCGGCAACCTTGTTGTTAAGAGCACGTGCTTTAACCAACTGAGCCCCCCAACCGCCTCTAAAATGGTTTTTCAACATTGTGCTGTACACCTGAAACTAACATAATACTGAATGTAAACTGTAATTGAAAAAATAGGTTTTTTATTAATTAAAAAAAAACAAAATGATTTTGCAACAATAATGTACGGTGAGTCATAAACCTCTTTCTCTTTGCAGACATCTAACAGGTTGGGCACTAATTATAAACTTTTTTTGACAAACAGGAGATTTTTGTATAAGTTTTGCAGGTGTTTTTAGTGCTTTAGAATTAACCTGAAATAAATTATCTCAGGAAATGATTTGGGAGCTAGCGTGACGCCCCTAGATGAATAATAATAAGAATACTCTGAAATTCTTATCCTTCCCTTTATCATGTTAGTTTTCTGTCTTATAATTAAAAGAGTAAAGTTTATTCAAATAAATTATGTTACAAGAACTTTAAAAACACTTTGGGATGAGTGGTGAAATCTCAGTTTCAAAAGTGCTGACTTAGAGTCAAATGTATTGCAAATGTTAAATAGGAAGCTAATTAGGATACGAGGAGAGTCCAGGGCAGAAATACGGAATTGGTCTTATTTTATTTGGGGTAGTTTGTCTCCCGAGAAACACTGTTTAATTTAAGGACCACTGTTTTAGGCAGAGTGTCTCTTTTCTGCATTGACCAGCTCTTTACTCTTCTGCCAAGGTATCAGATACACACCGGACTCCAGCACTCCATAATAAGACCCACCCAGCCCAACTGCCTACCTCTGGACAATGCCACCCTCCCCCAGAAGCTCAAGGAGGCTGGCTATGCCACTCACATGGTTGGAAAGTGGCACCTGGGTTTCTACAGGCAAGAATGCATGCCCACCAGGCGAGGGTTTGATACCTTTTTTGGTTCACTCCTGGGAAGCGGTGATTACTACACCCACTACAAATGCGACAGCCCCGGCATGTGTGGCTACGACCTGTATGAAAATGACCGCGCCGCCTGGGACCATGACAGCGGCATGTACTCCACACAGATGTACACGCAGAGAGTGCAGAAAATCCTAGCGTCCCACGACCCCGCGAAGCCTCTGTTTCTATACATCGCCTACCAAGCCGTGCACTCCCCGCTGCAGGCCCCCGGCAGGTACCTGGAGCTCTACAGGTCCATCGCCAACATAAACAGACGGAGGTACGCAGCCATGCTGTCCTGCCTGGACGAAGCTGTCGGCAACGTGACCCAGGCTCTGAAGGCACATGGCTTCTACAACAACAGCATCATCATTTACTCCTCAGACAACGGGGGCCAGCCCGCCGCAGGAGGGAGTAACTGGCCCCTCAGAGGGAGCAAGGGCACGTACTGGGAAGGGGGCATCCGGGCCGTGGGCTTCGTGCACAGCCCTCTCCTGAAACACCGGGGCACGGTGTGCAAGGAGCTGGTGCACATCACCGACTGGTACCCCACGCTCGTCTCCCTGGCCGAAGGGCAGATTGACGAGGACGTCCAGCTGGACGGCTACGACATCTGGGAGACCATCAGCGAAGGCCTGCGCTCACCGCGGGTGGACATTCTGCACAACATCGACCCCATCTACCCCCGGGCGAGGAACGGCTCCTGGGCGGCGGGCTACGGGATCTGGAACACGGCTGTGCAGTCGGCCGTCCGGGTGCAGCACTGGAAGCTGCTCACGGGGAACCCAGGCTACAGCGACTGGGTCCCACCTCAGGCCTTCAGCAACCTGGGGCCAAGCCGGTGGCACAACGAGCGGGTCACCTTGTCAACTGGCAAGAGCGTGTGGCTTTTCAACATCACCGCCGACCCCTACGAGAGGGTGGACCTCTCCGGCAGGTACCCTGGCATCGTGCGGCAGCTGCTGCGCAGGCTGTCGCAGTTCAACAGAACCGCGGTGCCCGTCAGGTACCCCCCCAGGGACCCCAGAAGCAACCCTCAGCTCAACGGGGGGGTCTGGGGGCCCTGGTACAAAGAGGACAGCAAGCAAAAGAAGGCACGCAAAAGCAAGGCTGAGAGGAAGGAAAAGAAAAGCAAGAGGAAGAAGAAACCACAGGACGCAGGCTCGGCTCCCAGGTGCCACGCGGGCGCTCCTCGTGGCTGAGCCGCAGCCTCGTGCCTGCTCGGACGGGGGTCCCGTCTCGGGCCCTCCCCAGCGCTGGAGGCCAACCAGCAAGGGCAGCCCGGCACTCTCACTGCACAAGCAGCAGACTTGCGCCACGTCAGGCCACCTGGCCGTCACACCAGACGCTTGTGCTTGGGGACAGAGGGGCTGGCATTGGCGCCACGCTTGGAGGGTGTGGGCACGGCTGCCCCTGCGCCTTTAGAAAGCCACCGCGGCCAGAATGAGCTCAGCTGCCCCGCGTCCGGGGCCCAAACGCCGTGCTTGCATTCCTGCAGGGACAGGCGCACGTGCTCAGTGGCCAGCTAGCTGCACAGAAGCACAGGCAGTGCCTGGGACGAGTGGCGTCGGAGCCGAGGCCCCTCTCCCAGGGAGTTTCTGTGTGTCCACCATGGTTCCACCCCAGCCTGGGTCTACTTCCCGTGTTATTCCTTTCCCGTGAAAAGCGGCTGCTTTTCTCACACGAGCAGCTCATACCTCATTTTATCACACATGAGGGGACAGCAAGTGACAGCGTCTGAGCACACCTCTAAAACGTGAATGTAACTTTTCTAAACATTTTAATAGAGGACGTTTCAGCGTAAAGTACATAAGTTATTTTTATAGAAACAAATTAATTATTTTGTTTTCATAAAGTTATACAAATGACTTTTAATTATTTTATTTTCTACATATCATTAGAATTTTATTTCATATCCTCAAGATTACCAAGCACTGTAATACTATAAATTACTGTAATACTGTGTGAATACACAGAATACGAAAAGAAAATTATGCAGAAAAAATGATAATCCTCATTGTTCAGCATGATTTTGAATGTAGTAAGATGCATCTCCTCCTTAAAAGTCACTTGGAGAGGCAGTGTCTGCACAGAGTTGAGGGACAACTCTATGGTTTCTATCATAGTTTATTTATATATCTTAATTATTAAAATGATTTATTTTATGGCACTAGCAAATTTAGCATGACTTTTCTGATCTAACTTTTAATAGGTAACATATTATTCATCTTAACAACAAAAATCTTTACAAATAGGCAATTAAAGGTACAATTTACCAACCGTAGGAAATAGCCTGGCTTTTGCAAATAAGACGTGTTTGCACTTGCCTAGTACATGGAGAAAAATGCTCTCTGTTAATGAATAGCACGTATACTGATGCTGCTCATACACAGAGGACACGGTGGGGACACAGACAGACATGGAGCCGTGGGTCCTGCGAGGGGCGGCTCTGACTGACATGTTAGGGAGTTCTGCCTGCAGACACCAGGAGGCGGCCAGGGGTGTGTCACGGGCACCCCGGGCAGGCTGGGTGGCTCCCTGGTCCCTCCAAACGCCGTGCTTGCATTCCGGCAGGGACAGGCGCACGTGCTCAGCGGCCAGCTAGCTGCACAGAAGCACAGACAGTGCCCGGGACGAGTGCGTCGGAGCCGAGGCCCGTCAGGCTCCAGAAGGGACTTCCGCAGGGAGTTCCTGCATCTCCCTGTCATAGTTTACGATCGGTGTGGCAGAGCTCCCCCTAAGGGCCTCCTGACACAGAGGCCTCGGCCGACACTGCAGCTGAGAGCAGCGGGGGTGGGTCTGGGAGCCGAGAATTAAACGCTTTTCCATCAGAACTCAAAGGACTGCCCTACAGTCTACTACTGAAATTACTAACTAAAACAGACAAAATGATTAAACATTTTTTATTTTAAATATTTTACTTTCAGAATATACAGTTCCATCTCATTATGTAGGATGAAATGCTATTTCCTGAGCTTGTGTTTTGCAGATTTAAATGGGTCATAAAAATCAAAGGCATTGTCAGTGTTTTCTTTTCCTTTCTTAGTGGCACATCAAACACTGAGGTGACTCAGAACAATGGTGTTTTATAATTGAAAATATATACAGTTATCTCCTATGAAAAGTTCTGATGTAAAATAAGTTCAGGAAATGCTGAGTTAAAGGGTGACTTGATGCAGACTTTCTTAGGTTGTTAAAGTCCTAGTGTTCCTTTTAAATCTGTAACAGAAGGAAGTTTTTATATAGTATTTTCTAATTTATTTCACCATAAAATCCTGTCTGTCACACATTGCATGGGACTAAGCAAAGTACAGACTTTGAAAGCTGCTAGTGTCAACAGAACCTTCTAAAAGTTCCCAGCAAGACAGAAAAGGAGCGAAGAGGCAAATTGGGGTTATGAAAACTAACATGTGAACCCAGGAGTATGATGGGATATGATGTGATTTCCAGTTCCCTATAAAAGACCCTAACTTCCTCACTGAGAATAAAGTTTCCTACCTGGAAACGACTCACAGATGCTGTTCCCTGACTCTAAGCGCAAGGCTCTGGGCAGCCTGCCACTTAAGAGAAGGCTGTGTCTTGCCCTTAAGGAGCGAAACTCTAATATAATCGTCACGTATAAATGATGACCGTTTCTAACATGCTGCCAGAGTCACTGGGGATCAGCAAACGCCCTTCACTGGGCGCCCTAATCAGTCCACGATGTGATGCCGCCCCCCCTCCCGGTGCTAACGGGGCTCCAGGGTGCACGCCCCAGGGCCCGGGGCGCTCTCCTAACCTGTGACCCTTTAGCGGTAACAGAGGGGATCAACCCCTCCGCTGGCAAAGGGTCGCAGCAGCTTTGTGAGAAAACCATGCGTGGGCATGGCTCTCTGTCTCGGATGAGAAAAGACAGAAAACATTTTCTCCAAATAACAAAACAAACAAAGCTGTCGCCGCCCCTCAGTGTGCCAGGCCCCCCACAGGACCGGCTCCACCTGTCCTTACGCAATCTTTCCTCACATTCGAAAAAATGAGTGACGGTTACAGTTTCCTTGACCTGGCCCCATTTTACAGCCTCAAGACTAGAGGAGAAGCTGTGACCGAGCCCACGGCTAACACACCACCTCTGATGCCCGGGCACATGGCTGTGGCACCGGGGTCAGTATCTTCGGCCCTGTATTCACAGGATCCTCGGGCACGCAGGTGGCAACTTTGTTGGCAGCGCTCAGAATGTGTCATTGGCAGGGCTGAGCTAGCTTGCTGAAAGTAGCAAAAAAAACTTATGTCACAAGCTAATGACTGCATTGCTCCCTCTTAGTGAATTACTTATTAGAACTCATTCATTCAACAAATATTCCTTAGACCCTCCTCTCTATCAGGCAGTGTTCTAGATGCTTGAAACACATCAGGGAACAAAATGGGTAAAAATTCTTACCCTTAGGCAGGTTACGTTCTAGCCGAGTTTGACAGCCAAGAGTAATAATCAAATTAGATGCTGACAAAGAAAGAGCTTGTGGAAGAGGAGGATCCATTCAAACCCAAGTTTGCCCATCCATTCACTCAACATTTACTGTGTCACATGCAACGATGCACACTGGTGTGGTGAACAGAGTCCCCACCGCCCGGGGTGTGCATTCTCCTGGGACACACAGCACAAAACACAGGACCAGCCACTCGTCTCCCCTCTCTGCCGTGTAATATATCCCGTAGTACATTTCCTGCTTTACTTAATGTTTTATTTATTCTGTCACCTCCCAGTATTTGGTTTTTGAAGACTTAAATAATCACATGTCCACACATTCAGCTACATTAGCCTGGGTTTCTACTTTCCATGTCCTGAATAGGGGTGTCACTGTTGAAAATAGAACAAATCATCTTTAATACCTTTCCTCAAAGTATAGCAATGATGTGAAATGCAGAAATTCAAGCACATAAAAAACCAACTCTAATACTGCATATTTATAGGAACAGAGTGTTACCACAAAGCCAAGCAAAAATTATGCAAAACTGAGAACAAATTTTATCTCTATAATCTTATTATCTAATATGGTACGACTCTTTTGAATATTACAGAATACATTAAACGAGAGTTTTCAGAAAGCAGAGAAAGGCTTAAATTGAGAATAATTTTTCTGCAGCAAGTTGTGCAAAGGAAGAATATAAACAGCAAATACACCTCTATGTCATCATAGAATTATGAAGCCGAAAGCCTACACCTCACATCCTTGGGGTGCAAAGCTCTCCGATCTTGCAGAGCAGGGGCTCGGCTTCTTTAAAGATGCACTTTTCCTAAGCATGTCATTGCGTGTAGCATCTCTGGGAAGCCACCGACTCGCTGGTGGGATAAGCCAGTAAACACACCACCAGTGTCTTTGGGAGCTGGGCGGGCTTGGCCTGTTCACCTATCTTTCCTTCTCACAGCTATGATTTCAGGTCTCTTTCCTCTCAAAGCCGCTACAATCCTATAATATCCTTGTCCATTGACATGTGCAATTTTGGATAAAATCGATCCCAACACACGGAAAGGAGCAAGAAAATAGAAAGTGCATTAGAATGTCTCTGTGTTCACTCTGCAGAAATTCTTTAGCTGAAAATTACAAGTGGGGAGCATTTATCTCATGAACCAAATAAAAGTAAAACGTCTTTCAGGAACAAAGTCCAAAACCAGTTTTCAGTAAGACTTCTATTATCTCTCTAGAACACTTCAAGAATTAGCTCCCTCCGCCTGGAGAGTGGTGAATGCTGGGAAACACTTTCAACTAGTGGTCCAAATCTGAACAACTGCGAGGAAGAAGTGTTTCAGAAGCAAAGTTCAAAATGGAACCTTGATGTGGCTTGGTGTCTGAGCCCGTTTTCTCACGGTGCCGTCCCAGAAGTCCTCGACACTCCCTTCCAGCGCAGCCCGCAGCACGGCCCTCGGCCTCCAGCCCTGCCCGCACGCCCCTCTCCGTGCTGGGTTTCCTGCCTGGGACGGCCAAGCCCGGCAGCACCGAGGAGCTGGGGAGTTTGCTGGCACCAGACGTCGCTGCAGAAAATGCAGGGGTTCAGATCACATCACCCCAAAATACTCTGCCTTGGCATCCTGGTTATTCTGCGTGCGTTGAAGGCACTTTGACAGCACAGACACCGAGCGTGTCCAACAGAAAAGCCAGGGCCTCCTTCCTGTCCGGCTCCGTGGGTCCATGCTGCGAGCCTCCCCACGTCTTCCTCGCAGGTGCTCAGAAATAACGAGCTGATAATCACACCAATCGTATTATTTTATTCTTTAAAATGCAACAAATAATCCTAAGCATTCGCAAAGAAAGATTCTGGCGTGTCCATGGCGTGTGAATTGTCTCATGAGCATAAAAAAACCTTTTTGTTATTGCCTTTAATTATGGGTCATTAACATGCAGTTAATTATGCTATCATTCACTTAGGGGAAGTTCTACGCTGACGCAGCCCTAAGGCATGACGGGAATGAGAGCACACCTCACTTGGGAGCAGAGTTTTAAATGGGTCAGGTGCAGTATTGCGTGGGATACACGGGGCCTGGGGAGAGAAAGGCGAGTAAGTGGGGTTTTCTAATGGAATAGTATCCACCAGAGGGAGCACAGACAGTCGGAAAGAACATAAATAACACCAAGGTTGACCATTAAACTAAATAGCTTTCCCCGAGGCTTCAATATCATAAAAAAGATCATTTCCAAAATGACACCAGCCCTCTTTCATAGAAACAAAATGTCATAAAAAATCAGACATCATTTTTGAACAGCGGCTCTGAGGCTGTATCTGTATTTTGAATCAGGCCTTTCATCACAATAAACCATAAATAAAATATGAATCCAAGCCTTCGCTTCACACATTAGTGATCAAATGCATATGTAATGCATGTTGAAATTCTTTTCCACTTTGCACAGTGAATGCAAACAGATAGGAAACAGGCACCTCATTTAAAAGTTTACAGCCTCATTTAATCTTGGCAAACGTGACAGGAGAGAAGTATATGCTAAAAGATGGTGAAGTCACCAAACCAGCGACATTTTAAAACATCTCAGAGCAGCAAGCGAGGGGCTCCTGGCTGATGCTGCCTGTGCGGTTATCGGCCCACTGAGGGTCACTGGAGTGACCTTTCAGAAACACGCGGCTCTGAGAAGAAACGTGCACGGTCCTGTGGTCTGGGAAGCCAGTACCGAGGTGTTGCTGAGCACACGCAATTCCATCTTTGTCTCACGCATTGCCTCCGAGCCTCCAGTTTGCATCTCTGTCTCCATCACTCAGTAAATGCTGAGGGTCTTCAACAGTGGTCATGCTATAAGTGGAAATACTATTCTACATTATTATTTCAGTGTACATATGTGTGTGTGCTGCAAAAGAGTTTGCAATATATACAGATAGAGGGTGCTAGCAACTTGTCATACACATGCTTACATACTTACTTTATACACTTAAATATGTAAATGCTTATAGATTTCTCTGTGTGTATAATCACAGAAGTGGTTCACAGACATAGACTACTCAGCACCAGGCTCCGTGTTGGGCAATTTCCTGTACGCTCACTAACTCTCCCAGCACCCCCTGTATTAGATCCTATTATTACCCTACTGTATCAAAGTGGAAAGCTAGGGACAGAGAGATGAGGTGACTGGTCCCACGCCCCCAATGCCATAGGTGTGGGGCGGCCCTGAAGCCTAGACAGCCCAAACCCAGCACTCCGAGCTGCTGACGGAGAGCACTGAGGCAGAGCACAGTACACCTGGGAACCGGGGGGGCGTCGGTGGGTAGGTAGCTCCAGCCAACACGCGAACAGTGCCGAGCTGAGGCCTGGTCACCCCTAGACGTCCGCCCAGGGAACGATGCGTGCGTGCGTGCGTGCGTGCGTGCGTGCGTGTATGTGCGAGTCCTTCTCTTAGCAGCAGTGACACTTCCTGAAAGCAGGCCAGGCAGAACTCTTTAGAGAGACATGAACTGTTTCCTAAGAAAACGCATCCTTCCTTTCCAGCGGGTCGAGGTGCTACAAACGTTTCTTCACATCATGACGGGAATTGTAGGCCTGAAGTGTCTTTAGAAACCCTCCCCTATTCGACGCCTTCCTGCCCAGGTGCAGGGCCCCCCGCCCCCACACTGTTCTAACAAATGCCCCCTGCCTTTAGAGTCTACTGGAACGTCTGCCCCAGGTTGTCCCCGTGGAACGCACTGTGTGCAGCACCCGCCTGACAGGTGAGCGTGCCCGCCGTGTGGGTCCCACCTCTGCCTCGTTTGCAGCCTCTTACTATCTTTGGAAAACTCATTTGCGAGTGTGTGTGCCTTCTTTCTACAACGTGCAGAGGGCTGTAAAACGGTTTGCACACAGAGCCAAGGCCTGCTGAGTGACAGGTGGCGCTGCGACGTGCTGAGGCTCTCGGGCTCGTCCCGGGGGCCGAGTCTGCAGGCATTGCCTGCCGCGCCTGTGTACCCAGCTCGGCACACGTTCTTCGTTCTTTTAGATGGTTGTGAGAGGATGGACTGTGTTACAGAAATTGGCTTGAATCTGTAAACCTTCTGCAGAAATTTGCTTGAATCTATAAACATTCTGCAATACAGTGACCTTGGAGCATAGGCCTATCTGATACTGCTAATATGCATGGTAGCTATTAGTGGGGTTTGAACCTGATAATCAGTATTGGTTGTATGCTTTTGTAAAAAACTAAAAGACATTTAATAAATATGTGACAGGTGAGTGAATGAATAAATGATGTTGAAGTTATGGTCTTGACACTGTTTAACTATGAAATGACTTATTGCTGGGTGGATAACCCATGAAGTTTCTAAGATCAAAGGCAATGTTTTATTTTACTGTAATGGAAGGCTACCCCAGCATGTTTCATCCTGACCAGAAGTGTTAAACAACTTTCAGTTTATTTTAGCAGCTCCAAAACATACAGGTAAATAAATATACTGAAGGGGGTATTTCAAAACCACATTTAGGAATAATCCAAAAACTAAATCAAAAGGGAATTTTTTTGATTTTTAAAGTAAAATTCCTTTACATTTTTGTTTTTTAAAGTAAAACTAAAGCTGAACTGGAGAAATTACCATTTGAACCTCATGTAAAGCAAATACGTTGCATTCAACACCATTCCTTTCCCATGTACGCATAACGTGACTCACTTGTTCAATCAAACATACCCACAACAGAGCACGTCTCGCGAGACCTGAGGCCCCACAGACAAGACACGTCAGCCGCCAAGGTTCGGGGCTTCCAAAGAAACGTTACATGTTACACATGCCTATTTTATAAAATGCTAATTTTCTCTTCTTTTTGGAGCTAAGACAAAAAAATGAGGGAAAGTAGGCAAAATGAGATGATGAATAAAAGGAAGAGAAAGTAGCAATAAAGGATGATAAGTGGTGAGGGACTAAATACGCTGTATCTATGCTAAATGCACGTGTTTTAACGAAGAGCTTAAACAGAACAAAGACTCTGCAGAGACACTGGTCCCTGACACACCCCAACCCCTCCCGGAGCCCAAACCGCTTATCCTGAGGGGTGACCTTCCAACGTCCCACACTCGGGACCCAGAGGCACATTTATTTCCCAGCATCCATCCGGCGCCGCACACATCCTTGAATTTCAGTGATCGTGTTTATGCTTGCAAACCAGTGGGCATTCTGAGCACAGGCTGTGTGCTAGCTGCTGCGCCTTGTGTGCACAAGGCCTACCTACGTGAGGCTAGATGGCCAGAGCGCGGGCTCAGATTGGGCACTTCCTGGCCTGCAATCTAGGACAGGTCCTCCACGAACTCTGTAAAGGAGGACAGTCTCTCCGTCCAAGTCAGTGCATGAAGGTCAGATGCACAGGTGGCCTTGCCCATTGGAAAACACCAGGCAGTTATTGTCCTATTTCTAGTACCACTGAACACAGCGCATGGTTCTGAAGGTCTTAGGGTCCTCAGTGCAACGCCCGCCACACAGACAGGGCCTAATGGACACGTGGCTCCAGCAGGGAGCCGCCCTCACGGGCCACCGCACGGAGAGACCCGAGTGAGACGGAGCGGCAAGGGCGTCCAGACCTTAGGCCCGCTCTGGACGCGGCGCCCAACAGGCTTGGGGCCACAGGGCTGAGGGGGCCGGCCAGCAGCAGGCAGGGAGTTGACTCTGGCGCGCAGGCTTATTTCAACACCGGTGTCATCTGTCTGGGCCCTGGCTCCACTCCGGAAGGAGGAGTAGGGAACAAAACACATGCCTTCCCCTCACCACTCACTCATTCCTTCATTTATTGAATAAAATCTTTGTTACTATCAAATTACTGGGAAGGCGGCGTCTGATTAGCTGTTAGTAGTTGTGGCCTCCCCATTTGCCTCCCTGCCTTCGCCCACAACAGCAGGGCCTCACAGGGACAGGATATTCACTATGTTTATGGCAAAACCCCATGGGACCCTAAGAGAGAGGGCAGGTCAGCCAATGATGGGCAAGACCCTAGATATGCGCAGGATGCCAATATAGGTGTGAGATCCTATATAAAATATGCGCGTTAGGGCGGCCTAAGCCAGGGCGGTCAGATATGGTCCCTGGGAGGAATCAAGGGGGTGAAGCATGTGGGGCCTAAGGGCCTGTGAACCCTTATCTGCAGCGCTAACAGCCTGCCAAAGAAGAGAGAGATCTTCCCAAGAAGCTAACAGCAGTCCTCCTTGCATTCTCGCCTCTAAGTCTCATAGTGAACCATTATCTGTTCCCCTGGGGGCAAGGCTGCATCGATCATAGGGTCTTTCGGCTGAGGTGGTCTGTGGGGCAGAGGGAGATTTGGCTGAATTCTTGGGTGACGCATGTGATTTACAGACCTCGGAAAGAACAAAGCCCCCTCCCTGTTTGTCCTCAATAGAAGCTGCAAGCTGACCAGATTCAGGGCTCCTGTCCATCAGACAGAGACCCCTGGCTCACATTGCTTTTTAAACTATCCCTGTCTCTTGCTCTTTATTTCTTTTTCTGAGTCCCCGCCGGTCCTCTCCAGGAAGCTAGACCCAGCCGCGCAGAGACGCGAGTAGTTGAGCCCATCTTTCAAATTCCATTTAATGACACCAATTTAAATTCTATAGCCCAGAAGCAGGAAGCTCGAAGGCCGAGGGTGAGAAAGGCTAGGATCCGAGGCCACAGAAAGCAGAGGTGAGGAGACAATAAGACTTTCACACGTCGTCACAGCGCATCTCCGGGAGTCGGGGTCCTCTTTGTGCAAGTGGGGGACGGGTTCACTCCATGATAGTGGCACTTTTGAAACATGGGCACAAATTCTTAAATATGCCTCCCTTCAAAGAGTGGAGCCCAGTTCTCCGCCCTTTGAGTGTCAACATAATGTCTTGCTAAGAACAGGACATGGCAGAAGTGACAGAATGAGTCATAAAAGGCATGGCTGCTTCCTGTGGTCTCTCAGGGAGAAGCCAGATGCCATGGCAAGCAGCCCTGTGGGGCGCCCGCATGGCGAGGAGCTGAGGCGTCCCGCCAAAGCCATGGGACTGAGCCACGTCCATTAGCTGAGCCTTCAGGTAACGGCAGCCCCAGCCGATGTGCAGACTATAACCCCAGGGGACACTGAGCCAGCAACACCCAGCAAAGTCACTGCTGGATTCCCAACTTTCAAAACTTTGTGAGAAAATAAACATCTGTTGTTTAAAGCTACTAGAGTTTGGGGGTAATTTGTTATGATATGAACCAATAGATAATGAATACAATGAGACTGATATAAATTAATTATGTTACATAATGAGTAATCAGTAATCACTTTATATTTGACATGGAGAACGTGGGAAATTTGTAGGAGCTTTTGCTTACAGAACGATCAAAGACTAAAGCCGAGAAGGTAAAAGTCTGTTAGAAATACTGGGAAACATAAATGGACCCTGCAACTTGATCATGGTCTTGGCCTTCACCCCACACACCGCAGAATGCAACCCACTGGGACGGGTCATTATCAGACAACGTTTGATGAGCCTCTCTGGTACTCAGTAAATATTTGTTGAACAAACAAGGGAACCATGGAAAGTGACAAGGAAAAGTGTAGGTCTGGGAAAATGTGGATACTAAAGTTAGAGAACATCTATTTTGTGCCAGACACCATGACAAAGATGTCACGTGAATAAACAAAGAAGTACCTACATTATTCAACACAACTGATGTGAAAGTATCCACTGCCTACGAGTAATTTAGAACGAGGGAAAACATAGCAAAGGGACCTGACGGGAATGAAATGCTGTCAGACACACGACACAGTAACTATAGGAACCTGAGGGCTCCTGGGAAGTGGGCCTCACCAGTGTCTCCAACGGAAGACTTGCCCTAGGGCCCAGGCCATGTGACTTTCCACAAGGAGGACAAACTCAGGAAACCGACTGGAATTCATGAAATGCGATTTTAATCAGCGTTTATTTAAAACTGCTTCGGCCCAGACAATGACATGAGGAAGGCCTGCGTGCTCACCATCACCTTTCATGTTGCCTGTATAACGAGATAGTATTTTTTCAAAGGCTTATCCTTTATCTCAGTATACTGAGCTACAGCTACAAATAAAGATACAATAATAGTGATGATAATTTAAAATTTAAAGATATTAAAATATTTATTAGCTATATACAAACATGTTTTACTTAACCCACACACTTTAATAATTTATATGTTGCATTAAATGTCACCTTGGTTAGGTGCTGAGCATGCCGTCAGTTCGGAAGGGAGAGACCGGGCTCAGACACTGACCCAGTTCCCGCTCACGTCCCTCCTGTTTCACTTCCACCTGGGCCGCCCCAGTGTCAGTCCTGCTGCCCATCAGCCCCGACCGCTCACGGACCAAATTGAACACACTTCCAACGTTGCTTCTTGCCACGCAGGTTCCTTCAAACGCTGAAGCCTACACCCGCCTGCCCAGCTCTTGAATTACGCCTTTTTACCCAAACAGCAATGGCAATTAAAATTTCTCAGACAGAGAAAGGCAAATGCCATGTGATTTCATGTATGTGTGGAATCTAAAAAACAAATTAAATGAGCAAACAAAACAGACAGACTCATAGATACAGAGAACAAGCTGGTGGTTGCCAGATGGGAGGGGGTTGGGTGTGGATAAGGGGGTGCAGGGATTAGGAAGTACAGATTGGCAGTTACAGAGCAGCCACGGGGATGTGAAGCACAGCTCAGGGGCTACAGTCAATAGTGTTGTAATAACTGTGTATGGTGCCAGGATGACACTAGACGTGTCGGGGGATCACTTCGGAAGGTATATAAAATGTCTAATCACTGTGTTGTACATATGAACTCATATAACATTGTACATCAATTGTAATTGAAAAACAAATTTAAAAACACAATTTTTTAAATGATAAAAATTTTTAGACATCTGACAATAAAACATGATAATTTACTACAAAACACATGAGTAGGCGCTAATGTATAAGAAATGCTGAGTGCACGGAGCTGACAGGGAGGGTTGGCACCGGCAGGAGCACACACTGCACCGCAGAAGGACTTCCAGACCTGCACGGCACCCCGCACCTTGCCCTGCCGTCCCCTGGCTGCTCAGCGGGCCCCCGACAGGCTGCTGTGCCGAACTCCAGACCCCGCTCCTGCCCTGGCCCGCCAACCTCAGCTCCGCTCCGCAGCGTGGTCTCGGACGGGGCCCTGACCCATGGAGCCTCGGCCGCGCACACCAGCCTCCTCACCGCCGTGCTCCGGCAGGGCCTGGCCCTCAGACCGAGTACCTGCATGTGAGGGCTTCCCTGCCCGTGGCGTGTCCACCACGCGGGACCTTCCCACAGACCCGGGGCCTTGCCCAGCTGCAGTGTGCCCTGGGGGACCGTTGGAAGTAATCCCGTTTCCAAAATGGCCTCTCGAGTGCTGATCGTTTGCCCCGACGTCCAGCTCTGCAGGGACAGCAGCTGTGCACTCGGAGGGGCACGCGCCTCCCCCGTGACAGGGAACTCCTGCGTGCCAGAGAAAATCAGAGACGGAAGGGAGGATGGAACGTGGCACCCCGTACGGAAAGCCTGTGGACCCCCAATACACACACGGCCACCCGCACACTGAAGGCCAAGGGCCGAGGCTGTGACTGAAGGGGGCTCATGACACAATCGCCAGGCCTCCCCGCTGCAAGCCCCTGACGAGAGCTTCCCGGGCGGGACCGTGCGAGAGGAAGAGACGGCACTGCCCACCCGAGCGGCCTGCGTGTCGCCTCTGCAGCGTGTCCTCTGTGAGGCCGCTGCCCCGCCACGAGGCCCCAGGGGTTGTGGGGGCTGCGGGGAACAAATGCCACCTGCACTGCCCCGCAGCTCCGCTCATGCATTCGTGCGGGCCGCGCTGAGTGCCGGGAGCCCCAGCGGCCCTGCCTCGGGGCGCGTCCCCGCGTGAGGAAGACGGGACACCCCTCAGAAAGCCTGCTGAGCCTTCCACGGGCTGAGCGCCATGCTGCTCCGACACTAAGCAGCGGGGAGGGCGGCACGCGCCGCACTCGGCAGTGGGGCGGGCTCAGGGACGGACACGGGCCCAGAGGTCACAGCGAGGATTTCGGGCCACGGGACTGAGGGCGCAGAGCTCCGGGACAAGGGCGGCTTGGCAGGTTCGCAGGGCGCACAGAGGGCCTGGTGGCCAGACGCCCAGCGCACAGGTCCCTGTGGGCGCAGGAAGGCTGGGCGAGGGGTTCTCCCAGGCACCACGGAAGCCGTGCGGAGACCTGATCATCCGTCCCTGTGCTCCACGTCTCGCTTGGCCACCTCTCCTCACCCCGGGGCAGAGTGCCTGTCCCTCCCACACACACTGCGCGACCGCTTCGGTCAGTGGGTGTCAGCAGCTCCGCCGCAGGCCTCCACGGTACTCACGCCGTCGGAAGAGCCTCTCGGTCAGCGGCGCAGGTCCGATCCATGGGCACGCAGAGCCTGTCCTGAAGCCTGAGGCACGGCCGCCCCGCTGACCTGCGGGCGAGAAGCCAGAGCGCTCACCACGTGGTGGAACCGGGGTTCATTTCCTGCAGCAGGAGGGGGCGCGTTCCCCTGGACGGCCGCAGGCGGAGGGACAGAGTGGTCTGAACACACCGGGGAAGGTCCAGCTGACAGCTGTTTAGAGAGGAAGGCAAGAGTGGGCGCTGGAGTGTGGAGGCCGTGGGGGGACCGGGCGGCAGGGGGCGGCAGCTTAGACCCGGGGGCGCAGGGCCGACAGGGCCCCGGGGACGCGAGGTGCGACACAGACAGGGGCTGCAGGTGGCCCAGCCTGTCACCCTCCGGCCTCCTAGTTCTCGCAGCCCACCAGCCAGCCACGTTTCTGAGCTCAAAGTCAGCATAAGGAGTGTTGTCAACTGCCGCACTCAGGGACAGTTGCTATGGCAGCAGCGATTCTCTCCGGGCAGCAGGTGGAAACCAAACTGTCTTCAAGAACCGGAGAGCTGAGCAGGAGGTGTCCTCGGCCCCACGCGCACAGTCCCGGCCCCTCGGATTTTCTGACAAGCAGACCTGAACCGGGAAGCGCCGCCTGCCTCGAACTCATCTCTTTCTGACACCGGCTCTGCAGCGCGTGCCGAGCCCACGGGGCAGCAACCTCCTCAGCTGAACGGGTGCTGGCCCCGGGCTGCAGTGGCAGTCAGGGCAATGGACACGTGTCACTCAAATCTGTGCCCGCTCTCCTGACCTAGGGCACTCGGTCGGACACTGCTGGGGCCGGGTGGGCCGCCGCCCGCCTGCACTGTCCTTCGGGCTTGGCGCCCAGTGCGGCCGGGACCCCAGGCCTCCCTCTGCCCCACGTCTCGTCCCGGCTTCAGCTCCTAGAACCCAGATTTCCTGCTTGCGTGAAGTCTGCCCAGCTCAGACAGCCTGTGCACTGTCAGCGGGGATGGAAACTGGTACGTTTACAGGTATTGGCCATAAAGCACCGTATGGAGATGCCTCCAAAAATTACAAAGAGAACCACCATTAGATCTGGCAACCCTGCTTTTCATATTTACCCAAGGGAAAGGAAATCAGGATTTCAAAGAGAGACCTGCACCCCCAAGTTCATTGCAGCATTATTTACAATAGCCGAAGTATAGAACCAACCTACGTGTCCGCGGATGAATGAACAGATAAGGACAATGTGGCATCTATACACAATGGACTATGATTATGTCTCCAGAGAAAGGAAGTGTCCTCATTTACAACAACGTGCATGCACCTGGAGAGCATGGACTAAACGAAATAAGCCAGGTGCAGAAAGACAAAATGCAGTCTCCCGCATGTGTAGAATCCAAAAGAAATTCACGGAAGCAGAGCTAGAATGATGGCGGGGGAGTGGGGGGTGTGGGGAGAGGCTGGTCAAAGGGGACAGTCTCAGTGACGCAGGCTTGCAGGCACAGTGTGGCGACCGGTCACACCACTGAGTCCCAGACCTGAAGTTTGCTAAGAGAGCAGATCCTAAATGATCTCAGCACCAAAAACAACCGCGTAACGTGATAAATATGTAAACTAACTTGATTTTGGCAATCATTTCACAATGTACACATATATCCAAACAGCACAAAGCGCACCATAAATAAATACAACTTTCATGTGTCGATTATCCCTCAGTAAAGCTGCGGGGAGCACACCCAACCCCAAGCCCTTGACAGTCAATGATAAATGGAGAAAGACAGCCTCCAGGACTCCCGTGTTTATGATCCCCCTCCCTTCACCCATAAAAGGTTTAGTCTCTACTCCTCCCAGGACCTGAGTGTCACATTATCTCACAGCGCTCTGCACCACCACCGAGGCCAGAACGAGAGAGGACCAGCAGGTGCCAACACTTGGGTGAACTGAAGATTTCCATGTCTGACACCCACCACACAGCACAGTGCATTAAGCCCTTTTATCAGTACAGCTTATGACACGCAGAGTCAAACCTCCTGCGGCCAGGGAGGGAGCGATCTGGAGCTGGCCTGGCAGACCAGAATTCAGGAGCACGATCCTAAGGCTCGCGGCTCTTTATTCCAGACAGCGTGGTGACAGAAGGGCAGCCACTCACTCATTTACATGCTAAGGGACTCAGGAGCACTTGAAATAAATTGCATTTTGGCACAAAGAGTTTAAGGACCAATCTCCTAGGCAAGAGTTTAGAATAGCTTGCAGTCTGTAGGAGGGCTACACTTCCTGCATTTTAAGGAGCAGTCTCACCAGGGTTCAGGAGGGATTGCCTGTCTGTGGTCTCTAGGTGCTGGGTGGATAAGACGCCTCGCCGCAAGAGGGCTGCTACTTGTGCTTCTGCCCCTGGTGGGTGTGATCGCAGTGCAAGTCAATCCCTGTCCAGAGACACCGAGCAGGCACAGCACCCACACAGCGCAACCCCCCGCACCCCAGGGGTTGGTCCTGCCCGTCCCCAGTTCCACTCGATTTCCTGTCCCCTGCTTAGAGGCATGTGGGCCACTTCACCTCTTTCACATGGCACTAGAGGTCAGAGGACAGGTGACGCTAAATGTCTTGTCTACAGTCACAAGCATCCAGGTGAACTAAGGACGAGTGTCACCGGTTTCCAGACAGGCCAAGGCCCCCTGGGGACAGCACCGTGAACTCAGCCCTTCAAGGATCCGTTCTTATTCCATCTCAGACGGGAGAGAAAAGATGGGTCTTTAACATCTTGAGAAAGTCAGACTGTGTTTGTCTAATACTCGCTTGACACACACACGTGAGGACTCCGGAAATGTAAAGTCCCACCATTACTCCCCAGGGGACCTTGAACAACTTCCAGTCTTGGCTCTGTGTACCTGTCACCTCCAGGGTGACCATGGCGTGCGTCCCCACTGGGGAGGTCAGGATGACGGAGACGGCGCCAGTGCCACCACCTGGTCAGCCTAACTTTTCTATTCTTCACTATCAACATACAGCACAGAGTACACTGCATCTAGATGGCCTAGGAAATAAAGCCTTCTAATGCAAAAGATAGAAGATGAGAAATCTTCATGCATTTGTTTAAACACTCTTAAAATCAACATACATATTTGGGTGAATTTTCAGAAACATCCAAGAGATATGCAACATACAAAATACATACACATAACATACACACAATACATACATGTAAACACACATCAAACAATACACATATAGATAAAACATGTATGACACACAAAAAGTATAAAATATACACACAATACATAAACACATGTAATACATAGACACACAAAACACAATACACACATAGCACACAAAACACACATACACACGAGACATACAAAAACGCACACAGCACATACACAAACACATGCATGAATGCACATACCTGTGACTACATGCATGACCTCTGTCGCCACCTGTCTACTAGATGTTTCTGCAGCAACGAATGCCCTCAGCACCTCGGTCTCAACAAGTTCCAACCCAAAGCCACATTCACCCGTGAACTCCCTCCCATAACATTCGCTCGGCCACCGCCAACCACAGCTCGTCCTGAGCCCCTCTCTCCCTCGTCTCCACGGGCCAGTCGCTCAATCAGTCACAGAAATCCTTGTAATAATCTCTCAGGTTTATTCATTCTCCTCATTTTCACAGTCACTGCTGGACCTTTGTCACTTCTCATGTGGATTATAAACGTCCCACACAGGCTCTGCCACCGACCTCCCATTTCCCACCACTCCACCTGGCGCAGCTGTCACAGTGATCCTGTGGAAACACTTAGCTGATGATGTCATCATCCACATAAACACGACTTTGGTGACTGTCGCCTTTAAGACAAATTCGAAGTCACTGCAACAACCGTCTTCTCAGTACCTGCTGAGTACGATGCGTGCAGAGATGTGGGCCTCTAGGAGAGCCGGACATCCTGGGAGCCATTAACACAGCACAGTACACGCACCCGCAGTGTGCACGGGGCACAGACAGCGCGGAGTGTGGGTGGCCACGTACCCCGGAGCCTGAGCTTGGGGTGGGTCTGCCAAGCAGAGGGAGTGGCTCGTGCAAAGTGCTTCAGGACCGACCCGCTCTGCAGGCGCTGCTCCTGCAGCTCTTAATGCTGGGAGCATTGCTGGAATGTGGACAGCCGTGGGCATGCGTGGGGCTGGGGCTTGGGGTGAGGTGGGGGGCAGGAGTGGCCAAGGCACAAGAAACAGGGGGATGGGCGGCATTTGGGCTGAAATATCCAAGTGCGGGGCTCAGTCAGGGGGGAAGTTGGAGCCAAAGGTATTGTCATGAAACCGGGAAGCAGGCTAAACCTCCTAAGGAAAGGACACAGTGGAAGAATGGCCTAGAGGACTCAGACATAATCCACTGAAGGGGCCTAGGACAAGGTCTGCACAAGTACGCCAAGCCCCGGGCAAGGCGATGCCAGAGAACCCAGCAGAGCACACCGCTCAGAAGCGCCGCGACTGGCTGCCCCGGCTGGCATGCTGGGCCTCGGCTCCACCTGGACCGTGGCACGAATGAAGCGTCTGCAACACATTTATCTGAGCAGCGACGCGTTCACCTTCATCAGCGTCTTGACGCTTTCCTGTAGGCCCAGCACGTCCAGCTGCCCTTGGACGACGCTCTAAATGAAAGGCACACCCAGCTGGTTACCATGATGGGCGTTTCATCCTTAACTCATTGAACTGCGCGTTGAATCATCCGAGCGAAACAGCCAGGCCATCCAGCTGTGTCCATTTCAGTCGCAGCTGACATAAAAGCGCTCTCAATTGGCCATGTCGGTGCCACTGCTGACGACAAGTGCCCCCAAAACGGCAGACACCTTCCGTCACCCTTGGGACTACTGCAAGGGTAGTTAGTCAAGAATTTGGCCCGAGAGGTCAAAAATGCCTTTAAAACTATTTATCCTCTGATTTACCGTAGGGTTTTCATGCACATTTGTGGAAGGAGTGGATCACATTCTATTAAAGAGAGCCCCCCAAAATTCGTGTGCAGCCAAGAGTGGAAGAGAGAGGCTATGGGCCCTGAGTGGGCCCATAGCCTCTCTTCAGTAAGACGATCTGTTGTTTATCTCTGGGAACTTAAGTCTAGTCTACGTTTTCTTTTATGTGAACACGTGAAACAACAGTGGCCATAGTCCTTACTGGAGAAGAGTCTTTCCAACTGGACACTATTAACGTCTGCAGTTCTAAGGGATCGCTTTCTCTTAGATCCTGGGAGTCCCTGAAAGAGATGGTTTGCCAAAGTCCTAACGTAACAAGGACCAACAGTGGACTGCTCGCTGCTGCAGACACACGTTGGCACATGGAATCAGGAGCCAAGATGCTCTCCTCTGAACCAAAAAGACCTATCGGTGTAGAATTCCTAACATTTATCACCATTTTTAATATTTCCACTGAATGCCATCTTCAGTCATACATTCACAAAAGACTAAACTGCCACACAAGGACGTTCTAAGAATGCTAACAGATATTACTCTGGGATATTTTTCCTTAGATCTAAGAGGGAAGAATCATCATTTTCAGTAACATCCTTTGTAAATGAGTGTGTCTCTCGTCAAAAATGACTTAAAAAAACAACAGTGTGGTATTCACATTTGGACAAAGAAAGGTCCCGAGGGGCTGTGGCCAGAGCCCAGGTTGCCGTGGGTGCATCCAGGGCTGTGCTTCTGCCCCTGTGTGGTCACCGCAGGGCTGCCCTCCACACACAGGTCAGGGGTCGGGCGGACGCGTGTGCCGAGGCTGGAGGCAGCAGGAGGGTGGACGCCTGCGCGTTGGGCCGGCCCACTGACACCTGGAGGCCGGTTCTTCATCACGGCGCGTGTGCTGACTAACCCCGGTCAAGTTCCTGTGCTCGCTGACCTCGGGCTGTTCTCCAACGTGACCGGTCCACGGGATAACGACAGCCTGTCATGAAGACCCACGGCTGCTGCTTTCTGCCCCTGTGTCCCATCAAAGCGTTAGAAGCTTCTCTGTAATAGCCAGGTCCGGGTCACTGCAACTGGAATCTGTATGAAACAGTATCCATCAGTCATTTCATTGTGGACGTGACGGCACAGCAAAAACAAAGCGCAAACGAAGGGACTCACGCGTTTTGTGAGAAACACACCAGGTTTTCCACGCACACACCGCACATACGGGATGTGTCTGTAAGTCTCCTTGCTGGACGGACTCGGTTTCTGTCTGCCCCTGAGGCTCACTGGCCCCCTGCACTGGGTCTGGGGTGCCAGGCTCTTATTAAGGCTGTCGTTATGCTGCGTGCTTTTGCCCAAGTGCAGCTTCTCGTGACAGTCTTCGCCACTCCTAACAGGTCTTCGTGTAGCCGCTCCTGCGTGACAGGCTCTGAGCCCGAGGAGTCCGCAGGCTTGCTGGACTGCTGCATGCGTCACACATGCTGACGCTCTGGCCCTGGGAGGCGACACCTATCCTTTGGGACAAGATCAGCGTCTTCTGCTCTCATTGTTGGGTTCCCGCTGCAGGATCACTAATCGGCTCCACACTGTGAGGACTTCGCAAGGGTTTAAGCGCCTTCAGACAAGAAAGTCATTTCCTGTTTGGAGCATAAAGTGGAATCAGACCCAGACGCTCAGCGCCGTTACAACTACAATTAAACGCCCCAGCAGGAGAAGTTCAGTCATTGCTATGCAGTCATTTCATGTTCATGAGCTCCTGGTGGTCATGAAAAGTTACACAGCAAAACCCTGCTGGGATAATACTTTTCTGTAAGTGCTAAGCTTTTAATCCCGGTTGTTGTAACCAGAAGGGCATTTAATGGCAGGTAACGGGAAACAAACAGGTAATGGATTTGGGGTAACTTGAGGGCAGGGTGGGGGGGCGCAGGAGGTAGCCTCCTAGAAAACCAGCCTAGAAGAAAGATGCTTGATTTTTTTTTCAATGTTTAGTTAGAACATCATAAGAGTGACTCTAAAAAATCTGCTAATAATTTTCTAGCTGTTCCTGCAATAATTATCTCTTATCCGTCAAGGTTTTTGGAAAGATCTAAAAACCACCTAAATTATGACCAATTTGGGGTCTAATCTATTCGAGGAGGTAAGTGACTAGTAAAGGTTCTGCCAATGGGCAGCAGTTGGTAACCAAAGAGCAGCATCCCCACCAGGGCAGCCATTCGTGGACTGTGATGGTTCTGGGGACCCTCCTGAGACCACGGGGAGGTAGCGATAGTGAGTGAGGTCCAGGGATGGAAAGCGATCTATATATGAAAAATATTTACTATATTCTGTTGTGTGGCTCTCCAAACAAAGACATCACAGGTGGACTTGAGACAATTTGAGGTTGAACTGACCCAGGGGCAATGCGAGGTGCCCCTTTCTTCTTTGGCCCCACACCTAGCCACCTATCTTCTGAAACTGAGCTCGACGTTCCCATTGTGTGTTTCTGCTCGTGCTCTGGCCACCCCTTTCCGCCAACCACAGTGGTTCTCATTCTGTAAAGCTCAGCTTCCTCCTGTTCCTCGTGGGCGAAGCTCTGTGCCCTTTCTCGGGCGTCCTTGTCACTGGACTGGCAAGTTAGCCTGTGTTTGTTTTCCGTGGACAAGCTTGTCTCCTCCACCAGCTCACCAAGGGAGTTTCCCATCTTCGTATACCCAGAGCTCCTACGAGGGTGCCTCATAACTGATAAGCTCTCTCTGTTACTTGTTTAATTCGGAAGAAGGTGGCAGGTGCAGCTCAAAATATCAGAAGGTAGATTTAAACATCGGTCCACTGAGTCATACACTATTTAGTTAGTTCAGGTTCCTCTCAGAACTTCTCTTACGCTTTTGTATTCTAGAGCAGGGTTTGAGAGGAGACACAGCCTGTGACAGTGTCTGATAAGCCGCAGAGCTTAGCCATCGAGGGAGGTGTGGAGGGAGGAGGATCTTTATGAAATGAGCTGTGATTCGACCACACTGCACAAGTCTCCCTCCACAGCTATAAAAAGTTCCCTTTCGGTGGAGACTTGGTGAATTCTGAGACACCGAGCCAGGAAGACGTGAAGTCGAATCCCCACACCCCCCGCTGGGCCTTGGTTGTTCTGTGATTGTCACAACTAACAGAATGCAGTCTGACAGTATGTGTCACAAAAGGCCTAGAAGTTTCCGTGTGACCTTCGGGAATGCTCACTCAGGCGCATCCGCTCAGACTGCTCCCAGGCTGTGCCGCTGCAGCCACCTGCAGAGGTCACAGGCAGTGCCCTGCACACTGGCCCAGCCTTACCAGGATTCAGCCACCGGCCCAAGTGCCTGGGGTGTCAGCGAAGCAGCAGCACATGAGACAGCCCCGCCGTGGCGGAGAGGCAGGCCCCACGCTGCCTATCTGAATCCCTGCCCACGGAATCCACAGGCACCAGAAACACTTGTCACTGCGTGCCACTGAATCTCAGGGTGGGCTATCACCCAGCAGTGATGGAAAACCTCTCCTGTATAACCCGTCACTTTTACCGTCACTGACATCGATTAGCTGTGGGAGCCGAGACAGGCAGGGTGACGCCCAGTAAGAACGGCTCTGTCATCTCAGCGGTTTTAAACAACAAAGGCTCAGTCCTCACTCGCACTGCGAGCCCGTCAGGGGTGGGTGCACAGGGAGCGCCCCCTCTGGTACAGGAGCTCAGGTAGTGGACATGGCCAGGCCCTGGGCGGGGGCGGGCAGGCAGTGCTGGGGGGCCCTGCGCAGGCACCCCCACATTCGGTCTGCAGTGACACGTCACCTATGCTCCTAGCTCACTGACCAGAACCAGTGACGTGGCTTTTCCCACCCGAGGTGCAGGAGTGCTGGTCCCGTCCTGCACCCCGGAGGGGCACCCCTGACAACGGCCACACAAGCCTCCCAGACACTCCGCCCAGCCCTGCCCCCATCTCCTGTGCTCTCCGGGCTCTCCCCGCCTCCCCAGGCCAGCAGCCTCTTTGCTGCAGCCATCTCACCATCCGTATATCTAATCTTCCTGCCTGCCCTCCCTGCACATTATCTGCATATAAAGCGGCGGCTCTGGTGGTTTCCATGGCAACCAAGACTATCTAGTGCTTTTGCTGAACCCTAATCATGGGTGTTTCTTTCCTTTTCTCTTTCTCTCTGTTTTTTATTTTGTTCTGTTTTGTTTTTTATCAGAGCCCAAATCAGGGCTCTTTCACCTCAAGGAAAAAATGTAGCCTGCACTCACATCTCTGGCCTGAAATGATTACTCACCGAGGTATCAGGTAAAGATAATTATGAAGAACAGAAGGAGGGATGCAGATTAAAGGAAACACTGTGAGAAATAAACTGAGAACACAGAGAGAGACTCGAAGAAGGAAGGAAAGGGTGAAGAGGCAGGTGATGGAGAAGGCTGTGTTTGGGTATCGACCGGGTATTGAATTCAAGCCCCAACTCTTTACTTCCTCACTTTTTTAACGGTTTGAAAGTTCAGACCCCTTGCATATGAAATGGTGAGATAGAATGGTTCTCTTGCCTATATAACAAGGTAGTCGGAAGGATAAGGTTAACTAGTCTAAGTACACACACATTGAAAGTAGTGCTATTCAGCTTCAACGTGTCAGCACCACACTCATCTCGTGGCCTGGGGATGGTGGTGACTGTCACAGCATTTCTGAGGGAGGGTTTGTAGGAGGCTTTGATGCTCTCCACCTGTAAGGTGGTTCAGTTCAAACGTTTAAGGTCTCTAGGCACGTGGTGGTGACCGACAGGCATGCCTGATGCCACGGAACGCGAGGCCTCCAAATGCAGAGGCGGGGGGTGGGGGGGGCAGCCAAAGGCGCAAATGGCTCCGAATGGCACCATCACCTACACAGCCCAGCGGGCCTCTCTCCACCCACATCCTCCTGAGATCTTAGCAAACTCCGCCCCTGCACCCGTTTGACATTCCCAGAATTTGAGCGTTTTCCCTCCGCATCCCTGTTTCTGTCTGTCTCTCTGATACTTCCCATGAATCTGCTTCTGTCGCATCTCCTAAACGCAGTTACTGCCCAAGGGCTGACCACCTGTTTCCATCCATTAAAATGGCTAAAGTGACACGCAGGGCTCTGCTGTCACTCCGGCCTGTCCGCAATTTCTAGACCCGTGCTTCCTCCTGCCCGCTAACAACGAGATTATGAGCAAGGCAGCTGGTGGCCGTGGGGCCGCAGACACCGCGCACCACCAGAATTTTACTTATTTCCTTGCAGCCACACATAAACCGGTGACTAGGTGCGGATGTAACCCCGTTTTAGAGACACGGGTCGCGCAGCCCAGCGCACCCCAAACCTGCGGTGGGGAGTGTGCAGCCCCGCGGTTTGGTGTCGGAGCCCGCGCCCTCTCTTCCCAAGCCTCCCACTCGCTTGTCACTGTCAGCATCTGGAAATCAAGGTGTGGAAATCCCGAAACCACAGAACCAACACGGTGCCCTCTTTCCTAGTTCTAGTAGTTTATTCGTGTTGTATGGATCAGCCGACCCTAAAACCTTGGCATAACTGTAAACTTGGCCGCCTCCCTTCCCCCCCCCACCCCACACACTGAATCTACGGACTAAACCTTCCCAGAGTCTTCCCCCAGCAGGCCTCCGCGCCCGCCCCTCCCGCGGTCCCTGCAGAGGCGCCCACCTGCTGGGCCTCACACCTGCCCCTGCACCTGCCCCTGCCCCTCACACCTGCCCCTGCCCCTCACACCTGCCCCTGCCCCTGCCCCTGCCCCTGCACGGCCCTCCCAGGCCTGCCCCCCCCGCCCTCCCTCTGGTCCCTGCAGAGGTGCCCACCTGGCTGCCCCTGCACCTGCCCCTGCACCTGCCCCTCACACCTACCCCTGCACGTGCACCTGCCCCTGCACCTGCCCCTCACACCTGCCCCTGCCCCTGCACCTGCCCCTCACACCTGCCCCTCACACCTGCCCCTCACACCTGCCCCTCACACCTGCCCCTGCCCCTCACACCTGCCCCTCACACGTGCACCTGCCCCTCACACCTGCCCCTCACACCTGCCCCTCACACCTGCCCCTCACACCTGCCCCTCACACCTGCACCTGCACCTGCCCCTCACACCTGCCCCTCACACGTGCACCTGCCCCTGCCCCTGCCCCGCACACCTGTCCCTGCCCCTGCCCCTGCCCCTCACACCTGCCCCTCACACCTACACCTGCACCTGCACCTGCCCCTGCCCCTCACACCTGCCCCTCACACCTGCACCTGCACCTGCCCCTGCCCCTCACACCTGCCCCTGCACGGCCCTCCCAGGCCTGTCCCCCCCGCCCTCCCGCTCCCGTTAGCCGGGTGCAGACCGCAGCCGGGCGCTGCCGGCACGTGCGGGCCCCGCGGGGACACGTGGCCCCTGACCCCGGGTGAGGACCGCCGCCCAGAGCGCAGGGCTCCGGGGCCCCAGCCGTGGCTGCCAGGCCGCCCGCAGGCGGCGGATGGCCCGTGTCTCCGGGAAACCGCGCCGGGCGAGCCGCCAACAGCCCCACGGAGCGGAGCGGGGCGGGGCCCACGGAGCGGGGCGGGGCCCACGGAGCGGGGAGGGCTCAGTGAGAAGACGGAGGAGCCCCGCCCAGCAGCCCCCGCCCCGCCCTCAGCCCCGCGGACGTGGAGGCCCCTGTCCCGGGCCGTGGGCCCCGCGTGGGCCCCGTGGGAGGCGGGCGGTGCGCGGGGCCCGGCGGCAGCTCGCACCCCGTCCCCGAGGCCACGGAGTGGGCGGTGCTCGGCTCCCCCCCCCCCGACCCCGGGCCCAGTGACGTCACGGCGCCCTGCAGGCCGCCCGCGTGACCCAGTGACGTCACGACGCCCCGCAGGCCGCCCGCGTGACGTCACAGCCCCGGGCGCCGCCGCTGGCGCCTCGCGGCCCGGGCTCCCCGCAGACGGGCCCCTTCCGAACCGGGGCCACGGGCAGCCCCGGGGGCGCTGGGCGCCGTGGAAGCGGCTCCGCGGCAGCGACCGCAGGGAACGGGACAGAAAGGCGCGTGACGTGCAGGCCCCGGAGGGTGGCCCCGGGGGCCCGGGAGGCAGGTGAGCGCGGGGGGCGGCTGCGCTGCGCGTTTGCTAGGGTCCGGGCAGGTTGTGTGCTTATTGGGGTGCTGGACGGGATGTACACTTATTGGGGTGCAGGCCGCGCTGTGCGTTTATTGGGGTCCGGGCAGGTTGTGTGCTTATTGGGGTGCTGGACGGGATGTACACTTATTGGGGTGCAGGCTGGGCTGAATGTTTATTGGAGTGAAGGCTGCACTGTGCATTTATTGGGGTGCAAGCTGGGGCCCAGGGATTCTGGGTTCACCCTTTGTTGTTGAGTGTATCGGTGAGGACGAACTGGGGTCTAAGGCACAGGGACACAAAACAACAAGTAGCCAGGATGGTCAGTTATCAAATCAACCGGAGTAACAGGCGCCTCGGAGGGGCAGGGCCTGGCCTTGGCCTGGGGCAGGCCGCCAGGTGCTTGGTCCTGAGGCTGCCTGCAGCGGGGCTCCGCGCTGCACTGCGAAGGAGAAGCCCGGAGGGCTCACAGGCAGCTGCTCAGGTGTTTGCCGCGTGCAGGTGGAAACACTGCTGCCAATCTTACTAAAGCAGGCCACACCTGCAGGGGTGTGTGGGTGCACTCTGTGATGTTCCACCGAGGGCGAAATCACCTAACAGTGCTCTCAGAACGTCTGCCCTCCATTCAGCACATGCTGTATATTAGTCATCAGTGACTGCTCAGTGTTTCCCTTCCAGCACGAAGAGGGTTTGTTCCGCAGAGCCCATCTTAGCATTTGCTGGTCTCTGTCAGCACTGCGGGGAGAGAGGCGCGCTCACTCCCCAGTTTTTCTCCGCTCCCGCCTGGAACCATGCTTCATGCCCAAAAATGTCCTGTGTGAAGTGGTAAATTTATGGCTTATGTTGCAGTTGCAAACTAAACTTTTGCAAATTTCAACAAAACTTTTGGAAAGTCAGATGTTAACACATTGTGGACCGGTGACGCAGAGTTGCATCTGCATATTAAGGGGTAATGTTTCCAGAGGTATCACACCCTCACGCATTGCTAGGGTCTTTGGTATTTCCTGAAAACTTCAGTTCCCAAAAATAGGATGTGTTATCAATTTTTTTAAAAACACAGTATAAAAGTTGGTTTAAATGGTTTAAACCCTGGGTACATGCATTTAAACAATTCAAATGCCCCGTCCTCAATGTGTTACAAATAATTGATTCCTACCTTTCTATTCAGCCCCCCACGCCTTGCCTAAGGCACACCAACATGTTCACGAAAACCTATCATAGCAACTAAAAAATCAAAATGAAAGTATCGCATGCAATTTTCAGTTGTATTATGATTTCTTAAATGCTTTATGGTCGTGCTTACACAAACATTTTCTTTCACACAAAAATGTTTTAAAACCACCGTGCTCTTGAGGTTTTCTGGCTGGGAATGTTCGCCCTAGACACGTGGAGCAGGAACGAGCCGCCGGTTGATGCATGATGTCTGCCCATCCTTCAGAGCAGGCCACGCAGCCTCTCAGCACCGCCACGTGTGCTGCCTCCCAAGGTCACGTTCCACTCCCAAACAGCTCCCACTGTCAGGACATTTCTTATTGGACAAAATCCTGCCTCTGCCCCCAGGAGTCCTGAACAATAGGGTGAAATGTCTTAATACTACAACCCTTTCATTCCTTGAATCAGCTATTGCGTATTCTCTCTTGCAGACAGTGTGGTGAGGTAGGCCTTCCTTTTAGCCCAGGATTAAAGGGTATAATTATTTCAAAAGCCTGAGAGAAGTTATGAGAAGTCTTCATTAGCGGTTTCTTCCGACTGCCCTGCCTCCCACATCCCTACATGCCTCCCACACCTGCCCTGCCTGGTCTGTCGATGGAAGTCTGATGTGGTCTGTTCCTGACACAGGAAGCCCCCACGCCCAGAGGGCACGTTAGGACTTCATGTCCTCACCAAGTGCCATCGATGTGGCTATGGACCCGTCGTGCTGCCATCCCGTGGGCCAGCTAGCCTCTGCCTGGCTGTCTTGTGCCCGACCGCCACCCACTATCCCGTCCGTCCCAGGGGTCTGCCTGTGTGCTTCACTATAATAATATGGCAGGACTGAACCACAAAGCATTCATTTGTGAGTTTCCTGAGTATTGTCTCTCCCTCTGCTTTCTAAGTAGTAGTCGGAGGGCATTTCCCTATCCTACCCCACAGCCCCCCTGGGCCAAAGACCCAAAGAATGAAGCCATTAACCGCTGTTTCGGCCAGAAAGATCTGGAAGCCAGTTTGAAGGCGGATATTTGTGCTCCAAGAAACGAGATGACTCAGGCCATGGAAGGGGAGAGGCCTGAGAAGGTGGGGGTGACTCAGGCTGGAGGGCAAGTTAGGGCTGGTGAGAGCCCCACCTGCAGAGTGCGGGCAGAGGCTGTGAACGGCCGGGCATGGACGGGCACAGGAATGGCAGGAGGAGCGTTTCGCCGGAGGGTGGAAACCTACCGCTGAGCTGCGGTCGGAGGAAACTCCGCAACCACCAACGGCCACGCATCCCCAGTCCCTGAGCAGTCCACCCAGAGAGCTTCCTTTGCAGTCTTTGAAGAATTGTGATTTTCACGTTTGTCTATAGCTATTTGATTAGTGTGTACTGTCAGGGTGTAGCTCCATGAGGACTGGACCAGGTCCGGCTGTACTTACCATGGTGTCTAGGCAGCTGGAAGGGTATCTGACACACAGTCAGTATCCAGTCAATGTGGGACGAGTGACATAGGAACAGCAACTGCCGCTAGTGTGGAGGTTAGCCCAGAACAGGTGATCAGCTACCTGTGTGCGGAAGTTAACTGTTCGGAACACCACCCACAGTCGGTCATAGTGCCTCAAGTGGTTGTTTCGGTGCGTTCCATAACGTCCCTTAGGCAGCCTGCTCGGGTACCATAAAACAAGCACACTGGAGCTGGAGAGAAGCCTCAGCCCCCTGGCGGCCGCCAGCGTTGAGCCCAGTAAGACACAGCCACCACTGGCATACTGGCAAGAGTAGCCGCACACCTGCGTCTGGGCACAGACCGTGCACACCTGGCCAGGCTGTCGCGTGACGAGCGGGCAGCCGGCGTGGGCCGCTCCCAGGTTCTGCTCTGAGGCTCAGGAGTTCTTTCATTCTTTCTTTCTTTCTCTGCATCCAGCTTGAGTACGGGAAGTAATAGAACACTGACCATGTCAGAGGGGATGCCTCCTTCTAGCCTAGTCGTGTGAAGCACTTCACTGGGTCATCACGTGTGAACGGCTTCTTTGACTACGAGGGGCGCTCTCAAGGAGGGTTCTGTGCGTGAGCCTGTGTGTGGATGCCGAGCGTGCCCCCTTTCACCTCGGAGCCTCGCTGACGACACTGCTGTCTCCGTCTGTTGGACAAAGGGCCTGGTACTCAGCTGGGTGCCTCCGCATCGGAGCAGCTGTAGGTGTTGGGAAGGTAGAAAAGGCATAGCAGCAGTTATTCTGCTCTTAGGAGCCATCATCCGACCACCATTACTGCTCAGCACATGCATCTTCCCACAACCTCTTCTTAACGACAGCTTTCGTCATTCGGGAAGCAGCTCGGCCGTGTGGAAGGAGAGAGAGGAAGATCATGGGGAGAGGCATGGGATTGCCCGAAAGCTGGCTCGGGTGTAGCAGGGAGGGGACAGGGCCCAGGCCATCGGGTCCCCTGCCGTCCGCTCTGCGGGCACCACTGAGCATCACGCCTCCTCCAGTCACAGACTCTGCCTGACTCAGAACTCTTCCCAGGCTATGATTTCAAACCATGGGTTTAATTTCCGTTTGCTTCTTAATTGACTTGATTTTTAAATGATGAATGGAAACATTTTCCCTCAAATTAACATTGTAAAATATAGACCACATTTAGAGCTTGTTGTTTTCTACTCTCAAAAGCCTGGGGAAAACCAGGGTAAGAAAACAGCTCTGAAACACCACTAAATTATGCTCGGTGGGCCTCCGTGAAGCACTGTGAGGCACCCTCACACTTAAGTGTTCAGGTCCCCATACCATTCACTTCGGCACAGAAATGAAAGTGTCCAAATGAGAAAGTACTTTTGTTATAAATATGGACAGTACCGCAGTCTCCAGCGAGTATGGCTGTTTTCTGTCCCTGAGAATAGCTTCACTTAGAAATTTGTCATCTACAGGTTGAAAAGAAGCAGTCTATCTGAGATTGAATTTTTGACATCACAGCATCAGTCAAAACCAGGCGATTGTTTTGCATTGAAGTGACACAATCGATGCGGCGCCAGCCGCCGCCTGTGTGGACAGGCCGTCTACCAGCTAAGTAGCCAGACTGTGCGGAGAACACTTTTCTCGTTGGAGTTCGCTTCTGCTCGCGCACAGCCAGTAATGATATCGTTCTGGTTGCTGAGCCTCAGCCCTGAAACTCCAAACACGTCGGCCTCCAGCGGCACCCCTCTCCCCGGCCTCCTAAGCCCATGTCGGGCTTCTCCTCCTCTCCGCTTCAGGACGGCAGATTTAGTCTGCTCCTCCTCCGACCCTCCTGCGTTCCGTCCAGTAATACTTTGCTTGCCATCGCCCCAGCTCCCACTGGTTCCATTAGAGAGGGAACCAGCGGCAGATTGCTCTGACTCAAGCTTTTGGTCCTCCTTGTGTTTTTCCTGGCAGATACACCCCTTTATGATATGTAACGCCTACGGTAATTGCTGCTGCTTCAAAAAACCCTTTCTGAATGTTAAGACATGCAGAAGAAAGAGCATTAGCCAAGTAGAGATGTTACTTTTATTTACATTCCAGCATTCTCTGAGGGAAAGCGTGGGAAGCTTTTCAGCAGTGACTCATAAATTCCAACAACACCCTGGGAGGCAGGGAACCGATGGGGACCGTTATTATGTTATAGGGGGGAAAAGTGAAAAACCCGGAGAACTTAGACGCCTTGCTGAAGGTGACGCCGTCATTTATTGGGACCTGAAGGGAAGCACAGACCGCAGGTTTCTGATCCCTGGCAGCGCAGTCATGTCTCTCCTCTGCTTGTACGTGTGTGTTCGTAAAGCCCGCCTTTCAAATGCTGTAGGCACTTAGTTATGTGACAAAAATCTGGGGCAACTCACACCCCAAAAGATCTCAGACCTCCTGCTTGTCCAGACCTGTGGACATGAAGCATCACGTTTCTAAGGGAACGTTCAAATATGAAGTATGAAGGGTGCTGTGCTCTAAGGGAACTGGGACACCAAGGGCCAGGCTGCTCAGGGAATGTCCCCACACCCGTCTGTCCTTCAGGGGTCGGAAGCCGGAAGGCCGCATCTAAGTGCCCTTTGCATGTAGGGTTCTGAGTGCAAATAGGTGCCAGCCATAGGCTGTGCTTGTGCAAGGCCTGCAAGGCAAAGCGAGGAGGGTCCTGGGCCCCGTGGCCCACCACGCTGGTGTTCATGGTCAGGGAGTTTCTCACGGTGCCCCAAATGTGGGCAGGGTGCCGAGCTGGCTTCCGCTGCCCAGCGGAGTGCTGGGCCAGCCGCGGCTCTGTGGCCCCTGGATCACAGCCCCCGCCTCTGCTGCCTGCTGGTGGGCGTGAGTGATGCCATGGGAGGGAGCCAAGCTGGCGCAGCCGGTGGCCTGCCCTTATTCCCTCACAGCCATTAGCAACTTACCTTGGGCGGGGGGATCCCCTCTGGAAAGTAGCAAGGATACTTACTTTGAGAAATCACCATGCAGATCGCAGAGGATCTGCGCTGAAGCGTCGTAGCGTCTCGGCCCAGAGCCCATCCCCCCAGGTGATGAGACCCAGGAGAGCAAAGCAGCAGACGTCTGTTTGGGTCACCGCTCTGTACATGGTAGGTGCCCAATAAATGTCTTCAGTGAGTGAACCGTCCGGTCAACCCACACGTGGCTCCCTGCCGCCTGCCCCCTTGTGACTGAGTTTCGGGGTACAAATTGGTATAACAGGAGGCTGACAGCTGTGTTTGTCCCCAACCTGGCAGGGCCAGGGCACCCACTCAAGGCCTTCAGCACCGAGAAGCAGCACCCTCCCAATTCCTGGAGGGTGTCGGTCTGCGTTTGTGTAAACCAGATGAAGACGTTTCTCTCCCTCCAAGGCTCGGAATTTCCCCTAACTCTCCACCCTCGGCGTGAAGCCCGCGGCTTCCCCTGAGCCCCTGCTCCCTATTCAGTCTAGAGTGTTAATCACATTCATGTCATTGCGAGCAGCAGCCACAAAATAGCTCAAAACACATCAGGAAAATGAAAGATACAGTAGTACAGGGTTCCTCAAAGGTCAAGGAGGAAAATGCAGCCCGGAGTCTGGGAAGGCTGTGCATCCCCTCTTTCCACACACTTCGTTCTTCTCTCTGTGCGGACTGGATGCCCGGGCCCCAGGGTGTCTGGAATCCCATGTCCAGCAGCTCCCCCTTTGCAGCTTAGAGCTCCATCACGTAGACAGTGAGTCCTCTCTGGCCACAGCCCAGAGTCGGGGAGGCGCCGACTGGCCCTCCTAGGGTGCGGGCGCAGTCACATGGCACTGCAGACTCCCGGGGCAGCGCCTGTGTGTTTGGACTTCCTGTCACTGGTGCACATAGCAGATGCTTAATGCGTGCCTAGTGCATGAACGAGCGGCCAGATACCTGTGGTCAGGGAAGTGGAGTCATGTCCACCCGTGGCTGTAGGAGTCTGCAGTGCTGTGAAGAATGCCCTCGTGAGCTGGGCTGAGCCCCGAAATGTGCCCACGGTCTGCTCCACGGAGTGGTTCCAGCTTCCTGTCCATATTCCAGCGGTCTCCCTCCCATGCCCCAAACCGTCCACAGTAGCCTGCTGTCTGGTCTCCTATTGCCAAGCCTTGCCAGCCTCAGGCTGGCCTGCCATGCATTTCCACCAGCCCTTTAAATGACAGTGTATTCCCATCTTGTGACCGAGGTCAGTGTCACCCGATCACTAAACGTCTTTCCATAAGTGGCCTCCTCGCTACACTCTGTCCTGCCACACTGTGCGTCCTTCACAGAGAGCGCTTACCATACCCTAGCGTAAATAGCCGAGGAACTCATTTGCTTCTTGTCTGTACTCTCTCTCCCAAGTGGTTCCTAAGCTTCAGGACAGCAGGGGACTCGTCTTGGTCACCGTTCCAGCTCCAGTGCCCAGCACAGCGTCTGAATTACTGTGGGCTCCGTGCTCGTTCGTGCAATCTGTCTGGTTAGACTCCAGGCTCTCCCCATGACTGTCCGTCCACTCCTGAGCGACCACAGGAGGGATGCAGTGAAACAGGAGATAAAACCAGAGAGCCTGTGTCACAGACCTGCCACCTACAGCCACGTGTTTGTAATCAGTAGCCTTCTGTTCCCTCATTATCAGAAATGGAAGAATGATGCTTAGCTACCTGACTTTCCCACGGCACTATCTTCAAATAAGATGTTACATAAAATCTCTTTGTGATGGAAAGTGGAATAGCAATGTTATTTATAATATACCTACTGATAGCATAGTAACATTGATTATTTAAAACTGACAGTGATAGCGATTACTATTTAACCGTCTCCAAGACTTAGCCCCAAACCTGTCTCAAGCCAAGAGGACTCTACATTGTAGTTTCCATGTGGAATACCACTTGATCATACTTCCCAACGCTTGGGAGACTCGCAGCCTAACAGGCACAGGAAGGCTCTTCCCACAGGACCCATTGCACGTGCTCTCACCACCAACAGCTGCTGCATCCACTGTGTGTGATGACATACCTTGAAAACAAGGGAATCCCAATTTCCATGTAGAATTCACAGATAATTTACTAAATAAGCATTTCCTATTTTTAGTATTTTTCATGGCCTTGTTTTATACATTTTGCAGAGGAAAGAAGAAAAGAATTGTCCAACTGTGTGTTCCTAGTCCAGTGGGGACCCAGTTAGGCAAACCCCTGGGCCCTCTCTCTGGCTTTTCTTGTGCACGTTTTGTCTCAACCTACACAGCCCAGGTTCAAAGCAATCCACAGTTCATGTGAACTTGGACAAGTTACTTAACCTCTCTGCACCTTAGTTTCTTACGTACAAATGGGGGTAATACCATTAGGTGTTATGAAAATTAAATTCCTGTCTCCTTAACCCTCACTGTGCTTTGCACACTCAAGACACCCAGGAAATATCATCCTATGGTGGTGATTGGTCGGCGTTGGTGGCCTCCTGTGGTGGCTGGATCCCTGATGAGAACACAGGCTGGTTTCTTCCCATGTGTTCTGTCTTAGCCCACAGTGTTACTGCGCTTGGCAAGTGTTAGAGGGGAGAAGGAAGACCAAGAAACAATGGGCATTTGATCTTGGCTGTATATTGGGATTTAGGATACAACTGTTGTTTTTGTAATCTATTGTCATACACACATGAGGTGTGTCAGCTCTTATTTTGAAAAGACATTTCCATAGAATTTTTTAAATTACCATCACCATACCTACTCTTCAGGTAGGACATAGCTTTTTCATTTCTATCGTTTGCACAGTGAGGAGCTAGTGAGATATTTAGAACACTTATTCTTTCAGTATTTAAATCTACTCAAAGAGTAGACAGAACCATTAAATGTTAAATGTTAAACGAGTAACCGTTAAAAGCCAAGGCCTGAGTCTGCCGCTGTTCTCATCCAGACAACTGCAGCCCCTCTCACTGGACCCTGGTGGAATAGCACACGTGTTCTTTGCATTCAAATGAGTTAGAATGCAATGCACATACTCACAACGCCTCTCATAAGGCTAATATCCAAAATATATAAAGAACTCAACAACATAAACACAAGCAATCCGATTAATAAATGGGCAGAGGATCTGAGCAGACACTTCTCCCAAGACGACAAACCGTTAACAGATACATGTAAAAATGCTCGACTTCACTAGCTATTAAGGAAATGCAAATGAAAACCACAATGAGATATCACCTCACACCAGTTAGAATGGCTACAATCAACACAAATAATAAGTGTTGGAGAGGCTGTGGAGAAAAAGGAACCTCACACACTGTTGGTGGGAATGCAGATTGATGCAGCCGCTATGGAAGGCAGTGTGGAGATTCCTCAAAAAATTAAGAATTACCATATGACCCAGCAATCCCTCTCCTGGGTATCTACCCAAAAAAATCTGAAAACATTTATCCATAAAGATATATGTGTTAGTTTAGTGTTCATTGCAGCATTATTTACAGTGGCCAAGACATGGAAACAACCAAAGTGTCCTTCAATAGATGATTGGATAGAGAAGATGTGGTGTATATACACAATGGGATACTACTCTGCCATAAGAAAAGGTGAAATAGTGCCATTTGCAACATGGATGGGTCTTGAGATTATGCTACACAAAATATATCAGACAAAAAAAGTTGAGAACCATATGATTTCACTGATATGTGGGATATAAAACTGAAAGCAAAAAAGGAACAAGACAAACTAACAAAGAAACAAAAACTCATAGACACAGATGACAGTTTAGCTGTTACCAAAGGGTAGACGAGGATAAAGGGGGTCAAATATATGGCGATGGAGAGCTGACTGGGTGGTGAGCACACAATGTGATTTATGGACAATGTATTACAGAATTGTACACTTGAAACCTATATACTTTGACTCACCAATGTCACCCCCAAAATTTAATAATGAAAAAAAAGTAAGCCAGAAGCTTTCCATAGTTGCTTAGCAATACAGCTTCTAAGTAAACTGTCTTAATTTGAAAAGAAAAAAATGTGATGAACAAACTCTTTTTTCCTTTAAAAGGGCATAGAATTAAGTTAAAATAGCTATGAGGAATGGCTAAGATAATCACAGTATAAAAATAGAGAGAATCTGGGCTGTGGGGTCGATGGGTGAAGAAGCCAATCCAAGGAAAGGGAGTCAAATGTCCAAGCACAAAGTCACTTATCTCTAAGCTGAGCACCCACAGCGGGCAGAGCACAGGGACACGCGGTGGGAGGTGGGGAGTAGATCAGGTAGGCATCTCTTCCCTAGGATCTTACCATGCGGCCTTCATTTGTATACTCAAGCAGTGACAGAGGGAAGGGGACGAGGCCGTCCTTGGAGTCCAGGTCCCCCTTTGTGCCTGGTCCGCACCCCGGCCACCCTCACAGATGCCACCCTGGCCGCACACGTAACTGGCCTGGCACGCCAGCTCATGGGCTCCTCGCGGCGGCCCAGGGAGGCAGACTCTACCGCAGTTTTTATTTCTCTTACAGATGAAGAAGTGCGGCGGGGATGGGGGGCGTTGGGGCCGCCTGTGTCAAGTTCGCAGGCGGTAACAGCAGGACAGGCCTTCACCACCCGCTGGGGTCCTGTGTACCTTTCCCCTCGGCCAGATCACACATCTGGGAGGTCTCGCTCTTCTTCACGTATAAAGTGGGAGAAGCGGAAGGTCATGTCCAAGTGCCAGTCTTTCCAAATGCTTAAAACACCAGTGGGTGTAAATTGCAGCAGCGTCCTAAGTGTCGTTAGAGGCTGCGTGGGAATCGTGTGCGTGGAGAGCGCTGATTTCTCAGGTGTCACCCTCACGTGTGCGGTGCACGTCGCCTGTGCGCCCCAGGAATCAGGACCGAGTGGCGTTCGTGCCCCAGTGTCTGTGCCTCATGCGGATGCTCTGGGCAAAGGGACACCGCCCGACATGCACTCACGGGGAACCAAGTGCTGGAGTCCAGCTGGAGAGCTTTCTGCTGAGGTTGCTCACGTTTGTCTACGTGCTTCCAGAACACAAAGAAAATAGAGGACTAGAAAGTAGCAAGAAAACCCGGTAACTCAAAGCACGTCTTGCCACCCCTCCTGCCACCCCTCCTGCCACCCCTCCATGCTCGAGGGGCCCCGGGCTCGGGCTCCTGCTTTGTGGGAACATCCGTTTCCTTCGGGTTTCTCCTCAGAGCTCCCAGGCTCACTTGCATCCTTGGGTCCATATCCATTCTTTAATTAACAGAGGAATACTTAGCCATTGACGATAAATAAGAAATCCCAGGCCTGAGGGGCCGTGCTGCTCCCCTGAGAAACACGTGTATTTTCGGAGAACTGATGTTCCAAGTTCAGGTTTTCCTCAGACGTCGCTCTTCTCAGCAAGAGACAGATAATCGGTGATGGGATGTGGAGGCTTTTCGCTTCACAGGGTACAGCCGGGTTTTTATTACAAGCGCTCTGCAGTCGTAGCCCCTAAGTGCTGCGGAATTGTCCAGACTGCGGTCGCACTCGGCTGTAAATGTACCCAGCGGACGGCCACTGAGGCTGGAGCGCTGCTTTGGGAGCGCTTCACACGCCGTCGCCTGTGGCATCACGCGGCCTCCCTGCTGTGGACGAGGCCACGTCAGCAGCTGCGCATCTGCTGAGTGTGCCTGACTGGCGCCAGCATCTGCTCACTTCTCTTGGCCAGGCTGTGACACGCCGGCCTGCACATTGCCAGGCACGGCGTCCTCCGGCAGGCCCTCATGAAGACGCATCTTTTACATTTCCTGAGCTGATCCGTATTCTTGCTAGGCTTTCTCCCAAAATGTCACCAGAAACTAAACACCAAAAGGCATGAAAGGGCAGCTCAGAGAATCCTGTCATCACAAATAAAGGCTCCCCTGGCATGAACGATTTCCTAAATCACAGTGATTTCTTAAGTTGGCAGGATGTCATCTAATCGTCAGTAAAATAACCTACAAGGCTCTGTTTGAGGTGGTCCCTAACAGGCATTTTGGAGATTTTTGTTATTCTTGTCATCTCACACCCAAAGCCAGTGTAAAGGGAAATGTAACGGATTGGCCCCACAAAGAGACGTGTACATTCCAGATGACAGAGTTAGCGGAATAAACACCCCTCAGGCGGAGGCTCCGCTGGGTCGCGCTCCGTGCCTGCCTTGCCAGCTGACTCCCCAAAGTGCATCTTTCTAACACGCTTGTCACAGAGCACTGTTCACTCAATAAGTATTCATTTCAACAATGTGCTAATGACTGCAGGGTTTGCAAATGATGTAATCTTTCCAGGGCGCCTTTCTAAGTACTAATTGGACTCATAAAAGCATTTTCTTTTCAGCAGCTTCCAAATCTTTGTTTCTTGGCTTTTGTTTCTAGCAAATAATATGTTTAAAATGTATTAGAGGGCCGGCCAAGTGGCACGTTGGTTAAGAGCTGGCTTGGGACGCCAGCGGCCCTGGTTCGGATCCCACATATGAGGGCCAGTGACACTGCCCTCTACAGCTAACAACAGCTCCACCTGGAGCTGGGCTGTGTGAGCCCCGGGGACGGCATGGCTGCAGCCCCTGCTGCAGGGGGCTGCCATAGGCTACAGTGAGTGGCCCGCAGCCAGCGTGAGCGGCTGGCAGCCGGTGTGAGCTGCCAAGAGCTGCTATGAGCGGCCGTCCAGAGGCCGGCAACCAATCTGCCTCATCCGGGAAGAGCGCAATAACGATACCAACATCGGCCAGTGAAGCAATGTCCTCCACAACTAGACTGAAGAACAAAAAGACAGCAACTTGTCTGTTCCCCTTCCCCGATTTTCCAACGCTGTTCCCCTCCCTCAATTCCCCAATAAAATCTTTTTTTAAAAAAGTATTAGAAATGCAATAGCTAGATATTCTTACTTCTTAGTTATTTTATTCTTGTGACAGTTTTATTTAATTCAGCCCATGAGTAATAAGTCATAAGTTATTAAAATAGTGTATTAAAATATTGGCCAAGGTAAACCAACTACCTTTTATGAGTGGAAGATGAAGAATTAAACAGTATCTTTTTTTAACAAATGGTGTTTTAAGTTTTATCTTTCAACTTAGAAAATTATCCAGTTGAGCGATTTCATTATTTAAATTACAAAAATGATTACCCATAAAAAGAGAAAAATAGACAAAGCATTGAATAACATTTTTTCACCAAATTATTCCTACCAAGGCAGTGAGCAGAAAGAAATTTGAATTACTAAAATGAGGGTAGCTTTTGTGGTTTTTTTTTAAAGAAAGGCAATAGAAAGTAGGAGGACAAGAAATTCTCTCGGTATGAGAACAAGAAATTTTAGACATAGGAAACTCTTCAGTAAGGCCATCGGAGTTAGCACCATCCATTTATAACGTGAAGAACCACTCGGCACCAACACCGTGCTCCCCCTCGGGCTGCTCTCCATTTCCGTCTGTGACAATAACACAGGAAAGTAAGTGATGAGTGAGCGCACACACACACGCGCACGCGCACACGTGTCAGAAGGTTCCAGAAGTTACAAGAGCAATGGGGTTCATTCTGACAAAGAATCCCGACAGTCTATTAATTTTGCACCATTCACTGTCTCAAACCTCATGGGACCCACCCCTTCAGTCCCAAGGCTGAGTAAAAACCGCACGGCTACCCTTCAGAGCAATTGTGGCGAATCATACTAAGAGTTTGCCGAAGAACCTATGGGTCAACAGCTTCTATTAATATCCAGACAATCACGGCTAATGAGGTGGTTACTCAGCGTTATTATGATGAGGACTTCTGTAAATGGAATTTCATGCTCACCACTTCTCCAAGTCATGAGAAGGTTTTTGTTATACTCTAAGGGCAAAAAAAGGTCCTTTTTTTTATTGCCCCTAAAAAATCAGGTATAAAGAATGCTGCCAAAATTCAACAACGGGAAAAGGAATAAATTAGAGTTTATTTTAAAGCTTGGTACCATGTTTCTCGGAAAATAAGACCTAACTGGAAAATGAGCCCTGGCATGATTTTTTCAGGATGCTTGTAATATAAGCCCCACCCCAAGCATAAGCCCCAGGTAAGATCGTCATCCAGACATGACTGTTTGATAAATGTAGATTTCTGTACACAAATAAATGAATAAATGTAGATTGTGGGAACAAAAATTAAGACCCTGTCTTATTTTCGGGGAAACACGGTATCTATACCAATAATAACTCAAGAATTCAGACACTGTTAAGTTCTGGTTTATGTAATAACTTATTCAGATGCACACAACTTTTTTCTAAATTAATTCTCCTTAAGACTGTTTGTAAAGGACATGAGTGAAAAAAAAAGAATTACCTGGACACCGTGCTTGGTGGCGTTCAGAACCGCTCTGCTGGTTTTAAAGGCAACACTGGGGGGAGTGGTAGCAGCTACAAAGCTGATGTGTCAGATGAGACCCCCCACACCCGCGAAATGCCTCACTGTGACATTGCCAGCTCGGGGGCTGCCAGGGCCCTGGGGGTGTGACATCTCCCCGAGGCCCAGCTTCTGAGCCTGACGGGTGGGGAGGCCCAGGGCTGCCCACACTCACAGCGGCAGCCCCGTACCCCTCAGCCTCCTGTCTTCTACACTCAAACACCACTCTCTGCTCCCCTAATAGGGCCACACTCGGGGGCAATACTCCCGACCTTGGCAGCCAGTAGCTACTGGAAAACAGTGCTTTAACCTTCTCAGTATAAGTGGTTTAGGTCAGTTCTACATTTATCCAAAGGAGGCCCACATTTTGCTGACACCATGCATCATCGATTGTTACGCAGCCATCATAGGAAAGACAGCCTTCCTTTTAGTCCCCAGATTTCAAAATGAAACAGATGCTACAAGAGCATGCCTGTGAAAACCACCAGTGACATCCTCAGAATAGGTGATACGGTCCGCTGAGAACACTACCTTAAACTGGACTTTGGCTTAAGAAATGATTAAGCATCTTTAGTGCACTTGAGTTGTCGCTGTGTCTGTTTTAAATCTAAATACTTTATGCTGTTTCAAAATTATAAGTCCTATAGACAAAACAGATTTACAAGGCTCAGATTAACTTAGAAGTACATGATACGTGTTTAATTTCTTACATGATGAACTGAACTAAGTGGAAAGGTCTGATCCACTATTGGCACACACGAGGCACAGCACAGATGGCTAATAATTTGTGTCATAACTGTGTCTAAACGCATCTGGGAGCTAACATTTGCAGTCTGGAGATCACACAAATGTGCGCTTACCAATTCTAACATCCCTGTTGGGCAGACCGCAAACACCGTTAGTCTCTGGGCTCTTACTACAAGGCAGTGGCACATGCAGACACGCCACCTGGCTGGACACTTTCTCAGCATGCGCCCACTCATGGCCGCTGGACACCACCCACCCATTGTTCCTGGGCAGCCTAGAGGGCCATTCTGTCATTTCACGCACCCCAGCCCGCAGCTGGCTCCCGTGCTGGGCCCCCACTGGAGGGCATCCAGGCTCCCGGCGGAGCACACCATCCATCGCCTGCCCAGAGTGAAACGTGAGACTGCTTGTCCACAGGCAGGACAATATCCTGACCAAAGCAGCAGGTCCGGCGCACTCACCGTGGGTCGCTGCCACTGGCCCACCCGCTGCCTAATATGCCTTCCGCAGTGGTTTTGTTCGTTCATTTTTTTTAAATGTGCCCTGACTGTCACAGGTCATGTTATACAGGTGACATGCAAACAAGTCCTGAGGCTGCTGGCGTGGGGGGGTGGGGAGAAGCTAAAACGCTGCACAACACTGATACGTTATCACAGGATGGGAAAAGTTAGGTGTCAGAAACAACAACCAGCTATGGAAGACTTATTAGAGATTCAGATCAAAAGAGGGCAGACTGGCTGTTAGCCAAGAAGGTACAGTAAGCTGGTGAAGAGCGGGGAGCTGGCAACGATGACAGGGCTGCCTCAGCGCCCTCTGGGGAAACACTGCACAATTGTGCCAGGTCTTCCCTGTAGGGATGCGGTGCTGAGGTCAGCTGACCAACTGGGGAGGCCGCTCTGTGATGGGCCGTGAGCGCCCTGGCGGCGACATTCCAAAGAGGAGCAAGTCAAGTCACAGTGCGGTGACCCTCGGCGCTCCGGCTGGGCCGGTGGCAGCAGAGCTGGCCGGCTCCCCACTTCCTGACGGGTCCCGCCTTGAGCCTCCATGGAACTTGCCCTTTTTAGTTGTTGGCTGCCACATCAGTTTATAAAGCACATGAAAGCTTTTCATTGTTTAAGTGACCCAACACCTTCATCTTATACATGAGAACAGTGGATTCAGGCACTCATTGGCTGGCATGTGGGTGTGGCTGGATGATGGTCAAGGTGAGATGCCGGGTATCGGACTCGGCCCAGCCCTCACGTTGACCTAATAAACACGGTTGCCCTTAGTTGTGCTGACATGGGTTCGAGACAGTGTGGGTAGCTGCCGTGTTCCTGACCGATGGTGTGTTCTGAGGCAGGATGGACACTCACAGTAAATGGAGACATCAGACATGTGCTTCCCTCTGAGTCTCACAATAACAGAGTTTTCATGCAGAGGAACGGTCGCTATTTGGAAATTAGTGCAGCACAGGTCAGAGGCTCCTTTATTCTGTGTTTAGCAGACTCTCGATGACCATGACGGAGGGCGTTTCGGCCGCCCCCTCGGACCCTGACCCAGGACTGGAGCTACGCACGCCCCTTCTTCGGTGCTCTGCAGGGACACAGGTAATTAGACACGCGGTCCAGTCGTCCTTGTCTGATAAGATGCCATATGCAAACAGGGATTTTAAATTGCTGGTACTAAATCCTTTTGTTCCTTTATTAAGCCAGAGTATGTTTTCATATGGGAAGAGATAGTTACGGAGGTGTTATAAAATCAGGTACCGAATTACAATTGCCTACTATTCTAATTAAACAAATTCACATTTAAAATATGGCAGAACATTGCCAGCACCTAGTTTTCTCTCTATCAATTAATTATATTTTCTATAATAACCTGCCGTTCCATAATCACCGCCTACATATGCATGAAAGGTAACTCGTGTACTAATCGCTGTAGCCATTTTTGTGTCCCGTCTGTGTGCTTGGCACTGGTGAAATTTACTAAAAGGCTTGCTCTCAAATCTTAGGGTTATTTGGTACTCAGTAATGGGTGCTAACGCAGAGTATAACGCCCGCAGAGTACCCCCCACAGACAAACAGCATTGCTAGGCAGGCAGGAAACAAGCCGTGTTCATTTTGCACAGCACGGAGAGTTCAGGGCAAAGCTCCAGGTTGTGGGGTAGGTAATATGATGTCTGACCTCGAGTAGGGTTGGTGACCTTTCTAACATCTGCACTTTTAATACTAGAAGGACTAGAACTGCCTGCGACAGAAGGGATCACTCATTTTAAACAAGGGAGCTGCTATGTCAGTTCTAGCTACCACCCCAATTGACCACTGGGTCCATTTGGTCGTGCTATTCAACCCAAGAAGCTTTCCTCACAATTAAGCTGTAAATGGATTGCTCCGTGAATCTCATGGCAAATTCTCCATATTACGAAGCAATTGCAGAACCCAAATCTGTCATGACTCTGGTATAAAACCTGATGAATAGTCATTCTAAAAATAGAAACTCATAGCCCTTTCATGCTGTATACCCTTGTGCCATAGTTCTTTTTTCCATCAAACCACTGACTTTTAGATATAAATTTAACTGCATTTATTTACAACATGCTGACATGTTTCTTTCTATTATGTCTATCCAAAAGCAGCTTGGTCCTATTATACCTCTATTTATTTGTTTTTTTGCTTCTTCCCTAGGCAACTTTTAAAATTTATAAATACCCACTTTTCAAAATGTTTGAAGATATTTTACATTTTTAATTAAATTTCTAGAATAACATTAATAAACAATTATATTTAAAATATGTAATGCATGCAAGATTCCTTTTTATATTTGCAGACATACATTCCCAGAGAATATAAGGGTGGTGAATAAAAGTGGGAAGGGAAAATAAATAAAATATGCTAACCTGTGTATTATTACAAATATTCATTGCAATGGTTATTACAAATACCTATTGCAATGATTAAAATGCTTATATTCTGAATCATAAAACATAGCCATTAAATTTAATGGAAATAATTCTACCTAAAGCTCTGTGGATCTTCTGACATTTTTCATAACTCTGTTGGAAAAATTATCATCTAAAATGAAGCTCATTAAATCATGTCAGGGTTTCCTTTCCGTTGTCGCACTTTTGTCTGATGCACTTCTCCTTGGAACGGGACAGCTGCAGGCCCCTCATGCCTGGATCTGCCAACGTAGCCAGTGCCACCAAAGCTCTCCGTTTGCTTCTGTGTGCGTGTGTGTGTGTGTGTGGGGGCGGTTTAACAGTTTTGAGTTAGATGGCTCCAGTGCTGGCATAACATTTTTAAAATACGTCCATCATGACTCAGATGCTTCCTGAACGGGCCCGTGGGCCGGCCATTAGCGCTTTCCTCCCCAGAAGATGAGTGATCTGGGTTGGCCAGGCGCCTGTCTGCCAGCTAACCAGGGCCTGCCGAGCACTCAGGAAGCAGGGCTGTTACTAGTGTTTGTCTCCTCATAACTCTGGCTGTAAAATAAAAACCATCAAGACAAAGAGGAATGTGGGTCGGCTGCGGGATTGACCTCCCAGCTGTTCATGAAATTCTCAGCATCCTCACCTTTGACCTGCTAGCCAGCCTGTCATTCACTGACCAGCAGCATAAAAGCAGAGGCAGCCTTGTTGGCCAGTTCCCCCTGTGCAGCCTTTACCTGCAGAACCTGGTGAAAAACCTGAGCTGCATCTCAGATCCTTTTCAACACACACACACACACAAAACGGTTAATTAAATGCATCTAGCCAATATTTTTTAATACTTCCAAGAGCAAGGAATTGCTTCAATATTCTTAGTTTGTGTCTGGCTCCTGCAAAGATTTGGATGAATGTAATGGGCTTCTCGGGGCTATTGGTGTGTTCGTTTATGAGTATTTTTGGTATATCATCACACTTAACTTCATTGTATTTTCCTAATCTGGAGGTAAAGACAGTTAATCCTTTATATTTACAAAATGACCAGAGCTTTTGGATTGAGACCCTGTTTACATGTCCTTTATGTTGGATATGCTGTCTTGTACATGTTTTAACGCCTTACTGCAGTTCACCTTGGCAGTGAGGGAACTGCCTCCCTCAGGGACGACTGTCAACTGGCCTTAAAGAACCCACAGGATGCCCGCAGCCGGCAGACAGGACAGGACGGGCGCTGCTGCATGGAAAGATAGAGGGCCTCCCCGAAAGGGAAGCTGCTTGGACCCTACGGGAACCTGTTTTCCAGCTACAAGGACAGGAGTGGACAGGTCGCCGGGCGCATCTTAAAAAGTAAGCGTTGGCTGCCGCGTGGTGCGTTCAGGCTGGATTCTCTTGGGGTGGGGGTGGGAACAGCAGATGCTTTTAAACTAGGAAGGGCCCCATTTCAGACAGATCACTGCGGATACAGGGAGGGGGCAGAATAAACAATGGCAACTGGAAAGACCATTTAATGGCTGTTCAAACAACAGTGGTAAAGGCGTTTCAACCATAAAAGTGCCTGAATTTATCTAATTGCCTTAAACCCTTTCTGATCAGCCCTTTTTAAAACCAATTATTATTCTGACTTTCCATTTCACTCATTATCTTTAAAGTTAAAATCACTATGAACACCAACAGACTTCCCAATTTTTTAATACACCTGTCTGTGGTTTCTAAATTTGTATAATCTCGGAACATTAATATGAATTGTTATACATTAATTTAGTATCTATTCAAAACTGATTGAGCTGTTCTCTTTCTGAATAATAAAGTAATTTTGTACTTGTGTCCAATTTCTCATGCTATCAATTCTCATTCACATTTATAAAACATCTATCTTATTGGAATTATATTCAAGAGTTTATTTCTTGGGCACAGTATTTGCAGAAGAAATTTTAGGGAAGGTTAGAATCTACCCAGAGCCCATGATGAAGCCCACGCTAGTCAGAGTGAGCAGCTGGCCCTCTGACTGTCTGTCACTGCTGTCCGTCCCACAACCGCCGCCTGTATCCCTCTGTCATTCTCCGAGTTCAAAGGACAGTAACAACCACAGCAACGTGGCAAAACGGGCCAGAAACTGAAGCTGTGCTCCTGTGGGCAACCGGTTTTTTTTTGTTTTTTGTTTTGAGGGCAGTGTCACTGGCCCTCCTATGTGGGACCCGAGCCGGGGCCGCTGGCGTCCCAAGGCAGCGCTTGACCACCGCGCCACTCGGCCGGCCCTGGGCAACCGGTTTTAACTGTGTTCAAACTCAGGCTGGGCCACGGCTGGACCAGCACCTGGTGTAGACCTTAACTGGAGCCATGAAAGGTGGGTTGAAGGCAGGTGCTAGCTCAGCGTCCGAGGCCTGACCTTGGGCCAGTAAGCCAGAGGGAGCGCAGCCCAGGACTCTGAGAGCTTCGTAGACAGGAAGGGGCTGGAAGGGTGTCATGCTTCCCGGTAAAGTGACATTTAAACAGACAGAGGAGATGAGGGAAGCAGACCATGCTTTGGCTACCTGTGTCTTGGGAAGAGGGGTGAGACGTGCAAAGGCGGGCCGTAGCGAGGAGGCCAGCACGGCTGGAGCACAGGGAGTGGAGTGGACGGTGGGAGTGGCCGGGCTCGGAAAGGGACCCTGGGGAAGGTCGTGTCGGGCTGTGAGGTCAGACGCGGGCTTTGGGTTCCCCCGAGAGCAGAAAGAAATAACAACTGGCATGTTCTGTAAACTTCACAGCGATTGCGGGGTGCAAAGGAGGCCCGAGGTGTCTAGAGCAGACGTAGGGAGACCATTAGAGACTTGGACAGTACTGGACTGATGATGTCCTGAACCAGTCGGTGGAGATACTGAGAATGGACCGAATCGGGATATATTTTGAGGAATTACCAATAAAATGTGCTGATGGATTGAATGCAGTACAGAAAAGAAGCAAAGCGTGTACTGAAAGTGTTGTCCTGAGCAACGTCAAAGACGAGATTTTGTCATCGTACAGTGACTTGCCGAGAAGACCACCGACAGTGGACCCCATGTTTCCAGTGGGGAGTGGGGCGCTGGTGTGAGACCAGGAAAGCCTGAGATGTGCGCCCTCCTCCGGGTGGCTATGCCGGGAGGTAGCTGGATACACACAGGCGGCGTTCTGGGCTCTAGTCTAGGCTGGGTACGGACTTGAGAATCTCTCCGGTGTAGATATCATGTAAAGTCATGAAACCAGGTTAGGGTACTTACGGAGAGAGCAGAACTTAAAGGACTGAGCTTTGGGAGATCCCAAATGTAGAGATTGAGAAGGTGAAGAGGAGGCCCCAGGAGGTGGGACCGAGCGACCAGGGAGATGGGACAGTGCTGTCCCCGGTCCCAGGGAAGAAAGTGCGTCCAAAGACAGTAGCTCTGAGGAGAGGGCAGGCAATGTGAACACTAAAAACTGACTTAGGTTGAGTAACAAGAGGTCACAAGCGGCCTTGACAAGAGCGGTCTTAGTTGAATGGGGAAGAGACGCTTGTGAAGTGGGTTCAAGAGGGAGCAGAAAGCAAGCAAGTAGCCATGAGTGCAGCAGGGATCCTTCCCTGAGTGCTGCGACAGGAGGGGGCTGTGGACAGGCGGGTTCAGGGGAGAGCTGTTACCCGATTCGTATGGCCCAGGGCGGAGCGGAATTCTGACGACGCGAGGTGGCAGGACCGGACTCCCCGGAGGCGGGCGCGTCCCTGGAGCGGCGGACACGGGGCCCCTGGCAGCTCTGCCACAGGAGCAAGCTCAGCGGGCCAGCGGCCCACGGAGCCCGGCCTTCCGTTTTCGTCTGACTCATACTCTCCCTGCTTGTGTAGCGGCCTGCTGTCCTGGTTAATAATGCGAGAAACAAGTTTGCTTCCAAAATTCTAAGTCTGACCTAAAACTTCCGTCTCCGGGAGGCGGCCCCTCGCCCGGCATCTCTCCCTGTGCTACGAGTGCTTCACGGTAAACTGTCAGGCAGAGAAAAGGTGCAGTCTGAGTGCCTTGGCTGAGAACACATTTACAGTCTGTTCCTTTTCTTCTGTTGTAAAGTAGAATTGAATATTTTTAAGAGATATGGATTGCTTCCAGAATCTCTAGGGAAGACTGAGGAGATTGAGGGGAGACGTCCAAAAGCAAGCTGCCCCTTGATGGGTCTTTGGGGGGCACCGCGGTGCCACCACACCCGCACTGGGGTGGGACCTTGGCCTGGCACCACCGCGAGTCCCGGCAAGGCCGGTCCTGAGGTCCTGGCTGTCCCGAGTGAATTCCTGACGTGCCCTGTGAGCAGGGTCTGTGTCTGTTCAGTGAGCCCCGCATCGGCGAGGCTGGGAGCGCGGGCGCCGGCTATTTCCAATACTGCGGCCGGGCGAGGCTTGCTCGGTGCTGTCACTGACTGCACTCACCTTTCTGATTCCCACCGCCACAGGATCCCGTCCCCCTCTTTTGAAAAAAGTAAACCTCCTTGGCATCTATGCTAGAAAACATACATGACTGTATATTCTCCTTAACACATTGACATGTTTTTGAATGCTCTGAACTGTAGATGTCCTGGTGTCCTCAGGAGCAGGATGCTTTGCAGACGTGCATGTTTGCGGAGAACATTTGTGATCACCTACTATGTGCAAGGCAGATGCTGCTGATGCAGAGGCAGCACTCTTCCTGTCGCCAGGGAACAGAGTCTAGTGAGACGTCCGAGAATGTGCCGATTGCTGAGGTAAGAGCTGGGTGGGAGCCAGGTTCTCAGGGGCAGAGCCGGGGTCGCCATGGATGGTCTCCCGCTTAAATGTGACTAGAGGCTTTCATCGGATCGTGCGGGCTTCCATGGTGGGGCAGGGATGCCAACCTTAGGCCGCTCCTCCGGAGTCCTGCTGTAGGAAAGCCGCTGGCCCTACTGTCCGTCCTCCAACCCCACGCTGGTCCCTTGGCCTCCAACTACCCATTCGTTCAAGCCCAGCATTTTAACGACATTTCTGCATGGGGCTCGGTAAGAGTCTCTGCCTGGGCGGTGTCAGTACAAAGCTAATTGCTCCCACTGATGCCAAGACCTACAGCTCTGCAGACCCTGTGCTTGCCACGCCAGCCTCCCGCCGCACACACTCGAGGCTCACGGACCGGACCCATCTCGTCTTCCGTCCCTCCCAGCCCCTGAGCGCCCCGCTCTGCTCCCTACAGCCTGGCACTTCTAAACTGGATTGAGGTGCCTCGTTAGCGCAGCAGGCACTCTGCTGCCAGGCCTGCAGAGGTGCTCACATGTCCCGCTGTCCGCAGTGACACCCGCTCTGGCCTCGCACGATGCCTGAGGTTCTGTGGTTCTCTGTGCAGCTTAGAACCAGGACTTGGGCCCAGGACACTGGCTTGGCAGGCCCACCCGGGACCCTGGACACGCACCACCGTTCCACACAGGGAGGCCGGGCACTGCCAAGGTCAGAGCAGGGAGACCGAAGGGCTCGTCCGGTTCTGAGAAGTGGCCGTGCAAAGTGGGGCTTCCTGTTTTATCACCTGTGGCAGAGTCCCGCGGCTTCACGGCCCCCCCCGGACAGGACCGCTCCGTGCTTCTGTCGGGCCATGGGGATTTCTCCGCAAGTTCCTAGCTGAGCTGGCCCAGACAGTGTGGCTTGCATAGCTGGTCCTGTACACCAAGTAAGTTTTGATCAAATCTGAATTATATAAGCCATGTTTCCCCTTTTCACAGCCATTTATAGCCATTTTCTTTTGGGTATCGTTTTACTCCCCAGAAAGATATTTTGTGGGTTTTTTGGAATCACATTAATAAGTAGTAAATATCACAATAAAATTAACAAGCTTCCTTTTGTCTGTTTGCATCCCTGAAGTATAACATCGGCCTTGGCAGTAAGTAAACTCATGTCTTAGGATGAGAAAGCACCTAAGCAGAGGCAGGAGACAGCCTGAGAGCTGGAAGGCTGTGGGGTCAGACAAACGGGCTGAGTCCTGGGCTGACAGCCTCCTGACTGTACCGCCTTCGAGATGGGGCTCAGCCTCCTTGTCTATACAGTGACAACAGTATCATCCGCCATTGTGAATGGACTGTGTATGTCTCCCCAAAGTTTGCACATGAAAGTCCGCATTTTCGCTGTGATGATGTCAGAGGCAGGGCCCCTGGGACTGGTCCTGGGGACGGAGCCTCGTGATGAGCTTAGAGCCCCTGTGACAGGACACACACACCCGTGAGACCTGTGCCCTCTCTGCTCCTCTGTCATCCCCTCCTCTCCTCTCCAAGGGGCCTCGTCCAGGCTTCTAGTGGCTTCTGCTCCCAGTTGGTATTCTGAGGGCCTCTTCCTATTGTTAATTCCAGTACTTCAGTTAGAGTCCAAATTCATTAAGATTCTTTGGAAAATTTATCAACTAATAGTTGTAAAATAACCACCCCACTGGAACAATTGTTTAGAAGTAAAGATCCCAGCAAATGTTGAAATGAATTTTAATTATAACATTTGTCAGTCATATGAGATCCATGGCATCAGTGTATCCACTTCTCTTTTCCAAATTTTCCAGAAGCCCATGATGATGAGGCTGGCAGGGTGTCTGCGTTATCAGCCCGGATGGGACGCGCTGAGCCCTCTGGTGGCTGGCACCACGCTGCTCATTCCCAGAGGCGAACAGCACTCTTCAGAGCCGCGAACGCTCTGCCAACAGGAGCGTCTCCACCAGGTGCCCGGCCCTGACCCGTGGCCCATAAACTGTGTGCCACGCTCGAGGCTGAGTAAGTCATTACTTCCAAAAGCGGCTGAATACTAATGTTCACTAATGCTTAAAATCATCTATTTATCTTTATTCATGATGAAAAAGAATCAAGAAACCAACTATTAATGTTTCCTGCCTTGGGGTGGGGCAAATATTTTAGTAACAATAAATTATCTTTTGTCATCATATGTCATATAGGCTTCAGGACCAGACATGACCATTTCTTAGTTGTATTTGTGGCTTAGAGAAGCTAATACATATTTCTAAGTGTCAGTTTCTCGTAGCTTTTTTAAAAAAATGTAGAGCCCACTATCCACCTTATAGGAATTGTGAGAAGCAAATGAGATTACAATATCTCCTTGACTGGTCTCCTGCATGGGACAGAAAAGGCGCGTGTCACCTGCCTAAAGTGAATTTGCTGGTGCTGCCTCTGAGCAGTGAAGGGAAATTAAGATAGTTCTCTAATTGCTTACAAAACTCATGCTCTTATAGAACAACCTGATCAACACTAAACACAAGTGCATTTGTGTGCACCTAAAAAGTCTTAACTTTCAGCTCCACAGAGGTGAATTAGATTTCTGACCAAACCGTGTGCTATTCAGGTAGTTATAGTTTCCTTATAACTAACTTTTCCTTGTAAAATACCCTCGCTGCACTGTGTGATTGAATACATGGATAATGCCATAAGACAGGTTTATTCTTATCACTGTGCTTTGTAAAATATTCTTGAATATTTATAACAAATTCTTCCTCTTTGCTCAAGCTCATTCCTGACACTTGGAAACGACAAATGAACTGTGATTCGTTACACGGTTACTGGTTTTGAAGTAGCATCTTAGGAATCCCCGGCAGATTCTAAGATCCTGGCAACGCTCTGTGCTGGACTGGCATTGAGGACAGCACAGTGCCCGCTCTGTCCCTGGATCTGCTCTTGGTGTCACGGGCCGACACGTCTTCTGGTGATCAGCAGGGGCTGCCTTCAGCTGCATCCAGGGTGAATTTAATTTCCACTCATTTTCTGTGCATAGCGAGTCCTCAGACTGGACTATAAGCTGTGCTGTTTGATATAAAATGCCTTTTATTCCTTTGGAACAATTTTTAAACATAGAATTGTAGAAGTGGTAAAAAGAAGGAATCAGAAGGTTTTAAACAAAACAGCTTAATGACATGGAAGAAACAGGAATAAGCAAGAACAGAATGGAACCACTTACTGTGTTAATAAGACCTGCCCTGGGCAGTAGCTTATAGCTTTTGTTTTGGTTCTTTGTTTGTTTGTTTTCATGATTATGGGGGAAAGCTTTGCCTTTTCATAAAGGGTGGCATCCTGGGTCTTCACAGAGCCATTTTCATAGACATATTTACCTTCCTTCCTGGCAGTATAGGGAGTTGTATTTTTGTTGTCTTCCTACCATTTTCCACGAAAGGCACGCTGACTCGAGCACACAGCCTGTCCCCCACCAATGTCACAGAGCTCCTCTGTGATGGTGACATGTACGTGGGAAGCAGTAAGCCCTGATGGGAATTTTTTTTTCAAAGATTTTATTGGGGAATTGGGGCAGGGGAACAGCGTTGGGGAACCGAGGAAGGGGAACAGACAAGTTGCTGTCCTTTTGTTCTTCAGTCTAGTTGCGGAGGACGTTGCTTCACTGGCCCATGTTGGTATCGTCATTGCGCTCTTCCCGGATGAGGCAGATCGGTCGCCGGCCTCTGGATGGTCGTTCACCGCGGCTATTGGCAGCTCACACCGGCTGCCAGCCACTCGCTGTAGCCTATGGCAGCCCGCTGCAGCAGGGGCTGCAGCCTACACCATCGCCGGGGCTCGCACAGCCCAGCTCCAGGTGGAGCTGTTGTTCACCATCTTAGCTGCAGAGGGCAGTGTCACTGGCCCTCGTATGTGGGATCCGAACTGGGGCTGCTGGAGTCCCAAGCCAGCTCTTAACCAGCGCGCCACTCGGCCGGCCCCCTGATGGGAATTTTTAATGTGCATATTTTAATACGGAATCTACAGCACGTGGTAATGTTGGAAGTGGAGACTATGACGAAGAGATCCAACATTATTCCAAGGATTGACTCTGAATAAGTGGGGAGATGGTACAGTTAACAGAAATTGATACTTTTGGCATCAAAGCATGAGGCGGGATCTAAGAATGAGCACCTGAGACCCCCAGGGCTGGGGTCACGGTGTGGGCGTGACCTACAGGCCCACGTGCTCCACAGTCATGGCAATGGCCTACATGTAAGAAAGAGGGAAGGAAGGAGAACAAGTGATGACGGACAAGACACAGCAGCAGGAAAACCAGGAGCTGGGACTGGGGAACTCGAGCGAATTTCAGGAAGAGGCGGTAATCACTCGGCCTGTAGATTTCTATAGATTCCCGCAAGGAGGGCGCGCGAGTCAGGGTGCCTGCAGCTGGTCCTTGGAGTCCTTGGTCATTAGGGGATCCTCTGTGGCGGAGGGCCGGAAGCAGAGGGCCGGGACCTCCACGGGCGGCAGTGGCAGCTGTTGACAGAACCCACATGAACGTGGACCCTTCCTTTATATTTCCGAAGAGCGCCGGCCCTGCAGCCCCTGGAAGAGCCTGGGTTGGAGTTAGAAAAGGTGACCTTGGGAATGTGCCAAGGGCAGGAGGTGGGCTGGGGACATCCGGGAAAAGGTTTGCCTCCCATCACTGCAACATCCCGTGAGGATTTCAGCGTCTCTCTTGAACTTCGTGGTCAGGTTGGCAGATCCTAACTGGACAGGCCCTGCGATGGAATGAGAAGCTACATTAGGAATGGGGCTGGCAGCGCCAGGATGAAGGGCAAACCGAGGATGACGCCCTGGAGCGGGAGAGGACAGGAGGCTCAGCTGCAGGCCACGACTGCAGGGCGGGCGGCTAACCTGTGTCTGGAAGAGCGGTTGTTGACTGGCTAACAGTATGTGACACGTCGGGATTGTGTGGCGGATGCGTGAGGCTGGGTGTTCGTTCAGCTAGTGCCCCCTGAAGACAGCCACCTGGTCATTTGTACACTCCACACTAGCCCTCCCTTTAACAAGCAACCAATCCTAAGCAGCTACACAGTTCAGAGCCACCATTTGAAAATAGAAAGTGTGTCTGTGAGCAGCTAGAGATGGCATGCAAAGTGAATGAAATACGGAGATGGTGTGCAGGGGTTGAGAACACAGGCTCGGGACTCGCGCGCCTCGGTCCAACTCCTGACGACAGGCACAGGCTGCTCCTGCTTCCTCGCCTGTACAATGACGGTCAAGGAACACATAGGGCTCAGCACGCGACCTTAGACGCTCCAAGTGCAAAGCCTGATTGGCCCTTGGTCCTGGTGGATGTGCAACTATTTATACCATTCAGGGCCCCAGCTTTCTCATCCATAAGATGAAAAATGCATTCCTCACATGATTACCATGAAACTGTGCCATCAAAGAATAGCTACTGTCATTTCTCCATCCTATTTCCCCAACAAGGAAATCTCAAGACAAAACCACAGTTTATAAATTCTAAACTTCTTGTTGATTCTAGAACTCTCATTGCAATTCCCAAATATATGCAAATTCAAATGTTTTATCTCTTTATAGCATTCATTGCTTCTATTACACCAATAAAAAGTATTCGGTGAAGGAAAATCTGGAAATAGTACAAAAAATTTATTCATATTCTTATTTCTAAAAATAATCACTGAAAATTTAAGAAGTTGTCCTTTGAGAACTTTCTCTCTCTCTCTCTCTCTCTCTCTCTCTCTCTCTCTCTCTCTCTCTCTCTCTCTCTCTCTTCTATCATCTATCGGTATCTATCACCTATCATCTATCTGTCTATATATATCTATCATCAGTCTATCATCTATCATCAATCCATAGCTATCATCTGTCTGTCGTCTGTCTATATCTACCATCAGTCTGTCTATCATCTATCATCTGTCTCTCTGTCATCTATCATCTATCAATCATCTGTCTATATATCTATCATCAATCTGTCTATCATCTATCCATTTATACTTATCTGTGTATCCATCCCTCCAAACAACCAAACATATAAAACTGGGATGAAATTAAACTAAATTGGGATTTTAAAAAGGCAACTGTTTGGTACGGTACATTTTTTGGTGAACATGGTGTGACATCTCTGCCCAGTGTATTGCTACGGCATGATTCAGTGCTGTGACAGCTGTGTGTATTTCACTGCACGACCATGCCAGTATCTGCAGGACATGTGTATTCACACTGCTGAGCCCTCACGAACCTCCATGCACCTGTCAGCACAGCGCCACACACTCATGCCATAAGGATACCTGCTGGACAGTCTCAGCAGTGATTTGAAGAAAGTCAGAGTTGAGATGTTTGCCAGACTTGGGGTCTGGCTGCGAGAGGTTTAAGGCAGTCTTTCAAGAGTGGAAAATGAAAATCAGGCAAAGTTCATAATAAAATAGTTTAAAATGTGGGAATACTGTGAAGTAAGTCTTGATCACTAACCTGATAAGCGAGTCATTTGGCCAGGTGAGCGGAATACTGACTTTAATAATGAGGTCCAAAGACACCTCTGGAAGCAAACAGTAATTTACTGATTTATAGTATAGGCATGCAGCGCATATCAACGTCTTGTTCAATGGCCACCCGCATATATGATGGTGGTCCCATAAGATTTTAATGGCATTGAAAAATTCTTGTCGCCTAGTGACATCATAGCAGTGGTGACATCATAGCGCAACATGTCACTCATTGTTGCGATGCTGGTGTAAACAACCCACTGCTCTGCCCGTCGTATAAAGTGCAGCACCTACAGTGATGTGTAGTCCAGAGTACTTGATGATGATGATGATGATGATGATGGTGATGATGATGGTGATGATGGTGGTGGTGATGATGGTGATGGTGGTGGTGATGATGATGATGATGTGATTATGATGATGGTGATGGTGATATGGTAGTGGTGATGATGGTGATGGTGATGATGGTGGTGGTGATGATGGTGATGGTGATGATGGTGGTGGTGATGATGGTGGTGATGATGATGTGATAATGATGGTGATGGTGATGATGATGATGGTGATGATGATGGTGGTGATGATGTGATGGTGATGGTGATGATGGTGGTGGTGATGATGATGATGATGTGATGATGATGATGATGATGATAATGGTGATGATGATGATGTGATGGTGATGGTGATGTGGTGATGATGATAGTGGTGATGATGATGGTGATGGTAATGGTGGTCATGGTGGTGGTGGTGATGGTGATGATGGTGATGATGGTGGTGATGGTACAAGACTGTTGCTGGTTTGAGTAGTCCCTACACTGTACTCTCTAGCATGACTTTAGGGTGTACCTTTTCTGTTTCTAAAAAAAAATGGCTGTACACAGGCAGCAGCCTCGTGCATCTCATGTTTACTGCATGTCCTATTGCATCATTTTATCTTCTGCTTGATTTAATATTGTTTTATGAATTTAATGTCAAGTGGACAGTGTTTGTAAAGCCTACAGTCATGTCTAGTCATGTCCGAGGCCGTCACATCTGCTCGCCACTCGTCCTTACTCACCCAGGGCACCTCCCTGTCTCATCCTGCCAGCTCCATGCACAGTCAGTGCCCTCCGCACGTGGGCCATTTACCTCTTACCCCGTGTTCCCACTGTATCTGTTCTATGACTAGATGTGTTTAGATGCGCAATACTTACCATTGGGTTACAGTTGCCTAAAGTGTTCAGCACGGAAACATGCTGTACAGGTGTGTAGCCCAGGTGTGCAGTGGGCTGGACCATGTAGGTTTGTGCGTGTGCACTGTGTGACATTCCCACAGCAACGAGATCGCCTAACGACACGCGGTTCTCAGAATGTACTCCCATTGTTAAGCAGTGCATGACCGTACTATATTTCCTGGGCAGTTTTCCTAAAGACAAAAGCAAAACCTAAGCCATGCTAACACAGATAGTGTACAGTTTATCTAATTCATATTAACACAGGTGGTCTCAGTTATAAATATGATTTTTATTATTTTGATATTAATTTTCCAAAATATATCTTAAACATTCATTTATTTCTATTTTACCACCACTATGGCTTTCTTTTGCCTTTAAGCTGATCACTCTAGGAGGCTACCATTCATTTTCCACCAGGCCGCCAGAATGAACTTTCTGGTACAGATGTCACACCCATACAAAAATGCTTTCGTGTCACCACACCGTCCTTCATAATTTCGAGTTCCCCATGAAGGCCTCTCCGGCCCCTCCTGCAACCTCATTTTGATCACTGCACCCCAACCATATTGAGCCTCATTTTGGTTCCTTGAATTGCCATGCTCTATGTGCTAGAATGCTGTCCCCTGGCCTCTCTTTTGTCCAGTACTTCCTACTTATCCTTCAGGTCTCATCTGCCCATCCTTTCTCAGGAAAACCTTTGCCGAGGTCACCAAGACAGATAGTATGCATTTGCATAGCTCCCTACATTCTTCCTTTATGGTATTTAAATTTTTATGAATAATTGATTTAATGCCTATCTCCCCCACTCAAAAATAAGCCCTATCAAAGTGGGGACACGTTGTTTTGCTCTACATTCCATCCTCAGACTGCCTCTGGCCTAATACACAAACACAATTTATAGAACAAAAGTTGTAAAATTAATGGCAAAATTCATCACATTTAAGCTGCGGCAGTTCTGTGTTTTCTATGTCTCTTGATAATCCATCCAGTTTAATTGCCTCCACCTTCAAAAACACATTTTCACCCTTAATTTGAGGACACACACATTCTTTGTTAAATGAACTAAGCAGTTGTGAAAAGAAGTGTTGCTCACAGCCTACTAATTGAAGGTGTTTTCCCCCCTTGGGTATAGTGAACGAGGTAGCACAGCATCACCAACAGTAGGCTGTAGAGAGCTGTGCGGGCCCTTTACAGTGCTGCTGCCCCGGAGAATCTCTGAAACCCATTCGCCTGGTGAATGCAGACTGGTGGAGGCAGGAAGTATGTAATCTGGCTCTTTCATTCCTTTTTAACTTGAACCATATGGGATCCTGTTGAGGCTGCAGTGGGGCCATTCTACAACATAGCTGCCTCTACGGGAAACTGGAATGAAATGGACAAAAATACGGTCATCACCCAAATCACCCATTTGCATGCATTAATTGTGACTTACTCATAAGCTGTTAAGTGGTGGTGATGTTTATATTGGTACAGGACTTTCGATGTTAACGGATTTTTACATACTGCATTTCAGATAGGGTAGGCTGACCTGCAGACACGAATAGGATCCTCAAAACTCAGCTCCTTGAAGAACAAGACGTTTGCTTCTCTGTTCTGGAGCAGGGGTGCCTGGTAGCTGCCCCTCGCTCTACAAGTCTTTCAGGGACCAGGCTGCAGTGGCTGTGCCTCTGTCAATGGTGCCTGAGTATCGGCCACTGGGCCACTCAGGAACTGCCAAGAAATAGAGTGGGCTCAGGGCTTGCGTCCCTTCCACTCACGTCCTCTGCGGGGAACATCGTGTGGAGGTGCGTTCTGCCCATGTGCTCAGTCCCGCCCTGCCCCGCAGAAGGCCTGGACGCAGTGGGTGGGCAGGTTTAGACCCGTGCAGCTATCAAGTGGGGCAAGTGGACTTCTAAAACCTGTTCTCTCTCTGCTTTTTGAAGGAATGAAGGAGCTTGCCCAGAATCACCTTCTGGGAAGCAAATAAGCAGGATTAAGGAATATCAAGGGCCTTGGTGACCTGGGAAATAAGTATTGTTAAGTAGTATCTGAATAATGTATTATAGTAAATAGTACTGAATTAGCTAGACCTGCCATGCAGCGAGGACAGAGGAATTGCACAGGACTGGCATCTAAGACTGAGTAAGTAAGTACATTTTAGGGTGTGTTCTGGGTCCAGATGGTGGTGTCTGCCTGATGCAGAGCAGGAGGCAAATGCTTGCCGTCAGCACCTCCGTGATGACCGTGGAGGGCCTTCTGAGACATTTATAGGATTTGGTTTTTAGTCTAATTGAGATGGGAAGCCTTCAGAAGGTTGTGAGCAAAGACATGAGCTGTTTGTACTGAGGTTTCCAGGGGATCGCTCTGGCCGTTGGGCTGAGACTAGAATGAGAGGCCAGGGCAGAGCAAGACTGATAACCTAAGGGGGATTTCTGTGTGACTTTGGGAGGACTACCGTCTTCAGGAGGTCTGAACTTCAGAATTAACTGTCAATATTTGTTGAAATAAGAGGAATCTTTTAATTAGCCCAAGATATACACCAAGGAACAGTGCAAATATAGACAAAGCTGTGTTTGCTTTAAAAACTACACATTTATTGTCTAATAATACATCAGTATTAAGACTCAGTCTCCTTTATTGTATCACACAGTTATCATACCTATTTACAATCATCAGTAATTTCAGTAAGTGAGATAAATACTGTAATTATGTAGGCCTCATTACTTGAATATTTAAAAAAGTTTTCTTCCCCAGAGTTATAAAATTTTATATTACCTTTATTTATTGTTTTAATTTTACTTTTTTTTTCATTTTTAGATTCAGAGGAGTATTAAATTAGTGCATTATAACTTGAAACCATATTGCTAAATATATAAGATATATATATTAAAAATCCTTAGCCTACACCAAATTGTTTTTTTTTTTCAATTTTGTAACCCAGTTATTAATATTTTGACACTGTGTTTCTTTTTTTTTTTTAAAGATTTTATTGGGGAATTGGGGGAGGGGAACAGCATTGGGGAATCGGGGAGGGGAACAGACAAGTTGCTGTCTTTTTGTTCTTCAGTCTAGTTGCGGAGGACGTTGCTTCACTGGCCCATGTTGGTATCGTCATTGCGCTCTTCCCAGATGAGGCAGATCAGTCGCCGGCCTCTGGATGGTCGCTCACCGTGGCTATTGGCAGCTCACGCTGGCTGCCAGACACTCACTGTAGCCTATGGCAGCCCACTGCAGCAGGGCCTGCAGCTATGCCGTCCCGGAGACTCACAGCAGCCCAGCTCCAGGTGGGGCTGTTGTTCACCATCTTAGCTGTAGAGGGCAGTGTCACTCGCCCTCATATGTGGGATCCGAACCGGGGCTGCTGGCATCCCAAAACCAGCTCTTAACCAGTGCACCACTCCGTCGGCCCGACACTGTGTTTCTTTTTATGTAGCTTTTGGTAACAACCTTTTTTGTATCACTATGTTTTGCATGTTATATTTATTTGCTTTTTTATGGCTGAGAATCAAAATATGTACAAAGTTCATTGTTGTTATAATAAGCATTACAGATTGTTAACATTTTGAGCATTTTGGTAAAAGCTGCTATTGGCAGCTCAGGTCAGAACATAAGGGAATTAGGATAAGTGGGAGGTGGATAAGGTTGATTTCCTTTTTAATAGCAGGCTCTGGGAACAAGCAACAACTCCTGTAAATCTTATAGATTCTCCTGATCTCCAAGTTGTCTTTTATCCTCTAGCTGTGAAATTTCGAGTCCATGGTGTAATGCGAACGTTGCACAAATGAGCAATGGAACTGCGAGGCTGATGAACAAATGGGCAGCGAAACTCCAAGGGTTTTGGGGCCAGTGCTGTAAAGCAAAAGGCAGTCATTTGGCAAAGGCCTTTCATACGCTTTTGGTGTTGTTCTGCTCTAAATGTGCAGTTTTTCAGTCTGTCAAAGGATAGGCCTGAGGGGAGCACTCCCCTCCTGCTTCAGCGTAGCGCGCGACCATCGCTCTGGCTTTCACCGCACACGGTGCGTGCTCCCGGCGGGGCCGCCCTGGCAGCGCTGCTCACCCAGCAAACTCACGTGCGCCGCCGCGCAGGCCTGCGAGCACGCGAGCGGAGCACGTGACCTCCGCTTCCCATTGTCCCCTGGGCCGCGGGGCTCACGTGGGCGGGTGACGTCAGCCCGCACGCCCGCGTGACAGGCGCCCCGCCTCCCCATGCCCCGCCCCGCCAGCAGCGCCGGAAACGCTCGCGAGACCCGCCCCCTCCCGGAACGTGGCCCGGTGACAGCGCGTCCCTCGGGGGCGGAGGCGGGGCCGAGGGGGGGCGGCGCCGTTGCTCTCGCTTCGTGACCGTGACGGCGGCAGCCGGGGCCTTTGGGGGTGGCCCTCGCCGAGGGGCCGACGGGCCGCAGGCACAGGGGACCGGGCCCCGTCTGCAGGCCGCCCCGACGGAAGCCGGGGCCTCGGTCCCCTCCACCCACTCGTCCGTCCACCTCCTGCACGGACGCGCGTCAGACCCGCGAGGGGCCGGGATGGCGGTCGCCGATGGATGCGGCCGGCCCTGGGTTGGGCTGCAGCCTGCGCCCCTCCATGGGCCTGGGCCGGGACCGCCCCCGGGACCCGCCTCCAGGCACAGGCCCCGCCTCCGGCGCCCTGGCCTCCACTCGCCCCTGCCTTCGGCCCCGCCCCGCCTCCAGGCTGTCGGGCAGGAGCCCCGCCCCTGCCCTGGGACCCGCCCCAGACTCCGCCCACTTTCCCGCGCCCCGCCTCGGGGGCTGTATCCTGGCCCCGCCTATCTCCCCGCCCCAAACTTGTCTCTAGGCCCCGCCCCTACCCGGCCACGCCCCCGAGTCTCCACCTTCCACCCGGCCTTTGGCCCCGCCACATCCCTAAGTCCCTTGGGGTTTCCCGGGCCTAAGCCTCTGCCCCTGGTCCTCCGCCGTGCCCTGAGCTTCCATGTCCCATGCCGGCCCTTGGCTCGCACCATCCTCAGTCCCCGGCCCCGCCTCCCGGCCCGCCCCGGCCCTTGGCCCCTCCCCGAGGCTAAGCCCCGCCCTCGGCCCCGCCCCTGCCGCCAGCCTCCGCCCCTGGCCCTCGGCCGTGCCCTGAGCCTCCGTGTCCCATCCCGGCCCTTGGCTCGCACCAGCCTCAGGCCCTGGCCCCGCCTCCCGGCCTTGGCCCCGCCCCGAGGCTAAGCCCCCGCCCTCGGCCCCGCCCCTGCCGCCAGCCTCCGCCCCTGGTCCTCGGCCGTGCCCTGAGCCTCCATGTCCCATCCCGGCCCTTGGCTCGCACCAGCCTCAGGCCCTGGCCCCGCCTCCCGGCCCTTGGCCCCGCCCCGAGGCTAAGCCCCGCCCTCGGCCCCGCCCCTGCCGCCAGCCTCCGCCCCGGGCTCCCCCGCCCGCGCCCCGCCCGCAGGCCGGGTGGATCTCTCGCAGCTGCTGGCTGCCCGCGTCTCGCCCGCGCCGGCCGCTCTGCAGCGGCCCCTGTTCCTGGGCGCTCGCCCCTCCGTCGGGGAGCGGGGCTGGGCGAGGGCGGCGCGGCGCCCGGAGGAGCGGCCGGAGCCCGGAGGAGCGCGCCGACCGGCCGCCCCGCCCTGCGCTGTCCCCGCGGCCGGCCAGCCTCGGACGCGGGCAGCCCGCGGGCCGGGAGCGCGGGGCCGACGATGGCCTCCACCGCCACCTGCACGCGGTTCACGGACGAGTACCAGCTCTTCGAGGAGCTCGGAAAGTAAGCGCGGCGGGGGCGGGGGCGGGGGGCGCCCGGGCCCGCGCGCCGCGCACCGTCCTCGGGAAGCGGGCACGCGTGGGCCCCGCGCCCGGCGCCCCACGCCGCGGGGAGCCCCCTGCGCCTCGCCGGCCCGGCGGCAGGGGAGCCCCGGGGTGGCCCCGGGCCCGGGTCCCGCTGGTTTACGGCCCTGCGGCGCGCGCGGCGGGACGAGCGGCCGAACGGGAGCGCGTGGCAGCGCCTGTGCCGTGGAGCGCGCTGCGCCCGTGTGCGGCCTGCTGCTCAGACGTGGGGAGCGTGTCGCCAGTGCGGCTTTATCTCCGTCTCGCCCCTCCCCCAGCGCGGAGACACCCCGAACCGCACACATGGGCCCGAGGTTTATATTGTAGTGAGCACAGTCGCCATGTTCCCTTACTTGGAGCCACACTCATTTTTTTTTTTTTCCTACCAAAATAAATAGGCAGCAGATTTTTGCTGCTCTTCCTCAGCTCTGCTGTTTGCAGGGCTTTTTTCCCTCAGCATTCGGCGCTGTGTGCATGGGGATTGTAAATGGTTTTCAGATTTCATGTGCAAACACAATCCTCAAGATGGGCAGGTCCTTTGTTTTTGTTGACTAATGTGTGCTCCTAGGTAAATAAAAATTTTAAATTTACTTTTATGCCTCAGCACGCAAGGTCTCGATTCCGTGAACAATTACTCACTTCCTGGATGTTACTGTAGTGCACTCGCATTTGAAAATTCACTAAATTCAATAAAAATGCTCAGATTGTCGTCATTTTCAGTAGCCCCTCAGAGCTGACTATGTTGATGACCTGCTGCTCTGTGCTTCCCAGGGGCGCTTTCTCAGTGGTGAGAAGATGTATGAAAATCCCTACTGGACAAGAGTATGCTGCAAAAATCATCAACACCAAGAAGCTGTCTGCCAGGGGTAGGTGTTCCCGGCGTTAATTTTCTATTTCTCATGCTGACTGTTGGTTCTCTTAAATCATCACATAGTTGTAACTGAATTATAGACTTCGGTATTGTTACATATTGACATTAGTTCCTTCCCAAATGCCTCTTGGTCTGTAGTTTAAAAATAAATGAACAAATATAATTTAATTGTTATACGAATTCTATCCTATGAGCAATAGCATAAATAACTACATTTTAAAGCAATAAATGTCACTAAATGAATTTTGCCGTTAGCTGTACTGTAAAATAACATCCAGAAAAATGCTGTAATTGAAAAATGTAAGTCTCACAGCTGTCATTATTCCCTTTTGAGAGGAGAAATAGGTCAGAGCTCAGCTGAATCATATATTTCAATTGTGGTTACACTTGAACTTAATCCATCGAGGTCTATTTGACGCCAACGGCTTTGGGAGGAAACATTTGACTGCTACACTCGAGGAAGTCCAGCTTGCTTTTGATGCTCTGCTGCCCTCCAGGCCTTTCCTTGGTCTTCCGCATTGAGGCTTCTCTCAGGTTCAGAATGTATTTTGCACGAGCTTCCTGGCCACAGAGACCGTTCATGCTCGTAAAATAGCTGTTGACATAGGCAGAGAACGTGGCGGCCTCCCTGCATCCCTGTCCCTTTGGACTCGCAGAGGCGCTTGCACTGCCATGTTAAGCATTCCAGGTATACGGTGCACACCTGGCTGAAGTGCTTCCGTGGGGTTTATGGTTTCACGAAGGAAAAGGGAAGGGAAAATGAGCCAAGTGCCAGAGTGTAAGGCCCGGTCAGTGACCAGGTTTATTTTCAGTAACGAGAGGAGAAATTCCATTGTGTTTGTTTTCCTCATTTAATTTGTCTTCTAAAAAGCGCTGCTGCCTGGTACCCTGGTGTCCCTGTGCTTGGTCTCTGCCAGCGTTTCTTTCTCTGTTGGCTGCGAGTTCTGCTTTTACCATGGGCGTCAGGTTTAGAGTGGCCTTTCATGTATTGGTTCCAGTGGCAGTTTTTGTTGTGATTTCCCACCCAGCCCCGCCCCCGACTTTCAGGGGGTTCTGAGGAAGGTCTGTGTGTAAGGCAGCCAGCACCCAGATGACTGCCTTGCGGGGCTCGGTTATGGCCCCTTCTCCCTTCTCTGTACTCCACAGCGAAAAGGACTTGCTGACCTGCAAATGACATTTTAGTGAAAACAATGAAAATGTGGGAGTCCGGTGCTCTGAGTGCTTGTGTGATTTCTTCCTGTGGGGGTGAGGCAGTCACTCCTTTCGGAGGCATTACAACACCTGTTCCAGACCTGTCTGTGGATTTAAGTTTTCTCTGCAAACCAATCAGTCCTGTTGGGGGCACGTTTCCTAATGATGTTAATGAGAGCCGCCCTTCTTTGGCCCCTACTTGTGCTCATGGAGGCGTGAGGAGGCCGCTGCACGCCTGCCCACGTGCCTCAACTTCCTCCTGTCGCCTCCCTGCGCGCCCCTCACCTGCTTGTGCTCTGCTTCAGGACTCCTCTCCACCTGAGGCCCCTGCCCCCTGATGCGCCCATTGTCCCTGCTGCGCGTTGCAGGAGTGTGGGGCGGAGAGCCAGAGGCGGGCTCCCTGCACTCCCTCTGCGAGGCTCTGTCCCCTGACGGTGGCCCACTTCCTTTGCCTGCTCTGTTAACCCGCTGGGGTGTGGGGCGAAGCAGCCGATGCCCTGGGGGTGAACTTTGTTCCTCTGCCTGGTAGCGGCGTGAGCCTGGGCTGCTGACATGAGCCTCAGTTTTGTCATCTGTAACATGGGGTCATAGTGTACTTCTTCCTTTCCTCGGGGGTGTGAGGAGCGGATGAGTTCACATGGTGTGAACAGCGACCCCATCACAGGTGTTAGCTGCTGCGTGTTAGCTGCTGCGAGCTCTTTGGGTGGCCGCAAGGAGCAGAGGAGGTGGCTTATGGGAGAGAAGGTGGACACATGAACGCAGTGGCAGCCTCTGTGGCTGCGGGAGCGCAGCCCGGTCACCGCTGGCTCAGCACTCCACAGGTTCTTCACCAATAAACCCGGGAGTGCCCGTCAGGTGTCGTGCGTGCTCCGAGGGGTAATGGTATGAGGCTTGCTTCTTAAATTGCAAAGTGCTGCATCAGTTTTACCTGCTACTGCTCACCTGTAAAATATCACAGCACTTTTCCTTCAAAATGTTGACTTTATTTTGTATCATCAAAACAATTAGAGCTGATTATGGGATATTCGTGCCTTCGAATGGGTACAGTTGATTCACCTATCCCCTAGTAAATTATAAGCTCTTGAAGGAAAATGCCATGCTTTCATTTTGCAACCAACATTCCACAGCACTGAGGACACAAGATGGTTTGGTGGAGTGACCAGGATCACGTGTGTCTCTGAAATGGTTTGGAGAGGAGTTAGGTGCCTAGTTTATTCCTAAGAGGCAAATACTGGCTGTGATGTGGACTGTAAAGTAGGTTTTTCAGAGCATAGACCTTAAAAGATGAATTCTCCTTTAAAACATTCTCCTCTCAGAATATGATGATCCCAAAACACAACTTCTACAAAAAAAAAAAAAACCCACAAAATATTAAATAACATATTTAAAGGGAAATGTAAAATGAAGTACAAAATAGCCTACTTATTTTTTTCTAAAGTCCTATTTTTCCCCTGCAGATGGAAGTTTTTATGGAACATACAATTTTTTTGTACACATTTTTTTTATTTATTTGAAATACCATGCCTTCGTAAATCCAAGCTTTAAGCCTATTTGTTTTAAAGACCGGGCAGGTCCTTCAACTCAAAGTGTTCTCTGAAAGTGACATTACAACCGGAAAAGAAGGCCAGTGTCGAGAATTGTCATCTAAGACCACAGGGGAGCTGCCACAGCCATGGCCGCCTTCCCGCTCGGGTCTGCAGGGCCAGCCACACTGCCGGCCGCACATTCTTCTGTGCCTGGGGCTTGCTGGATTCCAGCAGACGTCTCAGCCGCATTTCCTCTCAGCTGTCAGGCAGCCACACCGTATTTGGGAGACTCAGTCTGCTGAAGAATTTCTTTCCTTTTGTGTTCACAGTTTGCATGCACAGAACCTGCCTTATGCAACACCGATCAGACAGATGGGCACACTCGAGTCTAGTTTGGCTTATTTTAAAATTAAAAGATCATGTAGAAACATCCCAAACCTGATGTTTTCTATGTATTCTCTGTGTTCTAAAAAGGTTTTTGTTCCATAGGAATAGATGGCATGCTTAGTGAATGGTGGGTAGTGGTAATAGAATTTTATCTCATTTTTACCATGAGAATTAGAGGTTATATCATTTTGACCCCAAAAAGGTTAGTGGTCAGCAAGTGCTAATGTAGCCTCTGCTGTCCTGATATTTTCCAATTTTGACATGATTATAACTAAGGCACATTGTCAGTTTCTGGGAGGTCCGTGCACCACTGGGGCTGAGGTCAGAGCTGGTGGCTGATGTCCTGATGGCAGGTGTCTTCAGTACGTGGGATGGGCTTCACCTTTTAAACCTCCCTGTGGTAAAAGATTTTTCTGTGGTCGTAAATGACTTATAGTTGTTTCTTGGTGTATTTTTTGACTGTTAGAAACTACTTCTTATTACATAGTATCTGATGTGCCTGGAGTCATTGTTTTTATGAAATAAAATAAATCACAATAGAAGATTGAAATAGTATTATATATGCTGTGACAAGTATATTTTACCTCTGCTCCATTGCAGAAGTTAGAAGGGGGTTTCATTTTATATTTCTGTAAAATTTCACCAGGTAATGCAGTTAAGTCATTTTGGTATTCTTTCATTTTACCAGTTTTTTTAATGCCCAGCGATAATACTAGTAGAACGTGGATCAGGAATTTATGAAACCATTTGACCATGTGCAGAGAGTGAGGCCCCAGCCATGAACCCTGAATGTTGCCTACATGTCCCTAAGTCACCTTCTGTGTTAGAATAAGGACATCAATAATAAACGCGTGTTACTTCTCTTTTCTAGCTTCAGACAGGCCAGAAATTACTGTAATTCCTCTGTCTCGTGGTCACTTGTCTTGAGGCAGAAGCAGAACGGAGACAGTGTAGATGAGTCAGCTGGTTCTGAATGTACATTATTGATTTGGCAATTTGGAACTAATTGGGCAAATTAACATTAATCTTTGAGCGTTTTCTGGCTCAAACAATGTTTTAAGAAAATTTAGTGAATCACTTTCATTTTTGTACGTGGAATCTCTACAACTCTTTAGTGTTTGGGCCCCAAAGTGGTAATGTAACATCCTGTCATTTTGTGTTCTTTAGTTATGTTTAATTGTATTTACGTTCATACCTAGGCCTTGCTATTAAACATTTATTTTCCTCCTTTGGTGAATGAGAATATTAGTGACATGCAAAACCAGTTAGGACCGAAAAATAAAAGTGTCTATCTGTATTTCAAGGAGAGACTAAAAATCCTTCCTGTGTTGCAGCATCACCAGATAAGGCAAACCGGATGCTGAATGTGGGTGTCAGCCACTCCCTGTGTTGCTAATAGCCAGTGTCACCTTCCCCCTGGCCCGCTATGCACCAGGAACCGAGCTCCCTGAGAACCTTTCGTGTTTATACAGTTAGATCAATACTTTTCATTTCCACTGAAATATTGAATCAACTCAATGTCAAAATTAAGAATTTAGTAGTCAATTGATTTTTATGGAGTCTCTTAATGTTAATTGTGAATGACTGTAAAGCATATGCTAGCATTTTCTTGGGCATTTAACTTTTGTTGTTAACTAGAATTTTAATTAGTTTTTAAGTTTTTTCCTTGGGCAGATAGTGTGGCTGGCTGACTGCCAGGGTCTCTAGGGCTGGGTTGGTATTTTTTTAACATCTGCCCCTCTTCATTTATTAGGGTATAGTGTGTACAATGTTATCTTTTAAATTGATGGTGATCATTGAATGGCTGTTTGCGTAAGAGGCTGTGTTAAAGCTTTTAAGTTATAGTATTTAGTAAGCTTCATTGTGACATAGTAAATGGAGTCTCTGCAATGTTTTCACTCTCAAACATGATACCTTTATAATAGTAACTTACATTTCATGTTACTTTATAGATTACTAAGCACATTCAGATATGTGTTTTTAATAAACATTGAAATGATTACAATGGGCAGAGTGCTACAAAAGTAAGATTTATGTATACAAATAAATGTCTAAGAGACATACATGGTGTTGTGAGTCTAGCGAATAAAGAGATGTGGGTGTTCAAAGCAGGGAAAGATTATTATCCCGACTGGGGAGATAAAGGAGGTCTCTGATGGGAATTTCAGTGAAGTTTTCAAATCATAATGCAGATGGGGCTCCAGTACCAAACTGTAAATAAACAACTTGGAGAGGTTATTCAAAATAGTTTAAATATCTGATTCTGATGAAAATGTTACGTTATTCATATGGTAAATTTGTTGCAACTATCAGTATGAAGTTATTTTTAGAATAAAATAACTGTATATGAAGTAGAAAAAAATTTTAGACAACAGAATTCCTGTGATTCCAGTTAAGACAGATACAAAGATACTTCTTAAGGCAAATTCATAGCTCTTCCGTGTGCTAGAACCGGTCTCCTACTCCCGGAAGCCGGTGGGTTTGGACGGGAGAGAGCACAGCTTTTGTTGTTGGTTTGGTTCTGATTTTAAATGCCTTGGGGATCATTACAGTTGTACCCAGAGCAGCATTATCACTGATGTTTTCATTAGGTGAGCGCCTTCCTGGAACTGCATTCTCCTTTTAACTTTTGAGGACTTGATGACTCCCAGAGTCGATGATAATAATGATGAAACAATAGAAACATTATTCGCTCTTACTTAGAGAGAACCTTGTGAGCCACTGGTGCGTATTGAAGAGACAGGCATGTATTTACAAGACCTCTGTCTTACTGAACCCACACTGCCGCCTCCAGGAGACCATGTCATTTCCTTTTCTAAGTAGGGGAGCAGAGGCTCTGCCCACCGAGCGCCCCGCTATCAGGAAGCGGGCCAGAGTCCGACGCATTGTCCTCGGGCCTGCAGCCGGTGCTCGCGCCCCAGAGAACGCAGCCTTCGCGTGGGGACCCACGTGCGCCTGGCCTCCGGGAACTGGCGTCCTCTGGGGAAAGCCCTGTCTCCACATCTGTGTTTGCCAGCGCAGCACCCAGAGTGGATTTCTTTGGGAAAATATATTTGGAGTTCCTGCTTGTGAGGGAAGATGCTGTTCAGATTGCCGCGTTAACAGTGGATCACAGAAGCCGCAGACGGCCCCTCCCTGCTGTTTTCTTGGGGGAAACAGTGTCGTGAAAAGTCTTGTTAAAATGGAAGGAAAATGGTTGCAGAAGCAGGCAACCATGAGTTAAGTTTTGTAAACTTAACTCATCACCTGATTAAAAATACCTTGATTCACTGCAAGTTGCTAATATTACTTCTTCTCCATGATTCACTTGCTGCTGAAAAGGAAACCTCAGCCCGTAACCCAAGTCCAGAAAAACCTGCTCAGGAAGGCGTCCGCCTCTCTGGCTCCCCTGGTTTAGCCAGAGAAGTCGGGAACACAGGTGTGTTTGTTTCCTCTTGGACACACGTGTCCAATCCATACAAAAATGTGTCAGCTGAGAGAGAATACAAAGTGTCATGTTTTCAATTTGTTGGAAAAACAACCCTTGGGCCCCAGCAAGTGGGTGTGCAGATAACATTGTCACGTGATGTGTGTGTCCAGGTAATGCCCTCCCTAAGGCCTCTACTTATCTTAGTTAGTTACATAGAGATTAAACTTTGTATTATATAAATCAGATACGGGCATTTACGTCATACATATTTCATTATAAAGCAGCAGTCAAGCACGCAGTAACCCACCTCTCCACATGGTCACCGGAACATTCCGTCCCCTGGGGCAGCAACTTGTGTGCTCCTTGCTAATCCCTACATGGTCCTCTCTCTAATGTTAATCACCACCCTCGGATTTTAGGACAGAGACCTTTCTTCATACCCTGGGCTTAATTCACTGGCTGGTCTAAGTTGATCAGCAGGAAACAATGCCCTCCTATCTGGGTAAACTGTAGGTTACTTTATCTGTGTTTTACCTGTATAAATTCAAGGCCTGAGCTGCGTTAATTCTCATATAATAGTATATCATCTGACCCTCTCCTTTAAGTCTTAAATTATTTGGAACTTTTTTAGTAATAAGTTATTTTCCTTCTCTGTCTTTTTGAAGAAATGCCATTGATGCTGATGAATGCACATTGAAATAAAGCAAGAATAAGCTATTTAAAACTATCTTATCAAAGGTAAATATAGTAAGTGAACGTGAATCAGATTTTTTGTCTGAGTTAAGATCTGCCACATTACAGCTTTAGTGTTTAAGTTAAAATTTGATGTTTTGGTAAAGGAGTTTTACAGTTTTTGGAGCCTGTGTATGGGATAACTTGAATTTTTGCTGCAGTCCCTTCATTAGTCATCCAAGCCCCAACTCTCCATGTCCCAGGGACACACCAGTTTTCCCTCCCGTGGGTGGAGCCGTGATGCTCCCAGGCTCTCGGGTACACTGAGTCCTTATCTTTAACCCATTTCAGCACCTTTTCCACCTCTCTCTCTCTTTGATTTAACCATTCGGATTTGAGCTGTTTTTTCTCCCTGATTCAACTCTGAAAAAAACTTCCTAAGCAGGTTTTCCAGCTGACACTTGCCACATTGTTCATTCATTTATTCAGATCGTCATCAGACCTTTTGGGACCCTCTCTGCTGGACGTCTTGAAGTCCAGGGATGCGGAGGTGAAAGGCAGATATGCCCCTTGAGCATTTCGTGGTCCGCCAGTGTGGGGACAGCCTGGCAAACACAGCGCAGGTCCTGAAGGCTGTGACCCACTTGTGCACGGGGCCCTCACCCAGACACGGCTGGAGGAGGCTGTGACCCAGGAGGCTTCCTCTGGAGAGCTGGGTGGGACTGTGCCTTGAATGATAAGTAGAGAGGAGAAATGCGGTTGTTCAGGCAAAGCAAGCAGCTTATTAAAGGAAGGAGAAAGCGCTGCTCCACCCTCCAGATGGAACGGGCATGTTTGTCCTGTTGCAATCCTCTCTCCTAGAAGCCCCAGTTCAGGTGCTGCCTCCTCCGGGAAGTCGGCTTTAACTTCCTCTCGAGCCTTCTTCCCCTCTTCTCGCCAGAAGTGACTTCCCTAGTCCCTTGAACAGCTTTTTCATGTTCCTTAAGGAATTCAGATCTTTCTCCCTCGGGCTGCAATTGTATGCGTTATAGCGCTCTAGCATCAGGGAGATGACTTTTAACTTGTCTTTGAGTCTGTGCCTGGCACATTAATCACAACATTTCAGACTCTTAAACGTTTGTGGAATGAGTGAGTAAACAAGATTCTATCTCTCAAAATCCGCGTATGCCTAGCAGAGTTCTGTGACATGGAAAGGAAATGAACCGAGCAGAGGCCTCGTGTCAGCGGCGTGTGCTAACCCCATCAATCAATTTCCAATTCTCAAATTATGTCATCATCTCCTGATGGCCAGCGATTCTTTGTTGGAAAGAGTTTGTGTAATTCAGTAAGTTTCCGCGCAAGCACATGCACGTCCTTGCTGCTTTTGCCGAGTGATGGGAGACCGCCCAGCATGAGGGTGACAGGTTCCTGGCCTGTGTGCCTCTCGGGACCACGTCAGGCAGGTCACACTCGTGCCATCCTTAACTGATTCTAAAAGGGCTGGCTTCTTAAATTTTTGATCTGTTCTCCAGAGGCAATTACTTTTTCACTTATCTTTTAAAGAAGCTCATTTTTAAAAGCATTTTGATGATACTTTGTAGAGTTTTGGGTACACAAGTGATGGAGATTATTTGCTTATAGAGACTGTTGGGTTTTTTAGGAGAGGCAGGTAGGCCAGCTGTTCTGCTGCTGTGCCTGGCCATTCGTACCCGTGATGGAGAGTGCAGGGAGAGGACTCGTCTCGGTGTCGGGAGGCCCCGAAGCAGGGCGCGTGTTTCCCAGTGCTGTTTGTGGCCCCTCCAAAGGGAACTGTGTGATATGTGGCACAAAACGGGGGCTTTTGCAACTTTCAGTGCTTGTGTGTGTGTGTGTGTGTGTGTGTGTATGTATATAATGTTTTAGAAACTATGCTATTCCTTTCATAAAAGCATTCCAGTCATTTTTAAATGGCAGCTTAAAGGCTGCAAACAGGTTGGCAGAAGTGATTATCTTAAGTAAGCAAATTGTATCTGCTTTTATGTTCAGGACTGTATATAAATATTGGTTAAGTACAGGGAGACATAGTGGACATACCACTAAAATATATTTTTGATTATTTGTTACTAATTTGTATAAATGCATTTTTAAATTATTTAATAAAAGTATGTATTTTAATTACAGAACCTGGGGAAATAAAGAAAAATAGACAGAAGAGTATTTGTAGTTCAGTTTCCCCAATCTCAGTTAATGTTTTATCATCTTCCTTTTTTCTTTAATGTGTCAGAATAGTGGACTAAAATACACAATTTTGTGTGCTGCTTAATATTATAAAATTTCACTATGTTACTACAAATCCTTTAAATTCTTAATGGATTATAGTTCACTGAGTAAAACATCAGTTTAGTATTGCTATTTAAAAAAAAAACTTTTTGTTCTTTGCTATGATAAATGATATAATAGTAAATATTCTTTTGTAAAACTTTTTCAGATTTCAGATTCTGTTCTTAGGCAATATTCATAAAGGAGATGAAAGATGGGTAGAAAAGATACAAATCAATAGGGTATTATAAAAAAAAAAAATTTGTGAGAAGCAAGGAAATTAGAAAGTGCCAATAAAGAGAACTCAAAAATAGATAGTTTTTACCCTGAGTGATCGACTCGCCCCGTATAAAGTTTCGCGGACGCGTGCAGGCGTTTTCCCCTGTGGCTCCTGCGTGCAGCCGGCTCTGTCGGGAGCGGGACTTGGGTGGATCCAGCCCTGAGTCATTAGGGATGAACAGCAACCTCTTACCAGCCTCGCATTCTGTTTTATTAAGCTTTGGGGCAATACAAAAATAAATACATAAATAAGTGATTAAGTAGGAGATGAAGGACAGGAGGATAATTAGAAATTTTTTAAAAAATCGTGTGATATAAAAGTGCCCTAAGGAATCCGTGTGTGTTTATAAACAAGAGGAGCTGTGCAGCCCCTCGGCTGCCATATTGGATTCATGACTTGCAAAAGCCATTTGTAAGCGTCTGTTCAAAACCAAAAGTAGGGTGTCTAAAAATGGTTTGGAGATTGATCACTGATTTCTTGAATTCCCAGTGTCTAGAATACTTGCTTCCTACCCTTCACAGATACTAATTGAATAAATGAAGGAATAAATGCCTCCAAAACCACATTTGATTATGATAAATGAACACATTTAGGGACGCAGAACTTATTAGCAGTAAGACTTGTATACAGTGTTCCTAGCTGTTGCCTTCAAAAATATGTTTTTAAAGAAAACCTTGAAATTTAACAGTCAAATGAATTCTGTGATATAATTTACAATTTAGCGCAAGCTGGTGGTTAGAAAATAGTCGTTTATTCCCTTCATTTAAATACTAAGAAAATCTCTCATTGACTTAGAAGACAGCTTCAATTTAAATATTTAACCCCCCGCGGCAGGCTCAGCTATGCAGTGTTTCCCCTATTGCCAGAAAGATCTTAGCAGCTAAAAAAAAAAAAAAAATTAGCTTGTAAAATCTCCCCAGTTGTACTAACATTAAGGCCGTGTAACTTGTGCTTCTAGGGGGAAACGTGGTTTTACTCGGTATGCATGTGTTTTATAGTGGAATGTTCTCCAGGGGGTGTGGGAGCTTTGCCTCCTGTTGACTTCTGAGGCTGGGAAAACTCCTGAGTCCAGACCACAAGCAGGATTTCAGGGTCGCAGTGCACTCCTGCTCTCTGGGTGGCTCTCCGGGCTGCAGGCCAGTTTCACTTGCGGGGAACCGGAGAAGGAGAAAAAGCTGTCGAAGGGGCTGCCTGCGCGTCCCCTGCAGATAGGACTGAGGCCTGCTCCTTGCTAATATTTATGTGCCTTGGTAATTTGGCGGCGGAAGAAACATTCTTAGGGTTGCCTTTCCCCCTGTGTCTTGCGTGTCTTTATGATTGAGGAAAGGGAAGAGACACTAATTGTGAGCCTGAAGTCTGTGTGAGAGCAGGGCAATGCGCATCGCCTTTTATTGGCAGCAGCGTTACTGGGCTGCCGGTAGCACCGGTCCCTCCACTTAGTGCTGATCATCCCAGTGTCCTCCGCCAGGGACACGACATGGGCGGGGGGCGCTGAATGACGGCACGCACCGTTTATCCTTTAAGGTGATGGTAACTTCCTGGAGTAAATACTGGGGACCTTTGGTAAACTTTAGGAAACTGTTTTAGATAGGAGACGTTGAGGTATACGAGTAGGTATACATGTGTGTGTTTTAGAATAATCCAAACCAAATAAATCCAGGTTTAGAGATGTATTAGAAATCTACAGTGAACACACACACACGGTCAGTTTTAAAAATAGCACTTGCCTTTGAGAGGCCAGCATCGGTCCCCTGGGCGCGTGAACCTCCGAGACCACCTGTGGCAGGCTTTGGGGGAGAAGGGGGGCGTGAGGACCCTCATAGCGCACGCTGATGCCCGTCTAGCCTCTCACTCAGGGCCTGAGCTGCTCCCTGACTGAGCCCCCTGGTGCTTCTGGAGTGGGGAGGACACGCAGGGCGCGTGTGCCCGCACCGTGAGCCTGTCACGCGGTGGCCTCTGACGCCGCCTTGCTGGGGGCCTGGGAGAGAGGATGTTACTTGTCTGCACTGAGTCATCGGGACGGATTGGCGCAGACTGAAACCTTCAGCCGATAGGGGATGAGGAGGACACATGGTGACAGGTTTCAGGCTCAGTCAGGGGGAAAATGTGATTTTCATGTAAGAAATTGAGAAGTCAGAATCAAGGGCTGATTTTGATGGACGAAGGTGGTGAATTGACATGTGTTTGAGGTTCAGGCAGTCTTTGTGTTCAGGACGAAATATCTGCAGGAGCCTTGGGAGCCGGGGGCCCCGGAAGCAGTGGGCTGTACCTGCTGGGAGTGGGGCCGCGCCTGCGCCCGCTGCGCCTCGCGGGCTGGGCAGCCTTCCGCTCCTGCAGGCCGGGGCCTCCTCTCCGCTGGGTAATGGGCTCAGCTGCCATTGTGTGTGACTCCTCTGCATGAGGACGGCGGGCAAAGCTCTGCCGCAGGAGAGACTGCAGGGAGGGCAGAGGAGGCCTGGGACAGGGGCTGGCGGCGCCCACGCTCTGGAGGAGGCAGGAGGAGGCGGGCCTCGTGCAGAAATGGCGGAACAGGAGGCGGGGGCTATTAATGTTCAGTGTTACAGAGAAGCAGAGAGAAATGGAGACCCAGGGAAGGCTTCGGGTCCCCGTCCGGAGGAACTTTTGGGGCGTTGGGGAGGAGATCTGAGGATGGCCACAGCCTCACGGCTGAGCGCGCTGTGTGAAGTAGGAGGGGTGTTTAAGAACCATTGGCTGAATGGATCAAGAAAAAACAATGATTTGTTGGGATTAAAGATTACATGGAGAAAACATGTAAAATGTTGCTTGTTTAATAAAATACAAAAAGAGAGATGCTCAGGACTAATTTTAGGGATTAGCCCAGTCCGGGGATTAACTTTGGAGGCAGAGGAAAAGGATCAGTAAGGAATAGGAAGCCCGATATGCAAGGTCACGGTGTGTGGTTATTGGGGACAGCCCTGGCCCGGGGGGTGGGGGTGGGGAAAGGACCTTTTTGCTCCTCAGGCAGCGGGACGGTGGGACCGTCACAGTTCAGCCGAGAGCAGGAGAAACTCGCAGGGCTGCGGACGTCAGAGGGCAGCCCTGTGCTGCTCTCGAGGGGATACAGAAAGGGGCCCCAGGGTCGCATGTGCCCTGGGAGCCTGGGCTTGGCCAACAGTCAAGAAGGAAGACTGTTGTGTGTGTTTGCTTGGGTGTGATGCTCGTTCCCTTCATTTGTACAGGACAGCTAGCGAGAATAGTTACTGTCCCCTCCCGCCTCTCCTCTCCCGCAGGCCAGGACACCCCTAATTTACTTACTTCTCTCCAGATTTGTTCCGGCATTCCGCGAGTACCAGCCCTTTTGTGACCGGCTGCTTTCATTTAGCGTAATATTCTCCGCGTTGTGGCACGTTTTTTGTTGAGTGACATGCCATGGTGTTTCTGTTTGTTCATTCATCGGCCGATGGACATTTGGGCTTCCTCTTTGGGGCTCTTACGAAAAGCGCTGCTGTGAGCATTTGTGTCCAGGAGTTTTGTATGGACCTCTGTTTGTATTTCTCTTGCATGTATACCCAGGAGTGGAGGAAACACTGAACACACACACACACAAGAAATAGTGTTTGGGGTGGAGCCGGACCCTGTAGTGTAGCATAGGGATTACCGAGTACCGACCCGGTTAATTGGCCTTAGAGCACATGTGCCTGTAACAGACAGGTTAGAAAGTGCTGTCATTTGTGGAAAAGAAATGGAAATAGAGTGGAAGCATGAGAAGGTGAGTCACCACCATTCCCCCTTGTGTGTCGGCAGCAGACATCGCACCAAGGAGGGCTCTGGGCTGAACCTCCGTCCCATGTCACAGAACCAGCAGCCCCGTGGGTCTGGTGCTGTGATCGCCTCGCCCAGGTCGCCGGTTTCCAGGAAGAAGCCGGCGTGGTCAGAACGCCATGCGCGTGGGTGTCGTTCCACCGCCCGACTGGCAGGTGGGGGCCCCGGCCTGTCCCCCAGGTGAGACACGTGCCTGCCCCTGCCTGTCATTGCTGTGTGTTGACACTCGTGCGACGTTTGCTAGACTCCTCGCTCGCGGGTGGGGCGCTGCTGGGCCTGATGGGGACGTGGGGCCCAGAGCACAAGCAGGGACACCGTCCTTCACCGGAGCCGGGCGCATGTAGCGGGAATAGGAACCCTTGTCCCGGGTGCCTCTCAGGGTGGTTGAGAAAATTAAATGATTTAATATGAAAGTGCTCTGCGAATTGTAAAGCACCATATATATTTTATAATTTCATATAGTTGCATACTACACAAGCTTTTTGAAGGCAGAATTTTACCAATAATATTCCCTATGTTATTCCGCCGAGGTGCCTGTTGTGCTGTTGGTGTTGGCAGCTGCTGTGACAGGCAGATAATTTCATTGGGTTTTGTTTGTGTTTTTGTTCTTATGTGTCTGCGGTCATTTTTGGAATTCACATTATTAATTTGGTGATTATACAGTATAGCCTAAGCAATTTTCCCTATAAAATAATCTTTTAAATCCTGGCTCATTTAAGTTGATTTTTTCCTGACTCTTCCCACTTCCCCCAGTCTGTTAAGAGTGAAATTGGTTAAATTTTTTTTTGAGGCATTTAAAAAAATTAAATGTTTATATTTTATTGTTTTCATTTAGTTTCTCTTTGTATTAACACGCACACATAGGATGCATTTAGAGAAATATAAATGTGTTCACAATAAAACAGGTTTTCCCATCAGCTTTTAAAATTTGTTGTGTCTTGCTGATTATGAAAGCGTCGTCATTTTAATAACCAGTCTTTCTAGGATGTCAGCTGGCTCCAGAAATGCAGAGGCCGCTCGGAACGCCCCCCTGCTGTCAGCAGGTAACACTGTTAAACAATCGAACTGTTTGCTTTCCATGCTTAGTGAATGATCTGTATAGATGCCATCCATTTGGAAAAAATATTTTTGAAATGGCTAAATTCAAGAGTTCAGTATGGGGGGAAAAGAAGAGAAAACATGAAACACCCTGGTGACACCTGGTGGAATGCTGTGTATGTTTGCTGTCATGGCTCAGTGCGTGGATCTCCCCTTTCCTCCCCATTTCCTACCACCTCGGAGCTGGAAGCCAGCACAGCGCTCTCCACGCCGGGTGATGTTTCAGAAAGAGCTGGGAAGCAGAGAAAAGGAAGTTCAAACAACTGAACTAATTATAATTAGTCTTTTGTAACCAGCATCTAGAGTAAGGCGTCCATGTTATTCTTGATCTTCTGTGTTTCTTAGGGATTTTCTGTGCAAAGATTTTGTTGTATACCCTCAACTGAAAGCTAAAACACATCAGTTACCTTTATTATTATTATTATTATTTTAAATGTCAAACATGAGAATTGCAAACAAAATTCCTGTTCTTTCATTCTATTATAGAAGTCAGGTGAGAGTCTTTCTGATAGTTAAAGTTGAAGTTATTTTTTCCTTAAAAACCGTTTTTCCTGTCAGTTCTGTTGAAAGGCTGAATGGAAACTTGTTCTCATTTGCACATATCTGGGCTCCGTCTGGCTCACCAGTGGCTGAGTCATTAACGAAGTCACTTTGTGTATTTATTTGAAAAGGCAGATGTCAAGTGATCACCTTATGAAGAGACAATTATAATTAGACGCGTGCATCACAGTTTACTCACGAAGAAAATACCGTTTATATAATTTCATACTTTCAAGGTACATGCTTGAGTGGAGCCTGTATTTCTGATTTCAAAAATGGAATGACCCTTTGCCTTTATGAAAAAACATGTTAGTAACCCTTGTTTCTATAACTCTGCTTCTGCACTAGAATGATGGCCAAGCTTTCAACAGTGGCAGAGTGATCGTTGATCATTTCACCACGGTTGGCATTTTACATGATTTTGGCTTGTAACTCATCGCTTGACTTTTCCTTTGTTTACTTGGGAACTTTTAACTCATTTAAAACAAAAGTGGCTGGAAAAAGTGGAACTGCAGTAGATCTGAGTTTAGCGATTAGGAGAGGATCTGCCCTGCGGAGAGCAGCTTGGAAGCCGGCCAGCGCGCAGTCGCTATTGGGCCTTCCTTCCGCTCGTGGTGGTGCCACGTTCCAGGCACACGGGGCGTCACGCGCTTCCGAAAGGGCCGAGAGCCCCGCGAGACGGCGCTGGTGCCGCGTGGCCGAGAAAGGGGCGCTCCGGGCGAGTGTCCGGCCCCTGAGAAGCCGGGACAGCGAGCCCTGCGCTGACCCGTTCGCGCGCTGTGGCCGCCCGCCACCCGCACAGTGGGCCGCTCAGCTCGCGTCCCCTTGGACAGGGCCCTGTCCCCGCGTAGCTGGGCGCAGCGTCCCCAGTCGTAGGCCCAGGACCCTTGTCACTGAGTGACTCCTGGCGGCCTGCGGCCTGCTTTCCTGCACACAGGCCAACGTGGAAGCCGTGAACAGCCATGGGCCTCGTGCCACCGTGAATTAGGGCTGTTTGATTAAAGTCCCATTCACTTAAAAGTTGTGCTGAGTTCGTGAAAGCTCAGCCAGTCATCCCCGAGGCACCACTGCTGGGTGGTGGCGCCCGGAGGGCGGACCAGCGCCCAGGAGTCTGGCCTCACTGCTGCAGCCCAGCTGCCCAAAGCCGAAAACACAGAAACTGGCCCCAAGGCAGTGCAGTGGCCTGTCGGTCACTGTCCAGAGCCCAGCTCCGGGATCCTGCGGCTCTGCGGGCACAGCCCTTCTCCACAGAGTCGTGGGCTAGACTGGGGAGTGGGCAGGGGACACTGGTGGTGTAAAGGGGACGGAAGCCTGCCTCAGGCTGCTCGTAGTTGGAAGTGGGGTTTCTCACCACTAGAGCAAGAGGCAAGGAACAACTTGATTATTGAAGATAAAGTCTCTATTACACTGTTAATTTCCAGTTCCTTGGAGACTCATTCGTAAGAGCAGAGTCATCATTCTCCTCTTTGTGATAGCACAAACTTTTTAAATCATCTTTCCAGTTATAATTTTTTGTCTTTACAAAGCCCAAGAAACAAGTGGGGAAGGTTGACGAGCCCGTTTCTCCCCGGGACTGTGGACACGCAGCGGTCCAGTGAGCGCCGTCCCTTGTCCCTGAGCCCGTGTCCGTCTCCTGCGGGCTGACCTTGCCGCTCGGCCTCTCTTCTGCGCTTTTACCGAGGGGCAGATTTACGGGAAAGAGGCTGCAATGCCTGCCCTGGCTTTGCTAGTACGCCTTGAAAAGAAATTGTCAGGCAATGTACTGAAATGGATGAGTAACGTCCGAGGGGCGTATGTGCTCCATGTTTCCAGTCAGTGATTTGAAACGTCGATCCTACAGTAACTGCCGAAGAAGAGCATTCAGTTTCTGACCCCAAGACTTCAAGTCTCAGCACTCACGTACGCTGTCGCGTGCGAGTGTCCCCTGCTCGATGTGTGTGCCAGCGCCGCAGGGACGGGGAAGCCCAGGCCTGCGCCCGCCCTGCGGACCTCACGCCGGTGAGCTGGGCCAGGGAGCGAGCCGGTGAAGTCGCTGTGAGACAAGCACTTAAATAGCAACAGCTTTGGAGCCCTTCGGTAGTCAGCGGAGGGAATGACAGGCCCAGAGTTCCATGGAGTAAGGAACCGCGAGAGGGGAGAGGGGCCTGTGGAGCTGGGCCCTGGGTGAAGCCTTTCAAGGTCCATGTTCTTCTGCAGTGTGTTCTTCTGCAGTGTGTGTATGGTTTGGTCGAAGAGGTCTTGACCGCAAATAACGTCACAGCGGCTAACATTATTCACGAGTGCCATTGAATTGTCTCTAAGAAATGGGAAGAGCTCTGCCATTTACATGGAGTTCTTTACTCTTAGGAGGCTGTGTCATTGCTGCCCTCGTCACTTTCATGCATCATGTCGGTTGGAAGAAACTACTAGCCAGACAGGCCATGAAGGTACTCGGTGAACAGAACCATGAAACGATGAGCTTAGGGGAAAGCTGACGAGTGTGTGGCTGAACTCAGTTTGCTCTTAGCAGCAGAGAAGTTAAAACGTCGTCACCCGTGTGGGTTCCGTGGTTCCCACGATGCTGAGTGAGCAGACACGTGTGCTGGGGGCGGGGGTGACACAGCACATGCACCGCCGGCGAGTGGCGCGGGGCCGCTGCGCCCTGGAAGGCCTGCCGGGACCCAGCTCCGGTTGGTCGCCGGCTCCCCCGGGCTGTCAGACGGAGGGCCGAGTTGGGGGCCACGGACGCTCTCCTGTTTTCCCCATAATCTACACTTATTACAGCTGCAAAGATAACCCTGTGTTTTTCCATTGTCCGTTGAAAAGCAATTTCACTAATCGTCACAATCAGCCTGTGACGCAGGTGCTTTTATCATCCCCGTTTTGAAAATGAGGAGACGGGGGGCTGAGGAGTGAAGACACCCCCCAGGGCCGCACAGAGAAGAAATGGCACGGTGGGAATTTGACCTGCTGGTCTCTGAAACCACAGCGGAAACCTTCTATTAATAAAATAAGAGCGTATCTTAGTGACGCAGCTGTCCTGTCACAAAGGCCAGACCTGAAGTCATCATTCGACGAATCCACTGCGGTGCCACCTCCACAGGCCAAAGGCAGGCTGTCCGTCTGCCCCTTCGGTCCTCATGCCCTTGCTCCCCGCCGACAGCCACGTTCCGGCTTCCGTCACCACCGTGGTTTCGGGGCGTCCTGGCCTCCTGTGAGTGCCCAGCGGCTGCCTCCCCTCGCCCAGCGGGACACTTCGGAGGCTGACCTGAGCTTGTTGCTGCTGCCTCCTGCTGCCACGGGGCGCATCCATCGTGAACGAGTCATCAGCCGCCAGCCGTCACCTGGTCGAGGCTCACCCGTGGTTTCCAGGGCTTTGCTGCTCTGGGCACAGGAGGGGCTTCCGGAGCGCTCGCGTCCGGGAGCCTGGCTTCTCCTGCTGCTAAGCGTGTGGGGAGCCGCGGCGCAGGGCAGGCAGGCACCTGTCACCTCCCCGAGAAGCTGCCGCCCTCTGGGTGCGGCCCATCTGTCCTCCCACCCGCGCCTGGCCCTCGGCTGCTGCCGTGCACCCCCGCTCTGGGTGCTGTCAGGTTTGCATTTTGGCCAGCGAGGTGGTGGAAGTGGGAGCTCACTGTAGCTTTCATTTGCATTTCTCCGGTGACCAGCCACGTGGGCACCTTGTATGTGTTTATTGGCCATCTGTATAACTTTTATTTTGCGTGTGTGAGAAGTGCTTAACACTTTTTTGCCCTTTAAAAAAGTTTTGGATTATTTGTACTTTTATTGCAGATTTCTGAGGTTTCTTGATATAATCCAGGTATACAGATCTTTGTCAGATATACACATTATATTCTTGTGGAAATTTCCCCCCAAACTGTAGCTTGCTTATTCATTTCCCTCGCAGTGCCTTTTGATGAGCCGAAATGTTTACTGGTGATGGCAGTTGCATTTGTGGGTTTTGTCTTTCATTGGTTCTGCTTTCTGTGGCCTGGGACACCTGTGCCTGCTTCCCACTCAGAGATTTTTCTCTCATGTTCTCTTCTAGAAGATTTTAGTTTTAGGTTTCAGTCTTGGATGCATTTGGACTTTATTTTTGTGTGTGGCATGAGGAAAAGGACCAGGTTCATTTCCCCACGTTTATCTCATTCCAACACCTTTGTTGAAAAGACCTTCTCCCCATGAATAGTTTCGGTTCCTTTGTCGAGTCCCTTGACCATATCGATGTGGGTCACTTTCTGAATTGTTCTGCTCTTTGCTCTTGACATACAGGAGTTCTTTATATAGCCTGGATATAAGATCTTTATCAGGTAAATGTTCAGTGAATATCTTCTCCCTGTGTGGGCAGCGCCTGCGCATTTTTGTAACCGTGTTTTGATGAACACAAGGGTCAAAGCTGGTAAAATCTGATTCAGCACTTTTTCTTTGGTCAGCACTTTCCATGTCCCGCGAAATGTTGGCTGAGGTCGAAAGCAAGAGATTGTTCTGCTCTGTTTTCCTCCAGAAAGTCTGTAGTTTTAACTTATATTTAAGTTGTCTGTTTTTGAAGTAACGCTTGTTTACGGTGTGAAGTTCAAGGTACATCTTATACCACGCCCACATTCAGCGGCTCTGCCCCCGATTTGGAAAACACTCTTTCTTCACTGAATTACTTCGTCATTCTTGTTGAAAATTAATCAATCACACACATGTGGGACAGTCGCCGGACTCTGACGTGAGTTTTGTTTATCTGTCTGTCTGTCCTTCGCTGGTTCCATGCTGTCGCATGACTGCAGCCGCGTGGCCTCGAAGTCCTGTGGCCCTCCAAGGTTGTCCTTTTCAAGATTGTTGAAGCGTGTCATCTAGGCCTTTTGTATTGCATTGTACATTTCAGAATTTGCTTGGAAATATCTGCAATGATGTTTGCTGGGATTTTGCTTGGCGCAACGGTGAATCCGTATGGCCATATGAGGAAAACTGACCTCTCACCAATATTATGTGTTCTAACCCGTGACCGTGACATGTAACTGGTTGTTTTTTTTTTAGGTCCTCTTTGGTTCCTCTCAGCAGTGTTTTGTAGTTTTCTTTATAGAGGTTTTGCTCATTTTCGTTGGTACATTCCAAGGTGTTTTATTTTTATGTAAATGATACTGTCTTTTGAATTTCATTTTCTAAATGTTCATTTTTAGTACATAAGATAGAAATTTGCGTTTTGTGTGCTGCCTTTTTATCCTGCAAACTTGGTAAATTCACTTCTAGAATTTTTCTTATAGCTATCGTATTTTTTTATGTATACAATAAAGTTGTCTACGAATAAAAATCCCTTTGCTTCTTTCCTTCACAACATGATGCGTCGGTTTCTTTTTCTTGCCGCGTTGCACTGGCTGGGACCAGCAGTTCGGTGTTGAATGGAGAACGCGTGTCCTCGCTTGTTTCCGCTGTTGAGGGGAAAGTGCTCGCCGTGGCGCGTGCTGTCAGCGGGCCCCGTAGGCGCCCTGCGCCAGGCTGAGCTGCCTCCGCCCCTCGTGCGCTGGGCCTTCCTGCCCCCTCTTCGGCTTCCTCCTCCCCCACGTGAGACCGAATTATGGTTTCCATCAATACTTGATATAATTCACCAGTGAAACCACGTGGGCCTGGAGTCTTTTACACCTGCAGGTTTTGGTTGTGAGTTAAATTTCTTAACAGGTGAGGGGCTGTTCATATTTTCTACTTTTTTTTTGTCACGTTTTGTGTTCTTCTTTCAAAGAGTTTCAGTTTTATTAGTATTATTGAATTTGTTGGAATGAAGTTATTATTCTCTTATTATATTTTAGTATCTTCATGATAGATGAGGTAATTTTTCAATTCCTTAAATTTTGTGGTGTTGTTTTTTTTTTCATCTAGCAAGAAATTTTATCAATTTTATTAATCTTATCAAAGAACCAATTTTTGGTTTCATTGATTTTTTTCAGTTTGTTTCATGTTCTGTTTTATTGATTTTTGCTTGTCACAGTTCCTTCTTTCTACTTACCTTGGGATTAATATGCTTATATTTTTCTGGCTTCTTACGGCAGAAGCTTAGATTGTTGATTTTAAAACATCTTTTCTGGGGCCGGCCGAGGGGCGCGGTGGTTCAGCGCTGGCCCGGGACGCCCGCGGCCCCGGTTCGGGTCCCACATGTGAGGGCCAGGGACACTGCCCTCAAACAAAAAAAAGTCTTTTCTGATAGTAGCAATTAAAGAAATTAACTTCCCTCTGAACGTTGAGTCATTTAACCCACATAGTTTTAAAAAGCATTCTTCATTTTGAGGTAGTTGTAGGTTCAGGGACAGTGGTACGAATTCACATTGAAAGGCCCCACAAGCCCTCGCCCGGTTCCCTCAACGTCTAACAACACGTGGGCGTCAGCGCGTCACAGGCAGGAAGTCCGCGCCCGTAGAGTCTGCGAGCCTCGCGCGCGCCCGTGTGCGCAGCCCCGGCTTCCCGCCGAGCGCGCGCTCGCAGCGCCCTGCGTCCCAGAGGCCCCTGCGGCTGCTCCTGCAGACCCCGCCCCTCCCGCAGCCCCCGCGGGGCCGCACCCTGTGCCCCCGGCCACCACTGAGCTGCTTTCCTGTCTGTAGCTTGGTCCTTTGAAGAAGGTTATGTGAACGGGCTCGTGCGGTACGGAACCTTTTGAGACTGGGGAGTAAAACTCCACGCGATCCCCGGGCGCCTCCCGCGCAGTGCCCGGGCCACGGCTGGCTGCCTTTCGGGCCCGCGGGGCCCCGCTGTTCCCGTTTGGGGCGTCGGTCGTGAAGCTCCGTGAACGCCCACGCGTGCGGAGGTCCGTGTGGGCGCCAGTTTCGTTGCTCGGGCTCCGTGCCCGGAGCGCGGGGCGGCTGTGCGGCCGTCGCCTGTCCGCTGTGTGCGAAGCGGCCAGACCGCCCAGCGAGGCCGAGGCGCCGCGGTCCCGCAGCCGGCGCTGAGCGCTCTGCTTCTCTGCGGCGCCCCAGCGCTCGTCGCCTCTGTTTAGCCGTTCTAAGAATCGTGCGGTGATCTCTCCCGGGGGCTTTACTGGGCGCTTCCTAATGACCGGTCACGTGGAGCATCTTTCCACGTTCTCATTTCTACGCCCACGAAATGTCTGCTCGTGTCTTCTGCCCACTCCACTCGGGCCGTCGGATCGTCCTCCCAGAGGAGCGCCGCGTGTGCGGCAGGTGCCTGCCTCCTGTTGGGTGTGCGCTTTGCAGACACCTGCTCCCGCCTCTGGGGCTGCTCGTTCATCTTCTCTTTACAGCAAAAGTATTTCATCCTGACGAGGTTCAGTTTAGCAAATCTTCCTTTATGGGCCGTGCTTTTGGTGTCTAGTCTAAAACTCTGTGTAGCTCCACATCCTGAAATTTTCTCTTATCTTTTAAAACGTCTTCCACTTTGAGTTCATTTTTGTGTAAGTGTTAGGTTTCCCCTGTGCTTTCGTTTTTCAGAATTCTCTTTGATATTCTCATTCCTGTGCATGTCCATGTAAATTGTAGACTAATCCTTACTGGGATCTTGGTAGGAGTTGCATTCTATGTGTAGGTCAGTTTGGGGAGCTGAAATCTCTATTGAGCCTTCCAATCCAAGCAGCCTGCCTTTCCCTTTAGTTGGAGCTGTGGTCTCTCTCATCCGGGCTTCGCACCTTCGACACCCACGGCCCCAGGTTTTATTCAGACCACGTGATCGCTTCTTTAGTGGTTGTAAATGGTGTTCTTTTAGTATCTGCTTCCCTGTCTTCATCACTAACATGCGGAAATGTGACTTATTTTTGTGTATTGATCTTGTCCCCTGGGACCTTGATTTTTGGGGGTAGATGTCCTCTGATTTGCCTTGTCTTTAGAAGATCCCTCTGGCCATCCCGTGGGGCCAGGGCATAGGCAACAAGCACAGTTAGGAGGCTGTTAGAATAATCCAAACCAGAGAGCGTGGGTTTTATAGGACACTCATTCAGTAGAGAAGTGATTGGATTTTGCTATCTTTTGAAGACAGAACCTATGGGAATCTTTAGGGAAAGAGGAGTTCACACTCCTCCAACCAATCGAATTGTCCACTGTACAGCCGTCTCCCCTTATCCATGGCGGGTATGTTCCAAGACCACAGATGGTACCACATCCCACATTACTATGTTTTCCTTTGCACCTATGATAAAGTGTAACTTATAAATTACGCACAGGAACAGTAGCTAACAATGAAGTAGAACAGTCATAACAATATACTCTAGTAGAAGCTGCATGAATGGCCTTGGGTCATTATTAATACAATGAGGGTAACTTGGACACAAGCACTGGGATAATGCAATCACATGGGCACCACGTGACCGAGGGCGGGGAGCCTGCACAGCATGGGGCCCTGGGCAGAGCGGAGCGGCTCCATCTTTCATCATGCAGCTCAGAATGGCACACAGTTTAAAACTTATGGAGTGTTTATTGCATTGCTTATTTCTGGAATTTTCCATTTCATATTTTCAGGCCACGGTTGACCGTGGTTTACTGAAACCTGGAAAGCAAAGCCATGGATAAGGGGGACTGCTGTGCTGTTATTAGTATATCACCGTTATTTTGCCTTCTCTAGAGGTAGGAAAACATGCACGTGTATGAATGTTATAGGAAACGAGATCATCTTTCAGGTTTTAACAGTGTTTAGGACCATTATCAATGACTTGTGATTATCAGCAACGCAGGTGCCAAAGCTGTTTCCAGGGCTTCGTAGCCACTCCTGAAATGTTTGCTGATAGAAGATTTCAAAGTGATTTGTTATAAGCAGATTGAACCTAGTAGAAGCTACTGGTGAGCTGTTCAGGACGGCAGCTTTACTTCCATTCACGCCGGTGGCTTAAGAAAGCAGAGGGCCCGTTCCTTCCCAGGCAAAGGAGATTTGATGCAGAGCAAAAGGCTGGGAAACACGTTTTAAAATACATTTCATAACCTTAAGAATAATTCTTCTTTATGACTAAAGTTCAATAGGCTAGAGTTACAAAGTGAAAAATTAAAGACTCTTCATCACACTTTGTTTCCACTTTGCAACCATGGTCACTGTTTATCTATTAGTCATTACCTGTGTATCTTTCCAGAATTATGATGTGCATTTATCTTTTTTAGCCATTCATTTCTACAAAAAATAAATAGATTTACACAAGGTTATGATGCTCCTCAATTTGAGACCCTTTGCTCCCACTTTCTGTCTTCAAAATTTTTGCCTGGTTTATTTTCATTTAATGTAATTCATTCTTAATCCCACATCTTAAGCTTACTAAAGAGGATTTTAATGCATTCCTACTTTTAAATTTTCTCAGAAGTAGAGGAAAACATAGTCTTTAAATGCAAACTAGAAGAAAATGGGAAAGCAGATTTAGCAAACAAACAATTGTGACACCGCAATGGTAAAAGAAGTTTCAGAACCAAAGGAATTATAGAAGAACATTTATAGTGACGAAAGCTGTTATAAAAAGAAAAACTGTCATGGTGTTGACTAAATTTAGGATTTGAGCTAGGTGTTAAAAAAAAGGACGGGGCCACTCAAGGTTCCTGCCTCCCTCATCCCCGCAGGGGCCCCAGACTCTGAGAGTTAGCTGGTAGCTGTGAGCTGGACTGGCCTGGTCTGCGCCCCTCTGTGTCGCAGCTCCCTGGAGGGTCCCGGGTCTCACCTGTGAGGCTGTGCGGTCACGGTCACTGTCCACCTGCCTTCGTGTTTGTCTTGTATTTACTTTATCATTCCATTTTGTTTTTACTTGAGGTTAAAAGTTAGCATATACTTATCTCAAGTTATCAGTTGCTTTTATTTTTTTAAGTCTTTACTGGCTTTTCTTAATATTTAGTGTTATATAGTTTTCTTTGTAAAAAGAAATAATTTGTCATTATGTGCCTTTGTCAAAACTTACGTTTGTCTTTTGTTGCCATTCTGCCTGAAAAGTAATTCGCACAGATTTGCTTTAAAACTACAAGTCCTCTCCCCGTCATGCCCCATACCAACTTTCCTTTGATTGAAGACGCTGGCGCAGGGTGTAATAGCTATGGATCATCGGCATGAAAAGCCGTGCGATATGACATGTGATTCTTAGCTTTCTAGTCTAACTAAGGCTAGTAATCCGAATGTAACTTCAATGCGTGGTTATTTAACTGGGACTCTAACTTCCGATGGAAATAAAAGATAGTGCAGTTGTCCATCTGGTAACCAGGGATTTTAGGGTGCAAATTCAGCTCTGCCTCCCGCCGCCTCCTAATTTAGAACTTTGACAGATTTCCTGGTCATTTAAGTATGTTCACGAAAAGGCATTTAGCTTCACCTCGCCACTCACTTTCGGAGATAACGGTTGGTTTTTCTTCTCCTTTGCCCATAATAGTCATGGGTGAGAGATTTGAGGGAATACCAAGTTCCTCAATGTTTTGAGAATTTAATGGTGAACATGCTATAAAAATTCATTATACTAAATTATCCAAGAGGTTTCAATACATTTTTAAAACCATTTTATCATCTATATCTTTCTAAGCTCATATTGGGTAGGGACCAGCAAAGAAAGAAAGAAAGAAAGAAAGAGAGAGAGAGAGAGAGAGAGAGAGAGAGAGAGAGAGAGAGAGAGAGAAAGAAAGAAAGATAGATATGCGAGGTGAGATTTTTATAATGTTTTACTTTGTCTTTACAAGATTTTCCTTGGGTATTGATGCTATTTCTAATTGATCTTGAAAATGAATAGGAAGGATAGACCATTCTGGAAACCATGAGCTACCCACACAGCAGGACTTCATGCTTTCTAAGACACGTCTGCCTTTCCCCCTCAGTTTGTGCCAGTGATTGCCAGCCAGGAAGGACTTGCACATCCCAGAGGCTGGCTCGCCAAAGCCTACAAGGTTTATTTAGACCTGATCACTTTGAAAAGTTAGGAAAGGTAAAATAGGTTGAAGAAATTTAACCTTTCATAAAAATCCCTTTAAACTTTTCATTCTAAAAGCTAAAGGAAATTAATTGTAACGTTAAGAACCTATTTACCAGTATTCATAATGGCATCATTGAGTTGGTTTCTTTGGTTTCCAAAATACCCCTAAATAATAGCACCAAACATGCATTTGTAGGGATTCAGCTTTGGAGTCACACAAAACTAAACGTTTCCCGTGTTCTGAGTGTCCTATGTCCGTGTGTTACCAGACTTTGCTGCATGCCGTTACTTCTCTGCAGCCGTTTTGTAAGCAGAGGTCAAAGGAAAGGTTTGGGCGTGGAGGTGAGTCCTGCGGTCTGGGTCTGGGCGCAGTCATCACTCAGGGGACAGCCGTACTCCTGACTCCTGTCACAGCAAGTGACTGCCGTGGCAGGAGCAGCATTGGGCAGACGGCCACTCGGCGGCCCTGCACGGGAGGCAGCGTGTGCCCATAGGGGCCTTGCCACTGCTTGCGACCTCCCCAGAGAAAGGGATGCGGGCAGCGGCTCTCTACGCCTGACAAAGCTTTGTCAGTGACTCTGGAGGTCCCTGCGGAGCAAGGCCCACTCAGCGCTTCGGGGCGCGGTGATGGCCTGGCGACACCAGGGAGCTGTCCCGAGGAAAGAGAATTGTCCAGCCAAGTGCCCTTGAGATGCTCTTGTTAAACAACCTCATACACAGTGTCCTGAGGTGCGTTTCTGAGAAGCAGGTGTGTGTGCGGCTCAGGGCGCCGCCAAACCTACTCAGCCCGGAAGCCACTGCGACATCTGGGAGGATGACAGGGCTCCCTAGAAATTAATTGAGAAACAGTTCCTGAAAACAGGACTGACAGGCCGGCCGAGTGGCGCGGTGGTTAAGTGCTGACTTGGGACGCCAGTGGCCCCGGTTCGGGTCCCACATATGAGGGCCGGTGACACTGCCCTCAAAAAACAAAACAAAACAAAAAACAAAAAAAGTATTCACAGCAATTTGAGTGTTTGCAGTGTTAGAATTAGAATCGCAGAAAAGTGGACTTTGGCAGTTCCTGTAGTGGCAGCTAGAGCCTTGATGGTGTCTCGGTGATGCTGACACTTTCAGGTTGTGCAGAGTGAGGTGACAGCGGGAATGTGAGTGGCTCCTGGTGGTTACCCGCGAGCGAGCCGGGAGCGGAGCCTCTCAAGGGGGGTGCAGGGGACAGTTTCCAGGTTAGCGTCCCGCTCTGTGGAGTTACGTAACTTCGTAGATGACGAGTAACCTGAACTGACTACAGACGCTCACTCTTCTTGTGGCCCGTTCTGGCCACGGCCGGGCAGGTCAGAGTTCATTGCCGGCCACCCCGGCCCCCTCCTGCGTGCCGTCAGGAACCAGTGACTGCGGCCTCTCCTGCAAAAATCCAGTCATGGGATGATAATTGCACACGCGGTGGAGTCCATGTGTCGGAGGGGCAACAATGAGGTTTCTTTCCAAACAGTGGCTGCATTTTAAGTTCAAAGGCTTATACCAAAATAATGAACTCCTAAAAGCAGAAGTTAAGGGTAAGCATTCTGAGAAGGACCTTCGTGTGCCTCTGAAATGCACCACCTAGAGAGCACATGCTGCACGTAGGAGGCAGGCGAGCCTTTCCTGGAAGGTACAATGGGGAGGAAGAGTGTGTGTGGGAAATGATCATTTTAATTGCGTGTTAGAGGCAAATTAGGAATCACACAGCCTCTTCACCCTAAGAAATCCTGAGCATTCAGACGTTCTCTCTGTACCCGGGATGAAGGGTCAGATCACACAGCAGTGTCGTGACAGACTGCTAGTCAGCGGGCTGCGGGTCCCTTTCACTGCGATGGCTGTCCAAATGCGTTTCTAGGTCATGTGTTTTCACAGGTCAGCCTGAATCCAGCTCCATGCTGGTATAGCTGGGAGCAACCATTTCACTGTAAGTCAGTTTAGTTTTCCAGTTGCCTTGAGGTCAGTCTTCATGAGCTCATTTACATTTTTTGTTTAGTTCAAATAGGCACAAACCCATCAGAAGACATATATGCACGCCTATACAAGTAGATATTTTAGCTTTAGTGTAGATTTTGAATTTCTTCGCATTAAATATTTTCTCTTAAGCTTTTACAGCTTCCATTGAGACAGTCTGTGTAAAAATGGAACATTTACTGTCATTACCCATGGTTGTGTTAATATTTTTTAAATGTACTGCAAAGGGAAAGTTGGGAAATTCTAATATGTACCTTTATTGTACTTACTACTCAACTTTAAATGCACATGTTAATAAAATATATAATAAAATGTAATCGATGATGTATGTAACATTTTTATACATTTAGAAATATGTTTAGATATAGAAATATCTATTACATTCACTAAAATAGAAGTTATATTTTGGGGTAAATTCACTGCAGTCTAAAATTCCAAATAGGTATTAGAAGTTAAAGCCACTATGAAGGAAATCGCCGTGGCGATTCATTCCACGGGACTCAGGCTCTGGAGGGTTCCTATAGGGAGCACACCTCCCAGAGGCACCCACGGGCCTGGGACTCAGGAGCGGTGCCCCCTTGAGGACCCAGAGCTCAGGCGACCCCATCTGTCAGTGACCTTGACTTTAGGCTGACCCATCTCTCAATGACCTTGACCTTAGGCGGACCCGTCTCTGTGACCTTGACCTTAGGCGGACCCGTCTCTCAATGACCTTGACCTTAGGCGGACCGTCTCGGTGACCTTGACCTTAGGCCACCACCCCCCATCTGTCAGTGACCTTGACCTTAGGCGGCCCCCGTCTCTCAGTGATCTTAGCCCACCTCCAGTTGCCATCTTCAAGCCTGGATCTCCCTGTATGTGGGGAAATGGCCAGGTTGCCCTAGCTTCTGGCACGTAGCACTTTGTCACGCACGGGGTTTCGGGGCATGGAGCTGCTGCCACACACAGACGTGAGGACCCCTTAACGGTCCCTTCACGGTCTGCTTGCTGGAGCCAGGAAGCTCTTTCCCCTGTAGTTAGAGTCCCTGGGCTTTGTCTTCCCTGAACAAGTGAGGAAAAGGCATCACTGATTGACAGCTGGGGCTGAAGTGGGTGTGGTCCGGTACGTGTCTACCTCTTTCAGAGCTGGGCCCCAGGGCCTCGGGTGGGCCTGGGGCTCCGCAGTGTCTGCATCGGTGGCTTTGGTCCCTGCGGCCTTCCAGGACCACCGGCGCGGATGGGGGCTCCGTCCACACGAGGGCCTGTCCGTTCCCACAGCCTCTGCCTTCTAGAGCTGTCCGCCTGCATCAGGCGAGTTAGTGACGAGTTTCAACTTGTGTCCTGCAGCCTCGTAAATAGTTTATATATGTGTCATTAGTATCTTTTGGCTGTTTTTAAATGGCAGCCAAACATATGAAGTCCTAGTTTTTAAATACCCTGAAATCGAAGCGTCTCTGAAGACCTGTAGTTAGGAGACCTGCTGCTGTCAGAAAGGCGGGAGTTTTAACTGTTGCCTTCCCAATACCGGGGCTTCTTTCTCTGGTTGACTTCTTGTATCAGCATCAGACTGTGGAAATACCGAGTCCGATGGCCGTGCAGGGCCACCCCCACCTCCACCCCACGTGGCATCAGAGGGAAAGCAAGTGCCACCCCCGGAACCCCAGGCTGCCTTTCTCACCAGTGAGCAGGCAGCTAGCTCTACCTTGTTAAGCCCCGTGCACTTTCGGGGCGTGAGTTTCCTCTGAAGCCTCTCACATTTGCCTGCGTGTGTCTCCTGGCCGAGCTCCCCAGCGCCCCCTGAGTCAGCGCCGTCCCGGAGAGCAGGGCAGGTGGGGGTGAGCACCAGCCACAGGGAGCCCTCCGGGCACCTTGGCCCGTTCCTGTGGCCGTCGGAGGGCCGTGGGCACAGTGATCCTCGGGGATGCCCCCAGACCCAGCCCGCCGGCATATGACACCATCCCACTGGCCCGTATGCCCACATGGAAAACCAGCCTCCGCGTTTTTCTGCTTGTCCTGTGCTGTAATTGAATGGGAAGGGGTAGGCCTTCTTCCAGCTCTAGTAATGTGCGTAAATTAGAAATATGTAGTCTTAAATTACAAAAAGTGATCAGTGATTTTCATTCTCTGGATTTAAAAAAAATGCATTTTTGATTACATGTAAAATTTCTCTAGAGGAAAAATTAGGTTGTAATACAGGTGCCTAGAGAAATAAGTGGATTTTGAAAGAATATAATTGGTTTCAGAGATGATGGGGTGATGTATTAGAATGTAAACAGGAAAATAATTTCCTGTTTTTATAGCTACATCAGCTTTTACAGTATCAATATTTTTCTGTATTTAAAATTTCACACAGCTTGATTTCATTCAAAGAACAATACGAAACTCCCAAACCCTTTTATTTCTAAGGAAGTAAAACATGCTCATTTTGATAACACATTTTATGGGTAGGTTATGGAGTTGAGAAAGGTTCAGCTGTTTCAAAAGGTAATCCATAGATCTGTGAAAGACTTTCCCTACTCCTTTTTCCCTTTTTCTTTCTTATTGAACTTATTGGGGTGACATTGGTTAGTAAAATTATATTGGTTTCAGGTGCACACATCATTGACGTATCACACTCTGTCCAGCACCGCGTACCCTCCTGCACCTCCCCCGCCCCCATGTGGAAGTGACTGGGTGATTTACTGCCACCGCAGTCTCCCCTGCTCTCTCTGAGGTGGTTGGGGCGGGGTGAGCCCGACGTTGCCAGGCAACGGGCGGCAGCTGAAGGGCGTGTGGCCAGGCCACCTGGGGACACTCCTCTGGCCTGTGTCAGCGGGGCTCTGCAGCCCTGCAACCTTGTTCCTGGCGTCAGCTGCTGCCAGAGAATCTGTCCCCAAATTTTGTTTCCGGAATGGTGAAAGACCTTGGAAGCCTTCAGATGTCACCAGCATTGACCTTGGGGCCACTTAAACCATGAATGGGATGGCCAGGAACTGGAACCGTGGGGCCCTTTTGCTTTTCTGTAATTTGCCGGCAGTGCAGCGCCGGAGCCCGAGACCGGAGCCCAGGGACCAGGCTGGAGAGGGCGAGCAAGGGCCTGGCGCCGCGGCCGCGGAGGCCGTTCTCAGGGACCGGTGCCTCTGCTTGCCCGCTTTTCGGGTCTGTGAGCAGCAGCAGGAAACGTTAGGGCCGCGTCCTGGTGTCCTATGTTGTTGCGGTGTTTCCGAGAGGTTGCACCATCGGAATAGCTAACGTGAGTTGAGCACCAGTCTGCCTAAGACGCTGTACCAGCGCGTCCCACAGATTGTCTCGTGCTTTGTCATCGCCACGCTCTCCCAGCGTGTACCCGTACTGCCCCTTGTAGAGCTGGGGACGCCCAGGGAGCCGAGCTGCTGAGGTTGGGAGTCTTTCCTGGTCTCTTCCGAGGCAGTTTCCGGCCGTTGTGCCTGTCTTCCGAGTGATCGACTAGGCTCAGTAATAGTCATAGCTCTTTATGTGTTTGATGCACTTGTCTTGATAAAGAACGTAGAAACAGTTCAGTTTCAAATAACTCTGGAAAAGCTTCCACAATGTTCCAAACCTGTCATTCCTTTGATTTCAGCTACTTTCTTTTGGTTTTTCCCAAATAGAGAGGGAATACAGCGGGCGGCCGTTCTCAGTACAGTGGGCCTTATATTTAAGGACATTTCAGCGTATGCCCTTTCTGCACAGCGGGACCACTCCCTCCTTCCGTCTGTGCCCTCTGCAGCCCGCGTCTCCGTGTGGGCTTCCTCCCGGCTCCCTTCACAAGTGGAGATCTTAACTGGGCGTGGACAGGCAGGAGCCCGGCAGCGGACAGTAAAATAGGAAGCTTACCTCACATTTCTAAGCTGGTTTTCTATTTATGAACCTGTATGCTTGGTTAAAACTCAAGGCCGGCAGTGGCTCTCACGTGTCACGCCACGTCTGCTGCAGTCCCGGGGGCTTTCCTGCTGTGTCGCGTCTGCCATTGCTTATGTTCCAAAACATACTATTTTGCAAAATGACAGAAAAAGCCTGCACGAAGCATGAAGAGTATTTTGATGGCGGGGGGGAGCTTTTAACAAGACTTTAATATGCTCAAAGCGATTGCTGTTAAAAATGCTTTGTTCTTTGTGCCCAGCGGGGGGACCTGGAATTACTTCATACACCTGAACAGCTGATAATGCAACTTGACATCAATCATTTAATCAGTTACCGATGGCTTTCCTAATACACCAACCCCACTCTGAATACTGTTTGATTCCCCGAAGTCCGGCCAGCTTATTTACTAAGGGAAAACCTAAGGATCATTTTATCTGCTACATCCCCTCATTACCTACCTGCCTGGAAGCACTAAATACAGGCTCAGTTTTTCGCACGCCATCCCCTAAAATTCACTCCAAAATGCTCATTCCTAGTTAAAAAAGCCAAGCCCCCCTCCCAATTTCAGAGCTATTGTAGTTAATAAAAATCACTGTTTCTTGGAAGGTGTTATTACTGTAATTTTTACAATTGCAGATTTGCTTATTTTGTTACTCAGTTTTATGCCCAAACTTTACCTTTTCTGTTATGGGTAGGTAAGTGGTCATAGGTATTTTTATTTAGGTAGGGAATATTTTGTTTTCATCCACCCCGAATAGGGCAGTTTCTGGTAGTGAGCCTGCCATTTTCATGCTTTCTCAGGGTCGTAAATCAGCAAATTGAGAATTGGGGCTCTTCACACGAGCTTTGCCAGTTTAATTAAAAGTTTGCAGGCCGACCAAGTGGCGCGGTGGTTAAGTGCTGGCTTGGGACGCCAGCGGCCCTGGTTCAGGTCCCACATGAGGGCCAGTGACACTGCCCTCAAAAAAAAAAAAAAAAAAGAACGTTTGCGCCCTCTCAGTAAGTACCATCAGGTACGTGAGAGCAAGATCATCACTGGTTTAATAGTACTGGATCGACCTCTGATCAAAGCCCACTTCTCCATAAAATTAGCCATTTTGTGTAGGGAAAAAAAATTTGGTGGCTCAGCGCAGTTATCAGAAAAGCGTCTCGACGCCTCGTAACTTCTTACCAGTCGATTACCATCTTCCTTACTTACAAGTGACCCATCAAATTGGGCAGTTTTCAAAAGCAGCCGTGTTCTCTCTGTAGCCTTGACCTTTGCGTCAGACGCACTGTGGGGTGCCTGTCACCTGGGTCCCCCCCCCCACGTCAGCTGTCGCGACACAGGTTCCCATCTCCCCACAGTGCACGGTGCCCTGCTCTCGGAGGAGGCCTCGCCCAGACGGTGGAGTGGCAGCTGCTTTGGCCGACACACAGTTCCTCACCTCCCAGCAACACAAAGGGAACACTTCTGTCCTTTAAATTCCGTTCACCGTCAGTTTTTAAGAAAATTCAGTGTCTAGTCTAGGCAGGTCTATGGAGAAACAAAAACTGAATAGACTCAACAGCTCACCTTTGTTGGAGCTTTTTATTTTGAAATAATTCTGCATTTCTGAGTTACAAAGAGGTACAAACTGTTGTCACGCAGCCATCCCTTAGTTGGGAGTTGTGACTCCGAAAGGCGGAGTTGCGGTGCCTGCTGCTTGCAGACTGCACTGCCCACCTGCCCCCAGCCCGCGGCCCACCTGCCCCCAGACTGCGGCCCCCACCTGCCCCCAGCCCGCGGCCCACCTGCCCCCAGCCCGCGGCCCCACCTGCCCCCAGCCCGCGGCCCCCCCTGCCCCCAGCCCGCGGCCCCCCTGCCCCCAGCCCGCGGCCCCACCTGCCCCCAGCCCGCGGCCCCCACCTGCCCCCAGCCCGCGGCCCACCTGCCCCCAGCCCGCGGCCCCACCGGCCCCCAGCCCGCGGCCCCACCTGCCCCCAGCCCGCGGCCCACCTGCCCCCAGCCCGCGGCCCACCTGCCCCCAGAATGCGGCCCCCACCTGCCCCCAGACTGCGGCCCCCACCGGCCCCCCGCCCGCGGCCCCACCTGCCCCCAGACCGCGGCCCCCACCTGCCCCCAGAATGCGGCCCCCACCTGCCCCCAGAATGCGGCCCCCACCTGCCCCCAGCCCGCGGCCCCACCTGCCCCCAGACTGCGGCCGCCACCTGCCCCCAGCCCGCGGCCCACCTGCCCCCAGCCCGCGGCCCCACCTGCCCCCAGCCCGCGGCCCCACCTGCCCCCAGCCCGCGGCCCACCTGCCCCCAGACTGCGGCCCCCACCTGCCCCCAGCCCGCGGCCCACCTGCCCCCAGACCGCGGCCCACCTGCCCCCAACCCGCTCCCAGGCACCTGCTTGTGGACCGTCAGCCTGCCCTGCAGGGCTGTGGCGGCTGAGTGTCTGCGGCCTGGCTTGGGGTGGGCTGCTGCCCAGCCACGACCGGAGCAGCACGCGGGGGCCTGGGCATCGGGTCAGCAGCAGGAAGAGGTGCTCGTGGGCGCCGCGCTCCGAGCACACAGGGCGTGTGAGTGCCAGCGGGCTGCCCGGCCTGTGCCCCGAGTGTGGCCTGTCCACTGCTGGATGCTGAGGTTTACAGAGGCGACTGACTGTCGTTTGTCGCCTTGCAGTAGTAAGAGCCTCCCTGACAGCCACTGATGAGCTTGACCTGCGTTGCAGGGGAAAGGCCGCGCCTGCGGTGAGCGGGCTGCCTGGGCTCGTGGCGGCGCATAGCGGGAGAGGGTGAATGTTTCTGAGGAGAGGGTGCCTTCCACTCTGCGAATCGGATTTAATTGTATATTCATCCCGTCCGTGTCTGTTAGAATATACCTGTTTCTGTTAAGAATGGAAGTTATGGACTTGCCTTAAATAAAATTAGGTTAATAAAATTGAACTTCTTAGGAAAATTAATTTTCCCTTTTTCTTATATCATAATGATAAAGTTTAGTACCATCAAATAGCTTACAACCATGAAATTTTAGTAGGCACAAAGAAAAAAATAAAACAGTACAAACTATGTTACTTTATGCTAGAAATGTTAAGGACAAAACGTCTGGGAAGCTTGCTACATTGTTGGTGGAAATATTCAGATTTAAGAATATTTTCAGAAGGTGTTCGGTTTCACTTCGTGCCCTTCTGTCCCTGAGATAAACGCCTGGGGGCGGGCCCTGTCTTATCTCCTTCAGAATAATCCGTGTTCCTGAGGCCATTTTATACCCATTATGTTTTCTGGGGAGTCATAAAATGTGTTTGCACAAAAGCAGGAAACGCGCTTCTCAGCCAGCTGACATTTCAGAAGGTGTGGCTGCCACGAGAAGCACCTGATCCTTTAAAACAAACGCTGACGTTCTGAGAGACGGGACGTGCACCTGTAGCGAGAGGTGGGCATCTGCTGTGAGGAACCCCCTCCCTGTTACCCCTTCTATAAACTGGTCAGTCGTTCCCGGGGACCGAGCACTGCCTCGGCCTCAGGGGTGTCGTCCGTCACATCCCAAATCCATCTCGCATGCAGAGGCTGTTTAATGGAAGAAAAGGATGTTGGACAGTCTGAGCCATTCTGACTCTTCACAGCATGTATGATTTTAAACCGTCCGTAGGGCACTAAGTTCCCACGGACGTGGTGATCGGTGTAGAGCCCCGCTTCCCATCCGCTCTAGCCCTTTGCGCAGACACGGAGGCACCCCGCTGTCACTGGCCCCCACTGGGCTGCTAACGGGGAAACGGGGTCCTGCTGAATCACCTTGTCACATTTAGCCCGAGTCCATCTGTGCCCAGATCATGGAGCCCCGCGAGTGGCGTTTCGGTGAACGCGGCCACGTTCCCGGACGCCTGAGCTCTTCAGCTGTGGGGCCCGCCGAGCGGAAATCAGTGTAAACAGAAACACACTAGACCTCAAAGCCTCAGAATGTAAAATAATTTAATGTTTTATATTGATTTCATGTTGAAATGAGAATATTTTTTAGATTTTTGACTTAAATAAAACATTGAAACGGTCCCACATATTTCTTTTTGTTGGTTTTTTTTTTGTGTGTTTTTTTTTTTGTTTTTTTTGAGGGCAGTGTCACTGGCCCTCATATGTGGGACCGAACCTGGGCCGCTGGCGTCCCAAGCCAGTGTTTGTTTTTTTTAATGTGGCTGCTAGATCATTTAAAAATACGTATGTGGTTTGCGTTTGTGGCCTGTAAATCTCCATCTCACGGTGCTGTTCTGAAGCAAATTGGCAAGTGGTGGCCGGGAGCCATTTCTGGCCATTTTTATGGACCAATGAGCTAAGAATGCTCTTTACATCTTTAAAGAGTTGTTAAGAAAACAAGTCTATGCCACGGAGACCTTATGTGACATGCAGAGCCTGTAGTATTTTCTATCTGGCCTTTAATACAAAATGTTTGTTTGACCCTGTTCTAAAGTTTTGGGGACGTAACTCGTGCTTGTTACCGTCCAGCGGCTTCTCGGTCGGTGGTGATGACAGTGTTGACATGTTGCGTGACACAGCCGGGGTGCCATCCGGGGTTGGGTGGTGGTGAGGGTCTTTGGGGACCTGCTGTGACACTGGACTAGACGGACAGCTGAAGGACGAGGAGCCTGGGTAGGCGTGTTGGGCGGGGACGCGTTTCCCGAGCCCCTCGGACAGCCTTGCCTCTGGAGAGCCCCCTCGCCCCCCCAGGGCACCGCTCCCGGGTGGCCCGGACTGGTGCGGGGGGGGGGGGGGCTCCTGTTTCCGCACGCCGGGGGCACACGCCCGAGGCAGCCCACAGGCTCCCGAAGGCCAGCGGGCCGTCCCTGTGAGCTGCCGGCGCCTCCCTCTGCCTGGTGCACCCCGGGTTTGGTCCCAAGCACCCGCCCTAATGAATGTGGCACAAACCCCGCACTTGTTGGGGCTGAGGCAGCCAAGGCGCAGGGGCGGGAGCGAATGAATGAAGGCCTGCGGCGGGCAGGGCGTTAGTTGCCTGGACAGTGCCGAGCCGGAAATGAAGGCTTAGGCTGCCCAAGGGCTTTTCCTGGGGAGAGCAGGGGCTCTGGGAGCAGGGCTGTGACGTGAGGAAAGCAGTCCTTTGGGGGAGTTCATCTGGGAGGATGTGCGGATTGTAGGGGACAGAATTGTTAAAGAGAAATAACGCGTTCCTGCGCTAATTCTTCACCAGTGCCTGGTTTGGTGGGCCATCAGTAAATGGGGATTAAATGCGCAGGCCGCCTGGGCCCCTGGCGTTGCCTTCTCAGGGCCACGCGAGTCTGCCCGGCTTGGAGGGAAGTGTTTCTCTTGTTGCTTCTAGATCTGAAGGAGCCGTCATTTGATACTGCTGCTTAGAGCCACCGAGAACCCGGCGGCTGGGAGGAAACCGCCGGTACGGTGACGCGGCCTGTGTCCTCCCAGAACCCGCAGGAAGGGAGACGCATCCTGCATGTGGTGACTTTTCAGCCCGCGAGAATCTGCTCCCGCTGCAGCCTTATTGTCGATCGGTGGGATTCACTTAGGTTTCATTGACAAAAGCAAAGATGGGCAGCCTGTAATTATGAGCTTATTAAAAGTCACCCTTGGACCAGGCAGTGAAATGGCTGCCTGTTAAAAGTTGGCAGGTTTTCTTAGAGTGCTTTGTAGAAAGTGGCCTCAATCTCGGCCGCCTGGGTCAGTCCCCCTGAAGTCAGCGCAGTTTCCGTTGCCCGTTGGCATCGTATGCTGGTGTTTCCACAGAAACGGCTCTGTGCGGTGGGCGCTCAGCCGCACAGACGGAGAGGGTCTGGGCCGCCCCAGCGCTCAGCCCCGAGGCCGAGACAGGCAGCCCGGCTTCTGCCGGACTGCATTGCAGCAGGCCCAGTCGTTTGCTTGAAAGACTGTCCCGAAAGTCGGTGTCGTCTTCGGTCTGCGGAAACCTGAGTTACCATGTGTGTGTGTTCAGGGGACACAGCGGAGGAAGGAGTGTCGCCGCTGACATTCGCGGCCCGGCCGCTTGTTCTGTGGGGCCCCGAGGGGTGTGGGTCTCACTGCAGGCTGGCTTCCTTCCCACCGGCTGGTCATGTTCGAAGGTGCGAACACGAGGACTGCAGACCGCTTGTCCCTTTCTGGGGTGGGGACAGGGGGGCAGGATGGAGGGACGAGGACGGCGATGCTGGCACCGCCCCCGGGAGCCTTCTCGTCCGAGGCGCCTGCGACGGCGAGCTTAGGCGTCCAGCACGTCGGTTAGGGACATCCCGGAACTTACGTGCCCGTGCTTTCCTGACTGTGTGTGGTCCGGAAACTGAAAGCTCAGCATGGCGAGCCTGAGAGGTGTTGCGGGCCAGCAAGCAGGAAAGGGCGTCCGCGAGGCAGGAGGCGGCGGCTCCCCGCGATGGCTTTGACCCCGGTTTCATGGCGTGGCACAGAGGGGGCCCTGCCTCCACGTGGCCAGAGCGCGTGGCTGGCGCCCCGGTCTGCGCAGCCCGGTTCCTTAGTCGGCCTCCCGTGACCACCGAGCCGTCTAAGCAGAGGGCTCGTGAGGGGGGACTGCTGCTTTTCTGCTCTTATTAGATTAATGTAAAAGTAAAAAAACCACACCACCGAGGCTTCCTACAGGCAGTTGGCTAATTAATATCTATGTCCTTGAAGTACACACAGAGCCATTGGTGCAGCACACACACTTCTAGAATGAATCGCCCCAAACGGCGTGTGTACGCACCTGAAATGGTTACCGAAGCGTTGTTTGCTGGTGTGAGCCTGCACGCGCCGTCCGTGCTGTGGGTGGGACACGGACGGCGTGTTGGTGATGCTGTCAGCGCCGGGGCACGCCGGGCAAAGGGGAGCGATCTGCAGACAGCTTCCGTCGTGTGGCCCAATTTGTGTAAATACAAAAGGAAATGTATGCATAGGTAGCTGTTTCCTGTCTCAGAATATGCCTGGAAGGACATGCAGAGAGTGGCCCTTTCGGAGCGCCGGGCTGGAGGCGCCAGGGGTGGACAAGAGGGGCTTTCGCGTTCGCTTTCTCTTTTCTGTACTGTTTGAACTGTGTCTGCAGTAAATATACTCGTCAGCTATTTCAAATGAAAGAAATACAGAAGCGCACACAGTGGTGGTGATGAGAGCCAGTACTCGCTGAGCGCTCACGGGCCGGCCTCCTGTGTGCACATGGCCTGTGTGTCCTCGCTGCGCCGTCACAGACACCTTACAGGTCGCCCCGGGAGCTCTGGGCTCCTGCAGATCTGGGGACACACGTCCCGGTCAGTGTGTGCGGACGGGCAGAGGCCGCGGGATGAGTTCTGCCGTGCTGGCCGGTTCTGTGAGCTGGGAGGGGGGGGCCTGCCCCGGGCCTCCCCGTCGTTCTGAGGTGCTCAGCTGAAGGAGAGAGCGGGCTGCTGGAGAAAGTCCAAGGGAGCCATTTCCCGGGCGAAAGCAGGCACGCCTGGGGTTTTTGCGGGTGTTTCACAACAGAGCGGAATTCATGAGCCGTGTCTCGTAGGACCTGGCCTCGCTCGGGTAGGAACCTCCGGCTCAGTTTCCACGGTCGCGGGGGAGGGAGAGGCGCTGACGAATGACCCGCTCAGTCGGCAGCCAAGCACAGCGCCGAGGGGCGCGGCTTCTTGGCCTCGGCCCTGAAGGCGTTTTCCAGCAGTGACCCTTCATGCGCCAGATGTGTACTGTGGGCCCCAACCCACGTGGATGTAGTCGTATAAGCAAATTCAAAGTCCGCGGGCCTCAGACCCTCTGGGACCTGTTCCCTGCGGCTGTCAGCTCCCGGGGCCTGGCCGCCAGCGCCCTCTGCTCCGGCTCCCTGCTGTCCTGTCACTGCCTTTGCCAGGGGGCTGGGAGGGGACCCGCAAGCCCAGGGCTCCTCCGCGTGTCCTCACACGTCCGGCGGGGCTCTCGCACACACGTGCTTCCGCCTGCAGATTTGTGCCTTCCATTTTTTCCTCGACCTTTTCCAAACCTTTAGACCAGAGCCAGTGTGCTGTCGGGGGGCCATCGTCAGCTCCCGCCTTCGGGCTGCAGTGGACAGGCCTGCCCGGCCCGGACCAGGCACGGAGCCCCCTCGGGCACATCCCAGTGGGGTTCCCCATCAGGCTGCTTTGCAGGCGCCCCTTCTCCACGCCCGGACGGCACCGTCTTTCTGTTGCTGCCAGAGTTAGAATGTGATTCTCTGACTTCCTCAGATGTCTTTAAAGTCTCTGAGCCTCACTTTCCTTCTTTTAAAGGAAACGATAATAGAAACCCACGTGCTAGCGCGCTGTGAGCACCGGGTCGCTGGTGCTTGCGTAGCACGGCGCCCGGCCTGCGGTCACCACAGTGCGTGATGGGCGCCGCCTGGGCCGCTGCGTGCAGGCGGTCTCCTCTGTGACGAGGACGGCTGCCGGTAACGGGCCTGCACAGTCACAAGCCCACATGGACGCCCCGCGCCCCTGAGCCCAGCCTGCGCCCGAGGTCCGCCTCCGCCTGCGCTGAGTGTCCAGCAGGCAGACTGGGTGGGCCACACGGCTCGCCGAGCCCTTGCTCTTCCCGCCAGGCTGTGCCTTCAGTTCCTCCCACCGCCGTGACTGACGGCTTCATCCTTCAAGGCGCTCAGGCAAAGCCTTGGCCCCTCTCCCCCTCACCCCCGTCCCCAATTGTCAGCAGTTCCTAAGGGACTGACTGTCACCGGCTCCGGCCCTTCCCGCCTGCACCGCCGTCCTCAGGCCAGCACCCGGCAGCCAGTGTCCCGTGGGGCCGCCTCGCCTGCTTCTCACACTCACACTCTCTCCGGTCCCTGCAGCGGCCTCCACCTGTCTCGCTGCTCTGTCACCTTGGGTCTGCGTTCAGCACAGCGGCCCGCGTCGGGGATCCCGTCCCACGCAGCACAAACACTCCTTAACCCCTTCTCTGGCCTCGCTTTTCCCCGCAGCCCTGGTCTCCGCCTCGCCCGCTGAGCACTTTGCCTGACACTGAGACGTGAGCTCCGGCAAGGCCGGCTGCTCTTTTCTGACCCCGGTTTCGCACCAGGCCAGAGGCGTGTAGCAGGCAGTCAGTAGCCAAGTGTCTCATCAACTGGTCGGCCCACCAAGAGGCCGGGGGGCGGGGGGCCTGCCGCCGAGGACGGATTGCGGCCCCTCCCTCCCTGGCGCTGTCGGCCCGTCTTCCCGGCGATGCGAAGGGGGAAACACGGGGACCGGACGGTGAGGAGGCTGCAAGTTCCTCCCGACCTGCGCCTTCTTCATCTGTCTGCCTACACCGCTCATCCTGTCACCCCACAGAGTCCAGCCCGGCCGCAGCAGTGACGGCTGCCATTGGCTTGGGGCCCCTGGGGGAGATCTGAACTGCTCTCGTCGCTCTGAGGTGTCAGCAGAACAAGCGCTCATCCTGGTGACATGGGGGGTTCTTCCCGACAACTCCCGCTGTGATCACACCGTGTTCTGAAGAGAAAGCTGGGAGCTTCCTTTCCTGGTCCTCTTGTTAGCGCGCGCGTGTGTGTGCGTGTGTGCGTGCGTGTGCGCGTGCGTGTGTGTGCGTGTGCGCGCGTGCCTGTGCGTGCGTGCGCACGTGTGTGTGCGTGTGTGTGTACGTACGCGTGCCGGCCGTGAGCCTGTGGGGGGGGCCAGACGCGGGGTGCTTCTTCCACGTGCTCAGGAACTTGCCCGTCGCGGAGAGCCTGGACGCACCGGAGCCCTTGGGGCTCCGAGGAGACGCAGTCACGCGCCGTGGGCTGCGCAGCACAGCCGTTGGGGAAAAGCTTGTGAAATGACCCCTGCGGTGTTGGCGGCGGCGCTGTGACGCATGCCTTCCTGGTCGTCACGTGCGGATGGGTGGTGCTCGGGGGGCCATCCCGCCACCTGTCCAGCGGGCCACCGGTCTTGGGGAGACCCTGACCATGAGGACTGTTTCGTCCACGGAAACACCCCTTTCGGAGACACAGGTGAGCGTTCTCCTAGTGGACTGCAGGTCTCCTCTTGCTCCTGACCACGGACTTCTGAAAATATGGTCGCGCTGTCGCTGCCCTGGGCTGCAGGGCCGATGGCGTTAATGGAAGCTTGTACCGACGCCTCATCAATAAGTCAGCAGTGGGTAAGAAACCCGAGCTCGCTTTTCCTGGACTTTACAGTATCTCCATGCTCCTGAGGGCTCAGGAGACTCGTACGGTTTGAGGTCAGACGCTATCATGTGCTATTTCCATTCTCGGGGCAAAGCGGCCGGCTCCTCCACCTTGGCTGAAGGCCCCGGCCCCCAGGCGAGCTCACGTGGGCCATGAACACACCCTTCATTTTCATGGAGGGTTTAGAAGGCTAACGAGTAGGGGAGGTCCGCGTGGCGGGAGCAGTGCTCTGGCTTTCGCTCGGCCGTGCCGCCCTGGCAGGGCGTTCGTGGGGAGAGGCGCCGGCCATAGTCTAGTCGTGTGCAGTGAGCCCCGGAGGGCTTATGGGGTGCTTTACAGCAGACCGTGGCTTCCTAGCTGGGCTCACTTTACTAGATCTTAAGATTAGAAAATGTGACGTCGGCAGTGTAAGAAAGTCTTGAACATTTCCTTTGGACCGTGCCCAGCTGGCCTTTGCCTAGACGAGTAACAACATTTTTAGTGGCAACGCGATACTGCTTTGCTTCTGTCCTTACATTTGGTGACAGCCATTCCTGGCCTCACCATTCACAGGCCGTTCTTCCAAGTGCTCAGGCCCCGAGCAGAAACTCCCGGCAGGGCCCGTTGGCCTTGCAGAGCCAGCGTCCCCTCCGGCTGGACTGGCGCAGGCGTGACGGACAGGCTGCTGCTCTGGCCTCCGCCTCGCGTCCTGTGCCCGGTTCCGCTTTCTCCGTGAGGAGCGCAGCCAGGGGAGGGTTGGGAGTCTGAGCGAGCGAGCAGCTGACTTGACACGGACCTAGCTGACACTCCCAGGGAAGGGCAGGGTTTGATTGGGTCCTCGCCACCTACCTCACACCAACAGTCGCAGACACTCGGGCGGCATTTTGGAATGTAGCCCAACTCGCCGAGTCTTTCTGTGGCTTCCTTCGCTTGGAGGTTGGTCTCCTAGGATGGGAGCTCTGGAGCCCATAAACTCGACCAGTGTTCCTTCTGACGGCACAGTGACGGCACTGGGAAGGCCAGCTGCCGGAGGGCGTTGTTCGGGATGGGCTTTCTCTCGTGAATTCCCCTCGCCCCCCAGTCTGCTTTGTAGCGGGCACCTGTCAGGACAGTTAGCTCAGGGCCAGCTCCCAGCCGCGGCAGACTTGTCTCATTTATGGGTCACGTCTCCTGTGGGTCAGAGGGTGGGTCCTGCCTGAGCGAGGAAGTGAAAGTGTTCGTGAGCCTGCGACTTTGAAAGCCACTGAGCAGTTCTACAGGCTGTGTTACTAGGACTCGAAAACATGAGTCATTTTGAGTGAGGGTCAAGGTCGGTACTGCGCCTAAGAACAGCGTAACAGTCACATACATGCTTGTATTCACGACATGTATTGGTATATACACAGGTATTTTGTGCACGTGTTTTCTGTAACTATCTAGTGCAACAGGAATTAACACTGTAAATGGAAAAGCACCAACATGTAATATTACTCAGAAAGTTCACAAACCGAAGAGTATGACGTATTTTTATTTAGAGAGTGATAATGTCAAATTGTTACTTGTTCCAACATATTTTATCAGAGGACTGCGGATGCCTGCTGTCATCCTGTTCAGGGGACAGCGGCGACATGTGGGTGCATGGGGAGGACGTGGACGGCGGCCCCTGCGGGCCCCGGGACGAGGCAGCACCTCTGTGCCAGGGACAAGCTTTCCTTAGAGAACAAGAGGTCCAGGATTGAGACGCCGCGTAGCAAGGACGCTTCAGTTATTCAGGGGTTTTTCTCAGCAGCATTTTAAGCCTTGCTTGTGTCACTGTTTCATGGTGGCTTTATTCTGCTCACGGCCTGCTATTCCTCTGTCCTTTTCTTAGGAGCAGGGGACGATCTCATTAAAGCATAAAGCCGCGTTCTGTCACTGGGCCGGGCTCCCTCACCGCCCCTCAGCAGTGCGGCCGTGGAGTAGGGGTTTCGCCAGCCGTCTGCGGACGTGACGCAGGTTCCCAGGTGGATGCAGCCGAGAGGGACTGCAGCTCAGGCAGCCTCCTCAGCCCCGAGGCGCCTCTGCGCGTCTCCCGCCCGTGTGCAGCGTGCGGGGAGCGCCGAGCGCGGCCCTCAGGGTGGCACGTCTGCATGCCCCGGGCCTCGGCCCCGCCGGGTGGAGCCACCTAGGAGTCCGCAGAGCGGGCCCGTCTTGGGGCCTGAGAGCCTTTGCTGGGCAGTCCCCGTCTTTCAGAGGCTTCCATGCTCCGTCCCAAGGCGGCGGTGACGCTCCGTCACGTGCCTGGAGGTCACGTCCAGGCTTTGGGTTCTCCGCAGTCGCAGCATCCCTGGTGGCAGGTCCCAGTGCCTGTCACCGGCCTCAAGAGAAGAGTGTGCAGACCCGACGCGGCCCACGCATGGCCTTCAGACCCGAGTCAATCAGCACAAGTTCCAGCCCGCCTCGGACTGAGCAGGGAGCCGTCACCATGAGTGGGAAACGTCAGCTGTTTTAGAGGAGAGTTGGGGGGCCTTCATGGTCAGCACAGGTCCACCGCTGGGAATGCCCCGTAGTATAGAAGTCAGTCAGACATTCCGACAAATATGACCTTGGTTATTAAATATAATAATAATGGTAATAATAATAATGTCAATTCCAGTGATTCCTTTGCCTCAGGTTTTCCAGGGTGACAGCCCTTTGCAGACATAAGGCCACGGACCAGTGTAGACTCACGGCTGTGCTGGGGGCCCACGTCCCCTGCTGTCCCAGAGCCCCGCTGCTGGGCGCTGTGGCTTTCCTGGCCAGCGTGGCCGGCTTACACACCTGGGGCCTTCGTTGTCCTCTCAGAATTGTGCCAGCACCTTCACCAGTGGGAATTCGGGAGTGGGGTAGGGTGCTTTGAAGGGGGAAATCCTAAGGCGAACTGGAATGTTCTGTGGCTTCCCTTGGTCGTCACGTTTTGAGCTCTTTTCTTTGGTTTATTGCCCTCCGCTCCACCTTATTCCTGATCCGGCTGCATTTTGTCACTTTTACGTGACGTTCTCCCCGGCACAGTCTCCATGGCGTTGACGCTAAACGCTTCCGTAGCAGCTCTGCCCGCCTCCAGCCCGTACTTACTGAACAGCCCGCGTGCCGGGCACTTTTCTAGACTTTGGAGAAACAGCGGTGACCGTGACAAGTTCCTTGTCTTCCGGGGGTGACATTTCAGTGCGAGTGGGAGAGTGGGCGGTGGGAGCAGGATAGTTTCAGACGCTGTAGGCGCTGGGATGCTGGGTTGTGGAGAGCGAGGAGAGGCCGAGTGTGCGTAGCGCTGAGTAGAGGCCTGAGTGGTGATCAGGCGCCGCTCGTGGGAATGGCAGCGCAGTGTCCCCAGGAGCATCAGAAGGGCAGGGTGGGGGGGGAGGGGCCGTGTGTCGGGACTGCGTGCAGGGACGCTGAGAAGCGGGACTGAGTCGCGTAGGAGTCCGGGGCCTTGAGTCTTAGGTTGGGTTCCCCAAAAACAGACTCCGAGACAGATTTGCATGAAGGAAAGTGACGGAATGATCGCTGCCTCAACACACTTGGGGAAAAACTCGAGACGACAGCAGGCCCGTGACACAAGCGCACACGCAATCACAGGCGTGCACCTCAGGCTGTCCCCGAGTTGTGTCCTGCGTGCTTTGGTCTGAACTGGGGCGGGGAGCAGGGGGCTCAGCATCAAACAGCTTCGTGCTGTTCCCGGGTAAGACTGGGGCATGAAAGGGCTGGGAGCAGGGCCCCGTCTCCGCTCTTCCGCTTTTGTGCTGCTGTGGACGGAAAGGGGCCCCATGTGAAACCTGACGGGCCCAGGAGCCTGCAAAACCCACAGAGGGTGGCGTGAACCTAAAGGTTCCTCACTAAGGCGGCCCCGGGGGTGGGTCCCGGCTGGAGCTTCCTTCATTACGCTGCTCTGCGCCTTTTCAGTGGGCCTGTTCTTTGTGGTTTTGTACCAAGATAACAGCTTTAATCCTTTCCTGGACCAGAGCTGAAGCTGCACAATTCCTCATTATTATGCTTGTCTCCTGATTCCATCTCTGCGTGCTGGAATACCTGCCCCTCCAATGTGCTTTTATCCGATCCCAGAGGTCCCCCCCTTTGCTTTCTCCCACCCCCTTAATCTACAAGCAATGGATTTCACGTAACCTTTCTCCTTGGATTTTATGTATAAAATAAGCTGTAAAACTGCCATTCTTCAGAGCATTTTCTCAATCTGTTGAGATTTTGCTTCCCGGCAACTGTCGACAGTGTGGCTCCAGTAAACTCTTGTAAGTTTTCTCTTAGGCTGGATGTTTTTCATCAACTGTTGACCTTCTAGCCTGCTTTTCGGATGTCCTCGCCCCTTTCCCTGTATGTGGACCGTTTTTTGCCCTTGTTTTCCTTGTGACAACTTTTTGGTCTTGGACCAGTTTTGAGACAGACTGAAGTCAGGGTTATAAATCCATCTTCCTGCTGGGACAAGATGTGGTGACGATGTGGTTTGGGCCGCTGAGGGGCAGAGGTGAGATGGATTTGAGAGACGCGTCAGGGCCAGAGAGTTGACAGTTTTGTGCCCGAGTACGTGGACGCAGGGACGCAGGGAGGCGTAGGCGAGGGAGCAAGTGCGGGCAGCAGGCCGGCGAGGACCCAAGGGCACGCTCTGCTCTGTGCAGGGCTTCCGAGGGCCTGGGGACAGCCCTGGGGGGACGGGCCTCTGGCAGCTGGGGCTGCTGGTTAGAAAGCAGAATTCAGGTCAGGCTGGAGACACAGATTCTAGCAACAGCTACACGGAGAAGATAATTGTGTAAATAGATGGTTTACTGCACTGTTTCTAATTCAAGTACATGCAGCAGAAAGCAGGTCATTTAACTGGAAAACGGTGGGAAGTCGTTTTATTTTCACTGAAAGACCGGGCTTGTTAGAAAGGGCGGTGCTTCCTCCCCGGGGCCCGGGCCCGGCTGAGGGAGGCCGCTTCCTGGGGAGGGGCTGTGCCAGGCAGGCCCCCCGGGCCCGGGGCAGAGGCGGCTGTGACCAGACACCCACCGAGTCTGCCTCCTGCGTCTGGGCCCAGGAGTTAGGGTTGCTCGCGATGGGCGTAGTGTTTGTAGCTCGCGGTGCGGGACCTCCTGGAAGCCTGCGCAGCTTTAGCCACCGTGGAACTCGGTCGTGGCTCGGCAGCTGAGCCAGGGGCTCCCCCTTTGCCGAGCCTGATCCCCCTCATGGCTGTGTTCTCTGATGAGGCGCCCACGTCCGTGACTCAGCGTCTCTCTGTCTCGCCCTCGCTCCCTCTCTCTGTATAGGTGTGTTTCCAGCACTGTCAGTGTTGGCACATAGTGTGTTAGAAGCTTTAACGTGTATATTATATGGTAACAGAATCATCTGGAAACACGATTTTCTGAAATCACTTGAAAACTAAAACAACGGTTATGCGAGCTGCTCTGTGACGACTGAACCAAGGGGTGTCGGCAACAGATGCAGCGCCTGCCGATCTCCTGCCCCCTGTGAAGAATGGACGAAAATACCCCGTTTGTGCTTGGCTGCTTCTGTGTTACCGGCAGAGCAGTCAGAAGCCCCATTTCCGTGGGCGGGGGCTGTCCACGGCGGGCATCGAGTCGCTTGGTTCTTAGGAGCGTGTACCAGGTGAGGGCTTTAGACCCCGAGACGGCGTGTGGGACACGAGACACGCGGTGCTCGCTCCGGGCGCACTGCTGGTTCCCCTGCATCTGACCGTTGTCCCCTCTGCGGGGGACGGCAGGGACCCAAAGTCGTTTCAGTCACTAGTGCTCCCGACGAGGGGCCGACAGGGCTCTGGGCCATCCAGTCTTCACCCTCGTTGGGAAAACCGCCTGAATGGATCGGATCGATGACCTGCTTGCGCTTGAGAAGATGATCTGTGACCAGGGCCCGTGAGGTGACACGGAGGCCAGATGATGTTGATTCAGCAGAGGAACGCTTAGGGGTCGCCCCGCCTGTGGACAGGGCACGCGTTGCTGGAGGTCTCGTCAGGTCGCAGAGGTTTGTGGCGGGTCAGCCGGGCACGTGGAGGAGGCCTTTTCCTCCATGTCGGTAGCTCCAGCTGGAAGGGCCCTGGCCAGACCCGTGCAGGCCTCCGCTGGTGCAAGGAGCTCCGGGCGCACGCCCAGCGCGACGCGGCGCTTTGTCATATGCACAGTCCTCCTGGGAAACATGTCCCTCAATCTAGGAGTTCGGTGTTTTAAACTATTCTTTTTTCTTCCACTTCCGTTGTTTTCTTGAGGCTCCTATATTTGAAGTGATAACCATTACCGATTACTTGAGCTATTTGGGGTGTGTGTGTGTGCACGCGCACGTGTGTCTGTGCTGTGGGTGTGTGCTGTGTGTGTGAGTGTGTGTGTGGTGGGTGTGCACGCACATGCGTGCGGGGGGGTGTCCACACAAGCATTGACTACAAGCGAGGGGCGCACCGTGTCTGTGTGGCAGCTGTGACGTGAGCTGCCACGCCAGCTGGCCTGAGTGAGCCCGTCCTTCTCCTGAGACGTCAGGAACGAAGGCTGCCCACTGTGTCAGACCCTGACATGACCCGGGCACCTCGGGGTGTGACCCAAAGCTTTGGCAGATGCGTGTCCAGAAATGCTAAGGACTCTAGGAGGAAAGGGATCCCAGAAGGGAGCTTTGTGCTGCCTCCTTACACTGAAACCTAAATGCATCCGAGGCGTAATAAAACCCTCCTTTAGGCTGAGAGACCCAAAGAAATGTTGCAATCATACGGCATTTAGAAAAATTACCTAAAATATTGGCAGTTTTGTTATTAGCAAAAAAAAAAGAGAAGTAACACATGCTTTTAGAACCATTGCTGTGGACACTTGTCACACGGACTCTGTCATTGGAGGAGTTGGACAATCCTTCTCCTACCTTCATGATACAAGTTAATTTAAATTTTAGTGTCAAACATGTTGCTTAGAATGAAGTGCATTTTAGCGACCTGGCTTTTCATCATTATTTGTTAATTTATCTTTTTAAATTGTAACTTGCAAAGAAAATAATGTGGTATGTATTAGTTAAATGTTTCTTCTGGTTCCCAAAGATTTCTGTTATTTATTCTAAAAAACGGATAACGTCCATGACTATATGGCACACAGTTAAATTGTCCGTACTCAACACTTTTGAGGCCATTCCCCGTGTTCGCTTTCCTTCACGATCTATGGGCATAGTTTACTACCCTCCGTGACCCTGTGACGTTCCTGTTTAGCGTCAGAACTGTGAGCTAGTGTATCGTCAGGGCTGCTGCCCGTGACAGTGGCCCAGGCGTTCTGTGCAGGGTGGGACAAGGGCCGAGATGCCGCGGGGGCTGCTGGCCGTGGAGGCCCCCCTCCGATGTGGCTGCTCTCCCCTGGCGCCTCCAGACGGGCTTTGCTCGGAGCTCTGTGTTGTTGGCCTGGGGCGACTGCTGCCCGCTCTGCAGAGGGCCGAGGGGGAGGGGGCCTGTCCCTGGAGGGACCCCACCCCTGCAGTGGGAGCTCAGCATGGAAAGTGATCTCAAGACTTGGATCTGCTCAGGTTATTTTTAGAAGTAATGACAGAATAGCACTCTGAGGCTTGGGTGTTATTTCTAGGCTGAAGAGTAAAATTATTTTTCTGAGAAACAACATTTTGGAATTGTAAATGAATTTTTTGTTTGTTTGTTTGTTTTGTTTTGTTTTTGAGGGCAGTGTCACTGGCCCTCATATGTGGGACCCGAACCGGGGCCGCTGGCTTCCCAAGCCAGCTCTTAACCACCACGCCACTCGGCCGGCCCCTGTAAATGGAGTTTTGATAAAGATTTCAGTTGCTTTCCCAGTAAGTGGGGCTCACAGAGAAGAGGGCGAGGCTGGCAGCAGTGTGCGTCCTCTGCCCCCTGAACTCGTGGGTGACACTCGGGCTGGAGGGTGTCACGGAGGGTGTGTCCTCGGCCCCATCCCCCGTGCCGGTGAGTCCTGAGCCTACAAAGACGGAAGAAGCAGCCATTCACTGCAGCCATCCACTTTCTGAGTTACTGAATTTTAACTCATATCCATACACACAATTCCTCCTAGGTTGTCTGTAGGTGCGGGGGGCCCGGTCCCCGCGAGGACCAGGGATTCCCTTGGGTGGGACGGAGTCGGCGAGGAAAAAAGAGGAAAGAGAGAGAGAGAAAGAGAACAGAGACACCCGAAAGAGTTTCTCAGGAGTGTCACACTTTAATGTAATAACATGTCCGTTTTATAGGGACTCTTGACCATTACCTCAATCACAAAGCATTTCACATTAGCTTGGTGGTTTCTAGTTGTCAGGATTTACACCGTCTTCACTCCCCTGTAAGTGCTCTCTCCAGGGTGCACTGTGACTTACTCTTCCATTAAAGGATTTATCTTGTCTTTCACTGTGATAACCTCTGAGACTCAGACCCAGTCTCTGCCTGTCATCCAAAGAATATTTATCATGACTATCTAATGCTAAGGATACACTTGTCTCTATATATCTCCTAAGGAATGGTTACCATGACTACCTAGCCATTATCCCAAATTCCAGCAGCTAGACTCACAGGGAGTATACTTGAATTATTACTAAAAGACTGGCTGTGACCCTGTTTAGGGTAAAAGCATCTAAAGTTTTATTCCTATGTAAATACAATACCTAGCAACCAAAGGGGTCTCACACCGCTCTATCCTACAGAGGGCTGCATCTGTTTCTCAGTCGAAGCTTCAGTATCTGTTGCTGCAACAAGGCACTAAACAAAGGAATTTACACAAGGCTGTTAACATGCCCCATGGTCAGCAGGCTGCCTGGAACTCTCACGGCCTGGAGACCTTTGGCCTCTGAGGACACTGTCCACAGCAGGGCCCTTAGGCAAGTGCATCAGCCTCTCACAGGCAGGGATTTTTTTTGCCTAAGTTTTCAGAGGTCTGTGCCTCAGTTTCCAAGGGGCTTGAGTCCCCAATATCTCAGTTCAGGGGTCCCCCATGGAACTACCGCCTGGCTTAGGTTGTCTCCCCTCTTTTCTAGGAGATCTTACCCGTCCTTGGCTGCGTAGTTAGCTCATTGGGGCACCACAGGAACATGTCACAAGTGTAGTGAATATATTGTCTCCTATAGAAGAAAAGGCACATGGGTTCATAGAGGCAGGAGACATTACATGACCAGCCATAAGGCAGCACCCCTAATATCCAGTGCTGAGCAGGGCAATGTGGCCTTGTCAGACACTGGGGGCTGTCGGTTCCCACATATAGGGAGTCTATTTATGCTTACGACGTGTGACCAGGCCTCTCTGTCCATTTGCCTAAGAGATTTGAACACACACACACACACACACACACACACACACACATCTGACTTGGAGTGCGTGAATAGTAGCACTTCATGTATATATATTTGAGGTAATCATTAATTTATACGATATGTAGTCATTCTATTTGGATAGCCATGCCAGGAAATGCCTTCACAGATCCATTTAATCTTTACAAGTAGTTCCCATTAGCCTCCCCATGAAACCCTTGCCTATAATCTTTCCTTCCCTAGCTCCATACTGTCATCGCTTTATTTTCCTAAAATAACAATAATAGCCAGTACTTTTGTATTACTTGCCGCATGCCAGGCACTGTTTTGGTTTTATGTAAAAGTCTCTCAGCACCTCCTGGACGGTCTGTTCACACTTCCCTGGCGGGAGTGGGGCCTGAGGGGCAGAGGCCAGGCCCAGGGCGCCCGCCCCGACGGGCAGAGCTGGGCCTGGAACCCACCCAGGGGCGCTGGCGTCAGTGTCCTAACCTCGCACTGTGCCGCCCGCACACCGACACGTGCCCCGCCCCCTCCCGCCAGCGCCCACCTTCCCTGCGGCAGGAAGCCCTAAGTCTTGCGTTTAGGGCCGGCCTGCCAGCCGTCACGGCTGCCCCGGCCTCACCTCTGAGGTCCTGTGGACGGCCGAGCACTTGGACTGTTTACTCTTCTGCAAGCCTTGCCGTGTTGTCTCTGTCTCTGCAGTGCTAGCCAGGCCTCCTGTGGTCTGCAATCACTTCATCGGTGTCCCACTGGCAAACCCCTGCTACCCTGCTAAGCCATCGAAACACCCTCCTCATGTCCTGTGGTCAAGTCACTTTCTCTCATCTGTGTCCCCACAGTACCGCATGGTGCCTCGGCCTCCGCCCGTGTCTCATGGTTGGTTTTCCTCCTGGGCCTGCAGGGCCCCCTGAGGTCAGGGGGCCTTGTCCCTCCTCGTGGTGCCCTCAGACCGCCTGGCACAGTGCCTGACTCATAGTTGGCACTCATGAAATACTGTCAATATTTCGCTGAACTCGAATCCGTTTGCATCCTAGAAGTACAAGGAGACAGAGGCGTTCCGAGCCTGGCCGTAGCCTCTAACGACAGGAAGAGGTGGGCCATGCCCGTCACGGGTTCCTCCGTGTCCCCACTGCTGACTTCTGGTGACTGTCACAGCCAGACCCGGCCCTCAGCGCCCTTCGCGGGGCCTCCCAGGGTGTCACAGGGTGTGCAGGTGGTGGAAGGTCTGAAACGCCTGAAGCCAAACCATCACACCCACTTGAAATGGTGGCCTCGTGTGTGAGTGTGAGTGTGTCAGTGTCAGCAGGGGGTGGGGAGAGCCACGCGCACAGCGGTTCTTGGAGGTGAGGCTGTCTGGTAAATGTCATCAGTGGGGTGAAATGACACATAGTGTTTGGATCTAAGATATTTTGCTCCTCATTTTGCTACTCAGCTTAAAATCTAGAAAGGCAGTTTCCAGGTGTCGGCGAGCAGGGGCTGATTCTCCACCCTCTTTTACTCTGTTTTCTTGATTGCGCGTCGCTTGGCTGACGTGTACGTAGGGGGATGGCGGAGGATGGGACGCGAGGAAGGAGGAGGCTTTGATTCCTCTAAGGTCAGTGTGGACTCGGGGTGTAGCCGCCAGCTCCCAAGCCCCTCAGCCCAGCTTCGGGCCAGTGTGACGTGGGCGACCCGTTTTGGCTTTAACTGAAAAAGTTTGAATTAAGACATTTTCTTTAATAGTAATAACAGAGAAATACTTTTCTTGTGTTTTACTGCACTGAATGCTAAGGTGATGTGCTTCCTAATTTTAAATGAGAGAAACGCCCAATTAAAGACCTTTGCGTGAGTTCATCCAAGTAGTGAGAGAGCTGGAGGGGTAGGGTTCCAGGCACCCCACTCGCGTGTGGCCGGGGGCACGGACGTGCGGAGACAAGCACTGCAGTTGGTTCGGTGTTGGGCGGTGAGTCGAAGCCTGAATGCCATTGAAGTGAACGAGGGATTTGAGAGAGAACTTACAGCTTTTGAAAATGGGTCAAAATGGTGAATGATAATATTCTGCAATTAAGGGAATTAGTGGAACTACTATTTTTAAGTAAGTTTATAAAAATCTGCATGTATATTTTTCTCGTCTTACTCTGTTTTTAAAGCAGTTTATAATTAGAAATTATTCAAAGAAAACTAATACATTGAAAACAATGTGTTGTTCTCCCTCCTGTATCAAAACTGTTGCACACCAGCTCGGAGTGCGTGCGGAAGTTTCCGGGCCTGGCATCTGGCTTGGCCCGGCAGTCACCCCGAGCCGTGCCACCCTCTGTCCTGCGAGCGGACGGCAGCAGGCTGACCCCCCATCCCGGACGGGGCAGGCCGCTGCCCCTGCGCCCTGCTGTGTCGCTCGGCGGAGCTGTCGCACGTGTGCAGGTGCCGCTGGGCTAGGGACACAGTGACACTGGGATTTCAGAACTAATCAAATAGCAAATTGTAAGCGGGAAACACCGCTTTTTGTATCGGGCGTGTCACGGCGCATATTTTAAGAAGTTATCTAAATAAGAGATTCACCCTTGCTCGTTGTCGTTTAAACGCCGCGGAGGGCCTGCTAGCATGGTGGGCTGGGGTTGTGGCCCCCGATATGTGGCACTTGTGTCCACAGCTTAGAATGGACTCGGGGTAAAATCTGAGGTCAGTGTGTTTCTCAGCACAGCCGTGGAGTTTCCTGTGGCCAGTGAGGGACCTGTTGCTCGTCCTGTCGCTCTCACCTGTGCGCTGAGAAGAAAGAGCGCACAGAGCATCTTTCATTTTCAGAGCAGAAGTTTCATACGTGAGCGATGGGAGCACAGCAGGCGCTGCGTCGGTGACCGCGGCCAGCGGGAGCGAACGCTGCCGGCGCTGCCCCTCCCCTGCCGGCCACGGAAAGGCATGGAAGCGCCTCGCGCGCAGCGCGCTCTCTGACCTAGCTGCGGCCGTGCTCTGGGGCTGCCCCGTCTCCCAGGGGCGGTGACGTTCATTACGTGCCCTGCAGGCCAGGCCCAGCTCTGTCCCCGGGAGCGGGGAGCGGCAGGGGGCCCCCTGCAGGGGGCCCTGCCCAGCATGGCCCCCCCATCCCGATGGAGTCACCTCCCGTCAGGCCAGGGACGGGTTCCACGGTGACACAGAGCACTTGCCTTCTCGTCCGTGTGGCCAGGGGCCTCGCCCTGGGGGCCTGGGTGTCCCCCTCTGTGCACGGAGCAGCCGCAGCCGTGTGGTCCGGAGGGAGCCGCGCGGTCTGGGTGCCTGTGCTCCGCTCGGCCCTCCAGTCTCAGACCGATTAAACTGGCTTTACCGCTCGCGCGCCATTAGAGAGCTGGGGCAGATCTGGGCGAGGCGCTCAGACCGGCCCCCAGGAGGCCCTGGGCCCGGCGCCCGCTTCCCTTCACCCCACAGCGTGTCTCTGCTTCTGCTCCCACAGACGCGACCAGTGACGAGACCTGCCACGTGTGAGACCGCAGGCCAGGGAAGCCACGGGCACAGCGGGCGGACTCCACGGAGGCCTTGTCATGTCCCGTGTTCATTAACGCGGACGTGTCATTTTCACATTAAACAAAACACACCCCGATGGGCAAGGTCGGCCACCGTTGCGTTTGCGATAGAATCTTCAGGTCGGGTCGCTGGAAGGCTTTTTCCACTGGACACGAAGCCCTCGACGGAAATTTCAAGTTCCGTTAGTGGCATTTGTAGCAAGTTGTGTGTTTTGTTTTCTAAATCACCTTCTCTTGTTCTGAAGTAAATCTTCTGTAACCTGCTTGTTTAATTGACCCACTTTAGCCTTTAGAAGGAAACACCGTCATCGCTTACCTCCTCCTCCGCTTGCACAGCTGCGCTTCCGGCGGTCACGCATGTCACAGACCAGGCTTCTCCCTGTTAACGGTGTCCTTCCCTAAATGGTTTGCTTTTGGTTGTCTTTTCTTAAAAACTGGAAGTCTGAAAACTATATGCCATTGATCTGTTCTCATCATAGAGAATTATGCCAAACGTCTCTGTGAAGTTAGACTTCATGTTATAATGGGACTGACGTTGCTTTGCTTGCTTTTTAATTTCAAATTTGCGGGTAGAAATTTGGCTTATTTTTTTTCTTTTTTAGTATTTTGAAGTGAATTGTCACAACTCGGTTATGTAGCTTCTTAAAATTTTGATTTCTCCCTTCGTGGTTAAGGGCTATGATTCACATCTCTGTGCTTTTCTTTTGCATGTTATGTGGATTTCTTAACCCAGATTAGAGAAGCAGACACGGGAATATATGAGAAGTCTGTGGCAGACGTCGGGCGAGGAAGCAAAGGACAGCAAGGGGCATGGGAGAAGGGGGCGTCCGGGCTTTTCAGCAGGAGAACGGGCACCAGCGCTTACGTCCTGGTCCCGAAGTAAACTGCACTGGTGACGCCAAGGCTCTATACGTGCAGTGAGCCCTTAGCTACACCTTTCTGTGCTTCCTGGTTTGTTTTTTCACCTACCCATTCTTCCGTTTTTGCACGTTTCCGTCTCCTGATGGTGTTGCTGCAGCGGACTCTGCAGCGGTGTTCGGGGAACCGAATGTGTTCGGGCACAAACTGAAGCCCGGGCACAGTTCGCACGGACTTACCCATCCCCCTCGGAGGCCGGACGGCGGTCACTGGCGGGGCTGGTGCGGCTTCCGTGGGGGAGGCCGCCGCACAGGTGCTTATGGGACTGCGGTTTTCTGTGTGTGTTTAATCTAAATATGTTTTAAAGTATCAGGCGAGGGGAGTGCACTTGGGCTGGGGCACTCTGCCTGCACCCGGACCTGTAAGAACCGAGCACCTCGTATGGAAGCACAGGTCAGGCGGACCCAGGCGTCGCCCAGCGTGTGCAGAGCGGCTCCGAGCTGGGAGGACTCTGCCGCCTTTGAGGCCGACGAGCAGCAGAAGGCCTGGGCCGTGGGACCGAGGCGGGGGCGCTGCAGGGCTCAGTGGGCTGCTGGTGCTAAGGGCCGGAGGGGGTTCCCTCGGAGACAGCGAGCAAACAAGGTGTAAGGGGAGCCGTGGGTGGGGACCAGGAGTTTCAGCCGCTGGGCTCTGGAGGAGGAGGCCGCGCTTCGCGGTGTGGCTGCCAGCGCCGTGGCTGCAGGGGCATCGTGAAGGCCGCCGGAGGCGAGGAGGACGGGGTGGGGAGGCTGCGGCCAGTCCCCCCGGGGCCTGCTCCGGAGCCAGGCGCTGGCCCGGTCGGCAGGCAGACGCGGCCGGGGCCACTGATGGGCTGGATCAGTGGTCGGTGCGGACGGGAGCCCACGAAAGCCAAGTAAACACTTCACCATAGGAGAGGTTTGCTGACAGCGATAGCCTGGGTTTTGAATGGTGTTTCCCCGTGTTTTCGTTATAATTTGGCAGCACTTAGACGTAGCAAATCCAGACTTCAAGGCGCCCCGGCTTCTGGACCGAGGTCCCAGGAGGACGGGAGGCGTCTTCGTCACGCGTGGAGCCCCCGTTCGTCTAACTGGCTTGTCCAGAGGCCAGTGACCCACGGTGATGAATAAAGTACAGCCCAGTACTCAGGCGGACGGTTTCGTTGTTTTCATTTTCACGTAGGCCTGCAAATCTTATAGGCTTTACCTCGCCTCTCACCTCTGCGTGCACATTACTTACATGGTAGCCTCACGGTTTTTCTTCCAAAAGTGAACTTTTAATCAGAGTAATTACTTGCCCTGTGGTTCCCTGGGCATGTTGCCATTTATGCAGACATTCTGGGGAGCCAGCCGGTCACGGGCTCCTCTGACAGACCCGGAGATGTTGTGTGGGAAGGACCTGCCCAGGGCAGTCGGCTAGCCAGCCAGCAGTCTCTCAGTGCCACCAAGCCATCGGCTGAAAAGTGGCACCTATGTGGGTTTTTTGGGAAGCTTATCATTTTACAGTAAAATTTATAAAAACAAAAATAGTATTGGGGGCAAAACCAGGCCGTGCGGAGGAGGATGGATTCGTCACGCAGGCGGTGGGTTGTCAGGCAGGACACGCAGGATGGACTGTGGCCACGTTTGATTCGACGGCAGGATGCTCTCTTCAAAGGCGCCTGGCCGCTGTCCCCTATTTCCAGGCCACTTGGCAGAATTCCTAGAGTCTTGGGTTTTAAGGAGCAAACAGCGTGGGCTTCTGAGTAGTCCTCTGGCATCTTATTTCCTGGGGACACGTAGCCATGGGTTTCTCCTAACGCTGATGCCGGAAACCAGTGAGCCCCCAGAGCTCCCCCTGCCTCTGCCCCGCGGTTAGGGGGCCTGGATTTGACTCTGATAATACCTGCGGATCAGCACAAATCAGGGTCACGCTGGAGGCGGACACGTGGCAGACGGGCGGCGGGTCAGTCCAGTCCACTGGGGACTGACGTCCGTTTCCTGGGTCAGTGCAGGACACATTTTTGCCTGATGGCTCTAACGGTCACCACAGAGGCAACTGCCTTCCTCCTTCAGCGCCGGAAGCCCTAGAAGGAGCCAGACGCAGTTTCGGTGGCATTTCACGAGCCTCCTCGTGATGGTGGGCGCCTTGGCCGTGGGGCGGCCCGTTTGTGATGCCCGGCCAGCGGCGGGTGCGCGCTGGGAATGGGGAGGCAGAGCCTCTGGAGAGAGTGAGCGCTCATCCCTGAGTGACGAGGGGTGCCCGGTCCCCCTGCGTTCAGGCGAGGCTGCAAGATCAGGAGCAGGTGACTCGTTCACAGCCCGTGGCCCCCAGCAGGGGCGGCCGGGCCTGAGGTGGCGGGAGGGGCGCAGAGGCAGGGGCTGATCCGCATGCTAGGCCGCCCGGAGTGCCGAAGCAGGTGGTCCGATGCTCCGCCCAGGCTTAGAATGCCCCAGTGAGACCGCGTGCACCTGCTGCCACCAGACCGGCGGGCCACCCCACCGCTGCGCTCCGTGAGACTGGCCAGCTCACGGCTCGCTGCGCTCAGTCCTGAGGCCTGGGCACTGTGGGCGTCTGCCGCTCGTGTCCGCAGGGCAGTTCCATGCCAGGCTCCAGTCCTGTGCCCGGCTGCGGCTGGCCTCCTGTCCCACAGCCTGCTGGCTGCCAGCCGAGCCCTGCTGCGCCCTCACCGGCACTGCCACCCCTGCAGACGCGTGAAGCTGACGCGGTGGTCCCAGGGTGGCCAGCAGCCGGTTAAAAGACCTGGCCGGCGTACTTGCCTGAGCTCTGGGCCCCCTGCCCCCTGGGGGTCCCCTGTGAGGAAGCTTCCCTCCAGCACAGGGTTGGGGTGCAGAGCGGGGCCCTGCCCTCCCACTGCCTGCCCTGGTGCAGCCGGACATGAGTGGGGCTCATGGCGGCGAAGGAGCCCTGAGCACGTGGCCGTCATGTTTTCAGCTAAAACTGAAGCTGTGTCGTTGTACTGTCTTTTCATTTAGGCGGTGACACCAAACCTCACGTGCATGCGCGTGTAGGAAGTAAAACCGTTTGCCAGCGTGTGAACTCGGAGCACGCGACTAGAGAAGCAGAGGCTAGGCTGGCCGGCCGAACTTGGGGGCCACAGTTCAGTAAACGAGCTTCACTTCTCCAATGTGAAGCATATTACTGCTATTTTTAAAACGAATGATTTCTAATTTAATGACTAATTCGTGAGTAACCAGACCATAGTAAGTTAGTGTATCTTCCAAAACACCCGTCAGCGTCCTGGCTGCGGAACAAGGATGAGAGGCACCGCAGGCACCGGGTCGTGAACAGGACGTTTTCCCTAAATATACATTTTCTCAGATTTGTAGCGTTCTCATAGGGTTGAGAGGAGTAAGTGTAGTTTTTCACATTTATAAGACTTTCTTGCCTTTATTCCTGGCAGAGCCGGTACCGGAAGCCACTTTCCCCCCGATTTTCACTGTGGTTGGTCCCTCCGGAGACCAATGCGCTGTAAGAGACACTGGCTTCTTAATGACTGATTTGTTAGCTTAAAGAAGAAAGTTAATATTATAAGTTTTATGCCGTGTTGTATTATAGAAGTGTGGCTTTTTATGCTTACAATTAAAAAATAAGTTATCTTTTACGTTTTCTCCTAAGTGTAATAAATAGTGTGGGTCCATTAGGGTGGGAAGTATAAGCAACTGTGCAGTTTCTCTCTAAAGGTAAGAAAGGAAAATTACAAATCCAAAGTTAAACCCAAAAGTGCTATATGTTTAGAATGAAATAGCCACAAGAAATAATCAATTTAGAAATCTAACAGACGCTGCAAGAAACAACAAAATGCAGAAAAATAGCAAAACTAAGCATTGCTCGTCCCGCTCCGCGCACACTTGTGGGGGGACTGCACGTTCGAGTCGGGATGCCCCCGGGGCGCCCAGCATGAGGCCACGTAACATCTCCATCACGACGTGCCATCCACATCGTGACGTAACATCTAGGTCGTGTCCTGCTTAACGTGACATCCATCGTAACATGACGTCGCCCAGAAGGGACTGCGAGCCCGGTGAGAAGTAGGTTTCCTAAATCCAGGCCACACTGAACGCTGCCCTTGGCCGCCCAGGTGGAGCTCACGCCCGCAGCGGCTGCTCCGGGCCGCCCAGCACGCAGGTGCGATGGAGGGCGGCGCGCTCGCTCCTGACTCCGGCAGCGGCTGCTCCGGGCCGCCCAGCACGCAGGTGCGATGGAGGGCGGCACGCTCGCTCCTGACTCCGGGAAGACAGTCGGTGCACCGAGCTCCGGGACCGCACGGCTGAGCGCCCCTGCGGCCCCTGCACGGGCCGGGCCCTGAGGCGACGCTCGGTGGGAGCTTCGCAGTTACCTCCACGGAAAACTCAGTCATAGAAAACGAGTGACCGGATGTTCCAGGTGCTTAAAGGAGCCACAGAAACATGTTCCTTATGTTTCTGTCCTCATGTGCTAATAATATTAAACTGCACAGGGAGAGTGTTCTGGGAAAAACCACATGAACATTTTATACTTCTCACATTTTGAATAAATTGTGTGTACTTAATTTTTAGGAACACATAGTAAGAATGGCAAAATATGTTTACCACAATAAGAAAAGTAAGAAAGGAACAGCAGAATCCCTGAAGCGTGCACTCTCTCGTGCCACCATGCCGGTCGAAGTCACTGGGCCACGGGGGAACGCAAAGTGTGCGTGGCCGACCCTCAGCGTGCCTTGTGTCCCTGCTGCGTCCTTTTAGTCTCAGGGAGTAGAGGCTGCTCAAAGCACAGTACCTCCAGTGGCCGAGCCGTGGTGCCCACTCGGGAAGGGGGCATTGGCCACACGTCCTTCCGAAATCACAAGTAAATTGCACCCCAGTGAGTGTGCGGCAGAGCCCCAGCGGGGAGACCGGCAGAACGATGTGTTACACGGACTTCACCTCCTCCCCCGTCTGTAGGAGCACAGTTAGGATAGATTTTAATTTTCTGTGTTGATTACGTCATCGATGGACAATTAATAAAGATACAGCTAAATTGAAATAGCTTTAGTTCTTACTATGCACCAGTGAATATCCTCATCATCGTTTCCATGAGGAACAACCTCTTAGGCTGTGATGGTGTAAAAAGGGACGGCTGACCGACAGCTACCTGTTGTGCGTGAACTCACAGGTGGCCCCCGGGAGCCCGGGTGCCGCCTCGGAACGCCTGTGCCAGGCCCTGGCCGTGCCCGCTGCAGGGGCTGGGCCTGCGGCGCCCGGGGCCCCGCCGTGTTCTCACGCTTCCCGGTGTGCCCCCGGAATCTGCTGGTGACCACCACGGCACAGGTCCCCTGCCTGGAATGAGCAGCGGGTGACATGGCCACGTGTCGGAAGGACGGACACGCAGGCAGGCAGAAGGCAGAGCCGCGAGCTGGGCGGGCCACCTGACGTCCCTTGGTGCTGCAGGGGGTGTGAGCAGGGCTTCCCGCCACCCTCCCTTTGCCCCACACAGTGACGCCCCTGCCTCGTCCCCAGGAGAGGAGGTCAGCTCAAGTGCCCGTAGCCGCCGCCCAAAACCAGGGAGGCTCCCTAAGGGAGGCCCGAGGCGCAGCACCTCCAGGCAGACTGTCCCCGCAGCCTCACCGCGTTCTCAGGAGGTGCGTAGAGACCGTCTAATCAGGTATTAAACATACATATGAAAATCCTTTGTGTAAGTTAATGTCACCATTGTTTGCAGTTTTAAAAAGTCTAGAACATGTATCCTCATTCAAATGGCCCCTGAGTGGGAGTCCTGTAAAATAGGGATTTATTTCTCCTTTGCATAATTTAGTGAAAAGCATTATTTTCATAGGAAATGTAATGCCATGTCTGAATGGATGCCGTTATGGAGACAGAAGAGGGAGAATGTTTCCCTGGGGACAGCCTAATAGTGGTGCCACCAGCGTTCACTATTCATCACTTTATAGTCCTAGGGAGGAGGCTAAATGCATGGCCCGCAGCTCCCTGTGAAGCGAGGGTACCTGGTAAAGGACCAGGCCAGCGTTTATTCTGGGTGCGTGAAGTGCATGCGTAAAAGAATAGAGTTGGTGTATAAAACGGGTCAGTTTAATTTGTTTAAAAATTTTATATGCAAACATTTTCCGGTATTCTTGTTTGTTTTGAGGTGTTGGGAGTATACCGTAAAATTGAATAACTCTGAGTTTTTTTAACTCTACTGATTCTGTCTCTTCCTAACCACAGATATCAGTGGTTCTCCCACTAATTCAGTGACCAGTGGCCCGAGTACCATGGTTATATGATTTTATGGAAAGTAGTTACTTTGTAGTATAGTAGGGCACGTGTGAGATGAACATCAGATGACATTGATACCCTTTTAATGGATTTTCAGGCATTTATCTCCTTTAAAGCTGCACAGATTTTTAGTGACAATAGTGGCAGTGCTGGCGGTGCCGTGACCTGAGACCCGTGTTGCCGCGGCCGCCGTGTCGTCATGCCTGGTGCTGGGGCTCTTTAGGCGCCGCTGTTGGAGGGCTCCTTCGAGACGCCAGGCGGCGTGGACACGCAGCTGGCGTGAGTGGCGGGGCCAGGCGCCCCCTGTGTCCAGGGCCCCAAAAACCAAGGGCTTTGACTCTGGGCCTTCAGGTCTCGGGCACCAAGGGACAGTGTCATCTGTCTCCACGAATGAAACTGCAGGAAGGAGTTAAACGAAGCAGAGGCCTGGTTTATCTTCTGGGTGATGAATGTTAAATAAAATGGGGAAACACATTTCCACAAAGAAAGCGAAACCGTGGCTTCTGGTCCGTTCAGACTTGAGGTCGGACGGGCAGCGCAATCCAGGACTTGAGGTCTGCGTGAGCCTCCTGCGCAGACAACTCTTCAGGGGCTTTCAGGGCCAGATTAGGGCACCGGACTTGCACAGCTGCGTCTCGTTCTGCCTCCGGGGCCAGACGCGCTGCCCTCCGGGTGTCACAGCGCTCGCTGACCTGTGCAGGTGTCGCTGGCAGCACAAGGAATGGGGCGCGACCCATGCCTGAAGGCAGAGGGCATTCAGCTGGCCAGGCTGGAGGGACAGAAACTGCTGGGACCACCTCCGCGGGCCGGAGGGGACGCCTCCCTAGCTGGGTGCGACGTGACGTGTGACGTGACTGGGGTGGGCTCTGGGGGGGCAGGGGAGTTCAGCCCTCTTGGTGTGGCGAGGCCCTGTCTTCCCTAGGCTGTGCGTTTACATGTGTGTATGTGTGCACACGTGTCTTCCCTAGGTTGTGTGTTTACACGTGTGTGCGTGCCCACATGTCTTGGGGAGCAGTGCTAACTGACCGGTCATGCAGGAGGCCATGCTTCCCCTGCCCGCGCCGTCCTGGCGTTACTGGGCTGAAAGGTGACTGCGTGCAGGGCGGGGGCACATGGGGCACAGAGTGACAGTTAAGGCTGACGATGACCCTGCAGTGTCACGATTGCATGTCATCTGTGTAAGACAGCAATGACTACTTGGCCGCCCACTGGGGTGCACACCGCTGAAATGTGCTTCCTGATGAAAGCTGCCCCCAGACGAGCAGGTTGTGGCTTTGAGTAGCTTTGGTGACATTGCTGCTGCTGCAGACGGTGGGGGTGGGGGAGGCCTTGGCCGGCACTTCAGTTTCCGCCTGTGCCCGGAGCTCTTCAGCAGAGATTAGGATTGCATCTCCACCGGGATGAAGCCGTTACTTCACAGTCTGAATTTACATTTTTCACCTCATTTGAAATGAACTATCTTATGAAGTTTTAAAAAATGTCTTAAAGCTGGGAAAAGTTAGCTCATTTTCTCAGAATTCTCAGACACTGTTTTAAAATCCGACGTGTCTGTAGTGGGCCATGCTGTTCCCTGCTGGCTGGTTCTGACAAACCGAAGGGACGTTTTCCTCCGGGTGTTGTTTCTGTGGCGGGTCTTCAACCACTGGCGGCGTGGATCTGACAGCACGGCGGGCGGGTGATGTCTCTGTTCCCTGACAGCGCGGGCGCGAGCTTCCGGGCGCACAGGGCGCACTGGCAGCCTGGGCGCCGCAGTGGGAGTGCGGGGTGAGGGGCTGGCCCCCGGCGGCTGCAGGCGTGTGGAGGGCCAGAGGACCCCTTGGCGGGGCGGTCCGTGCCGTGGGCTCTGGCCTGTCCGCTCCGGCCGCCTCCTGCTGTGGCCATGCGAGCCGGGACGGTGGTGTGGATCCTACACGAGCTCTGTTGCCGAGTGAATCAAAGGTAAAGGAAGGTCGCAGTGTGGCAGGAGGTCAGCTCGCCAGCGGGACAGATCAGACGTGTTTGGGGGGTGGCCCCGCCGCCTCGCTCCCCTCCCCCAAAGCACAGCTGTGAACAGGAGGCTACACTCGGGCTCCCATGAAAACTTCAGTTCTGCCATCACGCTCGGGGTGTCAAGACGTGCCCAGCCCCGGTGGGAGAGTGCGAGCCCCTTGGTTCAGCCTGTAGGTAAAGGCTGTATAAAACTAAGAAATTATGTCCACAGCCAAAACTCTAAACCCTGTTACCAATAAAGTTCTTTTGTGAGAGCTTGTTTTCCTTTAAGATTATTATTAATCTGTATGGGTGAGCGTGTGTGTGTGTGTGTGTGTGTGTCATGGGTTTGCATATATTTTTGCATATCCCTTTCTGTATAACAAGATTATAAATCCTAAAGCATGTTTTTCATATGTTTTACATAGGATGCTTTTCAGTTTTCAAGATGGTTTTAGGTATATTTTCAAAATCTGGTTTTTGTGTTTTTGTTTCTAAATAAGACTATTCTAGAAGTAGCTTATCTTAAGAAGGACCTGCTAAGAAGTTAGCGGGGTTGGAGAGCTCACTTTTATTTGCAGTGTGTGTAGTTTTAGATGGTGGCAAGGTCAGAGAATATCTGTGTTCACATTTGGTGACCCAGAGGTTTTCCCAGTGCTGTCCCATCCTCGCCAGCGCTGGGCTCATTCACTCAACACTCTTCCTTTCTGACCTATTAATAGCTCTGTGTATATTTAAAATACTTTCCTAAATTACTTACCTTCAAATGGTTTAGAAAAAACTATTTCAGGGATAAGTATATATTCACTACTATATATTCGTGTATATTTATGTACACGTGTGTCAGATAAATATGTGCAGACACACACACACACGAGGGGGGCATAAATAACTCAAAATGTGTGAAGTGTTAACAGGAGCTACATCTACATAAACTGTATACATGTCTTTGAATATTGTTCTTATTCTTCAAGTTTTCTGTTTAAATTATTTACAAATAAAAAATTTAAAGGCAGTCACTTACGTTAATACGTAACGGGTTGATTATTGGTTTTAAATGAATTAAATATATATTTCACATGTTCTCAGTGTTGTTTCTCATGGAGTGAATATGAATAGATCTGCCCCATATGGAACCGGCTCTTGGGATTCGTACGCGCATTACAGGCTCTGGGCAGAGCTGAGGGAGGCCGGTGACAGTGTGCGGGTGGCGAGGTGGGCATTCCCCTTGGTCCCCGGGGGCTGGTTTCTGACCCGAGCTGCCCGGCAGATGCCACTTCCTACCTTTAGAATCTAAGACAAGCCAAGCCACCTGTGCGTGGTTTCCGTATCTGTAAGCGCCGCTGCCCGACGGCTGCCCCGGGTGTCCCTGCGGGCCTCACCTAGTGAGCGCGCTGCCAGCTGCGTCTCCGCCAGGCTCCCGCCTCGCTCCGCCATGGCTTTGCGCCCTGGCTGGTGGCCTGCGTGACCTGTGCCTGCGTGAGGCCCGCCCCTTCAGAGGCCTGGGAGGGAAGCGGGGTCCTGGGAAGTCCCTGCTCTGAGGAGGAGCGCGAGGCACCCGGGAAGTGACAGGTCAGCGGCCGAGAGAAACAACGGGACACAGAGCCCGCCGCCAGGGACGAGCGCCCTGCGCCCTCTGGGCTGTGGCCCGCTGGCTTCCCGGGCTGCAGACACGCGTCCTCTGCTCAAACGTGCGTCTACACTGGGCTGTGTGAGAGGTTGTAGTCATGCTCACTTAGGGCGAAGGTAAGAAGACTGTCGCTTTGTGCCATTTTCACTGGTTATGCATTAAGCTAATGGACAAATAAGGAAAATTAGATGGTTAAAAACTGTAATGTCCACACAATTCCAAATTCAAGTCATCAGTTTTTAAACAGAAATCCAAGGACAAGTAAATGTGCAGCCTGTCACCTTGGTACACTGCTTACTGTCTTTTAATCTTTTTTGCCAAAGTTGTGATTTATTTTTCTGATTTTTTTATTTTCGTTTTTACAGACCATCAGAAACTGGAAAGGGAAGCTAGAATCTGCCGTCTCCTGAAGCACCCCAATATTGGTAAGGAAATGTTTTCAGTGTATTTGATGCTAATGCAAAGCTTTATGCTACATATTTTTACCACAATAAAATGTTGATTTAATAGTCTAGTATTTGCAACTGTTAACAAGTAGGTTCCTAATTTTAGCCTTGCTTATATTCGATTCTTTAAATTTTTTGAAGTTTTTCCCAAAACACTAACATTTTAAAAATACATGGTCTTATTGGGTGGGTAGGCCTGAATGTGCCTCAGCGATTGTTCAGCTGCAGCTAACGATGCCGGGACACACAGGGCGGGCGTCATGTCTCCGGCACTAAATTACTCTTCGCCCCACCTATAAAGTTACCTTATAATCCCAGGCTCTGCTCCAGAAACTAGTAAAAGTATTTTAGAATATTATTCCCCATGAATTATAAAATAGCACAATAATGGTCAGAATAAGAACTGATGAATGTGAGAAAAATAGAAGAAAGGAGCAATGGGAGGAAAAGGCAGGAGCAGCTGTAGACAGGCACCCGCACTGGGTTCTGTGACAGTCCTTTCCTCCCCTGGAAAACCCACTGTCTCAGCTTTGTCGGCTTCGTGGTCACCCACAGCACGTGTGACGTAGAGGTGAGAGGCGCTGCCGTGGGATTCACAGCCCACCCCCCTTCCGTGCGCTCGCTTGTTCATACATGGGAGCTTTCGGTTTCCGTCCCTACCTGCAAGGTCTCGGGGTCCTGTGTTTCGGGGGTGCTTCTTAAGGGAATCTGTATCTGAACCTGGTTGGAGGAGAAGGGAGTAACCCCAGTATAAACCCGCCCTTTCCGTGCATGTTACCCTGATAAGTCTGTGGCGTTTCCTGCTGGCTGGATTATTGTGACATAACAAAGTGCTACAGACGGGTGGCTTCAAACGAATACTTTCTGGCAGCAGGAAGTCGGGGGTCAGGCAGGCAGGCTGGGGTCTTGGGAGGACTCTGCTTGGCTCGCGGCCACGTCGCTGTGTTTCCACTCGCGTGTCGGCCCGACTCGCATCGCTCCCTCTCGTCAGGGCCCCGTGCGCCCTAATTACCCCACTTCACTTCGTTGTGCTTTTAAAGACCCATCTCCAAATGCAGCCGTGTTCTGAGGTGCTGAGGCAGGACCCCAGCTCAGATTTGGGGGGACTCAAGTCAGCCCAGGAGAAATGACACAATACGACCGCTGTGGTTCCCAGGGCGCTTTTCTCGCTTAGGCTTAAGAGAAAGTGAGTGGGTTTGGGTTCTTGTGGAGGGGAGTTGTTATTTGTCTGTTTTTAATCAGGGTCCTTCTATGAAAGTCCATGTTTGTGGAAAATGAAGCTGGTTGCATTTTCTCCAGGAGATCCAAGTCCAACGTGTGAGGCACCCAGACAAAAGCAAGAACAGCTTTCTCGGGGCACCCTGTGCAGAATGGCCTGGCCAAACGAGAGGCTGTGCGCTGGGGACAGTCCCCACGCTGTGGCACGCTGCCACGACACGCGGGCTTCCAGGGCACCGGGCCCTCGGCTGCCTCCCGGCAGGCAGGGTCCTTCTCTCCCGAGAACTTGGGAGAGCAACGGGGGCCTGGGCCCTCGTTTCCCCTGAGACAGGCGTCTCTGGTGAGCTGCAGGCCGAGCCACAGACCCACCGAACCTCAGGCACGGTGTCGAGATCCGCGGTGGCCGCTGCACTCAGCCACTTGGCACCGTGACGTCCTGGGCCTGAGCACACAGCAGGCAGACAGCGCTGCCCCGGGGGAGGCAGGGGGTCTGCCTGCGGCCGCTACTGAGCGGGAAAAGGAGGCAGGACGAGGGGCGATGCGGGTTCGTGTTGAATCGTCCGTCAGGGTGACTCGCGGATGAAGTTTGAGCCAACCGCTAAAGGACGGGGCAGCGAGCCGTTCAGCTGTCCGGTGACCAGCGTCCGGCGGATGCCACAAGCTTCTGTCTCACCGGGGAAAGCAGGACGAGTTCGTTGGCACCTTGTCCCCCGATGGCTCTCCCCGTCACACGGTGGGCAGCACTGTACTCTCCCGCGGACCAAAGTGGCTCCACACCAGTAATTGTCAGCAAGTGGTGAGCAGCAGCCAACAGGAGGTGCCCGGAGGGACATCTGAGCGCCTTCGAGAGCCGCACTCACGGCTGCTCAGGTTACCCGGGACAGCTGCGCCTGCTCTCGGGCCCGAAACGGGCGGCGTGACATCATATGGGTCGAGGCGGCTGGGCCGCTCCCTCCGTTTTATTCCTCGCTCAGTTTTCTTAAAGCCTGTCAGGCTTTGGAGGGAAGTGCTATATTGGGCAGCGTTCCCTGTGAAAAGCCACCGCGTTTTATTGTGCTGCCATGTCTTGGCACCGTCGACAGCCTGAGCACGCGCAGCGAGGGAACGCTTTCTTCCAGACAGACAGACGCAGTGAAACCAGCTCAGAGGGTGACTCGCTACCGCTTCTATCCTCCAGTGTGTTAGGGTTTTCTGACTTTCAAAATAACGCGCACACTTAGAGGGAAGTGTGGGAAACATGGGCATGTATAATGAAGAACCAGAGGAAACAACTTTTAATGTTTGTTGTATTTATTCCTGCCTTTTTATGATGAACCTTATGTGTGTGCTAGCTTTCAGCTTTCTCTGGTGGCCATTTTCATACCCCTTCAGATAAACCATGAAGACAAGATTTTTAAGTTGTCTCACTCAAGAAAATTTACAGTGTGGCCATTGCCAGGCTACATCATGGGCTCAGCACTGGGATCAAGCAGCCGTCAAGAGAGACAAGAGCCCCCAAAGCTTTGCACCCAGGGTGACGCCGCGTGACGTCATGGGGTGGGCCCTGGGCAGAGACGAAACAGGAGTGGGCGGCTGCCGCCCGTGTGCCCGGCCGTGAGGCGGAGCTGAGTCGGTCCCCAGCGCGGCAGGCACAGTGCTGCGGCCAGCGAGCAGACGGAGGGCTCGGTGGGCAGGAAATACTACGGGCGGCGCCAAGGGCAGGGGCTTTTTGCCGAACCGGCCCGAGAGGATTCTTGTCCAAGGCCGTCCCCGGACGTACGTCAGGGCGACGAGGCCTGGACCGTGTCAGAGGGGCCCTGGCGTCGCAGCCTGTGCTGGGCCCCGGACGACAGCGTTGCGGAAAAGGGGCTCCTGGGGCCTGTCTGCAGTCCGGGTGGGGACAGAGCCCTCATCACTGTAGAGTGCTTCTCAGGCGAGATGTGTCTGAGGAGGCCACACGTAAACTGACCTCCAGACGACGACAGAGGGACCACCACGGAAACGCTGAGGGAGAGGAAAGGCGCTGCCCTGTCGGGGGCGTTGGGGGACCAGCGTGCGGCCGCCCGGGTGCCAGGGCAGGGGCGCCTGCCCAGCGGGAGAGCTTGGGCCTCCGCGGGTGCCCTGGGAAGCCGACGGAGGGGCTAGGCCAGAGGGCCGCCGTCACCCGGGTTGCTGTCGCCGTGCTTACAATGGGCTGTGGTCACGTGCGTGCCACCATTCCCCGGGAATCCAGGGTCATCACCCCAGGCCCCCGCACCCTGGTCTTCTCCGGTGAGAATTTCAGCCGCGGCGGGCTGGCTCTCTGCCCTGCGTGGTCCCCACTGTGATGAAAGGCCGCGCGTCCGCTCTGCAGATCTGAGGGTGTGCGGCCCACGCTGGGGGCTCGCAGCTAACTCTGAGCCAGCGTTAAGTGGTAGAGCAGCCGGGAGACAGCACCTCACTTAGCTCACACTTCTGTTATTCGCTCGCTTTTTCATTATGTTCCTCTTTTGTTTTGAGAAAATGGCCTGATCCCCTCTTGAAATTTGGTGAGCCAGTTTGCACTGTGTCAACATATCTATTTAGCAAAGGAAGACACTCTTAAGGTGGTGAAATAACATATTTGAGGTAATGGCCAAATTGTTTTCAAAATTATTCTGTATTTCCATTGATTTGTGCTTGATCTCTGTGAGCGCTGACTGTTGAGAGATTTATTGCAACCAGTATCTCATGTAACCCACGTAACTCACAGTCAGGAGAAGCCGGGAGGCCGGCAGAACGCGCGTGTCCTTCAGCGGCTGCATCTGAAAGGCAGTGGCCCCAGCAAGCGGCAGGGGACACAGCGGAGCTGGCCTGGCCGCCGCGTCCCGTGTAAGAAGACACCCCTGGGCCTGAGCCCCGCAGGTACCGGACGCTGCCCTCAGTGAGTTTGGATCTATTCCGTGTGACCACACGTTAGATTTCAGAGCCGTGTCCGGTGCTTCTGAGCACCTGGACGCCTCACCGAGGGGCATGCAGAGCCTGCGGCACGAGCACGGAGGCGCTGACACGTGCGTGTGCCAACCCGCCACGATCCAGTCAGAAAACAGAGGTGCTCGGGCGACGGAGCCCACGTCAGTAAAACAGAGCAGTTCAGCCTTTCAAGTAACTCTGACGGGGTCCCCCAATTAGTCTGAATCTGTGATGAGTTCCTGTGATGTCACAGTTAAAGGCATCTGCCAATAAGATGGAAGAACAAAAGAAAAGATGTCCCCCTCGCCGGAGGTTTTCCATAGACAATAAGTGAATGCAGTGTTCATGTGGTAGTTACTCCTTTTTAATTTGGGAATGGATTATTTAAATAGTGAAGCGGTGGGATCTGCCTTGGTTTTCAGGGCCCACCATGAGTGCCACCCACCGTGCCTTGCTCAGGAAGTGCCCGGGGCTCCCACCACACTCGGGACCAGCCCGCAGGGACCCCGCTCAGCCCCTGCCCTCTGCTCCCCGCCCGCCTCCCTCGCCGGGCTTCGCTCTGACGCGGACCACGGCGCTGCTCTTGGGTGCCGTTTCCTGCCCTGAAGGCAGGGCTGTCACCTGTTGCGGCCTCAAACGGGGCCTACGGTGGAGTCTGCGCCCCGAGAATGAGGGTGGCAGGGGTTCGGCGACACATGCTGCATGTGTCTTCACTAAGTCTAGATAGGCGGAAGGGGACCCACCCTTGTGTTAATATAATTAGAAGAAGAATGTACATTTGAACACACGGCACAGCTCCCTTCACTCACACACCAGATTCCTCACAGGAGCGTGGCTTCCTTCTGGCTAAAATGAGCGCAGGGCCACACCCGAACAGAGAGCACACGCCTGGAAGCAGGTGGCTTCTTCCTGGTGTGGCGGGCAGCCCACGGTGCCTTCCGCCTGTGGGAGCTAACAGTGCTGGCTGCCTGTCCACCTTCCGGGGGCCTGTGCGGATTCCCCAGGGAGCAGAGCTGTGCCCCCGAAAAGTCACCCATCTTCCCCTCGTCTCGTCACCTCCCGATGTGGCCGCTGGGCCTCTGGCTGCCGCGTTTACGGGGCAGCCCTCAATGTGACCGCTCCACTCCTCAGCACAAGCCTGCTTCCCAGCTGGAGTTACCCAGCCACTGAAGGAGGAAGTTGGCGGTCGGCCTGACTGCGGCTTCCATGCCCGGCGCGTCCTGCCTCGGGGGCCTGCCGAGGCCCTGGGGTCCCCTCACAGCAGCTGTCACGCTTCCTGGAAAGCCCCCGAGGAAACACTCTCTCGTCCTGGCTACTCAGTGCCGTGGTCATTGTCACACAGCAGCCATAGACACATCACAGCACTTCACTTAGACACTAAAGCCTGAATTTCACTGACTTTATGTCATAAAATATTCTCTTCTTGATTTTTTTCAACCATTTTAAAACGTGAAAACTATTCTCAGCTTACAGACCAAACAAAGATCGGTGCCAGGTGGGCCTGGCCTGTGGCCACACTTGCCACGCCAGAGCCCGGCGTCCCGGGGCCAGAGCCCGGCGTCCCCGGAGTCCAGGTCCCGTGAGACAGAATGGCCCGCCGAGCTGCTCGCTGGCCCCGGAGCCCCTGGCTGCCCGCTGACTGGACTGCGTGCCCGGGGCTGAGGGCCTGGGGGGGTGCTGCCTTAGCAGCCGAGGGCCACACCTGGGTCACATGTGCTCGTCGGTGTGCTTTGAGCTTGAGCTGCTACCGCCCAAGGCCCACCTGTCTCAGGTGATGTGGATGACACGCGCACGTGCTGTTCGTAAAGTAATTTTGGCCCCTGACTTGTCCTGATGCTTTTAACCTTCTGGGTGAAGGTGGAGCAGGCCAGCGTGTCGCCAAGTGGACGCCACTTCCCGTGTGTCCCGATGGTGCTGGGGTCTTTTCTTCTGAGCCTCGCGTGCCTGTCCTGCCCAGCCGCCGCGCGTGCCAGGGTGCGCCCCTCTCATGCGGGTGAGGAAGGCGGCCTGGGCTGCGCCTGCCTCTCCTTGGCGACGCAGCGGGTTCTGACACACGGAGGCACTTTGCAGGCGTCTGTGTGCGCGCTGAGCAGAGCGGGTGTATTCGTCAGCGCTGGCGACTCGCGTGAGGAAACGTCCTGCCCCCGGTCTGGTTGCACCTGAAGGGTCCCCCGCTCCCCTGGACCACTGTGTCCCGTGCACACACTGCGCAGGGTCCAGAGAGCCCGCAGGCCATCGGATGGTCAGTGGGAGGAGGGCATCACGGGCACGCTGACCACCGTCCCTCCCCTGCTGTGTGCGGACGTGGCTGAGCCTCCGGGGCCGTGCCGAGCGGCTCATCACAGTGCCCGGCCTCAGCGGGCCGTCGACACAGCCCTGGCCCCTGCCGGTGACTGCAGCTCTGACAGGCCACCTGTGGTCTGACTTGCTCTTCCTGAGCAGGGACAGGCCCCCACGCATGACTTTGTGCCCCGAGCTGGTGACAGCTGGCCCGGGACCCACACTGCCCGCCTGCCCGGGTCCCTGGATGGCAGGGCTGCTGCGTGTTGTCACGTGGACCTGAGAACTGTAGCTGGCCGTCTCCTGCCGACGAGGTCGGGGAGGGAGCGCCATCCATGTGAGAGCCCCTTACGTGGCAGTGTGCTGACCTGTGTCCACACACTTATCACAACTCTTGTTTGAGTTTCCCAGCCCACTCCGCTGCACACGTTACTATCTCCATGTGTGAGTCAGAGCACAAATATTAGGCCCGCACAGATGCAGAGGCCGAGCGCAGAGATAAAGCCCTTTGCCTGCGGTGACAGGTGACAGTGCTGGCGGGCGGAACCAGGATCCTCGTGTCTTGTTTGGTTCCAAAGTCCGGGCCTGTCCCAGGCACCTGTCCTCTCTTCCTGCTGTGCTCAGGGCCGTGAGCTCCCTGTGCGGCTTGTCACCCCTGTTTAATGAGCACCAGGGTGTGACCAGCTCGGTGCCGAGCGTGGTGGCCGAGGCGCTGCCTCCATGTGTGGGAAGCTGGGCCCTTAACACGGGAAACACTCAGAGGCTACAGGCTGTGTCGCTAGGGCCCTAGTGAGGCGTCCAGACAAGAGGCCGTGCCGTCGACGGAGGTGACCCCTGAAGGACGCGGCCCCGGGGGATGGGACAGGGCCCCCCGTCAGGGAAGCTGGGTTCTGGGGAGAGGGCGGGTCATCCATGCCTGCTTAGCCGTCAGCCCTGTAAACGCGCCCGTGAGCACCCCCCAGGCCCCTCTCCGTGCCCCGCGGTGGCCTGTCCCCTCCTCCCTGCCGAGCCCCGTGGGAACTTTGCTCTTTCTTACTTGGTACGAGCGTGAGTCACCACTTTGGCTTTTGTGAGCCGGTGTTTCTAGATTTCTCCTTTGTCTCTGACGCGAGCCCCAGCCCTTCCTACCAGAACATTCCCTGCAGTGCCCAGCGCCCCCTCAGGCTCGGTGCTGAGCCTCGCCCTTCTCTGTGCCGGGGGCTCTGACACCTCCCGCCTTCCACGTGCCTCTAACAGGTGCAGCTGGGACCTGCCCTGCCCCCTGGGACCCTCCTGGCTAAGTCCCAGACTCCTGGCATTGCGGCCCCGCGGCCTCGCCCTCTCTGAGCCGTGCACACCAGCCGCCTGCAGCCCCACATCTGAGTTTCCTCTCTCACCCCTTCCCATGGGAAGGGTCCCCTCTGCCCGCCGCCCCCTGCGTTGGGAGCAGGTCGGGGATGACGGGAGGACGCTTCTGGAGGGGAAGGAACGTGGCGGGGCGGCGCCCACTGAGCCTGCTTCCAGAGGCAGCCATCTGCTCAGTGACGGGAAGCCCTCTAGTTTCTTCCGTCTCTTTGCTGAGGTCACAAACTGGCCCAGTTGCCGCCCTCGTCCAACTGCAGACTGTTCCCCAAATGTGCACCCGGCCAAGTGGGAGAACATTGCACCTGGAAGGTACCTCGCCTTCCCCTGGGGAGCAGGACACATCCCTGTGGGGCCAACCCCAGAAGCGGGACACTGCCACCCGGCGCGCTGTCCTCGGGCCGCTGTGCCTCTGTCTGTGTCACACACACGCACACACCTGTCTCCCCAATCGCCGGTTCCCTGAGTCTATTCAGGCTCCGCCGTTCTCAGCGTCACCTCCCAGTCGCTTCCCTTTTCTCATCGTAATTTCCTTCGGCACGTGGCGCCTGAACAAACATCACAGTCGCCTGGGTGCAGCCGAGCCCATCCGTCTGCCGAGAGGCCAGGCTGTACAGGCACAAACAGTGCAGGGCTGAATGTGTTGACTGCTGAGCCCCAAATAAAAACAAGCAGTGAGTCCTCAGAACCAGCGTCGGGGGCGGGCGGGCAGAAAGCCGCAGGGCCCAGGCTGCGGGGAAGCCCGGGGACCCTCAGAGACGGGCGCCTCGCCTGAAGACCCCATTTCCTGCTATTGCAGGAGCGTCCAACGGCCTGCAGACCAAAACCCTACCCTTCCATCACGTCTGAAAAATTACCCGGTGTTTGTATCACTTGCTATTTTGTAGCAGTTTGTGTCCACTTTCGATGGCAAGTCCACAGACAGCAGGTTTCGGGGACCCTCCTGGCAGCCGCCGCCGTGTCTGTGCTGCTGCGGCCGGAGGCGACGCGCCCGGGCCAAACGAAAGGGTGCCCTTAGCCGCTTCCGTGCGGGTTCCTGAAACCAGGGAGGGAAGATACGGAGGCACACGTTGTGAGCTTGCTGTTGGGACTTGAAGTACTCCCTTTTATACTTGACTCTCCCTCAGATTTCTTTTTCCACTTGATATATTTTATTTTACGTTATTCTGAGAAACAGAAAGCGGAGGCTGTGCTCCATTTTGGATGGAGATAAAACTGTTTCCAGAACTGTGAGAAAATCATGGCAGAGTTAAAATTACTCTTGGCCTACAGAGTGTGTCTCATGTGTTTCTTCATCTTTCAGCAAATGTTTTGCTGAGTGTTAGGTCCTCTTCCAGACACGCGAGTACAAAGGTGTGAACAGAGCGGACAAAAGCCCGGGTGCTCACACTGCTTATTCCCCGGAGCTGGGGACAGACAGACAGTCTGTGGGTGCTCAGCGGGCCGCGCCCACAGGACGTCAGGGGACAGGCGCTGTGGGCAGAGCAGCCGCCTTTGGGGCCCGAGCCGCGTGGCGTGGCAGGCGGGGCTGGTGGCTGCGGGTGAGACGCCACAGAGGTGACAGGTTGTCGATGTTGGGGGGCTCACCTTCCCTGCTGCGGTGAGGGGCTGTGGGCTGATGCTGTGTCCTCCTGAGGGTCACGTTGAAGCCCTGACTTCCAGAGTGCGGTGATGAGCTGGGTCCTTTGTGAGGTGACTGGGTTTCTGTGACATCAGCAGGCGGGGCCCCTTGGTGGGATGGTGCCCGTGTAAGAGGAGGAAGAGACCAGAGGGCCCTCCGTCTGAGGACACGGTGACAAGGCCACAGAGGAAAGCCCACGTCGGTGGTTTTGTTCTGTGGTTTGAGCCCGGAGGACGGAAGGGTTCAGGAAGTTCTGAGCGTGAGCTGACCTGGTGCGTGTTTCAGAGGGTCCCGGCTGCTCCGCTGGGGAAGTGTGGGCGGGAGCAGAGGACGGGGGCCCGGGGCCCAGTCAGGTGCGTGCGGGCCCAGCGGGCTCTGAGCCGGGTGGGCTGTCCCAGGCCGAGGGGGCTCCAGACGGACCCTGAGAAGCTGGAAGGACCGAGGTGGCACGGCGGGACGGGGCGTGTGGCGGGAGGTGAGGGCCCGTCCTGGCACACAGACCTCAAAATGCCAGTCAGACTTCCCTGCGGAGAGGTGAGGTAAGCGGTCTGATACGAGTGTGGAGTCGGTGGGCCGGCAGGGCTCGGGTGTGAGGTCCGCTGACAGCTGCCGCGAGGAGTGATGGGAAACATTCTAACGGGCAGCCAGGCCGGCTCTCTGCAGTCTGCCCAGCACGGCCCGCGGCCGCACACGCGCCCCCCTTGGTCACCCTGAGCCCCACAGACAAGCTGCCGTCTGCCCACACGGGACCTCGTGCAGCTGCCGTGACCAGCAGCTGGAAAGCAGGGCCACTGGGCTTCAGGGGGTCCACGCCCCAGGCCGCCTGCTCGCCTGTGTCCTTTGAGGGTTAGATACGGGGACGCAGCCACGTGTCGTTGGAGACCAGCGCGGAGCGCTGGCTTTCCAGAACGGCCGACCCCGCGTGCCCGCCCACGTGCACACAGTTCCGTCCCACAGCGTCTTCCAGACACGAAACCCGTCAGACGGAAACAGGACTCCGTGTTGCTGCAGAGAGGCGTCGCGATGTGGGCCCGTTTCCCACCCAGATCATACGATTCGGGGGCCGGAGGGGACGTTTCCTGTCTTGCTTCCTGATAACAACTCGTCAGGGCTTCCTGACGATCCTCACGCACGTGCATGGGACTCAGAAATGCTCAGCTCAGCTGTGAGCTCACAGGACCCCTGCTCTCCCCGCAGAAGTGTCCCGCGTCATCGAAGGGGAGACCGGGGTCGTGATTGTTCTTTTGCACAACTCAGACTTGGGCGGGGGGCCATCCAGTGCTAAGCGACGGGAGTGTTGCTGTCGCCTCTCGCGCAGCTGAAGCCCCTCTGGGGTGGGCACCCGAGGACAGCGACCCCACGTCCTGTTGGTCTGTGTTTCCGGGGCCCAGCTCTGCGGTTACAGGCCCAGGGGCCTGTGTGTCTGGTGGAGGCGGGCGTGGCCTCTGAGCCCCAGCAGACCGTGTGCCCCCGCCCCCAGCCTCTCCTTCTGGGCATTGGGGGCAGTGCGTTCACATGTTTGCTGCCCTGTCCTTGTCCCCACGGAGCTTCTGGGCTTTGCTGACTGAGTGCATGAAGACAGGCAGTGCGGTCCTGCCTGGCCCTTGCTGTCACATTGCGTCCCTAGGGGCCACACACTGAGTGAGGCTGACAAACGGCACGCTCGGTCCTGTCACCGCTGGTATTGGACTTGTGTCCTCTTGAGCTCGAAGTTACTATTTCATTCCTCTCCTCGTTAAAATGACGGACTCACTTACCAGCTCCCCTCCTGCCAGAGAGCTGCAGAAACCCCTCTCGCCTCCGCCTTACCTGGGGTCACGGCCGCTGTCTCATGGACAAGCCTGAGAGAGACACCGTCACAGCCTGCAGTGGACACAGCGCTGATTGAAACTCCCTGCTCCACACGGCATCACAAGGGGAGCCGCAGAGGACCTGGCGGGGGGGGCACCAGGCGGCGGTGGCTCCGCAAACAGCCCTGACGGTGCCGAGGGCGGATGTCCAGTGTCCGCGGGACTGGCCCCCGAGGGCTCTGTGCCTCCTGCAGAGCAGGCGGACCCCGCAACACGGACCTCTCTCCGTCTGCGTGGCTGTGCGTGTTGACCCAGTTCCTGAAATTACACTAACCGCCTGCCGAACTCAGCCCGCGGCCCTCCTGACGCCCAGGGAGCCCTGAGCGGTGTGCTCGCGCATTCCCACAGGGAGGTTGAGGGGAGACGGCGGCTGTGCTCACCCCCCAGCAGGTGAGTCCTGAGCCCGCCGGCGCCCGGCACGCACCCGCCTCCCGTGCTCCTGGTGGCTGTGGGCTCCCGGGAGGGCTCTGTTTACCCTCTCGGAAATGACAGTTGCAGTGATGACCCAACATACTGTGACACTAACTCCCCCGGAAGTGTAACCTGATTGTGTTTCGTAAACGGAGTATCTGATTTCTGCGGTGCAGCTTTTGATCGATTCACAAGGGAAGCCGTGTGACGCCGGGTGTTGGACTTGCTCTCCTGGTGCAGTCGACGCCGATGTGTTTCCGTCCCCATCCTGACGGTGTTGTCTGCGTTGGGCTATTTTAATCAGTCCTCTGACAGTATGTTTCCTAAGAGAACCCAGCAAACATGGCAACTTGCTGACGTGGCCTTGAGTGGAAATAACCAAAACCCACAAGCAGCGGGAAGAGCCTTTGTTATCGCCCCAAACTGGCGGAGACATGCTGAGTAAGGAGAGACCCTGTAAGAGTATTTTTGCTCATACATGATCGTACCACCTGTGAAAACTCGTAACACATGAAACCTTTTAATGCCCATGTTTACTTTCCCGACATTGAGTTTCTTGCCAAATCCCTAAACGTTCTTCAGTAGAATTCGCTTTCTGGTTTCTGGCTCCGTTTCCTGACTTGGTCTTTGCGTGAGAAGCAGCAGCCCTCCAGGTGGACAGATGGCAGGCGGAGACAAGCCCCCTTTGGAAAACCGTACGGCTGACCTTATGCCAGGGAAGAGGTTACGTCTCAGCCCTGGAGAAGTATGCACGCCACTTTGCGATGCTTTTCAGAACCTGTCGTCGGCCTCCCTTGTTCCGGCTGCCAGGGACCTAGGCCGTTTGGCCTGCAGTTGATCGGATCCTGCCCTTCGTCCCAATAAGCATCCTCCGGCGCCTGGGCTTTGGAACCTGAGGCACAGGACGGCTCGCACGTGGCGGTGATGCGTGTATGTTCCTGGTGGGATGAGGAGAGCGTACTTCTGCGTCAGGGCGCAGGGCGGCTCAGCAGCAGCGGATGGAGAGCGTTCCCTTCTCTGCTCTTTCTAAGGTCCTGTCCCTGCTCGGCAGTGAGCCGGCCTCGTGTCCCTTTGGGGTTAGCCATGAACTGATGGCAGAGGGACAGACGTGAGAGCCCGAGAGAGGCCTGAGAGGCCCGATAAGCTCCTAGACCTGGGTTAGGGGACAGCTGTCGTTGGCTCAGGAGCCTCCGTGTCCATCGTGTTAGCTTCGATGACAAGTGACATCCGCGGTAGTGACTTTGGGACTTACTCGGGCAGCGCTCCTGCGACAGGACCCGAAGTGCACGTGCACTTACCGCCCAGTTCTACGTAATGTGTTTCAACTAACGGAAGTGAGCTGGTGTCAGCAGTCCCATCGCTGGCGTCCTCTGTCCTTTTCCGTTTTCCTCCGAATCTCCTACATTAAACAGAACTCTGTCGGGACCGCCTCCCAGCCGAGTGGTCAGTGTGAGCGTCACCCGGAGCCCGCGTTGTCACTCGCTGGGGTGCGGCTCTTCCGGAAGTTCTTTCGGGCTCCTTTGCGAATTGCATGCAGGCCCGTGGGGACCAGCTCCACACCCACCCGCTCCTGGCCCTGAGGCCCTGGCCCGGTTGCCACCCGAGAAAGGCAGACAGAGGCAAGGGTGCAGTTCACACGGCGAACCGTTGCTGACTGTGTGTGGACCGCCCCCCGGAGGCACTTGACTTACTCGTGTGTTGCTGGGCCGCACATGGATGATTCTAGAAGCCGGTGACTCACAGGCAGCAGCTCACGGTTCCCTCCAGGGAGGGCCGTGTGGTCAGGCATTGGCGGTACCAGCTGCAGCCAGCCCGGACACTGTTAAAACCACCCGGCGTGCCGCCTTCCGGGGGGCTCCCTGCGTTCTCTGTGGTGTTTTCTGCCCACAGGTGGCACTGGGGGTGGGAAGACGGCGGGGGGACCGCGGAATGGCCCTGCCTTGCAGTGACGGCCGACGGCTGCGGCTCCATGTTGCAGCCCAGGGGCTGCATTGCAGCTGGGGCTCGGGCCTGTCACGTCTGAGACTCTGGCACTTAAAAAAAATACGTTGTGTCCAGGACGTGTCGCCCAGAATGCGGGCGTGGAGGGCAGCTGTCTCACCCGCTCTGAGGGCCGGAATCCCAGCCTCCCTTGCCGCTGGGACGCCCACATGTCACCTAGCTGTGAGTCCGGCCTGCAGACTGTCACCACACTTCCTTGGGACTGGCGGGCAGGGAGGTGTGTTGTGTCCAACGCTGGACATAAAGCTCGTCCAGCGGGGTGGAGTGCTCTTCCAGCTGGGTTTGCGTCCCTGGGTCATGGTAACTCTCGGAGCACCAGCAGGGCACTGTTTTTTGGGGTTTTATTCCCAGTTCTCAGGTTGTTCAGATGAAGTTTCAACCTAGTTCAAAAGCATTTCTGCTTAGGAGATAGTAAGAATTGTAACTTCTGGAAAATGACACTGAAATACATTTTATTTTCTAAAACTTTTTATTGCCCATAAAAAATGGGGCGGGAGTAAAAAAGAAATTCATCTTTACTGGGAAGAAAGTATTGCCTTCATTCTTCACTGTAGGATAAAATACCTTCTTTCCTACTCTTTTTATTCGCATGCATCATTTTTAGACAGTTGCTTTTGCTGGAAAGCCCCAAATCTGTCACAAAATGATGAACACTGTGAATGCCCAGAGGTTTTGTAGCAGGGACGGCAACTCCTGTGAGAAGGTGAGAGAAGGCGGCGGCCACCACACGCTCTTCAGACGTCACTGACCCACAGCAGGGACCCCGGACAGCTCAGCGAGGGCTCTGATTTCAAGCAGAACTCCCACATTCACGTTAATCACAGTTCATAGAAACATTAAGGTGGCTTTTTTTTTTTTTTTCAGGGCAGTGTCACTGGCCCTCACATGTGGGACCCGAACCGGGGCCGCTGGCTGCCCAGGCCAGCGCTTAACCCCCGCGCCACGCGGCCGGCCCTAAGATGGCTTTTTCTTTTGTATTTTCTCTCCTGAATGGAACATTATTTGCTGGGCAGGAGCTAACACAGTGGCATCGTGTGGAGGCAGTCTTGTAACGGTATTTATCATTGTACGTGACATGTCAATATTTAGGGAGATTGTATCTGGAAAATGTGAGCTTGTAGTTGAATGCCGAGAGGATAATTAGGGGGTCAGAAAGGTTTACTTGGTAGCCGGTTAACATGGTTTGATTTCCTCGCCCACAATTAAGTGTCTGTGCATCAAGATCTTGGTGCTTAAGAGCTAGGAGAGGTGACATGGTAGCTGAGGAGGGAAGGCGTGGGCTCCGTGCCTGACTTCACCCGCTCACGGACGGCCAGGCGTCACCCCATCACTCCGGGCGCACTTTCGAGGTCGGTCCCGACGTTCACAGACACGCCGAGGCCCGTCCTCCGGGCCCCGCACAGGGCCCCGGGCCTCCCCCTTTCGCTGTCACCATCTGTTCTGTGCCAGGTTTTTGTGCCTTTTCTGGGACTTTGCTGTTTAAAGTGGCCCAAAGCATAGTGTCAACGGGCTGTGTAGTGGCTCTGAGCTCAGACAGGCCGTGATGTGCCTTAGGGGGAAAATACATGTAGTACATAGATAAGCTTCGGACGTGAGTCACAGTGGGTTCTGCCGGCTGCTCGTTCAGCGTTAATGAGTCAACAGTGTATATTAAATGAGCCATCTTTAAACAGCAACGCAGAAAACAGGGCTGTGTTGATAGGTTGGCAAAAGTGTGACTGGAGGCTCCGGCGGAAGCCAGCGTCCCCCAGGCGATGCCTCAGTGTTCGCTAATCCAGCCCTGGTGCCTTCGTAGCACTTTCTGTCGCAAGTAATGACAATTGGCTGTGTGGGGGGCAGCCTGAAACTCATCACGGTGGAGCAGAGAACAGTGGCTTGATCGGAAAAAATCAAATTTACCTTCCCTTTTAAAGGAACACACATCTACACGGAACTAATAGCATAATTACTCAAAGGGTGTTTTTCTCTGCTTCCTTTGGCTTCAAAGAGAACATCAGATGACAGCCGGTGATTAAAGAGAAACATGGGAACGTTTGCAGGGAATAATTTGCTGCCTGATTCATGGGTACAACGAAAGCCTATTTTTAAAAACCATTTTTTACAGATTCCCAGGGAAAAGCTTCGCTCTTCGTTTGCATAATCAGCGCTCGGAAATGGGTTGCTTGGAGTGCCACGCTGCCCGCCGAGGCCGGGGCGCAGCCGAGGGGGAGTCCCGGGGCCCGTGCTGTCCTGCCTGGACCTGGTCCACCTCCTATGCGAGCTGCCTCATGACAGCCCCAACCGTGAAAGGGCTGATTTCACACCATGTTTATTTGTACAAGGAACTGTATCAGATTCGTGTGATACAGAATTTGTAACAAGCCTTCATTATAGCAGCGCCTTTTCATGTAGTAATCAGGCGTGAGATTGAATCGGAGTAGCACAGGACGTCCGCTCATGTCTCGGGGAAAAGAGCTACAGGCAGAGGGACCAGCAGTGCAGGCTGAGGCAGGGGCTGCCGGCCAGGGAGGAGACGGGGGCCCTGCGCCCCTCCCGGCCCTGAGCTGGAGACGGGGGCCCTGCGCCCCTCCCGGCCCTGAGCTGGAGACGGGGGCCCTGCGCCCCTCCCGGCCCTGAGCAGGAGACGGGGGCCCTGCGCCCCTCCCGGCCCTGAGCTGGAGACGGGGGCCCTGCGCCCCTCCCGGCCCTGAGCTGGAGACGGGGGCCCTGCGCCCCTCCCGGCCCTGAGCTGGAGACGGGGCCCTGAGCAGGATGTGGCTTTTACTCTGAGGACTTGGAGTGACGCGGAAAGTCTGAGCGGAGTGCAATGGGCTTGTTTTAACGGGATTGTTCTTGCTGCTATGATAAGAACAGTAGGGGCAGCATAGAAACCTTTTTTTTTTGCAATATGTTTTGAAGGATTTGCTTCCAGGTGGGATTTTGGGTATGAGAGGAAGGAGAAAGGCAGCAAGTATTGCCCTGAGGCGTTTCTCCCAAGAACACTGGGTGCAGCAGGTTTGGGTGAAGGTCTGGGCTTGCTTGGTTTGAGACGTCTGACATGCATTGTTACTTCCTGATTTCATGATAAATGAACAATTATTCTTTACAAAGAAAAAGCCGTTAACCTATGAGAACTAGCTGTTCTCATGGATCACATCACGAAAAATGTATTACGAGGTGCCTGACGCTGACTGGTGCCGACCGATGGAACAATACCTGCAGTCACGTTAGCACCCTGGCTATTCCAATGGTATCTGATTCATGAATATGTTTCTTAAATAGCTGTGTTTTCCTGGATTGGGAGGCTAAGATTACAGTATGTCCTTTATGTTTGTGTATGTAATCCAGGAGAAATAAACTGATATTTTTAAGCACTTCAGCATAAAAAGAGTTAATTGAAAAACATTGTGGATAATATAACATGAATAGTAGTCGCTGTTTTATATTATATTTCTTATCGTTTAAGTAGAATTTTAAACTCACTTAGCATGAGTCACGTTTGGAAAAATACTTCATGCAAGTGAATTTCCAGAAGGGGTTTGAAAGGTGAAAGCATTTGGGCAGCTGCGTCTTCAGGAGAAACTCAGCTGCAAGTGTGCAGGTCACACGGCGGCGATTCACACATGAGGGTCACCTGTAATAGCAAGTTTTTCCAGTCTCCAGGGGCTTCGGTCGGAAGAGCAACTCTCCTGCTCAGTAAATTTTTGAAGAGGGCATGTTTTTAATTTGGCAAGATAGATGTTTCCAGCTTTGTCTCTAGTTATTCATTAAAAACAATTCCGACATCAAATGAAGTCTGCTTTGAATTTAAATTTGTTGAACTGTTGAAGAGGGGAAAGCCTCCCATTTAGGGGGCTGAATTTAACCTGTGTGGCAATAACTGTTATTTCTTTTCCTTGCTGTTTCTTAGCTGTTATCGTCCAGAAACGTAGAAACTCAGCCTGGGCAGGGCCTTACAGGGTCCTCGTGAAGGATCGTATAACGGGTGCCCGCCAGGCGTTTCTTCCTATGGCCTGCAGTTTCTTTCAAGCCTTTCGTCGTGACCCAGTGTACAGTACACATGCATAAGACTCGAGCAAAAGTCTCGCAAAGCTATGACCCTTACATGTGACATGCACTGCAGTGTCTCTTATTCTTCTTTCAAATGCTGCCTTGGTCTGCACTTTGCGGGGAAAAGACCCATGTCTGGTGTTTGGCTTGACGCAGCCTCGTCCCTGCGTGATGTCCTGGTGTTCTATCACAAGTCACATGCCTCGGTTGAATCTGAAGTGTAGCTGTGTATGTACTCCTTCAGGCCGTTCAAGGGTAGCCACGGAGCCAGCGGGCAGCCTGCAGCGCCATTCGCACCCCCGGGCGCCCGTCTGGCCCAGTGGTGGGCGCGGACGGTGAGCGTGCATTGGACTCAGTCAGTGGGGCTGTTCAGGCCCTTTGAGTGGAGGAAATGCCAGTGGCCTTTGTCTGCTTAACCAGACACTTTTACACATGCAACGCGTGTGTCGTGGGTATATGCATTTTGTATAAAGTTAGCAGGAAGTGGGTGGTAGGCCGAAGCACTTGAGGTCCTTACAATCAACATGCGATATAGAAGTACACCGTCTTGAGATTTCTGGAATAGGAAGTCACCTGCTGACAGCAGCTTCTCTGTTTCTCGGTGTCCCTGATGCTTCAGGATGTGACCGAGTGCCAATAATCAGCTCTATATGAGTGCTGGAAGATGGAAGAGTAAAACGGCAAATCAAGAAAGAAGAAAATGAAGAACCAGTTACCAAAACACATAAACTAAATGATACTGACACAGAATTGAAAGAGGAAAGGTTTTTTTTAATAAAGAAAACTTGAAATGAGCACCGACTTTTCCAAGAAATGTAATCACTTTTCCAAAAACCAAAAGATAATGAGTACAGTGAACTCGTGCAATTAGAACATGCAAAAAGATGATCTCAAATTATTTTTCAAAGAAAATATTTCCAAATATTCTTAGGCTTAGTAATAAGTCTATAATTCAGTCTCCCCCGTGTATGTATAACTTTATTAAAAGTGAACAGGAACAGCTATTAAATGAATTATCGGTTTATTTTCTATGCTATTAACCTGTATCTCTGAGAGCCTGTATCTAGGCACCTGGGACTTCGTTCTTTCAAGCAGAAGAGCAGGCTGCCCTCGCCTGTGGGCCTGGCCTGGCCTGGGGCTGCTGGGAGCCCTGCAGTTCCCAGTCACTGGTCTTCTCTCCTCGCTTTCTTCCATCTTAGATGGAAATTCTCCCAAGTAATAGATATTTTGACCAAGCAGAAGCTACTGTGAATAATCGGAGGTATAGAAGGCATCATGGCTTCGCCTCGTCAGCCCTGAATCGGACCAGCCTGATTCTAACTGTATTGAAGCCGATCTCGGCTGGGCCTTGGGGATCCAGGAAGCGGGTGGGCATTGGGCGAAGGATGGAGACCGTGGTCAGCACAGTCCCCACGCTTGGACCTTCAGGACCCATGTTGGGATCCAGTCACTTTTTGTATACGTTTAGAAGAGTTTTAAAATTAACATGGATGACATTCCCCAGTAAGTTTTCATGTAATAATTACGAGTTGTAATTAAAAAAATAAGGTGAATGTTTAAATTTAAAAAAAATTATTATAGGGCCGGCCAAGTGGCGCGGTGGTTAAGCGCTGGCTTGGGAAGCCAGCGGCCCCGGTTCGGGTCCCACATGTGAGGGCCAGTGACACTGCCCTCAAAAAAAAAAAAAAATTATTATAGTAAAAGACACATTGCCATTAATTCCTCCCAAAATCCTCCCCTTCACTTCCAACACACTGTCCCGTTGTTCTTCCCACTTTCTGAAGCGGTTCTGGAAGTCCTTTTTCCTGAGTGTCTTTAGTTGCACTGTCATGGCTGCCTCGATGTCCTGAATCGTTTTGACTTTGGGGAAGAGCCAGAAGTCGCCCAGTGCCAGATCCGGTGACTGAGGTGGATGAGGACACACTAATGTTTTTATTTGACAGAAATTGCTGCAATAGAAGTGATGTGTGACACGGAGCATTGTCATGATGGAGGATGATTTACGGCACACTTTGAAACACACCTTCTCTCAACCGTAGCTCACACCCGACTCACTGCACCGAACAAGCTGAAACTTGTCACACATGTTACTAAGGTTCCTCGCATTGTTTCCCGTATTGAAGGTCCCTGCCTTTCCGTTGGATGACACTCGACAGCAGCATTCACCTTATTTTGTGATCACGCCTTGTATATTTACTTTTTTTCGCACAGTTCTTAATTTAAACTTTTTTTCATGAGTATAAGCAGTGAATTGCTTTAAATATAATTTAATGTCAGTTAATATTAAGTTTAAAAAGAAGATTTTCTTGTTAGGCAGGAAAATACATACTGTATTTAAAATTTTAACAAAACAATGTTTTCGTTCCTGATATTAAAGTTATTTTAATTTTTGAAATACTGAATTGTGGCCTATTTGTCATTTATTAATGGGGCATATTGCTAAGTATTTTGTCAAAATCAGCATCCCTTATGCAACTTCAGGAATTTGTGTTCAAAGATCTAAAATGAGAAGACTGCAGTTTCTGTGTCTGACCAGTTTATTTGCTTGCCTTTTCCAGCTAAGCCAAATTCCCAAGCTTTTTATGCCCAAATTTTAGGCCTGTCATGTTTAACCAAGTAAAGAAAGTCCAAGTATAAATGCTGTCAGACAGTTGGCTTTGACAACAATAACAACCAAAGAACTATCTCTATGTCTGTATCTGCCTATTTTCTACTCAATTTAAAATAAAATGAACAGTATACATGGATTCATATTTCAAAGAAATGCAGTGCATGTAGTTTTCAAATATACCAATGTAAATTAATATATATTATACTGGGAAGTAAAAATTGGTGCCGTTTTATGACCTGTATTATTTGTGTTATGAGAACTAGAGATTAAGGAAAACAAAGCACGTTGCAGATTTGCCTGCAGCTTTCTAGAAATGTTAGTTCGATTCTTAATTTGGATTTCAGTGCTTCGGTGTTTTCTCTTTGAGAAGTTTTCCCTCTAGAAGTGACCACCTTTGTCACAAAGAAGCCAGCGGTAATGGTTGGCTATACAGTGGTGCCATTTGACTGTTCTGGTGGCTGAGACCAGTAACTATGATGTTTTTAGATAAAGAGATGAACTCAGGGTAGGCGTCCCTCTTTGGCTGGTGCATGCTCGCTCTGAAACATAACTAACTGCCGATGGGGACAGACAGACGATCCGACTGCGCAGCTGCCATCTGGGCGTCGCACTATGTGATCGAACCCCACTCCCTGCAGCAAAGCCGAAAATGCAGCATGCCCCTCCCCGTGCCCGGGGCTGCGGCTCAGAGCTGCCCGGCCCCTACGGAGAGGATTAGCCTGGGGTCAACCAAACTCTGCAAGCGCTTTAGCCAGAAGCACCTTCTTCCCCCTTATGATGCCTTAGACGTTTCCATTTTATTCTAGACGAGGACTGTTGCCCTGTCTCCATTTAGTAAAGCTCATTTATTCCGGGACTTGATTTTACCTTTGAGCAAACTTCAGAAAAGAGTGACTGCCAAGCTATGCCGTAACCTGTTTCCTCAAGGGCTTTTCTCATTTCTTCCTAAAAGCATTTCAGAGACGACTGTAATGAGGGTGTGCAGCCGGTGGCAGTGACAGAGCAGCCACCCAAGAATGACAAAAACGTGGCGGGCGTCTCGGCGGCAGCTGGCGCCATGCTCTCAGGGCTGGCCGGCCGTTGGCCTGGGCTAACGTGTAGGGAACAGAGCACCCTGGATTCCTCTGGTGTGAAAATGAATCGACAGTTACTTGTAGGGAGTAGTTAATGTCAACTTTTGTAAAAGTAAACACAGTTTTCAGCCCTTGACACACTTATCAAGAAGAGGATGGAAGATGGCTACTCTTGCCTGCCGGAAAGGGCGTGAAAAGAGCTGGATGACATCTGTCTGTCTGGGGCACGGTCCCCAGGCTGTGCAGACATCGGTACAGACAGGCCAGCGCCCCGGGCATAGCAGCTGAGGAGCTCACAGTGGCAAAGGCAGCTCACCGTCCGCAGTCACCGTAAACGTGGCCGTCCATGCAAAGACTGCATCACGTACTTGGGTTAATAGATGACAAGTGTGATGATTTCAGTTAGTTCTGTTTTTCCAGTTCTTTAGTTTTAAAAAGAGTGGCAGGGAGTAGGGAGGCAGGAATAAGGGAAGTAAATGTGTCCATTTTATCCCAATAAGGATGATGCTAGTTTTTCCTGCTATGTCAGTGACATTCATTCAGAAGTCACCTCACCGGGTCACATGGCTGGCCGCAGCTGTGAGGGATGGTTTTGGAATTGTGTGTTGCAAAAGCAGTGAATTTGGCCAAATGGCTTGGCTTTAATTGTTTAACGTGTTGGCTGGTGAAATGCTTTTGTGAAACTGGGTTTGATCAAAACAAAATCATATGCTTGATCATTAGGCTTGCATCTAAGTACCTCTTGAGTTGTTCAAAAATAATACACTCCCAAATGATGACGGTTTCCTAGTATGCGTGAGTAACGGTCATCATCCCAAGAGCATTTTAAGTCAGAGAGAACTCAAAACTAGCTCTGCGTCTTCCGTGGCACTGGGAACGCCCCGCGCTGCTGAGCTTACAGCTCTGATCAGAGCGCCTGGGATCCCACGCCTGCTGCAAGCTTTAACCTTGAGACGGTGGCAGAAAACAGTCGTTTCCTCCTGCTCACACTGTCATCTGCACATTTCATTTTGACTTTGGCAGCATGGAAACCCACCTTATTTTCATAGACGAGCCATCTGAGTTTGTTAAGTGGACGCACCATTATTTACGCTCATTACATCCAGGTGGTGTGGCAGCCCCCCAGGGAGGAGCCAGCGACGCTGTGTCTTTGAGGGAAGCCGTCCTCAGTCGTGACCCAGCTTTCTTTACTGGGCTGAACGGCTGAACAGAGCCAAGCTTTGGGTTTTCTTGGGAAGCCTAAGTTGAAACGAACGCAGCAGGCACCTCTGATAGTCACAAGTAGAACACCCTGCACACAACGGAAGCCACAGGACAGTATTTGTGCAGCTGTCGTTTTATTGCAGACACACAGGTACACTGAGATTTGGTGACAATTTCTGTCCCAAACATGGAAGAATGCCTAGCATCTGGCAGAGTAAATGCTCAGAAATGGTTCCTGGAAAGACCGTGTACCATGTGCCGCGTCTCTGGAGGAAGCACAGACTCGGAACATGGGTCCTGTTTGGTCGTGATGATGAGACAGAAATGCCACCGGCTAACGGTGCGCAAGTGTCAGAGTTGGTTCCGGAAAGCAAACTGTGCTGCGTGAACGCCAGGGTGACCCTGGAGGGGTGGGCTCAGGAGAGGGGACCAGTGTGTGTGCTGTCGTGTGCCCCAGAGACAAGGGTCCGAGCCTCACTCCCAGTTGCCTGCATTACGGCCCCTCCAAGCTGACACCGAAAATCCACAGTCTGCAAATGACCATCTGTGCTTATGGGTGAAGCCAGAGGCCCCTCTCTGTGCCTTGGGGACATTCTGGAGATGGGTTAAGAAAAGAAGTGTGGCAGCAGCTCCACATGTGGGGCTTGCTTTAGAGTTTAGGATGCTTTCAATTCAGAAGAGAGAAACTTGTTTTGCCTGCTTTTAGTGAAAGCCCAGCTCATGGTAAAATTTAAAGTATTAGTTTGAGGAACTAGCAGAGTATTGTATTGAAAGTTCTAGCTGGCTCTTTGGCTTCTGACTTGGTGAGTGTCTATGGTGACTTCAGGCCGCCCAATGAAGGCTGTTCTCAGGTTGGCCAGAGTGCTGCGTAGAACTTCCCTGTGAGATAGGAAGGGCAGAGGAAAGAGGGTTTACTGGACTCGAAGGGGATCGCCCTGGCCGCCCATTGTGGCGACGCAGGCACGCGGGACAGCTGTCAGCACCCGGAGACCGGCCACATGGATATACGCCATTTACATGCATTCACCCAGCCCCACGGGCTTGTTTCTCTTTGTCTCGTTCAGCCCTCTCAGCCATGTTATAGTCCAGGTGCTGTCACCATACAAGGTGGTTAATCTGAGGATGGCCCCACAGTTCAGTCATCAGAACGGACCCAAACCTCGGGTCTCTCCGTAGGACACTGACTGCAGAGGCAGAGGCGAGAGCTGCCGGCAGATCGTTAGGAGACAAATGCCCTCCACCGGTCTGGCGTAGTGCTGCTCATTGGCTCATGTCTAACACAAGCTTTCTCTTCCCTTTTTTTAGTGCGACTTCATGACAGCATATCGGAGGAGGGCTTCCATTACTTGGTGTTTGATCTGTGAGTACAACACACTTGTGGTCATTTCTTTTTTGCTATGTCTTTTAAGATCGTTCTTAGTTAAACATGTTTTTTTTTCCTCCAATTTACAGTCCAAATTAATGACCCTCTAATTTCGTAAAATGTTCTTCAAATAACATTCAATTCTAATTCTTTTGGGAAGAGGTGACACACCCTGCGGCGTTCGCTGAAGCCTTCGGTACAGAGTCCGTTTCTTTCGGTATTGTTGGTTGTGATGTTGTTAGCAGTGCTGGGCTGTACCTTGGGGAATAACAGCGGCTGACCACGACTTTCCACTGTGTGTTTTAAAAGTACGTGTGATTGGCTACTTTAGATATGAGAAGATGCTGCGGAAGGAGCCTCCAGGCTGGCTGGTTCTGGGGCCGGCCCCCGCCTCCCGCCCGCCCAGTCCGGCCCGGCTCAGCTTCCCACTCGTGCTGATGCCCGGCAGACGGCATTGTCTCCGGTTCTCCTCAAGACTAAAACCCTTACCCAGAAAAGTGGGAGTGTTTCTCCTGGTCGGCAGATCGGGTCATGTGGCCGCCGCTGACCGGTCATTGGCTAGCAAAGTGGGGTTGCCAAGATTGACTTGGACTAACCAGGATTTGTACACCGAGGTTCTGTCAACGAGAATGAAGGGACAGTAATGACTGTTGGGCGCAGTCCACAGCATCAGTTCTAGCTGGCAGGCTCCAGTGGGACAGGCCACACACATGGCTGGTGGGCTTAATAAGAACCCTGTTTCTGGAAATCAATTTGATATTTCATATCAGAGATGTTCATATCATTTGACTCATTTCACTCATAGGAACGAAGTCCATGGAGAGTATACCCTAAATTGAGATAACGCTTTGTGCTGACAGATGTCCATCGCATCATCCTTTGTAAGGAGGAAAAAAGAAACCCACCAACCTAAGGACCCCATGATAGAAAAGTTGTGTAATTACAGTGGATTCATATACTGGATCACCTGCTAGCATTTTAATGTGATGTTGGGAAGTCGATAAGAAGAAAGTACTTCATGTCATTGAACCTGAAGGTAGGGCAGGGCCAGGTTTGGTTGGTTCAGCCCTTCGGTGATATTAAGGAATCGAGTTCTTTCTGTCTGTTCTTCGTCATACATGGGTTTGTTCTCGCGCCCTGACTGCCTGACTTCCAGGCGTCACACTGCCTTCCAAAGTCAGAGAGAAAGGAGAACATTAATTCCATTGCATGTATTTATATCCACAGGGAAAATCTTTCCCGTCCACCCCGCGGAAGATAGCGTTAGTCCTCTTTTAGACATGCATCTCATGCTCATGTCTGAAGCAGGCGGTGGTGAAAGCAATGGGATTATCCTTGGCTCTGACCAATCGTGAAGCCGGTCTGTGCATCTGGGGCGGGAACTGGCCTCCACCAAATCATGGCATCAGGGCTTCGTTTTCAGGATAGGAGGGGTCCTGCCTGCTGGCTGGGCGGCCAAGCATGTCCACGTGCTGGTGCCCTGGTGCGGGCTGGAGATGGGACCCTCACCTGGCTGTGGCCTCATCTTTCCCACTCATCCTTTCCCAGCTCACGTTTTGACTTTTTCTGTTGACTGTCATCCTTACTGATGTTCCAAGATCCATTCTTCTTTAAGAAGCCCCTTTAGCCCTTCTTTTAGGGTAGGCATGCTAGCAGCAAATTCTTAGTGTTGCTTTTCTGAGACTGTCATGATCCCCCCTTGCTCCTGAAGGACATTTTTGCCAGATGAAGATCTCTCTCTCTCTCTCTCTCTCTCTCTCTCTCTCTCTCTCTCTCTCTCTCTCTCTCTCTCTCCCCACAGTTATTTTCTTTCAATGTTGTGGAAATGCCTGCTGGATTCTTTGCTTTGAGATGAGAAATCTTTTGTCATTCTAATTGTGTTCCCCTAAAGGTAAGGTGTTACTTCTCTCTGGCTGCTTTACAGTTTCTAGTAGAGGGATGTAGAAGTCTCCAGCGCTGCTGTGGGCTCGCCTATTTCTTCTTAGGGCTCTATCAGCTTTTGCCTCCTGTATTTTGATGATGTGCTGTTAGGTGCACGCACATTCAAGATCATTGCGTCTTCTTGGAATGTTGACCCCTTTATCATTATGTAATGCCCCCTCTTCATCCTTGATAACTTTTCTTGCTCTGGTGTGATTATTGATATGTTAATAGTCAGATCGCCGTATTTGTTACTGTCTTCTCTTTGAAGTTTCTGTTATCACATCCTCAAGCTCAGAGATTCTCTCTTCAGCTGTGTCCAGTCTTCTAATAAGCCCTCAGTGTCATCTTCATTTCTGTTACCATTTTTTCTCTTTTATTCTGGACTTCCTTTTTGATTCTTTCTTCGAATTCCTCTCTGTGTGCTTACACTACCCATCTGTTTTTGAATGTCATCTACTTTTTCCATTAATTCCTTGGTATATTAACCACGGTAGTGCTAATTCATGGTCTCAGAATTCCAACATCCCTGCCATAGCTGACCCTGGCTCTGATACTTGTTAAGTTTCTCCAAAGTGTGCGTTTTGCCTTTGAGTATGTCTTGTGATTTTTGTTGACTGGTGGACATGGCGTGCTGGGCAGAAGGAACGGTGGTCACCAGCTCAGGAGTGCGGTGGTGCGGTTGCGGGGAGGCTCCTGCGGCCCCGTGCGGACCCCAGGCTCTTGGTGAGCCTGAGGGATGGGCTGTGGACTTCGTTGGTGCTTCTCAGTTTTGTTTTGTTTTGTTCCCCCTTAAATGGGACAAGATGGCTGGAGGCAGCTGGAGTTGGGCGTTTCCATCCCACCAGATCCGTTGACTCTGGTGAGATGGTTTCTGCCTCAGGTAGCCTTGTGAAGAAGCACAGAATATTCTGCCATTTAAAAAGAAAAACGGTTCCTTTGCCCCTCTTCCTACTGGAGGCACCAGGAGATTTTTCCTGATGTTCCCTGTGAAGACCTGAGAGAGCTCCTGGATGTGAAAATTGAAGAAAGCCTGGTCCCTGCAGGGGACTCTGCCCCAGGGACATGTGACTGCATCTGTTGTCTGTCTGTCTGAGGAGGCCGCGCTCAGCTTGTCACCAGATCTGTGAAGAACTGTTAATTTCTCAGTTTGTTCAGCTTTTCCATGTTACGACAGAGTGGCAGCTCCTACGCTCCCCGCATGGCAGACCAGAAACCGGAAGTGCCCAAAGTGCTCTTTAATTTAATCTTGAATTTTATAAAACTCAATTAAAAACTCCTAATTGTTTGGAATTGAAAATACAACCAAAACATAGTCATTTATTAGCTGGAGGTCAGAAGTCAAGACTCGAAATGTGGCTTTTTAAGACGTGCTGTAAGATGAGTAGGAGTCCCCCTGCGGTTTCCCGTACACTGCAGGCCACCAAGAAGGGCAGGGTGAGCCGCTGGGGTGCTTCGGAAAATGACTGACAGCATTCATCATCACACATCGTTGGAACTTGGGGTCCAGAGTCCCTAGAGAGAGGTGCTGCCTCTTGTTCCACTGGCTGGTGGGAGCACAGTTTTCTCAGCAAGTTAAACTGGAAGTGACGCGTGTTAGGTGTGGCGTCCTCACGGCGCCGGGCATCCCCGGGGCTGGACGGCGCTCCCCGGAAGAGGCCGCGAGTGCTCTGAGCCTGTCTGTGGCGTGTCAGGGGCGTGACGCTGGGAGAACCTGGAAACGTTCCAGTTCAGAGACCTGGGGCCGAGTTTGGCAGCGGCCTCTGAGCGTGTGGTGACATCGCGGCCGGCTCCCGTCCGTCCCGCCTGGCCCTGACCCCGGCTCGTGTTTCTCTTGTACTTGAGACACCGGCCTGGGAGGTGCCGCTCCTGCTGGCGGCCGCCTCCCCCGGCCCTGGCGCTGTGGACGGTCTCTGCAAATAGATTCGTTGCTGTGACACACTCATCCGGTCACTGGGATACTGGCCGGGCGCTAATTGTACGGGGAGGCCCAGAAGGGAGACGCGGCCCCGGCCCGCAGAGGGGACGGCAGCTCCTGTGAGGGCCGGCGCGGGGAGGCCGGCGGCGCCGAGGCGGGTGCAGTCAGCGCGTGTGCTGGCACCTGCGGGGCTCAGAGCACCTGCGGGCAGAGGGCCACGGTGACGCGCAGGGCCGGGCCCTCGGCTCCTCCCTGCCCTAGAGCCTGGTTTTTAAAAGACAGAGTTGCGGGGACTGATACAGAGAGATTCGCGCTTAGAGAAGCCGTCCCGGCCACCAGCGGGGTGGGGGCGCCGTGGTGGCCGCTGTGAGATGCCGTCCCTGGAGCTAAGGAGCCAGGAGATGGAGCCAAGGGAGGCTTCGAGAGCCTGAGGGGGAAGTGGGGCCGAGGGTGACGGCCTGGAGCCGTGGAAGCTTCTTTCTGTTCAGAGGCCCGTTTCTCAGAGAAGTGCGATAATCTCGTAGACAGAAGAGTTCTGAGTCCCCTCAAAGCCTCGACTCGCTACCGGGTGGCTCTGTGGCCAACGGCCATGAAAACAAGGACGTGTTGTTAGTAGACATTTAGCTCAGGGTTTGGAACTCCGACTATGAACAGAATAAGTAGGACACATCTTTTGACCAAGGAGCCGAGTTTGAACAGAAGCCCTGCTCTTCGCTGACCGAGCAAGGCGGCAAACGGCACTGCAGCACGTCGCCACGCGGTAACGGCGTTGGATAAGTGACTGGAACTGGCTGACATTTTAAATGATGCGGACGGACACGCGGGCCCGAGGGCCGGCAGCTGCACGCTCTCAGGGAGTCACTCACACTCACTGCGGGACGCGCGTGCCGTACGGGTTGACGGCCACTCGCAGCTTAGCCATAGTTCTGCGGGTAATACTGACTGCATATGTGATGGCAGTGACCAGTGTTTGCACATCATCGTCATTGTGTGTCGCTCCCTCCTTCCACCTGCCTAACTGCAGCCCGGCCACCCAGACGCCACACATCCGTGTGTGTTACCCACGTGTTTCACACGTCAGTGTGGCCGTACATTTATTAAGATTGGGGGCAGACCAGAATAATGGTTTTCAGTAAGATGTTTCTTTTGTTTTAAAAATATTTTGAGAGAGAAATAGAAGTCTGATTTTTTATAAATGTTTTATTATTATTATTATTAGTTACAGATGTACAAAACTATGCAATAGTTATCTTTTTCACCCCTTACAAAGTGACTCCCCCTTGCCCCCCCACTCCCGATATCGTACATAGCTATTACAATTCCATTGACTCCATCCCCACATTATATCCACATCCCATGACTATATATGTGTTAAATTATAGTCAGCATCTAATATTAATCAGCGGCAGCTTCAGGTGTACAGTGCAGTGGTCAGGCCACTACACCGTCCATGAAGTGGTCTCCCTGACAAGACATGAGTCCTTCTGATCCCCTAAAAAATATTTACAATACTATTGATTATATTCCCCAAACTGACTCTTCTATCCCTGCGGCAATATAGTAGTTACCAGTTTATGTTGCCTCGTCCCTTCCCCTTCTCCCTCATGCCCACCCCCGTCCCATCTAGCAATCAGCAGTTTTTCCTTTGTGTCTCTAAGACTATTTCTGTGTATTTTGCTCATTTATTCAGTTCTTTAGATTCCACACATAAGTGAGATCATATGGTATTCGTCTTTCTCTGACTGATTTATTTCACTTAACATAATGTTCTCTAGGTCCGTCCATATCGTTGCAAATGGTACGATTTCATTCTTCTTTATAGCGGAGTAATACTCCATTGTGTAAATGTACCACAGTTTCTTAATCCCGTCATCTACTGATGGGCATTTCGGTTGTTTCCAAGTCTTGGCTATTGTAAATAGCGCTGCAATGAACATAGGGGTGCATATACTTTTTGAATTAGTGTCTTGGGTTTTTCAGGATAAATACCTAGGAGTGGAATTGCTGGGTCATACGGCAGTTCCATTTCCAGTTCTTTGAGATACCTCCATACTGACTTCCATAATGGCTACACCAATCTGCAGTCCCACCAACAGTGCAACAGGGTCCCCTTTTCCCCACAGCCCCGCCAGCACTTGTTGTTTGTTGATTTGTTGATGATAGCCATTCTGACTGGGGTGAGGTGGTATCTCATGGTGGTTTTTATTTGCGTTTCTCTAATGATGAGTGAAGTTGAACATTTTTTCATATGCCTGCTGGCCTTCTGTATGTCCTCTTTAGAGAAATGTCTCTTCATATCTTCTGCCCAATTTTTAATTGGGTTGTTTGTTTTTTTGGTGTTGAGTTGCATGAGTGTTTTATAAATTTTGGATATTAACCCCTTATCAGATATATCATTGATAAATATGCAGATGACATGATACTATATAGAGAGAACCCCAAAGACTCCACCAAAAAACTGTTGGAGCTGATAGACAAATTCAGTAAGATAGCAGGATACAAAATCAATGTTCAGAAATCAGTTACATTTGCATATACCAATAATAAACTAATGGAAAGAGAAATTAAGAAAATTATCCCATTTACAATTGCTTCAAGAAATATAAAATACCTAGGAATAAATTTAACCAAAGAAGTAAAAGATCTGTACTCAGAAAATTATGAGACACTGCAGAAAGAAATAAAAGAAGATACAAATAAATGGAAACACCTACCATGCTCATGGATAGGAAGAATTAATATAGTGAAAATGTCCATACTGCCTAAAGCAATATATAGATTCAATGCAATTCCTATCAAACTACCACAGGCATTTTTCACAGAAATAGAAAATATGATCGTAAAATTTATATGGAACCATAAAAGACCCCGAATAGCCTCGGCAATCCTGAGAAATAAGAACAAAGTAGGGGGTATCACGCTACCAGACATCAAAACATACTACAAGGCTACAGTAATCAAAACAGTATGGTACTGGCCTAAAAACAGGCACATCGATCAGTGGAACAGAACAGAGACCCCAGAAATAAATCCATGTATGTACGGACAGTTAATCTATGACAATGGAAGCAAGAATTTACACTGGAGTAAAGATAGTCTATTTAATAAATGGTCCTGGGAAAATTGGACTGACACTTTTAAATGTTTTAAAAATATATGTTTTGAAATCCAAATCAGCAACCTGACCTTAATCAGGACTTTTGTTTGAACCCTCAAAAAAGTAAAAAGCTTCCAACATGAAATTGTCTTATGTAGTATATTATCTAGTGTATTACAGTCTATTATGTAGTGGGTTTTCCAGGATATTGTACAGAGTATTATAGGATGTAATCTATAGCAGGTTCTGTCCCGGGGGCCTCAGGGAGCCACATTTTATCCCTCTCTTCAGACGTTTAGTAGCATGCGTGTTTTGGAAATGCCAGGGAGATGAGGTCCTTATCCCCTCTGTGCCTTCTCTGCTAGCTTTTCCGCATCAACTTTACATCTAAACAGAGGCCCCGGAGGTTGGCCTTGGGCATCTTAAACTTTCCGTTCACACTCGCTTCCTAAGTGCCCCTCCAGCACCGTGGCTTTAAATTCCATCTGGAAAGTAATGGCATTCAGGTTTATCCTCCGCCTGAGCCAGTCTTCATATCCTCTTGGATGTCGCCACCCCCACTCGCATGTCTAATTGGCATTTTAAAATGTCTAAAAGTGACCTCATCTGCCCAAGGCCAGACTCCCTCCTATCAGCCGGCGGTAACTCCGTCTGTCCAGTTGCTCAGGCCAAAACCACCGCAGTAATTGACTCATTTCTTCTTATGTAGCTTACCTGATTCATCAGCAATTCCTGTTAGTTCCAAAATATGTTCAGAGCTCAAGAACTCGTCACCATGGTGGCAGCACGCTGTCGTCTCTTGCCTGGATCGCTGTAAAAATGTGCTGACTCGTGTCCCCTCGCCTCCTGCTCTCAGCACAGCAGCCAGAGGCCTGTCAGAGCCTCACAGTCTGTCACTTCTCCTCTCACGGTCCTGAGCCGAGCTGCAGCCTCACGTGTCCAAGGAGCCTGGAGCAGCTCAGCATCTGCTTCCTGTCCCCGGCCCCGAACGCCGGCCGCCTCTGGGTTTGGCTCGCAGGTCACAGGTCGCAGGCTCACTGTGAGCCCCGGGCAAGTTAACCTTTGTCCCTGGCTCTGCCCAACGTCTTCCTCGCCTTTGTTTTCTTTCCGACGCTATCACTACCCAGCCTACCGTAAATTAAACTTCACGTGTCTGGCTAATTATCTGTGCCTCCACTGAGTGCAAGCATCATGAACGCAGGGATTCTTTCTGTTTTGTTCACCTTTTTGTCCCCGGTGCCTGCACATTGTAGGCATTCAATAAATATATAAGAGCAAACGAAGCAGCTCTGGAAAGAACACAAACTTGTAAAGAGCTTGGAGAGTTTGGAGTGAATATGTTAGGCCATTATTTTTTTATCTACTTGCTACGCTGGGCACATTGGTGCCACGGTGCCAGCCGCTTGAAGGTCAGATGGCCAAATGGGGTGAATTCACATGCTCAGAAGCATAGAAGTTGATTCGCAGCCACAACGAGAACTGGAAATTTAGTTTAGACGGATATCCACTTCGGAGCACAAAGCGGTGTCACGAGCACACGCTCCAGAGACGCGCAGCAGCTGTGCGAGCGGGCCAGGCGGACGCAGCGCACACGCGGCGCCCTGGACACGGGAAGTCCAGACCCGGGTCTGCGGCTGTCAGGGCGCCTCGTGATCTGTGCCGTGTGCCCTGACTCCTCCTCAGGGACATTTCGGTTACTTCCTTTTGTCGGCAGGCAACCCAGGACATGGAGTCCCCCGGGAGCCTCATGGCAGCGATGACGCGTTTAGGCAGCTCCGTCATGTTCTCCCTCGAGCCTGCAAGGTGCCAGGACCGCATCGGGCGGCGGCCGCGGCCGGCACATTCCGGGGCGACCCCGTCCTTCCCTGGAGCCCTAGGGAAGGAAGCCCCTCCTGTTTGCTGTTTTAATCTCTCAGCTTGGAATGTGAAAACTGTTCAACCCTTTCGAGCAGCGCTGACCCAGGGGCCACACTCCTGCCCTTCGTGCACCAGGGCAGTGACCTGGCGAGTGACACGGCCGCACAGGGCTGCTTGTCCCACACCAGGGAGGACATGCCACTTCCCACGGGTGGCCCAGCTGGCACACGGGAACCCCGAACACGCGGGGACCGCGCCGAGAAGTGAAATGAGCAGCAGCAGGCAGAGCGCGTGTCCGCCCCGGGCCTGTGTCCGTCTGGGGCCGCGTCCGTATGGGGCCCGCGTCCGCCCCGGGCCCGCGTCCGTCCCGGGCCTGCGTCTGCCCGGGGCCCGCATCCGTCTGGAGCCCGCGTCCGTCTGGGGCCCGCGTCTGCCCCAGGCCCGCGTCCGTCTGGGGCCCGCGTCTGCCCCGGGCCCGCGTCTGTCTGGGGCCCGCGTCTGCCCCGGGCCCGCGTCCGTCTGGGGCCCGCGTCTGCCCCGGGCCCGCGTCCGTCTGGGGCCTGTGTCTGCCCCGGGCCTGCGTCTGCCCCAGGCCCGCGTCCGTCCGGGGCCCGCGTCCGCCCGGGGCCCGCGTCCGCCTGGGGCCCGCGTCCGCCCCGGGCCCGCGTCCTTCTGGGGCCCGCGTCCGCCCCGGGCCTGCGTCCGTCTGGGGCCCGCGTCCGTCTGGGGCCCGCGTCCGCCCGGGGCCCGCGTCCGCCCCGGGCCCGCGTCCGCCCCGGGCCCGCGTCCGTCTGGGGCCCGCGTCCGTCCGGGGCCCGCGTCCGTCTGGGGCCCGCGTCCGCCCCGGGCCCGCGTCCGTCTGGGGCCCGCGTCCGCCCCGGGCCCGCGTCCGTCTGGGGCCCGCGTCCGTCTGGGGCCCGCGTCCGCCCGGGGCCCGCGTCCGCCCCGGGCCCGCGTCCGTCTGGGGCCCGCGTCCGCCCCGGGCCCGCGTCCGTCTGGGGCCCGCGTCCGCCCCGGGCCCGCGTCCGTCTGGGGCCCGCGTCCGCCCCGGGCCCGCGTCCGTCTCGGGCCCGCGTCTGCCCCAGGCCCGCGTCCGTCTGGGGCCCGCGTCCGTCTGTGGCCTGCGTGCGCCTGTGGCCCGCGTGCGCCCCGGGCCCGTGTCCGCCCCGGGCCCGCGTCCGCCTCGCCCGCAGCTGGAGCCACCCCGGCGCCAGCGCTCGCTGACACTGCGGGAGGCGAGTCCTTTCCTCCCGGCCGGCCAGCGCTGTGCTTCCAGCCTCCGGCCCGTGCCGCCTCAGCACGCGCGCTCGCCCGCTCAGGGAAGTCCGGCCCTAAGGGAAGCAGGGAGGGCTGAAAGGGAAGCAGCCCTTGGAGGGTCGGATGGGAAGTGCCAGGGGCGGAGCTGGCCTCTGCGGAGCGGAAACGAGGAAGAGGCGAGCGCAGAGATGGGGGCGAGGAGAGAGCCCAGGCCTCAGCCTCGCCCTCCCTTCCCCAGACACAGCGCCGTTCCTGCCGCCCCACTGCCAGCCGGACGGCGGAGGGCAGGGACCCCCCGAAAGGCCGCTCCGCAGGCTCCCGCTGTCTGACTCCGACTCCGAGGGACTTGCCGCCCCTCAGGGCCTCGCTCTCCTCGCTTGTTGAGCGGGAGCGGCAGGACCGTGTGTTACCGGGGCTCGTGTGACAGCCCCCCTGTGACTGGAGGCAGAGCGCACACGTAGCCGGCGTCATTTGTGCCAGTGTCCGAGCTCTGTGTCCAGAAAACGCCGTTCCCGTCATGCATGCCCCACGTAGCTCTCACGTGGCAGCATCCATGGACACCGCACGTGTGCTGCTTTGTGCGGGCTGCTGCGGGGACACCAAGATGAAGACTGCCTGCCGTCAGATTGCCACGGAGGGCTTGGTGGCCGGCGCGATGGCCGGCGGGGCTGTAAGAGACGCGTGACAGGCACCCGGACGCGAAGCGGAGAGTTCCTCCAACACGGCGACGTTACCTATACCTGACACGGAGAAAATCCGTTCCAGTCAGGGATCAGCTGGAGCAAACATGAGAGCTGAAGCGTGTTTACCGGGGCGGCGGGAAGCGGCCTGTCGGGTGAAGGGGCGTCTCGCCTGCCTGGCCCAGGACCGGGCGCCCCGCTTCCCACCGCTCGGCCCGGTGCTGCGTACCCACTGGGCTCACGTGCTCGGGTCCTTCTGGAGCCCTGCTTCTGCAGTCACCCAAGAGCACCCCCAGGTCGCCCGTCGTCCCCCACATCGGAGTCCCCATGAGGCTTTGCGTAGCCGCCCTGTCCCCTGAGGCCCAGCGCGTGAGACTGAGACATGTTCTGCGGAGCCGTCTGGAGGCAGCTCGGGGCCCGGTGCTGTGGCTGAGCACCCCACTTCGCGCAGGGTCCCATAAGTGCCCGCATTCCCTTGGACGTCGGGACGCAGGTTTAAGCTAGCAGCTGTGTCACGGAAGAGCAGGTGGCTTTGCAGGTCATCGGGGCCAGGAAGCAGGTCCCCCCAGGGCAGTGTGAGCCCCGATTCACCGTCGCGGGCGTCCCCGTTTCTCACCCCGCCCCTGAGCCCGGCAAAGTGAGTCCCCGCAGGAATGCAGTGCTCTGCGTGTACGATCTGTGTAGTCTGTGTACGATCTGAATTCCCCAATACGTGGCAAAACGTTGAGCAGCTAGCTGGCGGCTCAAACTGCGTCTTTGAAGTACATTTGGCCTGTGCTTTTGTCTTACATGAGTCGACTGCAGTGAGGAAAACTGGAGATTTCATTTTCTCCTAAATGGGCTCATTTGCATTTCTCCTCAATGGTGGCTGTCAGTGGATTTTCCTGCCGGCAGTGCTTCCAATGCCTCACCTTGTCAAGGAGTCAGTAGGTGCGTAAGGCTCGCTGCCATGTCCATCCACGAGTCCAGGTGGCAGTGCTCAAAGCCATGACAGGCAGTTCTAAGTAGCATTTAAGTGGGACCTCCAACTCGTCTCCTTGAAAACAGTTGTCCATTCCTTCCTCCGGGATTGTTGTCGCAGTGAGTGGCATCAGCAGGTTCCCTGAGTGTGCCCAGGTGACAGAGGGCACACCGACTTAAGGCTGTGTCTCCTTTGTCACCACCTAGCAGTGCCCTGTGCCACTGCAGACTGCTCGCCCCGGCCCCAGCAAACTCTTGTCTCAAACCAACGGGACCCCTGGACAAACTGGGTGCAAACCCAGAGACACTCAAGCAAATGTGGCAGAATTTAAAGTTAGAGCCCCGGTGCGCCCTGCGGAGCCCCACCTTTTAAGGCGGGACGTGGCAGCAGGAGGCCCCATCCCCGGAGGACACAGCTTGTCTGCCCAGCAGGAAACACCTGCCCCCCGGGCGAGCCTCTGCTGTGTCCCAGCCTCATCTCTTGCCTGCAGAGCGCTTCGGATGGTGTGTGCTGGCCAGCAGGCTGCAGTCTAACTTCAGACTGTCCAACGGTTACTCAATTAGTTCCGCTGTGTCTACTGTGCTGACTTTTTACCAGAGAGCCACTGTCGGTCCCTAGAGACCAGAGCCCTCGTACTTCGTGTCCATGAAGTCTGGGCTTAAGGTCGCGCCTTCAATATTTGATGAAAGGACAGCCTGAGGTAGGCTGCGAGGAGAAATACCTCTGTTTTTCTGTTTTTCGTATGAGCCAGTTACTCACGTCAGTATCTGTGTGCTCCATTTTATGTTATTCCTCTAAGCTCCTAGGTAATAGCAGCTCACCTTGCTTCTTTAAAGTGAAAGGAGGGACACTTAAAAGATCGTTTTGAGAATTTTTAAATACAAGTTAATGATGGAAATGGTCTGTCTCGATCACATGTGTTTGTCAAAGCTCATAGAACTGGACGCCAAAGTGGTGAATTTTGCAATGTGAAAATTATTCCTTTGTTAAGTACAGGTAAGACAGACAGCTGAGGGCCGGCCGAGGGGCGCGGTGGCTAACTGGCTTGGGAAGCCAGCGGCCCCGGTTCGGGTCCCACATGTGAGGGCCAGTGACACTGCCCTCAAAAAAGAAAAAAAAGACAAAAAAGTCAAAAGAAAAAGAAAAAAGACAGCTGAAAAGAGGAAGCATGTGTTCTAGATTTAAATGCTTTGTTTGTTTTATGGTCTATATACAAATTTCCTTCCTACCCTCACCCTATTCTTGGCGCGCGCATCCCGCCCACACCCCACAGTGAGCCCCCCTGCGTGTCACATGATCCCCCCTCGAGCACAGCTTCCCGGACTGGGCGTGGGCACCTGGCTTCGGAGCCATGAAAGACCGAAGCCGTGAGTGCTCGCAGACTGGGGTCAGTGTCTAGATGTGCTCCCCAAAAGCCGTGGGCAAGTGAGAGTTTGGGGAGCTGCAAAACCAAAGAAGCCTGAATTGAGGAAGGAAGCTGGCTGAGCGCCTCGGAGAGGCGGCGGCTCCCGGGAGAGAGAGCAGTGGCCCTGGTGACGGGGCCTTGTCCCAGGGGCTGGCCGGGCTGCCCCTGTAGATTCACTGGTACTGCAGGCAGCCGCGCGAGTGCGGTTTTCACATGCAGAGCAGGAAAACCACCCGCTGACTTCCAAGTTTAGGCAAGCACCCAGTTTTTGATAGCATCACCGCTTTTATCCCTAAAATGCATGTCTCTAGTATTGGGGAAAAGAAATGGGATTTTACAGAAGCCTGAGCTATTTATGTCAGCTGTTTTCATCTGGAAATTTCAGGCGTTTTTTTTGTTTTTGTTTTTAAATCGGGTACCTTCTAAGTAAGGATTTGGCATTTTCCTTGGTCTTTTTTTCCTTCCTAGAAAGTAATTTACAGGCAGAAAGGTAAAGTAGAGCCCTAACTGAGTCCGGCCCCTTCTAGTCATGACAGCATCCTCGTTGTGAGGAAGCCGTTTTACTCGGCTTTCACACTGAATTTTTGATGACTGACACATTTTTTTTTTTCAGCGGAGCCATCCTGCCAGCGGCAGCTCAGCTCGGGCTGGGCATCGAACCGCCGTTGCTCAGAGCTCAGCTCGCACTCTTGAGCGAGCTCTTAGCCAGCTGAGCCACTCGGCCGGCCCTGATACATTTTTTTAAAGGAAGATTTTGAAAAACAACCTGGGGGATATCTGAGAAAACAAATGGAGGACCAGTTGAAAATACAAAATTTACTGGGCTTGGGAGTGCGGAGGGGTGCGGGTTGCTGGAGGAACTATTTGAAAAACTAAAATCCAGCAAATCAATCAAAACAAACAATTCCTGAACGAAAAGCTGTGGTAAACGGTCACGAGCGTTTAACATTCTCCAGGTGACACGTCAAGTCACTTGCTATTTCTGCGGGTTATTGACAGCCGAGGAATGTGAATGTAGAAATCTGGACAATTTAAACACAGAGAATAATTCAATAATGTGGACATGTGGGCCGGATTAGGAGGGCGCCCTCTCGGCTCGCTGAGGCAGGGGCTCAGTGACACCTAATTAGTGCCTGTAGTTAAACCGTGGCCTTCACTGTTTTCAGAATCACTTTTTTTAAAAGTTCAGAGTGATCGTTTAAGAAATATACCTGCCAACAGCTTTTAAATTAGGTCTGTCCGCAGACCTGTCTGTGTGCTTGCTGCCCGGGCCTGTCACCCCACCGCTCTCCGCTCAGTAGATGGTCCTGGGCACTGGGACCCGACACTGCTTCACATGCTACCTGTGAGCTCGGACGTGGCCACGGTGCACTTTGGGAAGGTAACGCGTCTGCAGGAGGGGCAGGCAGGTTTGGGGTGGCAGGCTGCCTAGTCACTGATGTGACGCATGGCGATGCCCTGACCATGGGACAGGGGGCGGGGGACCAGAGACGCTTTGGAGTCAGAGCCTTGCCGAATGGAGTGACCCTCCGGATGTGGTGAGGAGAAGATGGGACAGTTCCATTGTAATAGGGGGGTGCAGATCAAAGGAGACATGCGTTCACACAGCTTGAAGTGCGTTCGGGCCATCCAGGTGACACTGGCTGCCTCTGCTTAGGAGGTAGGTGGCTCCTGGTGCAGACAGTGAGGGCAGTCAGGGCTCTGACCGGGGACTCAGTCACAGAGCAGAGGAGATGCTGGAGGGACGTGAGGGGGCAGGTGTGAGAGCTGCAGCAGCTCGGGGTGCAGAAAGAAAGGGCAGGACGAAGTGGGGTCCCACCCCCGGGTCTCTGAGGCCAGCGTGGAGGCGGGAGGCAGAAGCCGCCCCGTCTGTGGTCCAGCGGTGGCCGGGCTCAAGGCCACGCGCCGTCTCTGTGGGACCCTGTGGGGCCGAGCTCTCCCTCTCCCTGCCTCTCGCGTCACCCGCCAGCCTCGCGTGGTCACTGCCGTGTCCCGGGTCAGCCAGGTGGGCGAGTGCAGCTGAGGAAACCGGTGGTCATTCCTTCTAACCTCCATAGGTGTGTTTTCCCCAAAAGGAGAGAATTGAAGTCAGTATCAAAATGCTCACGCAAACCAGAAATGTAATTGTAGTCAGGGTTCAAAGGTCACCTTAAACAATACAGTTCCCTGTAATAAAACAACTTCCTGGGAGATTGTGTGTGTGACTGAGGCTGTGCGTGTGTGTGTGTGTGTGTGAGAGAGAGAGAGAGAGAGAGAGAGAGAGAGGGAATTTCATCTCAGACTACAGGCTGAAGCTGCCAGCAGCAAGCATTCTCAGCATCATTTGGATGAGATGTGGCCACTTTTACCATGTTATTGGAATCTTCTACATGATCTCAGGGCGCTGAGCGTGAAAGTAAGAGTGGAAGGTCGGTGGTCCTTGTCAGAGATGTCATTCCACACACTTTTCTGTTTACCTGTCACCATTCACAGTCCAGTTTGTGTGCAGACTGCATTTAAGCAGTTCAGACTTCGGTTTCGTAAGCCTTACTGTGGAGACAGAGAAGGCACCGTCTCTGAACGGTCCTGTAGCCCAACATGAAAAGAACACCAATAACAACAACAGGTCCCGAGACCGTTGCCTTGTCTCCCATGCGAGGGCTGTCGCTCTGGCTTTGACCTGTCTCGGAGAGAGACAGTCTTGCAGGAATCAGGGTCAACGTGTCTGTCCACAAAAACGAGATTGATGTGGGCTCTTTAGAGTTTATTTTTTAATTAATTGAATTTATTGTATCCAAATTAGTCTCCACACTTCTCTAGTACAGTCTGTGCTGTGTTAATAACACTTATGAATCTAGCATCTCACACAGAAAAAGTGTAATGAAGACAGATTGCTAGACCAACCCACAGATTTCACAAAAATAAATCAAAAACTGTATCCATAAATAACATTAAAATATTAAAGTCCTGTAACTTGTTTTTTAACTTGTCATTTCTGCTTTTATGACTATCATTGGGAAACACAATGATATTTAATTTGGTCTAGTAGTTTCCAGGATTTTTTTGAACTAATATGAAGGTTTACAGATGGGGTTTTCTAATTCTCTGTCAACTTAGATGATCCACTATTGGCGATTTCAAACTCTCTGCTTAAAGGAATAAATGTAATGAAAGTCTTGTAACGGAAACCACAGATGTCTAGCCAACTTACTTTTTCGACTACCGTAGCCTTTTCAAAGCTGGCACTGTTTATGTTGCTGTTCAGAGGCTGGATCTCAGAACAGTTAGTTGTGTGTGCCCGTTTATACTAAGGTGCAAATGTATGCTTTTACTTCTTATTTCTATAGGGATTTTAATCTGAAATCTTTCCAGCTGTCTGACTGGCGTTTTCTCCAGGGCAGCTTTGAAGCTCCCTGACCTAGACGTTTCTATAAATAAGACTGTCTTTGGAAAGCCGAAGGGAACAAGTCAGGTTGAGGATAAGAAAGACCTGACATCGGTGGGCGCGTGGCCCCTTTGAAGCCCGGGGGCTCCCCCGCAGGAAGAGGGGCGCAGAGCACACCATGTCTGTGGGCAGTGCCTCCGAGACCCGTCACCGGTTCCTCGGTCTGAGGAGCCTTCTTCCCACGTCCTCGTCCAAAACCAAGTCCCTTCCCCAAACAGGAGTCAGACTGTAGAGGAATCTTGTTTACGGTAGGAGTGTCATTAAAAATCACTTTGTGATTTCTCCTTTTCAGACATGAAAGTTATGTCTTTGGCATTGGCTCTAGATAAATGTCCATCTAAGCCCATGTCTCTGCCTCTGGGTCCACATCAGAGCTTGCAGCTGTTTTGTTTTTATTTTCTGTTTTTTTCTAGTGTCAACTATAATTCCATGTAGTTGATGTGAAGTAAACGTTAGTTATGCTATAGTCTGGGATGGAAGTCCGTGCCTGGAAATGCGGCGAACGCTGAGTTGCGTGCGTGCTGTTCTCACGGAGCAGCTGTGGGATGCAGGGGGCACACAGGACAGCGCCGTGGGCGCTGGGGGCCAGGCTGGTCCCCGGCCACCACCCGCCAGGTCTGTGCTTCTCTGCCGCTTACAGCGCCAGACCTCATGACTTTCATCTCCGAAACGGACATAATGTTTCCCTGATAAGATGTTCAGAGGATTGAAGAAAACTGTTCACAAAGTGCCCAGCAAGGCACGGGCTTAGTCAGTCTCACCTGTTTCCCTACCTTCCCTTGGGCCGTAAGCTCACAGTTGGTTTTGGCCACTGAGGTTCCCGGCCTCGCTTCCAGCTGTGGGAGTGGAAGTGGGTGTCTCCCATCGAGGAGGCAGGGCCGGGCTCGGCCTTCTAAGGACCAGGTCGCAGGCAGACGGGCCCTTTTAACCATTCCGGGCGCCTCGCTTCTCCGCAGCTGAGTGTCTCACAAAGAAGAATGAGACGTAATGAGGAAGCGGTGTCCGCACAGAAATACGTAGCACCGGCCACAGAAAGCGCCTGACGGTGGGTCGCAGCCGAGGTGGGTCCTCACGCTGGGAAGTGTGCTGGGAATTACCCGCGTGGATGCCACTTACCATTTTTTCCCGTGTGGGGTCTCGGTACAAGCGTGTGCATTTTATACTTCTGTTATTGCAGTAATATGACTCCAAAAAAGATGGTGAAAATTTGGACTTGAGGTTTTAAATATTCTTATTATATAATAACGTACAGCCTGTTTCTGTGACTTGTGCCAGCCTGTCTCAGGCTAAACAAGGCCTCGGGACTGAAGGGCATCTCAGGTGAAGGCTCTAAAAATGTATGGTGCTCTGTATTTTTATTTAGGACAGGGTATGATATTCTTTTGAAATCTTCCCTTCACACAAATGTATTCTCTTCAGTTTATTCATAGACTTTTTATTGCAAATCTCTATTTGGGCTGCGTTGCCTTCCAAGAATAGAAATAAGACATAATAATGGCTGACACAGCAAAAGTCACTCTTTCTATCATTATAATAATAATGAAAATAGATAACATTATAGAGTTCTTAATATGTGCTAAGTATTTTGCTGAGTAGATTATAAGCTTTATTGTATATATAAACTCAAAACAACTATATAAATGATGGATAAAGAGGGTAAATAACTCCCAGGAATAGTGAATGGTGGCTCAAAAATTCACCCAAATGCGACAAGGACCCCGTGGGTGACATTTTTCTCAGCGCTCCTTGGGTGTCTCAGTCTTACTACTGCATTATTTCTGGACTTCCTCCATCTTTGCAGTTTCTGTTCATTTCTTGTACTTAATCTGTTCTGCTCTAAACCCAAAGGGCCTTCTCCTCAGTGACAGAGACATTGCTTCTCATAAAATGCCTCAAAATCACTTTTGATTCTTTTGTTTTTCATAGTGGAATGATTACTTAAAAGCTTTTCATAAAAGAAAAACATGTCTTGAAATAAATTTGATTACAGATCAAGAAGCATCTTAGCCTTCTTGTTAGAACATTTTAATGCTCAGTGGACATAAACTCGCGGATCTCTTAGGAGTTGCCTGTCAGCTCTCAGTAGAAGTGATTCCTCCAGGGACAAGGTGTGATGCCCACCTTTTATGTCAGCAAGTTATGTCAGCTCTTCAAAGTTGTGGAGAATTGTCAGCAAGGCCTCAAATAGTAAAATTAGGGAAAAAAATGGAGACGCGCATGAGTAGGGAAGTTCCAATCTATGTCGAACTGCATTCCCAACTAGTTACCTAGATTAAATTCACTATAAAGAAAAACTAAGAATAAACTTGCTTCAGTGGTGCTATTTAAAATATTTACAACTTCGGGTAACGTATTGATGCATATGTATTTTATTGTTGCTACCAGTGAATTTTCCAAACTTCACAACAAAAGCCACTGATATTTTCCATAGCGATGTTATCCTGGAGAGGGTAGATTTGCATGAATTCCACCCTCTGGAGAGGGTCTTGTGCTGTGATGGTTTGAGTTAAATATTAGCCAATTCTCCCAAATTATTGTGTGAAATATTTAGAAGTGAATTGCTCAAAGTTCTGGTAATAGATATATTGTATTGTTTTACGGTGTATATCCAAAAGAAACACTGAATGCATTTTTAACTACCCTCTATAGACACATACAAATTTTGATGGTCTTTCTGCCATTTTCCTATATTGTACCAAAATCATTAGAGAATAGCTGGATATCAACATGAAAAATAATGGATTTGGACCCGTACCTCACACCACATGCAAAAGTTCACTAAAAATGGATCAAAGACCTAAATGTAAGAACTAAAACTATAAAACTCTTAGAAGAAACATAGGAGAAAATCTTCATGACACTGAATTTGACTGTGATTTTCTGGATATGACACCAAAAGCACAGGCAACAAAAATAAAAAACAGATAAATTGGAGTTCATCAAAATTAAAACTTTTGGGCCAGCCGAGTGGCATGTTGGTTAAAAGCTGGCTTGGGACGCCAGCAGCCCCGGTTCAGATCCCACCTATGAGGGCCAGTGACACTGCCCTCCACAGCTAACAACAGCTCCACCTGGAGCTGGGCTGCTGTGAGTCCCCGGGGACGGCATAGCTGCGGCCCCTGCTGCAGTGGGCTGCCATAGGCTACAGTGAATGGCCGGCAGCCAGCGTGAGCTGCCAATAGCCACTGTGAGCAGCCATCCAGAGGCCGGCGACCGATCTGCCTCACCCGGGAAGAGCACAATGACGATACCAACATGGGCCAGTGAAGCAACGTCTTCCACAACTAGACTGAAGAACAAAAGGACAGCAATGTGTCTGTTCCCCCTTCCCCGATTCCCTAACACTGTTCCCCTCCCCCAATTCCCCAATAAAATGTTTAAAAAAAAAAATTAAAACTTTTGTACATTAAAGGACACTATCAAGAAAGTAAAAAGATGACTCAGATGGGGGGAAATATTTGCAAATCCTGGTTCTGATAATGGATATACATATTAAGTATATAAGAGGACAACCCCACTCAAAAATGGGCAAAGCCTTGAGCAGAGGCCCAAACACATGTGAAAAGATGCTCAGTATTGCTACCCATTAGAGAAAATACTAATCAAAACCACTCTGAGGTACCAGTTTACCCCATTCCCCCCATTGGTTGTTATACAGTAGTCATGGGGCTATAGAGCATAACGTAAGGATTATAGTCAATAATATTGTAATAACTGAGGATGGTGTTAGGTGGGTACTGGATTTGTCGGGTGATAGATGGGAGGGGATTTGGGGAACAGTGAAGGGAATAAGCGATACAAATTGGCAGTTACAAAATCGTCATAGGAATGTAAAGTACAGCATAGGGAATATGGTCAACAGCATAGCAACACCTCAGTGTAGCCACAGCATGGAGAAGTGTGAGAAGGCGGCCAAACCTCCAGACGAGCCCAAGAGCCCTTCTCGCTCCCGAACAAATCCAAAGGTTGGGAGTGAAACCAGGACTAAATCTTGTTCTGTGATCCTGTGTGAAAAGCAACTCAGCATCAGCTGTTAGAAAGACAACACAGGTTGAGTCTGGTTTGCTGATTCTTCATTCAGATATTGGGGAAATGTAGCTATGGAAACTCACTTCTTACTGGTTCCCAGTGCGAGTGTGGGCACGCGAGCGTGCAGCAGAAAGTGGGGGGCCTGCGGCCTCGGGCGTCCCTCCGGTGGCACGCTGTGTCCTGCGTGTTCGGAGAAGAGCAGAGGCGACACTGGGCCCCGGTGGCCTGGGGCGTCTCAGAGGGTTCTGGGTCATGGGAGCCACATCTCGGTGAGTGGGGTGTCCGGGGCTTTGTCAGGTGTGGGAGGGGCCGGCAGCCTGTTGGGTGTTGCTGGCCACTAAAAAGAGGTCCTGATGGGCACGCCGGTGGAGGCCTGCCCTGCGCCTTTGCGTAGCACACACGTCGCACAGCCTACCTAGTGCGGGGAGGGCCTGTCTGCTCTCTTTGCACTTTCCTAAGAGGCAAAATACGGTAGAGAAAAATTGTGGCCTGAACTGACCTCACACACTTGGCAAAAAAAAAAAAAAATGCCAAGCAGGAATGCGGAGCCCACTTGGTTCCCCGTTTGACCCTGCTGCCAAAAGCGGAACAAACCATCAGTTTTTACAACTGGCTGAGGAGAACCGCTTATTCACATCCAAGACAGTGGTCCAAGTGGATGATTCTCTGAAGCCTCTGGGACCCACAGAGGAACCGGAAATCGCAGGGTTTGTGTATCTTCATTAGATTATGCTCATTATATTTTCATCATCATCGTTATCATCAAACATTTGCTTCGATTTAGAAAATATTATTGTGGTAAAACACACCTAACATAAAATTCACTGTCTTAACCATTTTTAAGTGTACAGTTAAGCGGCATTAAGTTCATTCACATTGTTGTATAACCACCGTCACCATCCACTCTCAATCTCTTCATCATGCAAAACTGGAACCCTACACCCCTGAAACAACCCCCCATTCCTCCTGCCCAGGCCCGGCACCCACCACTTTATTCTGCATCTCTGTAAAGATAAGTGCCTCATACAGGTGAAATCACAGGGCATTTGTCCTTTTGTGACTGGCTTGTCTCAGAGCACGATGTCCTCAGGGCCCATCCATGCTGTAACAGCAGCCAGAATTCCCTTCCTTTTTAAGGCTGAACAATATTTCGTTGTTTGTATAGACCACGTTCTGCTTATCTGTCTGTTGATGGACTCTTGGGTTGCAACCATGTTTTAACTCCTGTGAATAACGCTGCTGTGAACATGGGTGTACAAATATCTCTTCAGGACCCTGCTTTCAATTCTTGGGGTGCATACCCAAAAGTAGAATTGCTGGGCCATATGGTAACTCTATGTTTAATTTTTTGAGGAGCTGTCATACTGGCTTTCAGCAGCTGCACCATTTTTCGTTCGCAGCAGCAGTGCACGAGGGTCCCAATTTCCCCACATCCTTGCCAAACTTGTTATTTTCTCTTTTTTTAATAGTAACCATCCCAGTGGGGGGAGCTCGTATCTCATTGTGGTTTTAATTGGCACCCGGCCTTTTTAATGCATGGCTTTGCAGTCTATTCTTCACCTTCGGGGAGTATTCATTGTGATGTGTACATCTTTGCAAAGCATTCCCTGGGTGTTTAATCCGACAACCGTAGATGAAGGCATCTCGTTAAACCACACGCAAAAGTATTGTGTAATGGGCTCGGGGCTGGCGTGCTCACTTGGGAAGGTCTCTGGTGGGAATAGAACAAAGAGAGCTCATCCCATCCCGCCTGTGCGTGACCCCACATGCCCGTAATCACGGGTAGTAGTGCGCTTACCAGTCATGCCTTTTCTTGGTCATAAAATAAGAAAAACGATTTTAAGAACATGAACTTTTGACAGGGGTTCATGTTTTTGGCAAGCATCTGTGAAAGCTAGATGGGGCTGCAAGGGAATTGTAAAGTAGCTGTTGGCTAAACTTGAGGGAAGTTACAGACGTGACCATGAATAAATTGACGAAGCCTAAGATGAGAGAAGGTAGAGTCCAAAACGCTGCTGAAGGGACTGATTCAAGGATGAGACCCTGCAGCGATGCAGGCACCAAGCGGGCGCGGCTTTGGGTGGGCTCGCGCCCTGCCCCCCATCCGCTGCCCTCACCGATGCCCACAGGTTGGGCAGTGCCCATGAACCGCTGCCCCGGCGTGCCACACTGTGCCCCCGTCCTCCTGGTTGAATCCCGTTTGGGATGGGACAATTCCAGTGGCCTGTCTCGGTTTTGTCATATCAGTTGTCGTTCTTCATACGACTCAGGAAATCTGTCTCCAGCAAAATCAGTAAGTCAGCCTTTGGAGCCCCTCTTAAAGCAGCCCTCAGCCTTTGTTGATTTCCAACCTCTGATTTGGAATGCAGTCAAAAAATCGAAGGTCAGGTGCAGATTCTGCCTCCGAAGCAGAGGACAGCTTATTCACGAACTCCACGTTGGCCCAGGACACCTTTGCGGCGTGCTGAAAGCTGCTCCCCGGAGAACCGATGGCCAAGGGCTGCGAGACGAAGTGGGGGCGTTGGAGGCTTCCGCAGGAACGCAGGTGACAGGCGCGATGACCGGGGCTGGTGACGGTGGAGCAGAAATGGAAAGAATCTGGATTCGAGATCCATCTGGAGATGAAATCAGCGGGATTTCATTAGAGATTGTTATAAGTAATGTGAAGGGCAGCTAGGCCTCTTCACCCTCAGATTCCAGCTTAAATTCAGGTGAAGCCATCACATTGTGAGCCGGTGCCTGTGGTTCATTCACCCAGTTAGTGATTTGGGCAGTGATTCATTCAGCTCCGTCTGTGCCCGGGCACTCTGCCAGGTGCTGAAGACACGGGGTCTGTCGCAGGTTCTGCCGAGGGCCCCTCACCAACGGTGGACTTGGTTGCGCACCTGTGTGAGGTCCAGGTGCTGAGAACAAAGCTTCCAGCTGCGCCTCCGTGGACTTGGTTCCCTCAGGTGGGGGCTCCCATCAGGGGAGCCCGGGGGCTCTTGGGGTGACTGGTTGCCCCACTGACAAGGCGGTGCAGCTCGCACCCAGTGTGGGCCTGGTACTGAGTCATGCCAGGCAAGGGACCGTCCACATGGCGAAGGGTCGCCAACCACAACCAGAAGCCAGTGGACCCTGCCGAGCTTCACACTGACCAGTGACCCTTCCCGGCCCTCGCCAGTGCTTGTCTGACTCTAATCCGGGGGTCAAGGGGGGTCCACGTGGGGCTGCCTTTACGTGAGTGCTCTTCCCGGACCCCCGTGTCCGCCTCCTGGGGCTGCTGCGTCACAGCCGCAGAGCCTGGCCGCACTGGCTTCTCACTCTCGAGCGTGCCCTCGTCGATTAAAAGCGCGCCCCTCAGGAGCGATGCAGCTGGACGCCCCACTCTGCTCCCCGATCGGCAGCGCCTCCTCCGCTTGTGCAGCAGTTGTCAGACCTCGGTTAATGTTTGGAGAGTGGAAGGAAGAGTGTTATACAAACCATTTCCTGTGCAGAGCCATTTTCCACAAATCACTCTCAGAATATACGTATTTATGGTGCCAAGAAAATTGTGTCCTCAGGACCCACTGATACAAAGGCATGTAGAAAAGCTTAGGACAGTGTCCATGCCGTTATGGACCTGTAAGTCGCACAGTGTTTTAAAACACATTCTGATAATAATTTTTTAAATAATTTTTTAAGTAACCTGAAAACCAAAATTCTCTGAACACAAGTACAAATCTATCGATGCCTAATTTTGTCTTCTTTTTTAACTTAAATACCCTGTCTGTCTTCACAGAGTCACTGGTGGGGAGCTGTTTGAAGACATAGTGGCGAGAGAATATTATAGTGAAGCTGATGCCAGGTGAGTGACTTGCCCTGGGCCCAATGCCAGGCTCAGCTTCCAAATGACAGTCGTCCTGAGCCCGTGGTGCCTGGTGCCCGCGGGCCTCTCACAGTGCCACCTTGGCCTGCGTCTTATGTTGAGTTCCTCTTAATTGATGTTGTTCTCTCTAAGGATTTCCAAGGTGACTCTTAGGGAAAAAATCTAGGGACCTGGTCTAGACATCATTTTTGTCTAGCACCTATAAAGCGCATATTTCACTTTATTGTTTTAGAGCCCAACTGAAACTATCTCCACTAAAGAAGCAGACGTTTTTAGCGAAGTTAAGAGACCAAAGACTGTGACCCCCCTTCTCTAGCGCCTAGGCTGCCCAGCATGGTAGCCACTGGTCACATTTCGCTGTTTTATTTCAATTGCGATTAGTCAGAATTAAATAAAATTAAAAGTGCAGTTCCTCAGTCGCACGGCCAGTTTCAGCCGCAGGCGGCTCGTGGCTGCCCGCTGGACGTAGCAGGCCGTGGGCACGTCCTTGGTCCTGGGGAGTCCCACAGCCCAAGCTCCCCAGGGCACCCGAAAGTGTTGTTAGCTGGTCAGCGCTTTGGGAATCTCGTCAAAGTCCCGGGAACTCTCACTTGAACACTGTTCACTCAGGTGTTCTGAGGCTTCCAGAGGATTCTTGAGTCTTGTTAACTGGCATACCTTTATGAAAGTCGTAATGGCCTGCACTGTGTCTGGCTGGAAACTCCAGCTACACAAAGGCCGTGTTTTCGGAGGGAAGCGGCACCGACACTGGCTTAGCCAGCCCTCCGGCTGCGCGCCCACTCCCCTTTCCAGCCCTTCTGTGTGCTCCGTAGTTGGCACTCATTTTTAACAACGTAAACGAACGTATGGAAGTCCAGCTCTGACCGGCCCCTCGACCTGCCCGGTGCTTCCTTCCTGGGGGCCGCGCCCTGTGCCCTCAGCACACAGCCGTCTCCCCACAGCAGCTCTGCACACGCAGGCTCCCTGCTGAGTGTCCAATTCACCTTCCTGGGTGATGCTATTGTCCGTGGCATCCTGTGACGCTTACCTGTCCTTGACCACACTCCACATTTTAATGAGTTTTTGCTGCCAAAGTCATAGGAAGTGCTGTGTCACTTATGCTCTGATGAGTGAATCGTCACCAGCTCAGTTTAACCCAGGTCCTCACACTAGGTCCCTCGTTGCCCCCTTGCCGAGAGAGAGAGAGGGAGGGAGGGAGAGAGAGAGAGAAATAATTTTAAGCAAGGTGGTAAACAAGTTAGAGAATTCCATTTATTGTGCTTTTCAAGTTATATAAACAGGCTGTTACTAAATTGAAAAACACAGGGTGAAATGAAAATCCAGACTGTTTTTACTGTGGAAGAGCCCTACAGATAACTGGGCAGCGCGTGTGGGTTGGGTCATTTCATGTGCAGGCTTCTATGACGTTTTGGAATTCACCGTAGGATATTTTTAGGACAAATCCCACACATTAGGGACAAAGTCAAGAAGAAACATTCTCCCCCAACAACAAGCAGAGAGCATATCTGCAAATAACTGTAAAGGCCTGTTCTCACGAGTCCTCGAGATCAGAATTCAGTCCATTTCCACTGGTGAAACTGGTGCAGTTCATGTAATAGGAATCAGCACTTACTTCCTTAGTTTCCAGTTTTCATTCGGTGCAATAACCTAACCTGTGGTTTGAGAAAATGAAAGGAAATATTCCTAAAAAGTAGCACAAAGTGAACATTTTGATGGAAGGAAAAGGAGCCTGTGATTTAAAAAATAATTACCAACAAAAGTAAGCTATGGAGTCGAAACCAAACAATGTGAGGCTCGCAGTGGTTCTCTTAAAGAGTTAGAGCTGGAAAATCACAGTTATGATTAGTTTTTGACATTTGCATTATAATAAATCAGATGTGACCACTTTTCTTAATTCAAGAATTGACTTTGGAGTAATGTTATTTTGTACATTAAATGGTTGAAAATGTCCTCCTTGAATCATTTGCTCCATCCGTTGATGGCTGTAGTTGTGTATAGACCTGCGTTTGAATCTCACAGTGAACTGTACACCCTTGGTCGGTGTGATGTGTCCTGTGTTACTGTCTGTCACATGACACCCCTGACACCACACAGGTGCCCTGCAGTGACTTCCCCTCCTATTTAATTAGTGGTCTTGACATCAGAGGGCCTTCGTAAGAATTGCATACACTATGCGTTTTGACAGCTAACGAGCAAGCGTGTCCTCCCTGAGGTGTGTGGAAATGTGGTGACGAGTAGCGTTGCCCCACGGGCCTAAATGTCATGTGTTTGCTCCCATCAGCACTTAGCCATTCCCCAGAGTCTGGGTGGCTTTAAGTTCTGCCTCCGAGACTGCAAACCCTCCTTGGGTTTCCTAGCAGCGCATTGTACGGGAACCTCTGTTTCCTGGTCGAAATGGTAACTGTGTCCCTCCCGCTGTGTTTAACGCTGTTTCACCCGCCACGTCATGTGTTCACCCTTGTGTGTCCACGCCTGTGTTCAATTGTGACCTCAGATTTTAAACAGTTTAGGTGTGTATGTGAAATAACCACAAGTTTTCTATCTCTAAAGAGTTTTCCCAGAACGTTATGGAAAATATGAGTGAATTTTCCTCCCTGAAGAGGGAAACCTCCACTCCTGTATACTGGTGGCTTCATGTACAGACTTGCAAAGAGCAAAGGACAGCTCAAACTGTTCCGACCCAACGCGTCCCAAAGCCTGTGTGGGTGCCATCTTTGTTAGAAGCAGGTCAGCGGTGTTCCGCAGTGTTTAGCTCGGTGTAAAGCTAAGAGGATGTGGAAAGCGTAACGTTTGTTCGTTTCATTTGAACCTTCATTGATGTGCATTCAGTGTGATGATGTGCCTTTAAACGTTCTCCTCCAATTCTGCCCTTGTATCTTTGCAGTCATTGTATACAGCAGATTCTAGAAAGTGTAAATCATTGTCACCTAAATGGCATAGTTCACAGGGACCTGAAGGTCAGTATGCGCAGTCCGCAAGCCCGAATCCAAGCCGCTGTTCCTCCCTGGGGACAGGGCAGCGGGTGGGGCTCGCCCTTGCCGACTGCTGCGGGCGCCGGGCCGCGTGCATGCCGCTGCTTCCCGTCCCGGTGCGGGCCGCGCGCGTCCCAGGCGGGCGGTGCGGGGCACCTACGACGCGCGCGGCCCGCAGCCCCGACGCCGCCTCCGCCGGGCCCGGCAGGGCGCCCGGCCTGCGCTGCTCCCGGGAGGCGCCTTCGCGGGGCCGGGAGGGGGGGGGCGGAACCGCACCTGCGTCCCCGCCTCGTGCCCGCAGGTGTCGGCCGCCAGGAGCCCAGCGCGCTCCGGGCAAAAGGCGCATGTCCAGGCAGCTTCCCTGGCGCCCGCCCGGGAGCAGCGGGCCGGCCCGCGCTGCACGGCCGGGTCTCCGCGCTGCGCCCCTAACGCGCCCCGGGCTCCGCATGCGGCCCGTGCCTCCCGCAGGTCCGCAGGCCGCGCTGCACTGCCATCAGATGGGCGTGGCTGCAGGGGAGTGACGGGCACTGGCCCCGCCCACCGCCCCGCCCCCGGCCGCTGTCCCGCCCACCGGCTCCGGCCCCGCCCCCGGCCGCTGTCCCGCCCTCCGGCCCCGCCCCCGGCCGCTGTCCCGCCCACCGGCTCCGGCCCCGCCCCCGGCCGCTGTCCCGCCTGCGGGCACCAGGTGGGCCTGGCCCAGGCGCGGCCCCTCCGTTGAGGAGACAGCGGCGGTCTAGCAAAAGCACATTCGTGGATAAAAGGCAGCGCTGAACCAAGTCAGCTGTCATATGTTAATTCATATGGAGTAAAGAGGAGCAGTATGTCCGCTCTGACACAGTGAAAGCCTAAAGGTCACTGTTGGGATGCTCCAGCAGCTGCCACGCGTGGGGGCTCATTAAACAGGGAGCCACCCGGTGGGCGGCCAGGCGGAGGGGGCATTCGCGGCCAGGGAGCTGCTCGCCGGCCCCAGGCAGGGTCGGCGGGGCATGGACCACAGCCTCCGTGGAAGCTGCATCCATTGTCAGGCCAGCTGGGGTCAAGCCACGGTGACATAACTACAGCCCTGTAGCCCCGGGATGCGAGTCTAGCCTTGGGGGGCTGGGGGCAAGGCAGGACTGGAACAAGGAGGCGGCTGCCGTGTGCCTGTGCTGAGTTCTATGACTCTCCACAGCACCTTCACCGGGGGGCACTTAGGCCGCCCCATGTGGGGTGCAGCGACCGAGTGACACAGTCTCCGAGGCCACTCCACCAGGGTCACAGGCCCAGGACCCCCAGTTCTCAGTTGGGTTTATTTCAGAGAATTGAAAACCTTCATAAAGACCGAAGAGGAGATGAAATGATGTTGAAAAAATCACCTTGCCAGCAGCATTAAGAATTACTTAGGAAATGGTTCTAAGGTTAGTGAATCAAAAGATTTTTTTAAAATTCCACCTGTGGGTCTTCCAGAGCTATGTGGAGTCCGATCGGTAGGAATACGAGAACTGGGTGTGTTTCAGGCGTGACACGGGGCAAGGACCATAGACTGACTGCAAAGTGAAAGTGCCCTGAGAAGCAGTCAGTGAGCCGGCGCCGGCCACAGCCTTCGGAATTGGGGCCCACAGACACACCTGCCCCGTTTCACTCGGGCCACTTTACGGCAGTCACCCTGGAGTATTTACGGTCCATTGTTTTTGAGAGCAAGTTACTGAGACTCAGTGTTGGATGTTTGTGAACCAATGATCTGAAATTCAGGTACAGAAAGAAGAGACATTCATCAGACATTTCTGATCACCAGCGAAGGCCCCGCCTGAGCTCTGGGCATCAGTTACAGACCAAGTCACGGGCGGGCCTGGGTGCGTGGAGCCTCCAGGCTGCTGGGTTCAAGTCACTTACAAATATGTGTAGAGTGAATCCTGGCTGCCCCTCCCAGAAAGGAGGGGGCCCCTCAGACAAGCACTTCATCCAGGAAAACACCAGGTCAGAGAGGTTCTGCAGTGACAAGTGACAACCCTGATGCCACAAGCGACAAAGGGATGTGGCATCGGATGTGTTCCCGTCCGAGAGCCAGGAGCGCTCCTGTGAGGCGTGGACAGAGGTAACTCAGCGGAGACCATTGCAGAACTGTGCTGTTTCACTGCACAGTATTTCACACACACTGGTGAGAGTTCCTCAGTTCAAAGTGTGTGAAACCGTTACTAAGGCGCTTCATGAACAGCAGTCAGAATAGGAGAGTCCACACACAACTGGATCTTTCGGCAACAGAGAGGCACCCGTGAATTTCCGGAACGAGGACGTCACCTTTCCTAAAACCAGCCTCCTGCAGAGCCTGTCACTGACGGGAGCATGGATGGGTGGGTGGGTGGATAAAGAGATTTTAATGGAGGTAATAATTCTGGAGATTTGGGGGGATTTAAAAGACTGTTTCATAGGGAAAAAAAACTAAATTTATGACCAGAAAAGAAAGGAATTTGTTTTCGGGGGGACTGTATGACACACAGTCAGTAAATTCTTGCTAACCATGCATAGTAAACATATCAAATTATGAATTCTACATTTTGAATAAATATAAAATCACAGTTGTTCCACTCTTCTCAGAACCACGTTTAGGTGAAACTTTAAAGAACATCGTTGATGTATAATTTACATCTAGGTGTTTCAGAAACAAACTATGTTGGTGATCAATTCCAAAATTCATTTAGGCATTCTAGTGTTTCTCTATCGAGTGCCTCGACGTGTCAGAGAGGCACGAGGTAAATGGTCCCTCTCTGTGGTGACGTTTTTCAGTCTATCTGATGGTGTGCTGGTAATGTGAAAGTAAACCGAGACACAGGAATGGAGCAGTGATGCTCAGCGCTCACTCAGGTGCGCATCACGAAAGAGACAGCCCGTCACAGGCGCCCAGCACATGCAGCCGCTGCCAACTCCCCGGTGAGCACAGATTCAGGCCCCCACCCCATATGAAAATCAACACAGAAATCCCCTGTGTCACGTGCTGTGTGCATGAGTGAGCTCGATAATTCAAGCTTTTCGATTCATGCACAACTTCATTTAGCGTATTTCTGGGAGCTGTGCTCACACCTCCTTTGGCAAATCGGAAGTGATTGCAAACGCCGAGCCCGGAGTGGTTCCCACTTCATACTGAAGTGCTGAAGCCTCCAACAGAGGAAAGAAACCTAAAAAGGCAGTGTCACGTCTTAAAAATGCATCTCCAAGGGTTTGCAAGAATCAAGTCATATGGAATAATAAAATGAGTAATGCTGCTTTTATAACAGTCATAAAGAAAAAAGCATTAGAAAGTAAAACAGGTGAGCTCACTGCACATGCCCATCCCTGAAGTTTGGGCTTCCCTGCTGGACGGTGGCCGCACGCACGTGCCGTGAGTCCTGTGATGTGACTCACTGAGGGCTCTCTCACCTCTGCCGAGTCCGTTTCTCAGCCAGGACCACACTGACTTAGGGATCCTCACACGGGCCTACAGCACTGGACAGAAGCAAGATCAAAACTACATCTTTTTCCTAAACGCTCGCCTTGTTTATTTGCATATGGGCAAAGTATTTTTGAGTACTTCCAGTTCTCCAAAGCATCAACTGAATGGGCTGCCTTTTGAAAATGAGCCATTTTTAGACAATCAAGGAGTTTGCTCAGCACCACTTCTTTGGCAGAAGGAATCAGGAAGCCTGCCTTCAGGCGTTCGCTTCATCTTTCTGAACCTCCCTCCCTCACTTCAAAACTTTGACCTGTTTTAGCTCCCAAGTCCTAAAAGTGAGTCCGGCAACTTGCCTCCGTACTTTGAGGTGCTCGACCAGGTTCAGGAAAATCGCAGCGAGTGTGGCCGGTGTGCCCATGTGGACACACAGCACGACGTGCCGGCAGCTGCTGCTGGTCCAGCTGATGTGCTAAAAATGGCTGTTGACACAGAGACCAGATGTCATGGAAAACCCTGCATCATTAGGAAGCAATGGGGTGGGGACAGAGTTGTGTGTGATCGCGTCTATAGATTCTATTTAAAAACCTACCTAAAAAGGAATTGCATTGTAAGAATTTAGAGATTAATGTAACAGATTGCAGGCACTCCCACTTTACAAACACTTCTGCACATTGGAAGGACTGCTTCCTGGAGGGTGATAGCTAACCAGGGTGTGTATATCGTCTCTTCCAGGGGGCAGAGGCCTGTGCTGAGACCCAAGGGGACCTTACAGTTCCACGCGCACTCTCGGAGAATGTGGTTCATGCTTATGATGTTGGCTGGGGAGATGCAGGGACTGATTACTTAGCTCCAAGAGTCTGTGTGCTGGCAGGTTCCATGGAGCTGACAACGTCAGGCCCAGGACACACACCCAGCTATTCACTTTCTGGGTCATCTGGCTGCCCCTTTCCTTCACAGCGCTGTGCCCGTGTCTAGCCACAGCTGCACTGAAAGACCTGTGTTCTCATCCCCGTTTCTAATTTGCTCTAGAAAATCCAAGTAGTGGAATAGTAGCCACCAAGAGCTCAGTGGAGACGCTTGTTAGGAATGGGCCACCAGTCAGCTGGAGACTACCGTCCCCACCTGTGAAACGGAGCCAGGCGCTATGCCTGACCATGGCACTCACAGTTTGAACCCACCTACTACCCAGTGACCCTTTGTGGTACAACACAATTTTAAGGTGGTGGCTGTATGAATGATCCAACTGTCTGATGGTGGGCTTATGCCAACTGGTACCTCCTGGAGAGTCATGAATAAACCAAGTTGTGTGAGATTCTCAACGTTCCATTAGAGTCGGGGTGATGAAACTATTTATAAAGCAGATAATCCTTCAATATTGTCGGGAATTATTCTGGGGGTTCAGGTTCTTTCCATATGTCTGTATCTCAGGTTTGCCTAAAAGACACCTGTACCGGGAAGCCATTTCAGGGCTGCTAACTTGTGAATCCAGCCGCACCTTCGCAGTTGCCCGGCCTCTTCCTGTCTAACTGCAGCCGAACAGCCGTCATGAGTCTGAGGTTAAATCCTGACGCCCACGGGTCCGTCATTTCCCGAGTGACCCCCGAGGCCCTGCCGGGACACCTCCAGGTCATCTCCAGCGTCAGTCTCCGTGTCACTCAGAGGCCGAGCCCCATGGAACCGTCGCCTCTGAGCGGGAGAGCACCTGCGCCTTTAAGGCCTAACGCCCACAGCGCTGCCCAGAGCTTTTTGGTTTAGTGATGAGAATACAAGCACATTTGATTTAAGTTTACTCACCGATGACACTGGCACTTGTTCATCAACTTCACAACCACTTGCTTCAAAAGCCCTAAAGTGCCTGTGATTTCCCAAGTGATGGAAGGTCTTCCTTGAATGCGTCTGCTTGATGAATCAGGGCAGCTGTGTGTCAGCAGAGATCTCTGGCATCTCGGTGCTTTTCAATGTGAAGGTCACAAAGAAATAAACGTTTACTTACAGTCTGACGTGGTTTTTCCAAGTTATTTATTCCATAAATTAGTAGCTGGAAATGACTTCTTGATTGAATGAGAAAATGTTTGAATGGAGTGAGCCATAAATTTTAGTTGCGAAAATAAAACATCAAATATCAATCATGTAACATGTTAGTTAGATACTGGAGTGCATTGATAGATTACCAGAGTTTCAAGTAATTTCGAATGTTGGGTTTTGCTCAAGTTATTTCGGCAAGAATACTTCATATTCTTGAGACTTCTTTATCCCCACATCCAAATAAAATTATCCTGTGTTTAATGCTGAGGTCATTCAAAACCCCGTCAGCCCTAAGCATTACTTTACAGCGATGCCTTTGCAGTCACAGCTGTCCCACGCAGGGACAGTGATGAATCTGATGGCAGTGAGCAGAAGCCTGAAGAAGCCGGGGACCCGATTAAACCTTACTTCTTGCAGACTCAGCCTAATTTCTTCCAAGTTCTGGTTATGAGTCTTTTGCTAATTTGCATGGCTGGCTTAATTAATCAATTAAATAATGGTTTAGGCTGTGTCTAGACAAGGTCAAAGCAACCGACAGGATCGATGAATTCAGTAAGAAAAAATAGCCAATTTCATGAAAAAATATGGAATTAGCTGTTTGTCAACATCTAAAAACCAATTTGATTGACTGAATTTTTCGATTTTCAGACAATTGTTTTGGCTCTTGTAGAATCCATTGTTTCCCAACTTTTCCCAGTCTGAGACACACCTCCAAATTTGCTGGGTCTCTCTCGTCCCGAGGTAAAAACATGCCGAGCCACTCTGTCACAGGGGTCCACACCCAGGGCAGCCGTGACGTCCCCAGGGGCCTGGGAACAGAGAGCTTCACCGCGTGGACGAAGCAGCTCCTTTATTTCTTGGTGTCCACACGGGTGGTCCCGGGAAGTGCTGGGCTTCGCCCTCGTGCCTGTTGTCGGAGTGTCGGTGTGTCTCGAAGGTCTGGTTGGGAAACAGTGGGATAGAAACAGCCTTATTCCAACACGGAGTTATTAGTCCTCGACGTCCCAAGAAAACAAAAATGCGCCTTTCTCATAGTATTGCAAGATGTAAAAACAAAATATATGTCATGCTTTGAATCGCACTCTGAAGACATGTGAATTCTGTTTTAAAAAGCTAGCTGTGACATTTGGCAAATAGTAGTACCCTCTCTTCCTGCCTTTAAGAATAAACAGATTCTTAAAGACAGCAGTTTTAATGCGTAATTCTGAATAAGACTCCAAAATGTGTACAGAAATTGCTTGGAAACTTCAAGAAATAAAAATGCCTACATTTGGGTCCAAACTCTTGAAGCCAGCTAGGATTTCATTTGCACAGTCTCATTTGCCAAATGTCGGTAGATTGGTCCAACTCGGTCATCGCTCGCCAAGCTCCCCTCCGCTGGCCGTGTGTGTGCTCCGCCAGGCCCCTCAGTCTGCCTGTGGCCAGCCCCCCGGAAGCATGTGAGCAGGCCAGGACGGGGGCACCCTGCGTTTGGCCCCCCCAAGCGCACCCCGCTTCTGCCCAGCGTCTCCCCGTGCGTTACTGCATCTGCCTGGACCTGCACACATGGTAACTTTCCGCCTTTCTAACCGCGTTTCCCCTGGGCTTAGGAATGGCGGTCTGCGGGAGACAGAACCATGCATGCCTTTTGCTTCCTTCCTAATCTTATAGAATGGTGTTAATTTTGAATAGCCTCTTGGAACTGGTTCTCACTTCAGTCTTCCTTTTTCTTTCTAAATAAAGCCTGAGAATTTGCTTTTAGCGAGCAAGTCCAAGGGAGCAGCCGTGAAGCTGGCGGACTTCGGCCTGGCCATCGAAGTTCAAGGGGACCAGCAGGCGTGGTTCGGTGAGTAGGCCTGGCCTCCCGCCGCCCCGGTCGCGTCCCGCCCACTCCCGGACAGAGGAGCCGCAAAGGTTCATCCTGACAGCGTGATGCGTTTGAAGGTGTCGGGCCTTCCTGAGCACTTAATCCTACTGACATAGGGCAGAGAATCGAGAAATAATTTAAGGGAAAATATTATAGGAGTACAGTGACATGCAGACTTTTCTCTTAAAGGATGGGTGAGAAAATGGACCCTGTACGCAGATTTACAAAGACGGTGCGGTGTTCCGAGTTCCCGTTTTATTCGTGAGGAAGCCGTGAGGCTAAAAGCTGCTGTGTAAACAGCAGGCGCCCAGGGAGCACTTGCAGAAAGCCGTGCGTCTCTGTGGTTAACACACGCCATGGGCGTGCTGGCTTCGCGTTCACACTCCCCTGTCCCCAGAGTGCTGGTTTCCTCTCTCAAATTTTGGTGGTTTCAAAATTTCTATATGATGAAATGTGTTTCTTTACAACTAAGGAAGAGATTAAACAAATTTAAGTTCTAGTATTTCTCACCAGGCGTCTGGACTGCTCCCGTGTTGAGCCCGACACGCTATTTTACCCCCCGACTCCAGCGCCTGTTGCCCGGCACCGGCGCACACCGCTCCGCGGGCCTCCATCTCGTCTCTGACTTGCTGTGTGCTGAGGGGGATGGACTCCTAAGAGCCTTCTCTTCTCATCGCTTCCCCTCTGAACAGTGAGAACAGGGGCTCAAAGGTGCCTGCTTGTGTCTCACGTGCGGGTGCCTGTGTCGCTCCCGGCGCCCCCCGAGCCCCTGAGAGCCCCTCGTCCCCATCTGCCCTGCGGGGCTGGGTGAGGGCTGCAGCGCCCGTCCGTGTGCCAGCGGCCTGGGCTGCGACCTGATTGTATGCCGCCCGTGCTGGGGCCCGACTGGCCGTCCCACGGCCTCGCCCCCTAGGCCTGTCCTTACCCAGCAGAGGAACTTAACACCGCCAGACTTGGCATCTGCTTTGTCATATGTTGACGTCTGAATAAGTTTGATCCTGTTAACGGCAAACCAAAGGAGGCAGAACCCTGTGACTCTGAGCTGCAAAGGCGCCTAGCATCCTGGGCAAGAGCGCCGCTGACCCAGACAAAGAATCAGGGCAGGCAGCAGCGGTGCTGTCGCCGGGGGCGGACACACGCGGCAGAGGGCAGGTCCTGCCCTGCAGGTGCTCACACGTCCGCCGTGGCCACTGCCTGCCGTGAGTGTGACGCCTGACGGCGCCTCGGGGGCCCGTCGGCGATGGGGAGCTCGGCCGCCGCCCTCCTGCGTGGAGGAGGGTGTGCTCCCTGGCAGGCAAGGAGACCGGGCCACCAGAAGAGGGCTCGGCGCTAACAGAAGCCAGCTAGCGCTCAAGTGTGACGCGCGCCGGCGGTAGGAAGAGGGCCTGTGTCCCGTGCAAGCGTTTGGCTTTTAGAAGTTCCAGGGACACGGGGACAGTCTTCCGTGCGGGGTGACGCCGATCTCGGCGACAGTGGTAAGGACAGGGAGCCCGAGGGTGAGAGCCGGTTAGGCTGAGGCAGAAGTCCCGTTCCACGTGGGGACGGCGTGAACTGGGGGCCATGGGAGCAAGCCCGGGCGACAGGTTGCGGGGCCAGACACTGAGGAGATGGAAGCCCTGAGGCTGGGTCCTGTGCAGACGAAGCAGGACCCCACTTCATGGGACTTGGGGTGTGAAGCAGGGCTGCCAGACTGGGTGTCGGGACGGGCCCGAGGGGCCTTCCGACCAGAGCTGAGGCTGAAGCCGAGCCCGCCAGCCACACGCCGGATGCTTTCGAGAGGGGGCTGCGAGCCCCTGAGCGCGCCCGGTTCAGCTCGGGGCCTGCAGGCTCTGGAGGCCCGCCGTCCCGCCCTCGGAGTAGAGTCCCCGCGTGTCCGTCCTGGTTGTCCGGAGACCCGTGCCTCGTCCGCAGGACGCGCCGGGCGGACTGCTCAGTGAGTTTAAAACCGTCTCGGTGTCACAGTTCTTTCTCACGGTGACAGCAGCTGAGTGACTCAGGGAGTGGAAGAGTGGATGGCAGCCTTTTAAAAGCAAGAGCTTCCAAATAAAACTACACGATTTCCCAGTTGTGATGACTCCCTTCTTAGAGCAGGCTGGCCCCCCACACGCAGTGACACATGGGCAGTCGGGGTCCCCTTTCCTGGCTTGTGCGGTGCCCTGAGCAGCTGCGTCCTGGCTCAGGAACCGAGGGAAGCAATGACCGTTAGGAGGTGCATTTTAAGTTCTGAGAGAAGTCAGCACCTCTAAAGAATAGAAAAACATCGTTTGTGTTGAAGAGAGCACACGGGTCCACCCACGCGGCTGCTCACGGGGAGCAGGCGCGCGCTGCGTGGCTCGGGCTTCCACCAGCTTTGGCTCAGGAGGACGGGCGCGTTTCAGTGTGAATGGCTTGTTTTGATACTTATTCAGCATTATCTGCCATCACAGTCTCATTTTTTGACTCATTAATTTTATCTTTTAGAATGTAACATCAGTGTCAGCGGGGGCGGATTTTTTATTTTAATAAGAAAAATGAAACCCTTTTTTATTATGTGTAATTATGCCAGAGTTTCAGGATTTTAAATAATTTTATTTTAATGAAATAAGAAGTCTATTACAAATAAAAAAATAAAACTTTACTAGGCATTTTAGAAGCTTCTTATTGGGTTTCATTTTTTTTTTTTTTAATTCTAATTTTCAAGTCCAGATTTTTGTTTTGCCCACGTTCCTTCGTTCCTCCTGGCCCCGATCTATTTGACCACAACCCAGGGATGCTTGGTGACATCCTGTGTCACCTGGTCAGGTGGCTGGGGCGTTCACCGCAGACAGGCCCACGGGCAGCCCGTCCGTCCGCGGGGACTCGGCATCAATTCCGTGCTGCACGTTTCGAGTTTTTGTTGCCGCTGGGAGACAGGATAACTGCCACGGTCCTGTTTCACGGAAGGCTGGTTCTGCGGGCTGCCAGTAGGTCTTTTTAAACGATAGGCAGGTTTTGTAATGGCGGCGTGTCGCCGTGGCTACAGTAAGTGATTCTGTTTTCTCTGGGTCCTGCTGGCTTGCAGAGGGAGAAGCGCTCTAAAGAAAGCCAGCTCTCGTCTGTCATTCTTCGCAGGTAGCGTGTATCACGATGAGCTCGATTCTTACGCGTTTAATCGGCTGAAGAAGGAGGGCGTCGTATCCCTGGGCCCACAGAGCTCAGGGGTGCGCCAACCCGTGGGGCGCCCACGTTTGGACGTGTGCTCGTGTTCTTCGGAGCAGGGCCCACCTCCGGCCCCAGCCCCTGCCGCTGGGATGGCCGTGGGGCCTAATGCGAGGGAACGTGCCGGGGTCCCCCTGGCGTTTCCCTCTCCGGAAGGGGCTGCTCATGACTTACAGTAAGATGCTGCCGCCGGTGTGACACGGACCTGCCTCCCTCTCGTCCCCGGGGCTGAGACACCACTCTCCCTGGGCTGCATTACGGCACACATGCAGGCACCGATTCCAGGCGCCAAAGCGCAGATTGCACCACGCGGGTGGGAACTCCTGGCGGGGAACACTGAGAACTCCGGTCAGCTAACGGGGCCTCTGAGCGGGGTAGTGTAGGGCCTTCCTCCGTTCGAGAAAAATTGGGGGGCTTAAGGAACAGGAAAGGTAACATCAAGGGCAAGATGAGACCTTGAAGAGATCCATCGGGTCAGGGCTCAGAGGGGCAGGAAATGGGGTTGGGAGAGGGAAGGACCGTGCAGGGCAGGACCCCCTCTGACCTCGGTGCTGGCGGGGGTCTCTGCCCGGGTGCCCCATCTGTGTCTCCACCGGTCGGGGGCTGGGGATAGAGCAGGGTTCCCCGCCAGCCGCCCAAGGGACCCTCGGATGCGCTGCTCATCCCTCCCGGGACGATGACTGCCTCCGTCTCAGACTCAGGCAGCCCTGCTCGTCCCACGGCCCAGCACACGCTTCTCCAGGTGAAGTCGGAGGCAGAGCTTAAGTGCCAGCAAGCAGGTCCTTTGTGGGGCCCCCCCGCCCATGCCGCCCTCCTACAGGGCAGAGGAGAGGTGATGCAAACGGGGGGCTGAAACCTGGGCCTCCTCTTCCACTGTCTTTCATGGAGAGAAGTCATGTGCCACTGTATGCAAGCTTGTTTTCATACCTCTCTGCACGTTGTTTGTACTTAGTAAGTATAAATCTGACCTGGAGACGGGGAAAGCCCCCTTCTTGGGCGCTATGCATCCCCATAAATATATAGCGTGCTTCATCAGTGATTGGTGGTTTGCAGGAACTCCTGATTATTCTTCTAAAGAAAATCTTTCTGGTTTTTATGTGTCCCTTTAAAGAAAACCTCTGAATGAGAGTAGTTTATTTTTTTTGGTATGTTTTAAGTAAATATTTTACTTGAAAACTAGTATTTTCAGAAGTAAGGAGAATGATTTGACTCTAGATTCGAGCCATAGATTTGTTGTTATTGAAGCTTTCCTGAGGTCCACACCGACCTGTGACATCAGACCTGCTTGTGGCATCGTGTCCCCGACCACGTGCCTTTCTGACAGCCCGGCTGTTCAGTGCTGACCCTCTGGGTGCAGCTCGCTCAGTGGCCGGTGACCAGCGCACACTGATGGTTTGCTAGGACCCAGTGAGCTTCTGATGCGTTCTGAGCGTATTTGTTTTCCTGGTGAGTCTTCATTCACTCTTAACCTCATCCCCCAACCACCACGGACCACCTCACTTTCAAGATGACGTAACTGAAAAGTTGCTTCACATTAGTTCTGAGACCTGTGTGTTGGGTCCTTCTAGTTTATAAGTGCTTATACTCCTCCTGATGAAGTCGCGCCCGTATCAGGACAACGGCCGTCCTCTGCAGGTCCTCAGCCTGCCTTCAGCCTCCCCGTTTCTCTGCAGCTGAGGCGGTGGGCCTGTGAACTGAGCCCACGAAAGTCGGATTGACAGCAGGACAGCACACTCTTACTATGGGGTGTCAGTACTTTAATTTTTATGTACACACAGGGGCCTTCCTAGAAAAGAAATGACCCAGAGAAACACTGGAGCAGGGCCTTGCCTCCCATTTTAACAGTGATGAATGGCAGCCGACACAGGAAGAGAGGGGTTCGGGCGGGGCGGCGAGTCCTGGGGAGGTAACTGGGGCACAGGCGGGGCCCCTGGGGGCCAGGACCCATGTCAGTGGGTTTGTCTGTACGCCTCCTCTCTGCATCCGCTCCCAGTGACAAGGACATTCTCCCCTCCTGCTGGGGGGCGGGGGGGCCACAGCTCTCACAGGAAATGTCTCCTGCTTTGGGGTGGAAAGGGGACTTGAGGGACCTTTCCTGCACCTGCCGTGTGTGCCTCAGGTGCCTTCAGCCCGCGCGCCCTGGTGGCTCGTTGGGTGGTGTGTCCCCGTCCCCTTCACACAGGTGACAGGGTGAGGACAGCTAACAGGAGGCCTGGGGACTGTTTTCTGAGCTATGGAGCAGGACACATCGGTGGCCATAAAGCAGCCTCCATTATTTCCGTCCCCGAGAGCCTTGCCCTGTGGACGGACGGCGTCAGACGAAGCAGCGCGGACACAGGCTCTTGCTGCGGCCGCGCCCACAGCGCCCCGGCTCGCGCCCTGACTCGCTCCCTGTCTTCCCTAGGTTTCGCTGGCACGCCCGGATACCTCTCTCCAGAAGTGTTGCGCAAAGACCCTTATGGAAAGCCGGTGGACATGTGGGCATGCGGTAAGGAAGCACCAGAATCCTTACAGTTTAAAGCAGCATTTTCCTTTGGAAGCTGATGTGCCGTAGAGGTGACACCGGGGCCACCTGGAGGGAGGCAGCAGGCCTTTCCCACAAGCTCCGGGAGATGTGAAACCTGCTGGTCCGGGCAGCTCGTCCCCAGCCGCCCTGTCTGCTGCTGGCCTGTCCTTGTCCAAGCAGCCCGCACACAGCGCGCATTTGCACAGGGCGCTCGGCAGGGCTCACGTGGAAACCGCACCCCCTCGGAAAGGAGGGAGACTGACCCTGTGGAGACTGGCCTTGACCTAGGCCGGCGCCACAGCTCTGCTCAGTAAGGGTCCCACGTGGCCCAGGGCTGTGTGACGGGCTCCTGGCTGCCGACACGGCAGGTGCCCTGGAACGTCGCCTCCTGGGCTGTGGGCACGGACGCGTCCGGAGGCTCCTGCCGGCGTCACTGCTTCCAGTGGAGACAGTGTGTGCCCGCACTGCACATGGGCTCCGTGGCCTCGGCTGTTTGTCATAGGCCTGGAGGACTTGATAAAAGAAATTTGACTCTCCCTAACTTTAGATTTGGTTTTATTTAAAGGCATGAATAAACTCTTTACTTTGTAGAGAGAGAGTAAGATTATCCCACACCATACTTGTCAGCTTTATCTCGTTAGCAGTAGCAGCCTGGTGTTGGACCTTAAACTGGGTGCGGCTGGGGCTCTCGGGGTCCCTCCGCCCCCAGGCCGGAAAACCAGGCCTGAGAAGAGTCCCCACGCAGGCCAGGCCTTCGGCTGGCACCCACCGGCCCGACCCTCCTCCCCGAGTCGGTTTTTACCTGTAGAGCAGGAATATGTTACCCTCCTGGAGCTGGGTGGGGTCAGATGGGGCACGCTTCAGGTGAGGATATCTTACAGTTCGCAAAGCAATTTGAAAGCACACAGCTATTACCTAAACGGTTGGAGGTTTCACTTAATTAAAGGGTGCGATCTTAGGTGTGTCCCGAGCTCTGCCTTCATCCTGCCTCCCTGAGAATGTCCTCTAAGAGTGTAACCTTGGGTGACAGCATCGCCATGAAATGTCCTTGTGCAAACCTAACCGTTAATGTGGACAACTCAAATATTTTCCGAGGCAGTCCGCCCCACTACAGACCTGTTTCTGCTGATGACTTTAGAGCCTCGGACTGTGCCGACAGGCCGGGTCTTCCCGAGGGCAGCCGGGGTGTGGCCGGTCGCTGGTCTCTGTCCGTTCGCCTGCCTTGTCCTCCTTTCCTTCCTGTTGCTTCCTCCCCTGGTCCCGTCTGCTCCATGCGCAGAGCGTGTGGGCCGTGGCTCAGAGCCCCCGGCCAGCCTCCACTCGTCCTGCGTGACATCTGTCTCCGTACCTCAGCCTCCTTACAAAACGGAGACGGCGACTGTCCGTGCCTCCCGCAATGGCCGAGAGGAATTGTTAATACAACAAGTGTTGGTTATTGTTATTATTGTTAGAAATCTAATGGAGTTTCTAGGCTACTGATACGCAGCCTTCGAGGAGCCAGACAACAACCCCTCAGCAGGTGACTCAGCAGGACAGTGCGACCCTCAGCCAGCTGTCACCGTCCTTCTTGGGGCTCCCGAATACCAGCTCTGTTCAAGGTCACGGCTCAGTTCTTCCTTGGGCGCCTTTTATTCTACACAAGGCGTTGCTCTGGACCCAGTCGCAGCTCCTGTTACATCACTCATTTGGATCCTTTGAAGAAATCATTTATTTGGTTCTTGCATTGAAAACACTTTTTTTCACCATGTATAAATTCATTCATGATAAGAATATCGGATCCTTTAAAAAGAAACCAGAAAAAAAGAGAAAGAAAGAAAGAAAGAAAGGAAGAAAGGAAGGAAGGAAGGAAAGGAAGGAAAGGAAGGAAGGGAAGGAAGGGAAGGGAAGGAAGGGAAGGAAAGGAAGGAAAGGAAGGAAAGGAAGGAAAGGAAGGAAGGAAAGGAAAGAACGAGCCCTGACACTTTCACTAGGACTCTTTCCTGGCATGGGGCACAATCGGAGGTGACCTCACCCAGAAATGCCTACAGGGACCCTCGGCCATGGTGGGTCTGAGCTGGGTTCAGGCAGCTGCATTTTAATAGCTATGCCATGTCATCAGGGTTTAGGCTCACTGCACAGTCTGTGCTCGATTTTAATATTACTCTGGTAAATTTGAGCCCACTTGGCTTCTGGATTTTCTGTTTGAGTGCATTCCCATAATATATTAGGTTGTCGGGAAAGTCATAATGTATTTTTTCTGTTTTTCTTTGCAAAAATGCATCATGACTTTTCCAACAACCCAATATTTGTTTGCTAACCTTTTTAACTACCCGCTATCTTGTAATAATGGTATCTCACATGGCGAAGCGTGAGGTAGCTTATAGGGCAGGAGATCTAACTTTTTCTTGACTAGAAGAGGGGGAAATCTAGGAAGAAAAAAGTTGTTTTCCTTCTTGTTGTCTGAGAATATGACTCTCAAAAACTGTAAGTAAATGTTGGATGGATGGCAAGATAGATGGGTAGATGGATGGGTGGATGGATAGTGGATATGAGATGGATAGGTGGATAGATGGATGGATAGTGGATAGAGATGGATGGATGGATGGATGGATGGATGGATGGATGGATGGATGGATGGTGGATATGAGATGGATGGATGGATGGATGGATGGATGGATGGATGGATGGATGAATGGATGGTGGATATGAGATGGATAGGTGAATAGATGGATGGATAGTGGATAGAGATGGATGGATGGATGGATGGATGGATGGATGGATGGATGGTGGATATGAGATGGATGGATGGATGGATGGATGGATGGATGGATGGATGGATGGATGGTGGATATGAGATGGATAGGTGGATAGATGGATGGATGGTGGATAGAGATGGATGGATGGACGGACGGACAGATGGATGGGTAGATATTGTATGTACACATGAGAACATATGTGTACACGCACACAGAGATCTCATGAGTGACTCGCTAGAGACAGCAGGTGTCTCGCAGATTTCAACCTGTTTTGCTATGGACTGAGCCGCCATTAGCTTTGCTTAGTTTCACCCTTTTCTCTGTTTTCTTCACAGTTTCCTACAAATAGCCACACCGCTTGGGGACAAGCCCCACCCCACTAAAGCACACACCCTATTTGCTGCCCCCTCCCATTCTCTCTAGAGATGGTGGCATCTTCTAATTGTGCCTAGAGGTGCACTTGGGGTCACACGCCAACTACGGAAATGTTTTAGGTAGTCTGATACCACACATTTGGGGAAATGAGCCCCAACGCCCTCTACTAGAAGCATTGTCATAGATTCTTCTTCCTTCCGTGACATATCTGGGTCACTGCTGTGTTTGGGACATTGTTTTACTATTTTGCTCTGTGTCACCTCAGGTGACAGGAAAGGCACATTGAACTCACTTGAACTTCCTCACCCCATTGTAAGACCCCCCAGAGTGATGCACAGCCTGGTGGTGGCGTTCACCCTGGGGCGTGTCTGAGGGAGGCAGCCATTCATCACACTAGCTTTTGCCATTGCACGGCTCATCCTTTGCAAGGCTAGAGGTCAGGTAGTAGGCAGACACACCCAGGTGACAAGGAACGCAGAGGACCGTGGAGCAGCATGGCAGCCGTCTTCTCTGTGACCTGAGCTGTGAGCATTCCCCACAGACCAGTCTTTGCCTTCCGGCAGTTGACACAGAGAGTGAAGGATGACATTGGAACAATGGCTAAAAGGAGCCTTACATGATTTTGTTAGAAATAGGCCACTTTCTGTACAGAGAAACTTCAGATACTTACCGCCACTGCCTTGCTTTTTTAACTCACAGAAAATAGTGTGACCTGTTCTTGGTCTTTGAAAGCAACTCGTCCATTACTGGAAAGTAAATAATAGACATTACTGAAACGAGTACATAGCCTGTGTTCTGCCATTAGCAACAGTAAATTGGTTTTGATGGCTTCCTTGTACGTAGAGCTGTTTCTGTAATTCCCTAATAGGGTGGGCAAGTACTGTTTATAGATGTCACTGAATCACTGGCTTTTAACAGGACTTTCTTCGGCATCCTGGCTTAAAAAATAATAAACGTGAGCCTGTAAACGTAGAACACACACACACACCACTTACTACTTCTCTACCTGAATTAGGCATTGCTCACATCAGGTATGAGTGACAATAACTTAGGACTGTCACAGAACACCATGACGTTTGCAGGACCCTTGGAGTGTTATGGGACATTGCCTGCGTGGTCACCTGAGGGTCAGCATCTGCGACTTCTGGGCCTTGCCTCCATGGCTCAGCCGGGGTAAGGCAGCAGTAGCGCTTCCCCATTTGAAGCCTGAAGCATCCTGCATAGCTTGTTTGTCACCCGTCCTGTGATGCCTGTCCTGGGCCCGTCACAGCCATGCACCCAGGAGGCAGTGCCTTGCGTCACCCTTTGTGACTCGTGTCCGCAGCAGCCTTCCAGCCCTGGAGCTCAGCGTTATCCCACTGTCCCCTGACTCAGGACCTAGAGACAGTGTTGTGTCTCACAAGATCGTGCCTGGTCTTCCTAACCTCATGGTTTTCACACTGTGGACCTTGAACCACATGCTTCAGAGTGACCAGCTTATCAGAAATGCACCTTTCCGGATGCCACCGGGGCACTACTGCGTGAGAGTCCCAGGTGTGCACATCGCAGCGTCTCGCCGGGAGCCTCAGCGTTGAGCCCTTGACGCAGACGCTTGCTCGGGGGCAGTGGGCTTCAGGGCCCTCTCGGCAGAGCGCAGGTGGGCGGTCACGGACGTCTTGGCGAGACGGTTGGACCTTTTGCCCTGGGGGTGTTGACGTTTATCATTTATTTCATAACCTATCATCAGGAGGCCTCCTTAAAAACAATCAGTTTCTGGCTTCTCTAAAGTCGGGAAGGACGGCTAAGAAGATGGTTGTGCTGAGCTGTAGCAGCTGCGCCGGTCCTACGGGCGGACATGTCACACCCACGCAGGTGCCACCCTGCCTGTGCCCAAGGGTTGGCGCTCGGCACCCCTCCTACACGTGCAGGCTGGTCCCAGCATCTGAGAACCAGCTCCTGTCATGTCTTCGTTCTCCCCTCCGTGGCCGATCGCGGTGTCAGCGGAGCGCGCCCCTGCTGCGTGCGGGCCGCTGTGGCCTCCGGCTCTGTGCCGGCCTCAGAGCGCCGTGCTCCCCGCCTCCAGCCTCCGTTCCCGGGTCCGTGCCCTCCCAGCCTGCCCTCTGCACGTCCTGCCAGACTGTTCCATTAGCTTCCTGCTGACATGCCTGTTTTTCATCACTGTTCCTTCATCTCACCTTTCTCAAGAACAGCCTTTAGACTGTCTTAATCATTAACGTGATTCTAGCTTTAATCATTTTCGTGATTCGAGCTTTTGTTACAAGGTCCTTGGTAATGTAGGCTTTCTAATCAGGAATGAGTGCCTCTCAGCTCCTATAATCTCATGCCCCTCACAGCTCCTGAGCACAGGTATGTACTTAACATCATGAAAACTAGTTTTAGCTTCCATTACTAAAGGTTGCGTGAAACTGACTGTGTCAGGTGGTCTTTTAATGTTCTGAAAAATGGGAAACATACCACGAACTGAGGGCTACCCTCACTCCGCCTGCACCGCCCCACTCACCCAGGTGGTTTTAGTCAAGTCCAAAGAGCGTCTCAGCACATCTGTGAATAGTCTTAATGTGTATTGCTTTTAGTAGCAATATTTGAAATTTTTAAGCAATAATAGTTGCTTAAAATCACCCAGTACCCAGTCATCTGTGCAGTTTGCTCTCTGGCCTTCGTTCTGGCCTTGGCGTGGCCTCCAGGCCTCCTCACCCTCCGTGTTCTCTTTTCCCCTCGTTCTGCCCTTTCTTTGTTGGGGAAGCCGTGGCCCCACGGCAGCCACACCGAGTGACGTCCCTCTGAGGGGCCGGGTCTTGTGTGGGAGCCAGTCCCAAGATTGCTGTCTTGTCACATGGAAAGAAGGGAAACTGAAAGGCCACCAAGTTTGTATTAACAGGGCTCGGGAGCCAATTTGAAGAGGCTTCTACTGGTTAAAGGTGGGACACTCGGAGGCTAACTCAGAAAAAACACCAGTGGACTCCAACGCTTCAGATGTTTAAATGCACAGCATTATAATGACAGTCAAAACACAGCAGAAACCCTGCCTTTGGGGGACACTGGGGAACCAATGCGTTATTTTGAAAACTGGCTAATAAAGGGGGGAAACCAGTTACCCCACCTTGCTGTGTGAACTGTGCCTCGGGGTAACCAAACAGTCGATGAAGAAAGTCCTTAAAGAAGGTCTGATGGGATTCGAGCGCCAGGCCCTGATGAGACGCCTGGGCAGCGCCCGTCAGAGGTCGGCGTCCCCGCCCTGAGCGTCACTTTCTAGCGGCCTGACGCTCCAGGCTCACTAGAGAAATGTCCAGGGTCGGCGCAGCCCTGCCATTCCGAGGCCCGTTCTCTGCACCCGTAACGGAGGGCCGGGCGCCACGGCGACCGCCTCTGCTGAGAGGAAACGCCGACGGTGCCCGCCACCGTCACCCCAGCTGCGTCTGTGACACCAGGTAGTAAAAGGATTGAAAATAAATGAGTGCACATGAAGTCTCGAACAGTGAAAAATGGAAAAATACTTTTGTGTTGTGAAGATGAGGTACTAGTATAATGCGATTTTCTCCAAGGTCTCTTTTTTTCTTTCTTTTCACCTCCGCTGTGGCAAAGTAACTGTTGGTCTTGATTTGAAGGCCTCGTGGGGTCATTATTGAGGATTGTTCTTTGAAATGTTTACTCGGTGTGTGTCAGATGGCTGTGAAAGCCTACGGGGCTAGACCAGTTTGGAAGCTGTTTTAGCTGCAGCACTGTCTTGTATGAAGACGTCAGGATGGTGGACGGCGTGGAGCAGGGCGAGCTAGCTCTCCCTGAAAAGAAGAGGTGAGGGCAGCTGGGGAAGGCAGCCTGAGGGCATGGAGGCAGAGGGCCCCCTGGCCGGCAGCCTCGCCTGGGCCCTGGCCTGAGGGAGCGCCGCGGGCGAGGCCAGAGCGGACTCGTCGCAGACACCAAGCTGACAACTGCGTGGGGCAAAGACGTTTTTCAAAAGCAGGGAGACACGGGGACACCAGAAGCAATCTCACAGCAAGTTCAAGGCTGGAAACGAAATTGTTTCAGATATTTATTGTTAATAGTTACACACTTCTGACGTGATATCAGGCTGTGTGACAGCTGAGTCCTTGGGTCTCGTGTGCAGCTCTGTGCCCTATAACCTGTTCTTTTGCACTGTCCCTGGTCTCTCTGTTTTATTGCAAAGCTCTGTGTTTGAAGGCTGAGCTCACTCGAGAGAGAAGCGTTTGCACCCTCTTACTTGCTGTCCGCACCCCCAGAGGCCCTGGCCGCTCAGAGCATGAATTTATGGCCAAGGCACCATCGCTCAACAAACTGTCGGAATTTGAAGCACAATGAATAACAGGAAATAAATAACACACATTGTTTTAAATGTCAACGTACCAATGACTAATATCACATAGGATCTAAGTAGACAGGTATGCAGGGAGGTCGCCTGTGGGAAGAGTTCAGGGAAGGGAGGCCAAAGGGCGTGTGGCCGGGGCTGACAGGTGTCACCGCCGATGTTACCTGAGCTCCTAGCCACCGCCCACCCACCCACAGGGCCGCGGAGTGGACGACACATGTCCGTCCGGGTTTCCCCGCTGCCCGTGGGCCTCACCCTGTGTGTGTTCGTCCCTTACAGGTGTCATTCTCTACATCCTGCTGGTGGGGTACCCGCCCTTCTGGGATGAGGACCAGCACAGACTCTACCAGCAGATCAAGGCCGGAGCCTACGACGTACGTGGCGTTGGCGCGCTGGGCTGGGGTTTGCGGTCTGTGTGGTGCCCGCGGGCTTGGCCGTCGTGTTCCGCAGCCTCCTGTGTTATTTTCCTCTCTCTTAGCGAAAGGGAGGTAAACGCTAAGAAGCGCAGCGCGTGGGGTCGGCCTGTCTCTCCCCCTGGTCACCTTCTGCTGAGACTGACGGGAAAAGAGTGACATGTCTAAGGAACGGCCTTGCGTGTCCCAGTGTTTGGATCTTAGTGCGTTCCAGCACATACAAAAAGTAGAAGATTTTCACCTTAGAGATGATTACTGCTAGAGATGATTAGCTTAATTACGTTCCCAAATGCCTATCACATAACTTTAGATTGTATACCAGTGGCGCCTGGCAGTGACCTTGGATTGAATAGAACGTCATTCTGTGTGTCCATTTTGACTTGTTTTGTGTGTTGTTTACATAATGGACTTCTTTGCAATGCTTCATTTGAAGAAAGAGTTTCACAATAGAAAAATATTTGAAAATTGTAATCCCGTTACATTTTTTTTTTTTGAGGGCAGTGTCACTGGCCCTCATATGTGGGACCGAACCGGGGCCGCTGGCTTCCCAAGCCAGCGCTTAACCACCGCGCCACTCGGCCAGCCCCTTAATCCCATTACATTTTATTTACAGTTAGAATATTTAGAGGCAGGCTTACACACACACGCACACACACATTCACGCACCCACACACACTCACATGCATACATACGCACTCGCACACACACACTCACACACGAATCAAGCTCTGAGTCTGAAGAGGGAGTCTGTCTGTATTTTCTCTTCGTGGCTGAGCTGTGTGCTCATCGGTGGAATGCCTCCCTGTTGAGAAATGTTAGGAAACACAGTCTGTCCCCTCCCCGGGCCCCACCTCACCCAGCCTTCCGGAAGTCGGCGGGCAGGGTCTGGGAATGCTTCCTGTGTTTCGAAGGGGTGACTAAGGCCACATCAGGCTCACTCTCTGTGCACAAGTTCAGAACTCGACGTTGAGTTGAGAGTTGAGGTTCATATAAAAAGTCTGAATTACAGTAAGTCCCCAACTTACGAACGAGTTCCGTTCAGGGAGAACGTTCATAAGTCAGATTTGTTCGTAAGCCCGACGAAGCGCGTCTTTGCGCTTCCCAGCCGTCCCCGCGCTCCCCAGCCGTCCCCGCGCTCCCCAGCCGTCCCCGCGCTCCCCAGCCGTCCCCGCGCTTCCCAGCCGTCCCCGCGCTCCCCAGCCGTCCCCGCGCTCCCCAGCCGTCCCCGCCACATCCCGCTGCGTTTCCTCTGGCTTCCGGACGTGCTGGGCTCTGACTGAGCCCTGGACTCCTGTCCACTGTCACACCGCACAGTGAGCGCATAGCAGCACAAGTGTCACAATGTCTGGCAGACGTGTGAGCTGCTTCTGCGATTTGTTCACATCTACGAATGTTCATAATGCGAGGTCCTTTCGTGTCTCTGAAACTTCACAACTCGAATGTTGGTAAGTCGGGGACTTACTGTGTCTCCTGTCAAGCCTCATGAACGCCCCAGTGACTTCCTGTTAAAATGTTCTATTTAGGGGGAGGTGTGTATCACAAGAGTTTAAAATATGCATTATTTAAAGGACACTTAGAATAAATAGCTTAGTTATAACGTTATTAAGGCACAAATGGATTTTTAATACAAGTTCTGAGAGTAGGTTACCTTTATGAACTTGGCTTGGTGACATTTGTAATTAGAGTACTTTTTATTTTGAAATAGTATTTTAATATACGTACAAAGAAAGGAAAACTGCGTGTCATGAACTGGTATCTATATTACCATGGATGCTAGAAAATGAATTCTCTTTGGTGACTTCTCAGCTTTATGGATTTTTGCGAATAATTATGGGGAAAATGGCATAAAATTTCATTTTCAGATCAAAGCAGAGTTGCTTTGAGAGGACTAGAAGATTCTTAAGTTTGTTTTCCTGAAGTGTAAAGTGTATTCACTGATATAATATAATATGTAGATATATGCATGGGGGACATATTTATCTATATCACTTTATGTCGATAAAATTGAAGTCATACAAAAAGTAAATTAATGAAGAAATTCACTACTTAAGGAAATGATTAATATGTTTGGCTATTCCCCCATTTGACTGAGTGTATCTATTTTTTAAATGGTTTATAAATTTATATTTCTGAAGTTTCCATCACCGGAGTGGGACACAGTGACTCCTGAAGCCAAAGATCTCATCAACAAGATGCTTACTATCAACCCTGCCAAGCGGATCACAGCCTCCGAGGCCCTGAAACACCCATGGATCTGTGTAAGTGATGCTCGCCGAAGGCCCCGCGCTAGTGTGAAACGTGGACTTACCTTTAAAATTTCTTTCATGCATTTAAAATAATCTTTGCAGAAAAAGGTGAAGTGAATGAATGAATGAATGAATGAATGAATGAATGTGGACTCCAGGTGTTTAACAAGGTTAATTTCGTGATGGTTGAAAACGCATGTCAGGTAGCAAAGTCTGATTGACACGGATTTCTGAATAAATATTGCCTTCAGTAACACGAGGAACGAGTACCCGCCTCCCAAACACTGTAATGCTCAGGCACAGAAGTGAAGAAAAGGACGCCAAGGTCAAGTATTTCCCAGGAGAAAAGATCCGACAAGGCGCATTAGTTATCATTCTGCAGCTTTAGAGGCTGGGACATGCGCCCTGGAAGCTGGGAGAAAGTTTTAGTTCAGGAAAAAAGGGCCAAAGAGACTGAGTGTTCTTTACCTGTGAACTTGGGAGGAATGTAGAGATTTCAGTAAATTTCTAGGGATGAGTGTCATGGTAGGGCGATAAGTAAACCCTAGACAGTCTAGTAGAAATATGATTAAAGACATATTGTCAGAAAGGTAATTTGGGAAGTTATTGATATTATCTGTGTGCTTTCTATAGATAAACGGTACATCTTAGTCACAAACAGCCTTGGCAAAGTCGATCTTTGATTAGGGACCTGCAATTGGACACTTGCAAACTCATCATAAGGGTACTTGATACTGTTAAGCTTAGTATGTTTTAAGCCCCCAGTTAAGTCTCTTTTTCTGCTCTGCCAGCAACGGTCCACGGTGGCTTCCATGATGCACAGACAGGAGACGGTCGACTGCTTGAAGAAGTTCAACGCCAGGAGAAAACTGAAGGTGAGCCATGGCACACCTGTGGGAGGGCCGGCTCGGCGGAGTGGGAGGTGAGGCTGCGCCCGCTTCAGAGCCCAGACTCGGCTCCCCGCCCCTGGGCCTGGGCTGTGGGGTGCGGGTAGCGGGGCCGGGTGACCGGGGGCTGCCGCTCTCGGGAAACCAAAGCCCCGCCGCAGGCGGAGCCGGGCGTGTGGCGGAGGAACGCGTGCCCGGCGGCTCAGGCAGCGGGACCCACTTGTTCTTGTCTCCCTGGCAGGGTGCCATCCTCACGACCATGCTGGCCACCAGGAACTTCTCAGGTACGTGTGTCAAGCCCCTGCTCCGCGTCTTCTGTTCCTTTTTGGAATTGAGAGCAACTAAGGATGAGAACAGCACGGTCATTTTGGGCAGGGCGGGCGGGCGTGGCGTGGACACGGCCACACGGGGCGGCGGGCGGCGGGTACCGGCCGCACTCGGCAGGGCCACCCGCGGGGGCAGAAGTGCCCCCTCCTGGGCTCGGCGTCTCCAGCCCAGAATTATCACTGATATTTCATAAATAACGGCGAATACGTTTTTTGTCTCGTTCTCACTGGGAATCCCAATAAGTACCATTTTTAAAGGCCATCCTTGAGGGGCCCAGGTGTCGTGGGCCTGGGTTCTCTCAGAAGCGCAGCAGTGCCTGGGCTGTGAAAGCGTTTACGGTGTTCGAGGGGGTCGAAACCCGGTTCCCAGACAAACTGCCCCCCGGTGAAGTGGCACTGCAGGGCGAGAACCGTCCCCTGCGACTCTGTGCTAGAAACAAGTTTTAAATAATGGCCGAGTGAAGCTGACCATGTATTTACTGTACTGACTCTCCAGAAGGGACATAAGTACATCTTGCAGAAATTATCTGAGTTGCGGCCCCTGCTTCAGCAGGTGGTCTCAGGACCAGCTTTCCAGGTCAGGTTGGTAGACATTGGCCAGCCCCACGCACAGATGACTGAGGTGGCCCCTCAGCTACTCCTGGTGGCCCGCATCTGGCTGTTGAGACTGGGAACGGTTGTCACACGATGGTGCCCAGAATGCGGCCGTCTTTCTCTGCCTCCTGTCCCCATGAGAGGAACCTGGCGCATCAGATTATCCTGTAGCTCATCGTTCGTTCCTCCTGCTTGACCTGGTGGTGTGGTGGCACCAGGTGATGATGCAGGTTTTCCACGCTGTCAAACTCCTGAAACCACTTACATTTACAATTGTATCAAGGTCCCCCCTTTTGTCCCCACTGCACTCAGTTACACATAAGGTGAAACCATAGGTGGCTTGCCCACAACTGCCACCAGGATGTCAGAAAGCAGTGGCGACACAGTAAGTGACACTACAATGAGGGGCTGTGTTAGGAGCTGCATGTCCTTTGTCCACTTGTTTGGTAGAGTAAGACCTGTTAGCGCCTTTGTCAAGTTACCTGTTTTATGAACAGTTGATTGATATAATTGACATTTATATGGGTGACTTGAATTCGTGTAGTTAAATATTAACTAATATTCACTATATTCAACTAGTATTTCACTGTGACCCAATAAAATTAGCAACTCAATAAAAGGTAGGATGGTTTGCACAGTATATATTGTTAATGACAAACTAACTTGAAAAAATATGCAGAATAAAGATAGTATTTTGTTGAAGTCTTAAATACATTCCTTGGCATAAATTGGGCCTTTTAAAAACATATACACCCATGCTTCGAAGCTCTTTTTTACCTTATATTTTCCTTTCATAATCGTGTACACTAAAAACTCAGGACTAATGGGTGAATGTATGTTGTTCCTGAATGTCTTAGCGTGAAAGGCAGTTTCTTTAAGTTCGTCGCTTCAAAGCTGCCTGACACCGTTACACCCCAGTACATCTCGTGCTCGATGTCACCTCCCTGGCTAAGTGTTTCATCGGCATTTCATTGCCAGACACACTCTTTAAAGTCGTCTGTCTGTAGGTTCCTGGTTATAGCGTTGCTTTCATTTTTTCTTTTCTCCCCTCTGTGTATTCCCGTGAGGCGAGGTGGACGGTGAGAGAGGACGCCGGCCTCTGGCCCAGGCCAGCGCTGATCCGTGGTCCCTCCGCAGCCCCGAGGCCTGGGTCCCGAGCTCGCCCGCACCTGGTCACTGCCGCTTAGCTCCAGGCAAATAGTGTTACAGCCAAGGCCGCTATGTCTTACAGTCTCAGTGACCTGTAAATTAGGAGCTTTGATGCAAAGGACTGAATAAAGTTAACTGAATAAATTTTTATTCAGTCCTTTGAATGAAGGACTGAATAAATTTTTGTGTCTTTTAAATAAATTGAAAATTGTATCAGGCGGTATCAAAATCATGCCCCAAGTCCAAAGGGCAGCAGGGACGTACTTGTCCGGGCTGTGCTTCTGCAGCGAGGCATCACGGGAGTGGCTGCGCCCCCACCGGGAGCGTCCCCCACGCAAGGCCGTGACCTCTGAGCGTCCCTGGGTCAGTGCGCTGTGGAAGGACGCCTCCACCCTTCGGTGCATTCAAGTTCGGGGGTGCGGGGGGCAGGGCCCTGCCCTGCGGGAGCTCTCTGATTCAGCAGATGAGTTCGTTTTGCTTTATATTGTGCCTCAAATGTGTGATTTTTAAGTTTTCAGTGTAAAAGCCTTTGCTTACAAAGGCTTTGTATTCTGATTTTGAGGTACGGAAGAATGCATAGTGCCTTTTCTTAAAGGTCGTAGGCTAAGCATTGTAAAAATTTCCTCTAGGTCAATAATATAGCATTTCATTTTAAATATAGTTGTTAATATTTTTTGTAAGAAGTGTGATTTCAAAAATGTATATTAAAACAAAGATGTTATTTAGCCGAGCAGATTTTCACACATCAGTGTTAGACCTCCAGAAAGAGGGCTCAGGGGGCAGAGCCGAGGGGCCGCCATTCTCGTGTGGCTGCACACGTGGCACAGGCTGTCAGCTGGTGTCTGGAGGCTGAGAGAACTTTCTGGGTCACAAAGGCACCATCCACTTAAACTCCCAGGATCCTTTCCATGGCCAACCGTGAAATTAAGTCCAGTAACATAACTACAAAGTGTCCGATGGAATCCAGGGAGCTCAGTGAGAATCGAGTTTGATGCGTGGAACCAAGAAAAGGGATTCTGCATTTCCATGTCCTGTGAGGTCAGCTCACCTTGGCCTTGATAACTTGGCGGGCGTGGGCCGTGGCCCAGCGACAGGAAGACACAGCACCTGTCTTGTTGCCCGGCCATGGCCTCCTGGCATCGCTCACTAAAATGATCTCACTCTCATTTTGCAGCAGCCAAGAGTTTGCTGAAGAAACCAGACGGAGTAAAGGTAAGGTGAACAGTCCTGAACCATTTCTGACTTTAGGTGCCGGGTAACTTTTGAATGTTAAATATAATACGTAAGGCTTTGCAGCTTGATTTTTATGGTTCCGGTAAAGAATGCAGGATGAAGCATAAAGGAATACACAAAGTTAACTACTATCTATGCCAAGAAAAGCTGTACTTTACTATTCTATTACATATTACATAATCATGACAGAATAATACTTTTCTATGGGGTTGCTATAGAAACTGAGCCACTGGGCCTGGAAAGCCCAACGTCAACCAGCTGAATGTCCCTGCGGGGGCTTCTTCCGTCCTAAGGTATCGAGACGTATTCGAGGGGAATGTTCTGAACAAATAGTAGAAAAATTTTCAAAGAAAGACAATAGCAGGATATTCTGACTTTCTTGGATTTCTAAACAAAGTGAAACGGCTGACTTTCTGTAGACGGCGTTTTGTTCCTGGGGCTTTCCCTCCGGCTGATGGTGACCTTCCGCTGGCTCACGCTGGCCGGCCTTCTGTCGCCTTTAACGCCCGTTCTGTCCTAGTGGCAGACGCAGACCTCCCTCCTGAGAACTCGAACATTCTTGGGAGTTAGTTAATATTCTGACACTTTGAACTTGACCCAAAGTCTGGTGGCCAGTTCGTTTTGAGAATATAACGTAGAAAATGGTTTGTCACGTGTGTCCGCTTCCTCGCCACCAGAGCGTGTGACTTGGGAGTGTCCAGAGCCGTGGTGACCGTGCCGTGGGAGCCCGCAGGGCAGCCCCTGCCCTGCACAGCGGCTCTCCGCCGCCCCTGACGCCCTCTTCCTCTGCCGAGTGCACTCAGCTTCAACTCCGCCAGTCAGTTCACTCTGCCTTTTTCCCCATTAACACTGGTGGAAATGTGGTATTTTAGGTTTTCCAAGTGTTTTACTCTCCTGTTTCCTGTACCGTTCAGAGGTGCCGAACATACCGTTCCCATGGAGATGCTTATTGTCACTACTATCCATATATAGAAACATTTCCAGAGCTTTTTCCTTCTACTCAACTTACAGCAGCACCTCTTTAAAGACAAAATTAGCCTGTGCTCCGTGCTTTGATTCTTGAAAATTCATCTGGTCATATTTTTTTTCTTTTCCTTTCTCCTCGAATGGTCAATTCAGAAAAGGAAGTGCAGTTCGAGTGTTCAGATGATGGTGAGGACCTCCCCCTGCCAGATTTCTCCTGTGGAAATTCACACCTAGGGACCTTACTTACCTAAGTTAGTTGAGTGGGGAAAGTGTAGACGTCTTAGCGGTCAGTGCTGATTAGTCCCCAAAGCGCAGTGCGCACAGTCCCATAATCCTGTCTTTCTTTCAAATGGAGTTTTCTAAATATGGAAACATTTGTGCTTTCATCCATATGCTATGAAACGATCTGTTACAAGCACAAAGTCCCACTGAAGAGACCATGATATAATTAATACCTGTTTACTGATGCGTGAAGAAATGCTGCATGGTTATTTTTGAATGCTGACCATGATTACTGAAGTCGGAGGGGCGCTTAGTTCAGACACGTCGTCCCACCCCCTCTGTGGAGTTCATACCTGGTGCAGAAGTGAGCTTACCTGCTGAGCACCCCTAGAGGTGAAATGCGTGCTCACCTGAAAACCCAATGACGTGAACCCCTGGAAAGTGGGACATCTTGTCCTGCCTCTTCAGGGTGATTCCTGATTTGGTGTAGTTTTCTTTTTGTTTTTTAAAGAAAAACAGTGTGCCTCCATAACATGAAGTGACTGCGTCTCACGGCCGAAAGTGCCCGAGCCCCCTTTGTGTCCAGACGGCTGTGGCTGAGCCCACGCTCGCTGGTGGTCATGGGAAAGCCGGTCCCCCTAGCCTTTCCTCTGATCCTTCCCTTAGTTAGCATTACACATCCCTTCAAAAGATCTCCTGCAGGACGAGAAGGCCCACACGCTAATGCCTATGTTCACGGAACGTTTCTGTCTGCACCAAAACATGACCGCGGTGCTTCTAGAACACCACGTTTAACTGGGACTTGCTGTGCCTGGCTGTTCAGGGTGGATGTCCAGACAGAATGCCCTGCTGGGAGACAAAAGGGCGTGCGCACACTGTGCACGTGTGTGTGGACAAGTGTGCATGGGTGTGCACGTGGGACATTTGCACCCAAATAAAGCAGTTTCTGGCAACCACATCCTAGAAAAAGGCAGCTGTCTTGCCTCAAAATCAATACAAATAAAGACTTCCTCTTTTCTTTGCACCCACTGGCAGGCCCGCACGTGCGTGTGAGATGCACACACGTGTCACTCGTAGGCCCTCTGACCCTGGGCAGGAAGTAGCTATGTGTCGCCGGCAGCCGTCCTCGTAGGCAGCTGTCTGCACGCACACCCCACGCTTCTCAAACGTTCTGTCCTCAACCAGAGGCGGAATTTCAGCCCCTCTTCAACAAGCTCCATCGTCTCTCATCTCTGTTTGGCTGTTGCCCAAGTTGTATGTTAAATTCTGTGCACTTTTATTTAAAGCGAAGCGTTGCACAAACTTTCTGCAACATACAGATGGATGGTTTAATATTTGAAGAGTTTTCCAGGAAAGGGCACCAAACGTTTCCTGCGTTTTCCTGCATGTTACAGAGCACCACGCCGGAGCTCGTGTAGATGAGATTCCAAGTAATCACGCAGATGGGGAATAGAGAAGTTGCTACATGCCTGCCTCAGGTTCTCGGCTTTCTGCCCTCTCCCCACTGCCAGTTTCAATATGATCTGTAGGTACAAATGATGAAGCAATTCCCAGAAAGCTCAAATGACTGGTTGCTATAATTTGTAAATACTCATGGTACTCCTTTCTCTGTAGTATGTTTTTCTTTAAGTCCTTATGCACATTTGTACGAAAAATATGGTGTGTATCCCTTTAGGTGATAATAAGGAAAGAAAATGCTTACATCATGTAGAGCAAGAAAATGAATGTTAATTTCTTTCCCCTTATGATAACCATAATGTAAGTTGTCATACACGAGTTTAAATGAGCGTTGGTTATTACCTTTTAAGTCTTTGATTCTTCAAGCCCAAAGTCAAGTGTAGTTTCAAGTTGCCACGCGCCTGTGGGTCCATTGCAGTGCCTCCTGACTCGCAGTCGCTTTCATGAGGTCATGACCTTTTCTCTGAGGTCAACCCCAATGATGTGAAAGCACGGGAACGAGATTGCCAAATGCAGTCGCCAACCCCAGCCGTAAGATTGACAGGACACACAAGTGTTTTCCTCTGAAACAACTGTGAAAAATAGTCATTTCACAATCAGAATATAGTAAAGAGTTCAGCTTGCCCATTTATAATTGAAGATGTATTTTTTAAAGGAGACCCAGATATATCATTTAAAAAGTATGTCACCAGATCTGCATGTCACCAGAAGATCTAAGTCTCTAACTGGACCCCACCAAGCTGGCTAATGGTGGCTCCCCCGAGAGAGACGCTCAATGGAGACCTCGGGCTCGGAGTAAGAGGAAGCGATCTGTGTTCATTTCACACTCGGACCCCTGGCCAGAGGTCCGCTGAAGCCGCTCTCTGTCCGCTAAGGTGGCCGAGACAAGCCCCACATGGGTCTGGCCGTCCCACCGGCACAGATGCGGTGCCCCCCCCCCCCCGTGTGTGACCACTGGGAGCTAGCCGTGCGCATCCCTCCCGTGATGTCGCGCTGCCTTCCGTTACCCTCAGGGACCATTTCCGTGTCTGCGTCTCCACCTAGACGAGCTGCAGGTAGAGACTGTGCTTCCGAGCGTTAAGGCGTCTGTTTCTGTTTTCTGCACGCCCACAGATAAACAACAAAGCCAACGTGGTAACTAGCCCCAAAGAGGCCGCCCCTCCCCCAGCGCTGGTATTCCCGACTTTTCGTGACCTTCCTACGGTCTTTTCTCTGTCGTTCCTCTTGTGCTTTCACTGTATAGATACATAGATACGAGTATTTTGTTTCGTTGGGTTTTGTTTTTGTTTTTGCTTTCTAAGACATGGGGAAAGTTCATTTTTTTCTTTTTGCGAAGGCAGTTGGTTGTCAAGCAGCGTGTTTCTAACATGGGGCGACCTCATTTCGTTGTTGGACGTCGTGCTGACAGCTGTGGTCTCGGTGGCCACCTCTGCATGCGGCCCTGGGAATGCAGTGGGACGCGCTTCGGTTGCTCTCAGCTCTCCTGCTGATGACCGCGGCCGGGGACCTCGGTCCTTCCGTGAGGCACTGCTGCTGCATCTGGGACAGCTGAGGGGACAATCGCTAAGCACAGGACATGCAGACCTCATTCCGAGTCCCGGTTCCCTCTCACTAACAGACAGCAGGGCTTTGGAAGGCCTTCCTTCTGAGTAAGAGGCACTGGAAAATCTAAGTTTGTTGTATTTTAAATTAAATTATCACTGTTTCACTTTCATCCAGAGAATGAAACCGCATAGCATAGAGCTTTGAATCACCGCTGGGGACCAGCTTTGTCCATTTCAATCAGACTGACACTGTCAACAACTACATCAGTTTAACACTTTGAAACAGTGTTATGTTAAAACCTGAGATTTGAATACTGGAATTCAGTGCTCTGAGTTCCACAGTATTTCCCCCATTTATGATTTTCAGAAAGGTTTCTGATCTGCTGCTGACTTCTATACCGTTACTTTCAATGAATCCAAAGTGTCAGAATGATTCCACTTGGGTTCACCAGGAGGCCCTTTTAACACCATTGAGAGGAAGACAGCAGCTGTGCAGCCGTGAGGACAGTGCTGGCTGGTGGCCCCGGGGGGAGAGGAGGGGCAGAAGGCCCCAGGGTGGGGGTCCCTCAGGAGGGCAGTGACGTCATGTGATGAAAGCGCCACGCGTTTGAGAGTTACTTTCCACTTGGGCATATTTCTTCAATTATCTGGTGGAAAACAATAGTAAAAATATGTTTGTGGTAGAGAAACGTGGCTTAACAAGCAAATCTGCTGTGATACAGAGGGTGCCAAAAAATGTATATGCATTTTAAGAAAGGAAACCTGTATTAAAATTCTAATACTCAATGTATACCGATACCAAAAGATGAATACAAGTCACGTTTGACTTCTGCATTCACAAGAGGTGTCCAGACACTTCTGATTACAGCGAACTGCTGCTTGAGCGACGCTGACCAAAGTGTTCACTTGTGTACATTTTTTTGCATCTCTGGTCTATGTTCCATAAAGCAGAAATTTCTTTCAGGTATAAATCAGGACAGAACTTAACGGCATCACTTCTCAAATTACAGTGAAGATATGGTTCGTTCTAGAACACTTTATGTGAACCTTTCCAAGTTCCTTAGAATTTCTTGGGGACTTTCGAAATGCATTCTTCAGAAAAGTTCTTTGTAAGTGTGGTCCAGTGGTTCTAGATTTCCCAAGGGTGTTTATCTGCATTAATAGTGGTGATGACACCATAGTCGATTTTGAAAGCACTACAGCTGGAAAATGTCTCAAAAAGAGTTTGAGAGCCTCCAAAGACCGCTGATTGGCAGCGGCCGTGGCCAGTTTCTGTGGGACACACGTTGCCAGGCCGCTCACTGAGGACAAAAGGAAAGCTCTATGTGGTGTCGGGCTTCGTGAAACAGTGGCTGCCTCGTTAGGCCCGTGGCTTTCAAAGCCTTGTCTGTGCGCTGACGAGAATCAGGTCTTTGCATGCTGCTCGGGCTCACCCGGGAGCCCGCCCCTCGGGGTCCTGTCAGCTGCAGCCCGACCGTCGTGGGCATCGCTTACGCTCTTGTCCCTGTTCGTTCTGTCAGCTGGCTCGCTCTGCTCTGTCCCTCTCGCCAGTGAGACCATACTTACCAATGCAAACTGTTTCTTTCTCTATTTTGTTCTCACTCAGGAGCCCCAAACTACCGTAATCCACCACCCTGACGGAAACAAGGTATTCAGAAAGAACCAGCATTGTCTTGCTTCCACAAGACTGCACATCTCATCAGATGTTCAAAGCAAAATTAATTGTCTAAAAATAGGAAAGAAAATCCTTCCCTTTTTCTAGCACTTTCTTTTGGGCCTAATCTACCTAGAGCGGTACACATATTTCTTTCCAAAGAAAAAAGAAAGACATCTTGAAAGAGAAATGAATTGTGCTGTTAGTAAAAGTCAGGTTAAACAAGGTCTTTACGGGAAGATGACTGTGTATCTTAAGCAAGTCCATCTGGCCTTTTTTTCTTTTTTTTCCCATGCCTGACTTGCATTGTACTGTAGATGCATCTGCATGAAATTTTAGAATTTCTTGCTGTCTCATTCCACTGTCTTCAAAAAAATCAGCTTGAGTTCATAGGCATTTGTTTAAGTTTAATGTTGCTTTTGAGTTTATTCCTTCTGTTGTCATAGTGTTTTGTTTTGTTTTTTTCCTTTTAATTCTGTTGGTGTTGTTTTGTTGTTTGGCATGAATTTGAGGAGAATACGGGAGTTCAGCTTCTTGTGAAACATGTTTGTTTGTGTTGAACCGTGAGCATTCCGGTCACCGGCATTTGACTGTTTATGCCGAGAGAAGACGGGAAAGCTCACCCTCGCTCCACTGTGGCCCGTCCACACGCTTATCAGCGAAGGAACCGTGCTTGTCCGCAGCGGGAGCGGAGACATTTCCCAAACGGTCTGCACATCCCCTTTATTTCCATACGCCGTTCTAGTCCAGGGGAAGGAAAACGCTGCGTGAGACTTTCTGAAACAAGCGCTGGGTCCGCTCCTTACTCTTAGCAGCAACGGAAACATATTTCCTCTGCGTTAACATTTAGTTATCAATATTAAAACCATCAAAGAAAACACCATCAGTGCTACATGCTTCATTATGAGATGTAGTTGGTACTCTTAACCCTTAAAGCGCCCCAAATCCCTACAAGACTGGCGGCGGCCAGGAGCATGGCACACGGGAACGGCTTTGCCAGCGCCGTTAGCGGGGCGGGGCCGTGCCTAGCGGCCGGCGCGGGCCCCGCTGCGTCTAGCTGTCCTGTGTCAGAGGCACTGCAGGAAGTGTCTTGCTAACATGAATTAGTGTATTCTGAAGTGCATGGGTTTGCTTCACGAGGAGTTTAAGTTTAAACTCTGTGTCATGTTAAGAAATGCATGAAGGCTCTTTGGTTTTGTGTGGATGGAGACTCGACACATCTCTACCTAGTCTGTCCCTTTGCTATAAATATTCTGCGTGACAGTTGCACAAATGGATCGCTTTTTAAAATACGGAATCTCTAAGAGGACGCTGACTGCCGTCCGCATCCTCTCCAAAGCCTGCTCCTCTTCACGCAGCACGAAGCTGGAACCGTTGCCCGCATTTTTACTCGCCTTCCATCATTCCAAATGGGAAATGGCGTCTTGAGAATATGACTCAGTTTCTCTGCTGGAAATACATTATAAATGGAGAACCTTATCGGACGCTTTTTAAGGAACGCGCCGTAACGCTGGCGGTGACAGTCCTTCTAAGTGTCCATCTCCAGCCTCATTGGCAGGTTTGCAAGGAAATAGCCTTGTCTTCTCATTATGGGAGTGGGTTTCAGGAACGGCCACTTTCTGATTTAGAAATGAATGAAACAAATCTAATTGTACTCAGAAGTAAATTATTCCTTATGGTTCCATTGTGCTGACCCATCACAAACGTGGAAATTCTCGAAAGCACGCCCAGCACACCTTAGCTTAGCACTGCAGTGCTTCTGTCTGCAGAGAAACGAGGCAGGCACCGCTGCTGTGAATTCAGGCAGGCGTGTGCCTTCCACCAAGAAGGGACCATTTACTGACTGAGAATAAAAATTGTCCTACGTTAAGGTCCAAATTCCTTAGGCCGATGTCATCAGTTTCTCCTAAACGCGTAGAAGAAGCGCGTGCTGAGTGCCATGTAGCACAAACATGTCCTTAGGCGGCTCTCAAATGAAGCGGCCTGTGTGGGCCCTGCCTGCAGATCCCCTTGAGTTACGGTGCTTCCGAGCTTAGGCGACCAGAGTGCTCCCTTTGTAAATGTGTGTGGCATTTGGCATTTTATTTCCATTCAAACCATGTCACGTGTCTGTCCGTTTGCACGTCGGCACATGCACAGCCTGCTGAGCAATTTTGCATGATGTGAACACCACTTGCCAGTTGTTTACGAAGCAGAGAGAGCTGTCCATTGTTTGCAACTTAAAATGTGTTTTCTCCTCAACAGGAGTCAACTGAGAGTTCCAACACGACAATTGAGGACGAAGACGTAAAAGGTACGATTAAGCCGGAGGTGGACGGGCCCAGTGCGGACCTCTGCGTGTCGGGAAGGCATGCGTTTGTCTCGGCTGATACGTGAGGGAGCACGGCCTGGGCCGCGACACACTTTCCCGTTAGGATTTTCTTAGTATCTCGTGGTGGCTGTGAATGCGTGTGGGGTTTGGTCCCGTTATGCTCTTTTCCGTTTGAACTGTGAACATGTGGTTATTCAAGCACATTGTGACTTTACACCAGCACTGAGAGTTTAGACCAAATTGTAAATGTGTCAGTCAAAAGGAAACGTAAAGTGCACATGCGTTATCTACATTCACGAAACCTTCTGGAAAACAGTTTCTGTTCAAGAATGGGGTGTGACAATAACTGTTGCTTTAAAACTTGCAGTCGTCTCGCGTGGGTGTCGGTGGGTTTGCGTTGGGCAGACTTTTCATGGTGGCTTTCCACGGGCTTTCCTCATGGGTCCTGGCCCCGTGCTGTGCAGTGTCGCGCTGGGTGAGTGGGGCCGTGTGCGGTCTGACACCTCGGCGTCCCCTCGCCCCACGCCTGCCCCTAGTGCCCTTCTCTGTGGCCCATGGCCGTCCCAGAGCCGCGTCTTTCCCCCACTCACTGCTGCAGCTTTTACTCTCATTTTGTCATCAGCATCCTTAACGACAGTTTCTGTGGCCACTTGGCATGATAGGGGTGGGGAGGCAGAATGAAAGGAAAGGAAGTATAAAAGAAACTCAGAGAAGCGGTCCATCAGTTAATGGGACCTTCCCAGGAGGGATTACTTCCCTAATGGTGTAACCATAGGTGTCATTAGCAAGATAGGCTTGAAAAACTGCATTCACCTTACAGAATAAAGCACATGGGAGCTCTCAGCGCAAGGAGATGGACCGGTGACTTAGGCACTAAAGATGGCTGCGCAGCCAAGTTGCCGGCCAGCCACCGACTGTTCTGTTAGACACACCCCCGTGTGGCCTGCGCCCTGGCTGGCTGCCGGGGGCACCTGCCTCCCAGGTGCGGGCTGTGTCAGGGCTTTGGTTAGTAGGTCTGCTCGCCCCAGCCTTACCCCAGAGCTAAAATCTGAACTGAAGCAATTTTGTGACTCATTGGTTCTAGCCCCATTAGATAAAGAGATTCCTTTTTTAACCAAATAAGTAGATGTGCCGTGAAGCTTTCCCAGTGATTCAGGAAGAATCGTCGTTGTACGTGTGGTGCACTCATGAGCTCCTTCGTCCAAGCAATGTCTGAATTTTACATCTCCCCTTGAGCAATAATTAGAAAGAGGAAATAACCTGTATATTCTCCACTGGAGAGACTGAGCGTCTGAATAACTGGATAAAACTAGAAAACCAGCACCCGGGGCATGTGTGTCTGCTCCTGGGCGACCATGGCAGGTTCCGGTAGGGCCGTTCCCGGCTGCCTGGACCCTCCTCAGAGTGCTGGTTCAGAAGGACTGCCTGTAACCTCTGCGAGTGTCCCGTGTCCAGACGGCAGCCCTTTCACTTACACCTCACACTGTAATGTGCGTGTGTGTGTGTGTGTGTGAAGGGAAATTAGATTGGTGATTGTCAAAAGCAGCCCTTGCAGCCGGCACCGGCCTGGGCTCCGTGCCCCTGGGGACCCCAGTTTCCCAGATCGGGAAGTGTTGGCCTTTATAGTTATGCTGTGTCGACACCACAAAAGCAAAGGGATCAAGCCCAATACTGAGATCAAAGAAATGTGCAGTTGGTCATGAGTCCTCCGTGCTGTGGCTTCTTTCCTTGAGGTCAGTGGAGAAGTGACGTGAGTTTCTGCCTGCTGTTACTCGCGTGGATACGGTCAGAGTCCGGATGTGACAGGTGACACGCGAGGCCTCGTGTTCTCCACGATCTGTGCAGCCCCTGGTGGCGCCCACCTAGACACTAAGTGGCAGCAGAAACCTTTGAGCCTGAAGCGCTCTGAGGACCACCCAGGCCATCGTCCTGACTGTACGACAGGTGGCAGAGAGCAGTCATCGGGGTTTTCGGTGTATTGCTCAGTCTGTTGGTCTGCGTGTGTGGGAGCCTGTCCGTCAGCCAGGCCCAGGCCTCAGGAAAGCCCCCGCGTTTCCGCCTGTGAACGGCTGCCTTTCCTGTCGCCCTGGTCGCTGGGTCGGGGATGTGTTCATGGTCCAGCCCTGTTAGATCCCGGGCTCACCTCAGCACCTGACATGCGGGAGCTCAGAGACCATCCGTTCCTTAACCCGGCCACACAGGCCCCGTCCCCAGCACGGCGTGTCTGGGCTCCACACACGCTCCCCACCCACCCCCCGCGTGACCTTGTTGTCAGGCTGAAGGCACACTTTTCAACACGCTCTGAAGGCGTGTGCCCGCCGCACCCTACCGTGTGCCCACCGCCCCGCCGGCTGCCCCTCACACCAGCGCCCAGCCTCCGGCGTGACCCCTCGAGTGCCACAGCACAGGTTTCGCCAGGCGCAGCGTCCCCGTGGTCTCGCCACCAAGGAACACGGGCAAACGAACATCGGACGGCCTCGCCAGTGGAGCGGGAGGGAGCCCAGCAACACAGAGCCTTCGTCTGGCCTCTTCTGGGGACGGGCCGCTGAGCTCAGGAGGAGCGTCAGGCTGGCTGTGGCTTCGGAGGCCCGAGTGGCGCTGCTCCTGGCCGGTCTGCAGGCCGGTCGGCTCTGCCTCCTCCCGCCGGGCGCGGCATCCCTCCTCCCCCTGAGCGCGGCCTCCCTCCTCCCGCCCGGCCTCCCTCCTCCCGCCGGGCGTCCCTCCCTCCTCCCGCCCGGCGTCCCTCCTCCCGCCCGGCCTCCCTCCTCCCGCCCGGCCTCCCTCCTCCCGCCGCGCGGCCCTCCCTCCTCCCGCCCGGCGTCCCTCCCCCCACCCGGCCTCCCTCCTCCCGCCGGGCGCGGTGTCTGCCATCTGCCGGGCGCCGCGCCCTCCCTCGAGCTCGTCGGAAGCCTTCCGTCTGTGCTGGTCTCTGAGGCTGTAACTCAGCCATTTCCATACTCCGCAAACATCCGGGAGACTCAGTGAAGACATGAGCTTCTATATCTCACTGTCCTCTATCTTCTTGTTCGGAGGAACCCTCGGCATTGGCTAGCATCACAGTTTCCTTTCCAGGCGCGTGGGCATCCTGAGGGCCTCGCCTGGTCTCTCTGTGGAGAGCCGCTAAGCGCACCGTTTTCTTTCTCCAAGGCCATCCATTCACATCCCACTGCCGACCTTTTGAGCAATGTCCTCATTTTGTCCTTTGGTTTCTGCCTGGTGTCCAAGTCATTCTAAGACGAGGAAACATGTTCATTAGGCAACACACATGACGTGGTCGCCGGCAGACCCAGAGCGGCTCAGGTGCGTGCAGCTCGTGTAGCCCCTAACAAAGAAAGTGTGCGTGAAACTTTTGCGTTCACTCAGGATTTTTAAAGATCATTGAACACCTGTGATGTGCCAGGTCTGAGAAACCGGCGGAGGCTGTGCGGGCTCGCTTCCCCCCGGAGCTCCCAGCCGTGTCCCCCTTTGTGAGGTGTGCCTGCTGCTGCACCCCCCAGGTGGCCCTGTGTGCGACTCTGTTCTCTCAGTGTACATGAGTAAGTGTTTGTCCCCAGAGCCTAGTACATTACGTAGTCTTCTTTCTTTTGACACGCAATAGGGTACATTTTCCCCTACGCCAGTGCTGTTAAGCAGAATTTTCCAGTCATGGTATGAAAATAAGCATCACATTTAGTACAAAAGAATTTGCTGCTGGGCCTGCTGTGCTCTGTCTCACTGTGGTGACATGACAGTCCCTCCTGAGCCATGTACCTGCTAGCTTCACGGACGTGGCACTAACGACACTTTGCTTTGAACAATCCCATCTATTCAATTGTGTTCTCTTTAGAAACGAGCATGAAAACCCTAGGAAACAATTTCCTGTGACATAAGCTGTAGACCTGGTTGTCGCTTCGGAACAGCGTTGCACGCCAGCACCTCCACAGAGCGTTTTCTGCCCGCGTCCTCCATGGCGCTGTCTGTGCGTTCTGCCATGGCGCTGTCTGTGCGTTCTGCCATGGCGCTGTCTGTGCGTTCCGCTCCAGTTTCACTTGTCCTGCGGGCAGGCCTCCGACTGTCTCCATGCGTTCGTGTTCAGACACATCTGCGACAGCCGAATTTGACGTGGCTGTTACAGTCCAGCTCCTTTAATACTCACGGGTCATCATGTTACAGCTTTCCCTGTCCCCCCAGTTTTGCTCACACCCCACGTCCAGTCCCTCAGCAAACCCTACAGGTCCCCCCTTCAGAATCCCCGCAGTTCTGTTTGAAGGTGACTGCAGCCACCAGCCCACTTAATCCCAGCGCCATCGTGTTCTGCCTCTGTCACCGGCACAGCTGCCCACTCCGCAGTCGGCCTGCCTTGCATCACCTGCCCAGAGCCCGCTAACAGCACGGGACTCAGTGACACTTTTCAAACACGCCAGACCCTGCGCTGTCTCTGCCCTGTCCCCGGCGGTGGCTGTCAGCGCCATGAGGATGGGGGGGAGGCCAGGCCCCTCCTGCCTGGACCCCTGACTCAGCCCCGCTGGACCTCAGGACTCGCCCTTGCCTGGCATCTGTGCCCAGGTTCAGACATGGCGCCCTCGGGGCTTGGTGCCCCGGTGCTGTGTTGTGTCCCCACTCGCCTCTGCCTTGCTCTCCTCGGTCTGTTCTTCCCTCTAGAATGTAGGTTTTCCTCCACAGAGACTGGTGTCCGTGTGCCCACAGCTGCACCCACAGAGTCCTCCCAGGGTCTGGCGGTAGAAGGAATGGTAAACTCTTAAGCGATGGCGGAAGGAACCCTGTGGAGACCAGCCGGACAGGTCCTGGCTGCCTCCAAGATTAGACTGCCCTGAAAGTGACCATCACGTCACAGCTTTTTATCGTCGGGGGCTTTTGTCCACATGCCCCCCGCCTTTAGCTCCATAATTAGGAGCTAAAACTACAGGAAATGCAAGTTTAAAAAGTGACTTACAGAGGACCGGCCGAGTGGCTCAGTGGGTTAAGAGCTCGCCCAAGAGTGTGAGCTGAGCTCTGAGCAACGACGGTTCGATGCCCAGCCCGAGCTGAGTTGCCGCTGAGCTGCCAACAGGTGGCAGGATGGCTCAGCTAAAAAAATAAAAAATTTAAAAAAAAGGGAGTTACAGGACCAGTAGGGCGTATGCTCTGGCCAAATGCAGCCCTCGGCAGCTGTGCCGGTGACCCCCCGGACACTGAGTCACGCTCCGTGAGGACAACTCCAGCGCAGCCTTCGCCATGTCCCTTCAGAAGTGATGACACGGCTCAGCCCAACAATAACAACTCTGCGTGGCCTGGAGATGACACCTATTAGGCACCTGGTCGCACCCCTGGCCCCACAGCTGCTCGGAAACTCAATGATTTCTGACCACTCTGCACGGTGAGTGCGTGAGAAGAGCGCAACGGGTCACTATTCAGGGTCCATCGATTGAAAGGGGCCGCGCTTGTTTTTATTTCAGCAGCACTGTTTCTATTTGCTAAGCCATTTGTTTTACACAAGTGGGTAAACATCTGTAATGGTAACACCCACGTATGGAACCCAACCCACCTACACATGTAAATAACCATAAAACCTGCCCAACACGGGAAATAAAGTCATTTTGCTTTAAAACTGAAGTCAACACTTTTTTAATTAAGGTAACAATATTCCTTTCACTTGGGATGAATTTTAAACAGTTAGGTTATTTTAATGAAGCTTTGCCTGGATGGTATTATATGTTGGGTATTTTTCTGTTTTTTGTTACAAAAATGCGTCATGACTTTTCCGACAACCCAATAGTAGGCACTCAATAAATTAATGAATTAAATTATGAGATTTTTACATTAAGTTCATTTTGTTTGAGCTCTTAAGATTTTGAGTTCAGGGACCAATTTTATTTTTAATTACACATAACATATTTTTTATTATTATTAGTTACAGATGTACAAAACAATGCAATAGTTATCCTTTTCACCCCGTACAAAGTGACTCCCCCTCCCCCATCCACAGCCCCCCACCCCCGATATCATGCACATCTATTACAATTCCATTGACTCCATCCCCGCACTAGATTCCACATCCCATGACTATGTATGTGTTAAGTTATAGTCAGCATCTAATATTAATCAGTGGCAGCTTCAGGTGTACAGTGCAGTGGTCAGGCCTCTACACCGTCCATGAAGTGGTGTCCCTGACAAGACATGAGTCCATCTGGTCACCTAAAAAATATTTACAACCTTATTGATTATATTCCCTAAACTGTCTCTTCTGTCTCTGCGGCCATACTGTAGTTACCAGTTTATGTTGCCTCGTCCCTTCCCCTTCTCCCTCATGCCCACCCCCGTCCCATCTAGCCCTCATCAGTTTTCCTCTGTGTCTCTAAGACTATTTCTGTTTACATTGCTTGTTTATTCAGTTCTTTAGATTCCACATATGAGTGAGACCATATGGTATTTGTCCTTCTCCGACAGACTTATTTCACTTACATAATAGTCTCTAGGTCCATCCATATCATTGCAAACGGTACGATTTCATTCTTCTTTATAGCTGCGTAACACTCCATTGTGTAAATGTAGCACAGTTTCTTAATCCAGTCATCTACCGATGGGCATTTCGGTTGTTTCCAAGTCTTGGCTATTGTAAATAGCGTTGCTATGAACATAGGGGTGCATATACTTTTTGAATAAGTGTCTTGGTTTTTTCAGGATAAATACCTAGGAGTGGAATTGCTGGGTCAAACAGTAGCTCTATTTCCAGTTCTTTGAGATACGTCCATACTGACTTCCATAGTGGCTGCACCAATCTGCAGTCCCACCAACAGTGTAGCAGGGTCCCCTTTTCCCCACAGCCCCGCCAGCACTTGTTGTTTGTTGATTTGTTGATGATAGCCATTCTGACTGGAGTGAGGTGGTATCTCACGGTGGTTTTTATTTGCATTTCCCTAATGACCAGTGAGGTTGAACTTTTTTTCATATGCCTGCTGGCCTTCTGTATGTCCTCTTTAGAGAAATGTCTCTTCATATCTTCTGCCCATTTTTTAATTGGGTTGTTTGTTTTTTTGGTGTTGAGTTTCATGAGTGTTTTATAAATTTTGGATATTGACCCCTTATCAGATATATCGTTGGCAAATATATTCTCCCATTCAGTAGGCTGCCTTTTTGTTTTATTGATGGTTTCCTTTGTTGTGAAAAAACTTTTAAGTTTGATATAATCCCATATGTTCATTTTTATCTTTTGCTTCCCTTGCCCATAGGGAAGTATCAGTAAAAATATTGCTCAGGGTAATGTCTGCAAATGTACCCCCTGTTTTCTTCTAGGATTTTTATGGTTTCAGGTCTTACATTTAAGTCTTTAATCCATTTTGAATTTGTTCTTGTATATGGCGTAAGGAGATGATCCAGTTTCATTTTTTTGCATGTGTCCAATTTTCCCAGCACCATTTATTAAATAGATTATCTTTACCCCAGTGTAAATTCTTGCTTCCCTTGTCATAGATTAACTGTCCGTATATGCATGGATTTGTTTCTGGGCTTTCTGTTCGGTTCCACTGATCTAAAACATAACATATTTTAAGTAATGACGCAGTCTTCCCTTATTTAAACTGATCCTTTTCCCCCTGGATGGTTTCAAGTGTTTTGAAAAACTGGCTCACTTCTGACTGTGTCTTTATTGTCCCTGTTGAGAGTAAAAAAAAGTCTGCAGACCAACCGTTTGCGACCAGCGTACCTGTGTAGCACCTGTGCAGTGACTGAACCCGCTCAGGCAAACCGCGTCAGGCCCGTCACAGACATGGTCCCCCGTGGAGACTGTGACTCCCCAGGTCAGTGCCTCCTTAGAGGGACACTCGCCCCGCGATAGCAGCGGACAGGTTAAGTGTGGAAGACCAATTCCTGGTTTGTTTTGAAGCCCTCACGGCATCCTTGGCCTCTTTACTAGTGTCTCTACATCTGCTTTCAGCATGCCTGTCTAGAAAACCAGACGGCAAATGTTAAAAATGGATTTATCATCCAACAAAGTTTGGACGATAGACAGAAACCCTTTGCCACTTTGTGTTTTCAGATTAGAAGAGAAAGACCAGAAAGAAATTCCGCTGTGGAATGTCACTGGTTTCTGTGCGGATGAAGGGGACGTAGTGGGTCTGCCTGCCGGGCGTGCGGTGCGCTTGCCCTGTGCCCACTTTATCAGGACCACCGTGCCCAGCACTGCCCACCCAGCGAAGGACCCCTCTGGGTGGCAGTGGTCTCTGATGACAGAAAAGACACCATGACTTGGGAGGCGTTCTGACCAGCGTAGGAAGTGGGAGCACGTGAGGTGGTGAACTTACGTCTCCCGTCAAGAGACAGTCACCCATCCTTTGTAAGGTACAAGTGGAGAGGGGAGTGAACTCGGCGGCGCTCAGGAACACCACGTAACCTGTGGCCTGAGACGGGCGTCACCGCCACGCAGGATACACAGACAGCATGTTGGGGATTAGTGCGAACACCTGTGCCCAGTGGGTCCCCTCAGCCTGAGCTGGAACTTCCAGCGGGAGCAGCTGTGGGAGGGGCTGTGGAGTCCCTGGTCAGCGTAACGTGGCGCCTGGTGTCACCTCCCTGTGCAGGTGCTGAGACAACCTTCACAGGCATTCTGGGGTCCCCACGCCGTTGGATGGATGTGCTCACCCTCCCAAACTAAGCTTTGAGCGAGGCTGTAACTGACAACAGAAGTGACCGTTGGTCCTGGGAGTCGTGTCAGAGCTCCTGTCACATGCAAGGAGACACCAGAAGAGTTACGGGCATTTCCATCACTTATGAGAGTGAGAGAGAGAGAGGTGAGGAAGGCTGTGTCCCTCCACACCTGAGTAAGTCACCCCCACTGTGACAGAGCACTGGCTGCACCCAGACCGCCGCTGCTGTGCGTCTGCTGACACGTGGGACATGTGCGTCATCAGGCAGGCGGCTGGCCCCTGCGTCCCCTGAGGCACCGTCCCATGATTTTCCAACTTAGGGAAACTCAGCCTTACCTACGTCCTGTGGCCGGTGACCCTCCTTCACGCGCTTCCTAACTTGCTGTTGGTTATGGGGCTCTGGTTCTTTCAAACAGTGTGGGTGCGACGGGCGTGTGGTGTTTCCGAGTTGTCCTCTCGTCCCCATGTCACTAGCGCCACCCTGCCCGCTCCCTCGCAGTGATTCGGGGAGCTATGGGCTGGGAATGGGTGGCCGGCTAGGAAAGCACGGGCCGCTGTCTTTGCAGCTGCTGCAGATGCAGATCGGCTGTAGGGTGGGGGGGCTGTGACAGGTGGCCCTGCTGAGTGTTCTTGGCAGTCTCCAGGGGCAGCGGGGCAGAAGGGATAAGTAGAAGGCATGACTTAGGAAAAGGTGGGATGTTTTATAGTTGAAAGAGCTGTACTGCCCAGTGAGGCAACACTGGGGTGACGCATACTGAGCTGTCAGCTTGTGTGACTGAAAACACGGAGAAAGACTTTAGAATGTCCCACGGGGCTCGATGACTGGAGGCAGAACAGCGTCTCTCCGTGCTCTGACTGTAGTCAGCCTCGTTGGGGCTCCACTCGGGACAGCTCGCTGGGCCTCCTTGCAGAAGTCACAGCTTGGGGCTGTGTGGCTCCTCCCGCCTCTCGCTGCAAGGACACCACTGTCATCGTCACCGCCTGAGTTATTCAGGACAGTAGCTCACCCAGGATTGCGCTGGGTTCCCTTTTGTACACGCTCAAGTGTTACGCTTCTCTTAGAGGAAGGCAGGCAGTTATTTAAAAGAAGCGAAGGTGATTAAATGCCTGCCGCCCTCCTGAACACGTCCTACTTCCAGCTCTCATCCTGAGGGACGGAGCTCTGACAGTCACATTTACTTGTGACCTGAAATGCGCAGGCCCTGTGTTGGCCAATGTCACATAAATTGACTGGAAGGGTTCCTGGGACTTATTGCCGGATTTCCTTCATGACTAAAGAAAAAGGGGACTTCCCAAACATGTACACATCCCAAGTCTCCTCGTCTCTCTCCCGAGTCTGCGGGCCCCCTTACCCCCCGCCCCGAGTGCCCAGCTTTCGGCTTATCGTGCCGTGTGTGAGGCCAGGGCACTGCCGCTTTCATCCTAAATCCAGCTGTGGATGCAAATCTTCGTACCAGTTCCTTAAACCTCCTTTTCATGTCACCACCTCTTAACCGGAGGTGGCACCTGACGCGTCCTGACACTGAATGCTCCGTGCTGCGCTGATGCCGTTATTGTGGCGTCTGCACGTCAGCTGGGAGCGGGCAGCCCGCCGGTTCCTAGTGGGGCTGGGCTGAGCCCTCCCGTGAGCAGCTCTCCATGGCCACCTGGGTTCTTTAGGTCTGAGCCATTTGTATGAACATCTGTAAATGCTTTGGACTTCCCTTAATTTAAAAAAAAATAGTCAATATTTTGCTTCATCATCAGAAGCAGGGTCATTTTGGAAATTACATGGTCATATTTTGTGATCCAGTGATAGTCTCATAACCTTTTTTTCTTTTTTTTTTTTTTTAGTTTCAGGTGTACAGAACAATGTAATAGTTGGACATTTACACCCCTTACAACGTGATCCACCCCCTTCCACGCCCCCTCTGACATCGTATGCAGCTTTCCAAGTCCATCGACTGTCCCCTGTGCTGTACTCCACAGCGTTTTAAAATCCAGACTCACTTTCACTTATGCTCAGTGACCCCAGTGCCAGGTTTTCTGTATTTGTCGGTCCTTTTTCGTGAGGCCACAGCAAGTCAACGGGCTAACACTAAAAATAATTCTTCCCCAATTAACAATTCATGCTTTGAAACTACGAGTCATTAGTTTCATAGAGCAAAGAGAAAAAGATGACTGGAATAATTCAGTTTGTTTTAGTCGTGAGGGTCTGTAGCAGCTACAGTGCTGAAGAGTTGATGTTATTGAAAAGATGACTCTAGATAAGTGAGGTCCACAATAATTTCTTAACTAGAACTTTGGCGATTTCCAGGTCTCATATTTGAATAAAATATTGTAGATCATTAAACCCATTAGCTCCAGAAACTTTGATGGGTTTGATTTTAAAAGCCAAAATAATGGAAATCGCTTTTTCAAATGTTAACTAACGTGTCAACTAGCGAAATAAAAATAACGTCTCAGGAAACTCCAAACATAGCTGAGTTGAAGGCATCTTTTTCTATACAACCACCCAAGTACGAACATGGTCCTAATTTGTGTGTTTCCTTAGACAATAACTGTACCCAAGGAGTTATTTTCCTTAACAGCTGCATGGAAAGAGACTATAAAACCATGGGGCACCATTTTTGTGAAATTTGCCCAGTAAGTAGTCACTCCACAGAGAAAGGACAGGCCCGGGCATCAGTGAGGGGGACCGGCCCGGGCGTCGGTGAGGGGGACCGGCCCGGGCGTCGGTGAGGGGGACCGGCCCGGGCGTCGGTGAGGGGCACAGGCCCGGGCGTCGGTGAGGGGGACCGGCCCGGGCGTCGGCGAGGGGGACCGGCCCGGGCGTCGGTGAGGGGGACCGGCCCGGGCGTCGGTGAAGGGCACAGGCCCGGGCGTCGGTGAGGGGGACAGGCCCGGGCGTCGGTGAAGGGGACAGGCCCGGGCGTCGATGACGGGGACCGGCCCGGGCGTCGGGGAGGGGGAGCGGCCCGGGCGTCGGGGGGGGGGACCGGCCCGGGCGTCGGGGGGGGGGAGCGGCCCGGGCGTCGTTGCGGGGCACCGGCCCGGGCGTCGGCGAGGGGGACCGGCCCGGGCGTCGGCGAGGGGGACCGGCCCGGGCGTCGGTGAGGGGGACCGGCCCGGGCGTCGGTGAGGGGGACCGGCCCGGGCGTCAGCCTGTACCGCCAGCAGCGAGGCGGATGGAGAAGGTGACGTGTCCACTGTCCTGGGGCTGACAGGCTCTCATGCAGAGTTTGGGGAGAAAGTTGTAAGTTGTTTTCAGAGAAACTGCAGATACGGGGATGGGAGAAGGTGAAGCAGAGAAAGTTCTGGGCTCGGAGCCTGGCAGCGAGGAAGGAGTGTGTGCTGCCTCTGGACTGGGCGAGCGTCCGGTATCCGCGCGTCCCACGCGGCGGCGCCTGGTGGCCGGCGCCCTCTCCGGGTAATGACTGTGCGGCGGAGTGGGGGCTCCGCGCCCTCAGGCGCTGCGCGGCCTGCTGCTGCTGTCGGCCTGGCCTCTAGCCGATAAGCCCTCTCTGCCCTCTCCCCGCTCCACCTCTGTCGTCTGATGGAGGACACCCCAGAGCTTCTGTCGTGACCGTGACAATGCTGCGTGTCTGCTGCCCTTCCATGCGGGAATAGCAGCTCCTGGAGCCCTCAGCGGTGACACTGGAGCGTCCCGACAAGACGTGCTCTTCCCAGGCAGACGAGCAGTGAGAGAAGGCAGGACTAGCTGGGGGGCCCTTGGGGGGCCTGCAGCACAGGTGCCGCGCCCCGCCCCCACCGCCAGGGGACAGGAGAGAAGGGGATCTTTAGGGAACAAGCCAGCGTGGGCTTTAGCCGGCTCCGCTCCATAGAGAGGCGCTTGCGGGGTACCCGGGACTTCGGCGAGAAGGAAGGTGACCCTGGGCGGCCCGCACGAGCCCGACGAGCTGCTGGTCAAGTGGGGGACGCACTGAGCGGAAAGGGGCGCCCAGCCTTTGGTTTGGGCAACTGAGTGCGTCACATGCCACCAGCCATGGTGACAAATGCACGATGGGCAGCAGGTGTAGCGAGGAGGCTGCTTGGGGCCCCGCGGTCTGAGTGGCAGCACAGCAGGGGCCGTGGGAGCGCGGTTAGAAAGGTGAGCTTGGAGCCCAGGAAGGTGTAAGGTCAGTCGGAGCATGGCCACGGCCAGAGGAACGCACGGCGTCACCACTGACCAGCTGAGCGCCCCCGGGCCTCGCGGAGCGGTCAGACAGGAGCACGCGAGTCGCAGGCCGCGTGTGGGGCCTGAGGAGAGTGCATGTGACAGCCACGGCTCAGAGCCCGGGGGCCGGCGCAGCGGAGCCGAGAAGAGAAGGAACGCGGTGGCCGGGCCCAGGCAAGGCGAGCCGCGTCCCTGGCTGTCAGCGGACCGGCCTGTTGTCAGCGCGGTTGTTAAAGGGCCAGCGCGGCGCCGCCGGCGCACGTGGTGTCCCGTCCCGTCGGGAGCCCCGCTGGCCTGGGAGCTGAGAGCCTCGAGCAGGTCCCGCACCCGCCTCTCAGCCCCGTGCGGCGGCGCCAGACGCAGGCGTCAGGAGAGAACCCCGATGGACCAGCGCGCCCAGGAGGTGCGTGCGAGCAAGCGAGCGTGCCCGCGTGTGAAACCGCGGGGGAGGAGCAAGCGGGTCCCCGGCCCAGGGGGCGGGGGCGCCTTCTCTAACCAACAGCAGTTGAGCTGGTATGAGAGACAGGCAGAGACGGTCAGCCTCCCAGGAGGGGACCCACGGCGCGTGGAGCTCTGGCCGCGGGGCCTGCTGGAGAAGGCCTGGGGGCGGGGTGACAAAGTGGGGAGCCTCGAGGGGCCTGGCCACATGGGCAGCGTCTGTGCCTCTCTTCCACACTTACTCTGGGCAAGACATGGGGCTGGTGCCGGCGACATGGTGCAGGAGGCGGGCAGCGGGCGTCAGACCGAGGGGTGGGACCCCCAGGGCCTGAAAGGTGGGGGGGGCATAGGAGCCGCCCGGTCCAGGCTTGTCCCTGGCTGTGCGGCCAGCGCCACCCGCGGGAAGGAGGCCCCAAAGGGCACACAGGTGTGTGGTCCGCCAGTGTCTAGGCTCGGTGTAGGGGTGCTGGGCTCACCTGCGTCCAAGGCAGCCACCCGGAGGTTCCAGACGGCACGGACACGCACCTGGAGGGAAGGTAGCCGCGTGGCCATCGCTGAGCTGCGGGATGTAGCGGGCGGGGAAGGCAGGGCGCAGGGACAGAGCTGGCCGAGGGCGAGTGCTGGCGGCCGAGGGGGCCCTGCGGTGGCGCTGCTGCTCAGGGGGCCGCAAACAGCCCCTCGAATTCCCCACGAGGGCAGCTCTGTCTGCACCTGTCAGCATCCCACGCGGGGCTCACCGCGCCGCAGCAAGTGGAAGCCAATTGCTTTGTTATGTCGTGACTCACTTTTCAGGGTTCGTTTTCTTTAGAACACTGGGACCATTCACCCTCTTATCTCGCCTTTCCAGGCCTCTTTAGAACAATGAAAGAGCCAAACAAAATAGGAATTTGAACCTGACCATGTTCCCATCCTCTTGTACACTTGCCGGGGGCGTGACTGAATGTGGAGCGTGTCCCCCCCACGCCGTCCCCTCCCCCTGGGGACCTGCAACTCCCCAGAGAATACTTGGGGACCTGTGGGCGTAGCTTGGGCACCTCCTTCTATACCAGAGTTGGTTGTTATCAGTTCCTGTGACCGAGTGCTGGCAGAAACTCCCCGTGTTCAGAACGTCACCCTCAGTGTCACAGTGACACATCACTCACTGTCCCCACCCTGGCTTCCGAGGTGGCCATTCCTTAGGACTCAGGAATTCGGCAGGCAGATGGCAGCGGCCCCTCCCAGAGAACGTGAGTATCCAGGCTGAGCCCAGCGACTGTCCCTTAGCCTCACTGCCACTGAGAGCAGAGCCCGCTGGCACCGGACCCTCCTGTCGCGCTGCTCTCCCTGCGGTGTCAGCTGCCATGTGCCACCGTGACCCCGAGCCAAGGCAGTGCAGGCTCGCTGGCTCATCCCCTTGGCTCAAGTCCCGCTGTCCCCAAGCGGAGCTCAGAGAAGGCTGCCATCACTGAGGCCAGAGAATGCCGGGAGGCACGGGGCCAGGGCAGACGCGGTCACACCAGTGTCGCTGGCCTGCTGTGGGGCGCAGACTCCAGCAGCGCCCGCCAGGACACCGAGTCTTCGCCAGGGAGGCCCTCGGCAGCCTTACGTGCGACTCGTCCTCCCTTCCTGGTAGTTCCAAATGTCGGAGTTGTTTTCTAAACCGCGGCTTGTTCCTGGGTCCACACCGCAAACTGAGGAGCCATTCGTTTTAAACGGGGCTTTAAGGCGGCGAGCAGGCGCGGGTGTCACCGTTGTCCCTTGTTCTGGGACCGGGTCGGCTGGCCACACACACGTGAGTCCCTCCCTGCGGGAATGTGCTGCTGGCACAGCCCGTTGCGGGACTGTCCCCACCGCACGCTGCAGTGTGACGGGGGCGCACACTCCGTCATGTATTATGGTGTCTGTTGGTGAGCACGGCGGGAAGTGTCTGATGCGTGTGGGAGCTATGAGACCCTGCGCAGTTTTCCCAGTCTAACCTATAGGGTGGGGTTTAACACCGTTGACCTTGATACTTTAGTAACCATCTTACAGACAGATCATGTTTTTACAAGGTTGTCTCAGTGAAGCCAAGTGGCGTTTGCAGAGCATTTATTCTGAATAAGGACTATGGTGACCTGCACACCCTGGGGTTTTGAAAGTGAACGTGAACGTTCAGGTTTGTGGGAAATCCCTCAGTGAAGACGAGGTTCAGTAAAACAGCAGAGCGGCCCCAGCAGCGCCAGCTGGGTGCAGCCCGGGCTGCCTCCGTGCAGGGCTGCCTCGCTGCCGCAGGCCGGCTCACTTCCAGCGGTTTGAGAAGTGTCACAACACTCAACGCAAATGTCAGTGACATTTAATTTTAAAAGCATTTCACCCATTGTCATGCGTAGGAAACCAGAAAGAGGCCGCTCACCTCGGGTGTCAGACTCACGAACTGTGCCGCTGCCCCTGCGCACAGGGCGACAGCTCTCGAGGTGCAGGCGTGCCCCTGCTCCTCGACCTTTTAGTTTAGCCAGGAGGGCGGGCCACACTGAGAAAAGTGTGCTCGCGACTTACAGCCAGCAGTGGTGTGATTCCCACTGAAGTGCCCGCGGCTCACAGCTCGCACTCACTCGTGGAGAGGGCGCCACGCGGGGCCACGCAGAAGAGGGTGTGATCAGAAAAGGCGTGCCCCGTGTGCGGTGAGCCGAGCCAGCTGCTTAACAGCCGTGCTGGTTATGATCGCGGCTGGGCCCCGAAGGGAGTCCCGCGGGGGGCCCCATCTGGGCCGCTGCCCACGTGCACGCCGCTCCCCCGTGGGGCCACTTCCCTGGACTGTTGGTAGTCGCAGGGTTGGCGTCCTCTCATAGAGCAGATGGAGCTGCACAGTAAAGCAATGCAAATACTTACAGCAAGTTAAATACTAAAGGTGATGAGAGCAAATTAAAAACACAGCCTGGGCCTTCCGGGTGCTGCCACTCACCAGCAAGCAGCAGGTGGCCGTGCGCCCCACAGGTGCACATGCCCCCGGGCGGCCGCGGCCCGAGTCTGCGGCCTGGCGCCCGGGCAGGGCCCTGGCCGGCCCCGTGGGTCCTCGTGCTCGGAGCAGCGCGGGGGCAGGGGGCAGGCCAGGCTCCCACGCAGGTGTCTCGGTGGCAGTTCCCTGACAGGGAAGCGGCCCGTTAGGGGCTCGCTCTGCGTGGCTTTGTCCCGCACTCTCACCGCACTCCGTCCTCGCCCTTAGCACGGAAGCAGGAGATCATCAAAGTCACCGAGCAGCTGATCGAAGCCATCAACAACGGGGACTTCGAGGCGTACACGTGAGTACGGCCCAGCTCCTGGGGTCGCGGGCTCGCCGCGCCCTGGCGGGGGCCCTGGCGTGTCCCGGTGGGCACGGACAGCCCGCAGGGCCTGCCCGGGGAGCCTTCCGGGCGGGGGCGGTCCTAGGGTGGGAGCACACACGCGCCAGTGCAGCTTTGTGAGTGTTACCAACCCAGCACCTGTTTCAGGAGAGACACATGCGTGCAACACGCGTGCACTCGCGAGAGAGAACAGGCTAACAGTGGGGCAAATCCTCCCGAGGCCGGGTGAAAAGGCTCGTGGCGTCCAGGTGCTGGTGGTGCCCGGACGGGCCTAACCGCGGGTCCCCGAGGCTGACCAGCTGCCTCCACGAGGAAGGCTGGACCCGGTTCTCCCTCGTCTCCTTAGAAAGACCTTGCGTGGGCTTGACTTTGAGCTTGGAAATACCTGCCCACCAGCGAGTCTACAACGAGGTCTGAGCCCCACCCACCCCCACAGTTAAGGGTCTCTTGACTACAAAGAGTAACCACGATGATTTTTTTATTTTAAAAGCATTTTCTACTTTAAAAGTATTCTTAGAAACATCAGTTCCACAGTCTCTGAACAGGGCTTGCAAGGCCCACCGTGAGTTAGCCTTTTGAAGCCTATATTTCCGTTGAGCAGTTAAAATGTTTCCTCTCCCAAGTGGGGAATTGCCATATGAAATTTAGACGTTGCCCCATCCTATCAAAAACAGTCCAAAATCCTTCCATTTGGGCTTTTTTAATCTACTCTGTGAACTTCCACTAATGCTTCAAATCTAAACTTCACGTCGCTGTCTCTGAGAAGCCAGCTCTGACGCCGCAGGCTCAAGGAGCTATTCACCCCGGTGTGTTCCCATGGGCCTCGCGCACCCCGGCGAGCTCAGGTATCAGCAAGGAGCCGCCGTCGTCCCCACACACGCCACACGCACAGCCCTGAGCCGCGGTTCCCGCCACCACCCTCCGGGAAAACGCCTGCTCATCCCCAGGAGCCCAGCGCAAATCTTCCTCTTAGATCTCTCCTGCCCCGTGTGCATGTTACCTGTTTATCCAGCACTTTGTAATTACAGTAAAACCTTGAATTGCAAGTGACTTGGTTTGCGAGTGTTCTGCAAGACAAGCAAACATATCTAATACATTTTAATGTGGTAAACGAGCAATGTCTTACAATACAAATAGTTTGTTTCCTGAACGAATTATGCTTGCAAACCAAGGTATCATTGTATTTCTATCCTGGGATTAATTTTGTGTTATAATTGTTTCAAAAAATTTCTAGATGTTTAACAATTCTTTGTTGAACAAATAAGTTTATGCAAAGAAAACCCATTGCTGTTCTCTGAACACATATTTCAGTGTGTCTCTTTGTTGAATCAAATCTAGGATTGAAAAGACAGCTTAATCTGTGCATTTGAACCTTTTATTAATTTTATTTTAGAAGTTAAATAAACTTTCAACACAAGTTTAATTAAGTCTTGTGAACGTTGCCAGGAAGTGTAGGAAGTGACATCTGCTTTCAAAACAATCATAATATGGATGTTCGTCACGAACGTAGAGGCGTCAAAAATTATTCCCAAAGTTTTAGAGCCAAAGTTGGCATTGTAGGTCTGGAGAGTAACCTGGACTCAAACAGCATTTGAAAGACCAGGGAGGCCTAGAGAATTCACCTTGAGAGAAAAAGGTCGGCATTTTTCAGAGGACACTCCTGCGGCTTGCACTTTGCCGCCACATCCGCTGCACTGGCTGCGCTGTCTTAGTCCCGTCCGAGTTCCAGGGACACAGCGACTGTTCTTAGCGTCTCCTCCTCAACCCGACTTCCCAGGGCCTGCGATACAAGTTTGGTATTTTTTGTGTTTTTAGAGACACCTTCACTGACTGTTGGATAAATCAGAACGGATATGTGCGAAACAACAAAATACTTTAACTCGTTTATTATTTTCATTATTTTTCTTTTCCTACAGAAAAATCTGTGACCCAGGCCTCACTGCTTTTGAACCTGAAGCTTTGGGCAATTTAGTGGAAGGGATGGACTTTCATCGATTCTACTTTGAAAACGGTACATTTATTCTACATTTAATAACATGGCTTTTCAACCTCCCTCTGAATGTCTCCCAAACTTGCAGATTCTTCAGCTCTCTCATGCAATGAGAGTGTTCAGTATTGGAAATCGGGGGGTGAGGGGTGGATGACAGGGTTAACAGTGTTGGTGTGTTTTGAAAAATGTCTGACTTTGTATAAAAAGCAATGTTGACAGAATACACCCCACATAAGTCCAGCAAACGTGATACAAGGTGCAAAATGAGTTACCAAAAATGTGTAATTTCAAGTTTCCATAAAACGTTGATTATACATGAAAAAATACAAGAGGGCGCAGCGTGCCATAACATTCCACAGAGGGGTGCATCCGAGGCCACTTAGGGCTCATTTTCAAAGAGACGATCCAGGTATCTCAGGTCAGGTTACAAGAGTTTAGTGGCCTCAGAGGAACGGCCACATTTCGGAGAAAGCGACAAAGGCAGCTCCTGCAGAAATCCTTCCGGCCACCCGGACATGCTCCCCGAGTCTGCACGGTGCGTGCCGGGGGTTCGCGTGCGGTGCCCCAGACATCAGGAGGGGTGTGGTGACGCTCAGGGTCCCCACGCTGTGACAGGGCTGTCTGCTGGCAGGGATTGTCACGGTGTGTCCCACATGCATGGGGCGTTTGCAAGCAAACAGGTAACTGACCAGGAAACAGGCCTTGAGAGCATTAGTAAGTGACCTCTCAGCCGCGGACAGCATCTCCTGTCCCGTAAGCGAGCTGACACTAGCCATGGACATGCTGACGTGCTCTGACGCGACCTGCCCACCGTGACGTCCGTGCTCTTCGTGCAGCCTTCTGTGACGGTAGCTGACAGCAGCACTGAGCGACTCGGGGAACATGTAGGAGGTCAGACAGCCTGCCTGTCTGCGTGACCTCAGGCCCCTCCGTCTCTCTCAGTCCTGGGGGGGCTACGATGGGCAGCTGTGTCCAACACCAAAGGCCAGGGCCTGGAGAGGGCTGCCAGTCAAAGCCCAGGGCTGCAGGACAGAACCCGGCTGTATGGACCGCATGGAATTTCGGCTGCTGGCTGGCTGGCCACAGCCGGGCTACCAGGGAGTGGACTCTGCTAAGTGAAGGAGCCACAGCGGAAGGCGGGGGGACAGAGACGTGCTGGCCCTCGTGCCTGATGCTCAGGACATGCCCCCGTCCTGTGTGTGTCACCAACTCACAAAGACAAGACCACGGGACGGCCTGTCGGCTGCCCGGTGCTTCATGCGGGAGCTGTTCCCTGCACCCGGGCCAGGCCCACTCCACCCTTCGTGTGACCCTTCTATTTCCAACCACCCCTATAAATAAATACGTCTCTCAGCCTCTGCCCAGTCAGAGTTTGCAGAGCGGCTTGTGTGCAAAGGGAACCAAAGAAAATGGCGGCTGCATCTCCTTCTTCCCTTTCTCTTTTCCTTTGTACTTTGCACAGTGCCAGGCACCCAGTTAGTGCAAATAATTAGGTGGGTGGATGGATGGATGGATGATGGATGGATGGATGGATGGAGGGAGGGGGGAGGGAGGGAGGGAGGGAGGGAGGGAGGGAGGAGGGAGGGAGGGCAAGTGGGCGTCTTTACATAGAAACTAAGCTCTGCTTCTGCGCTGCCCCGGTCAGCTCTGTCCAAGAGCAACAAGCCGATCCACACCATCATCCTGAATCCCCACGTCCACCTGGTGGGTGACGATGCCGCCTGCATCGCCTACATCCGGCTCACGCAGTACATGGACGGCAGCGGGATGCCAAAGACCATGCAGTCGGAGGAGACACGCGTGTGGCACCGCCGTGATGGCAAGTGGCAGAACGTCCACTTTCATCGCTCGGGGTCGCCAACCGTCCCCATCAAGTAAGTGTGTCCAGGCTGTCACTGGTAATAGTGTGTCAGGTGTTGTTTAATGCCAGTGGTCGGTCACACTGGCAGGAAGAGATGTCTCATGGGAAGCAGCAGTCTGTCACCCCTGAAAGGATCGACCCGAGCGGCCAGGGGCAGGTGGGCACTGTCCTCAGCACACGGCAGTGTCACACAGGGACTGGCCAGGCCTGGGTCTCGTGGGGTTACATCAGGAGACTCTGTGGAATCGGGCAAACCACGTGTGACTTCACTGTCACAACGGGCAGAGGAAGAGGATGTGGGGGGACTAACGGGGAGATTGTAACACGGCCGTCTGAGAGGAGGAACCTCATTCCGTGGATCACCTCCCAGGGCTCAGGGACAGGCCGAAAAATCTACAAAAACGGCACTTACACAGCAAGTGGCGGGCACTCGAGTGTCTGTCCCTGCACCGCAGCTGTGAGTGTGCCCCTGCAGTCGGCGCCTAAATGCCGTTGCCCACCTAGGTGCGTAGGTCATGCCTGATGAAGTGTGGGGTGACGTGCGAGTGTAGAAAGCCATTTATCTGGGACCCCAATGAGAGAGAAGCCATCTGTAAAGATGGCGGGTGCCCAGGGGGCAGACCATGTGCCACAGGGGACGCGTCCTCAGTGCGTGGACTTGGAGACCTGGAGGGAACCAAGGGGACAGGTCCAAGCTCGAACTGCACGCGGGCAGAGTGTCAACGCTAGCATGGTGGGGCAGAGGGCCGCGGGCCACCCGGGAGTCAAGGGAGCGCTGAGACGAAGGGTGACAGGGAGGGGCGAGTCTCGGCACCGGTGTGGCCCCTGCCCATCCCAGATTCTCACCGGCACCACCGGTTACTGCCTGGGGCGGGGACCCAGCCGTGTTTCTTGGCTTAGTTATGTCCCTCAGGGGCTTTCCAAGGCCGCCTCTGTCGCCTTACAGATACCTGCTCTAGAGGTGGATTTGTAAACAGTGGGTCGACAAGGAAAAAAACAAAAGACTAGGTTGATATTCACTCTGAAAACAATAGCTATGTAGTGAAGAGAAAGTCAGAGGAACAGAACGCCAGTGCAGACGCCCCGTAAGTGTGTGTGTTTTGGCCCAAATGGCCCGTTCCTGTGGCAGGGTTAGGGCTACAGCTCCCCAAGTGTGTATGGGTCCAGCCTAGTGAAGAAAGCGTCATTTTTTGCCAGGAGGCTTAAGTGGGGCTTCTCTTGATAGGCCCTCCTGTATTCCAAATGGGAAGGAAAACTTCTCAGGAAGCACCTCTTTGTGGCAAAACATCTAAGGCACGAAAACCCTTCCCATGTGGGTCTTGTAAGTAACGCCCTGCCCTGTGGCACGTTGGGAGTGGAGCTGGTGACTGGATCGCTGCATGGCTGGCTTCCTTCCCCGTAGGGCACCTTCTCCTGCCGCACACTCAGTGACAACTGTAAAGGGTCTTTGGAAACCCACAGTATTTTTGCATGAGCTCGTGAGTCTGATGCGTGGCACCATTTTGCCGCGCAGCCCTAAAGGGATAAGCACAGAGAGGGGCCGCCCCAGCATTCAGGTCGTGGGGTGTGCACACAGGCTGGTGGTCTCACGTAGACATCACTTACGCCAACTCTCAGTTATCCGCGCCCAACCCACATCCAGCCGTGAGACCCGTGGGTCCTCCTGGTTTCCACCAGCTCCCGACGCGCACGTGGCTCAGGCCTGAGCGTCGCGGAGTTTGACCATGCAGACAGGACCCAGGGGGAGCCCACGGGAGACTTAAAACTTGCCAGTGGGTGATTCCCGGGGACGGCTGAACGCTGACGGAACGTGCTGCTGTGAAGGTTTCACTCTGACTGGACCAAGACACGGGCCTGTGCGGTGGTGCTGTGGGCGTTTCCCCACCCGGCACAGGGCGTCCTCAGAGCCGAGGAGCTGGCCCAGCTGTCGGGGTAAAGACACCGCCGCTCAGCTAGCATAGAGCGGCCGCGTCTCCCCCACTTTTCAGGCTACGTTCCTTGTTAAGTGGCCTTCAGGTTTGCTGTCCCAAGAAGTCTAAGAATAATGACAAATACTAAGGATGAGCTTAAACTTTTAGCCTAGTCCAACCAGATAATATCCATTTAGTAATTTGTCTAGTAAATATGAATGCTTAAAATGTCTCTTTAGATTTGATACTGTGATTGACGCCTGGCTCCCGGGCTCTATTTTCAGCTTAGCGCTGTGTGGACAGATTGACAGATCCTTAACACTGGTTTCCTACTTTAATATTGTCTATTTAACACGGTGTACTCTAACGACTGCCAGCAAGGTCTCGTGTGGAGCGCTTGCAGCCTGTCACTCAGATGAGCTGTCCGGCCCTCGGGGAGCAGCGAGCGGGGCCTTGCAGACAGCCCTCGGGGGGCAGCCCTCGGGGGGGCCAGCGAGCGGGGCCTTGCAGACAGCCCTCGGGGGGGCCAGCGAGCGGGGCCTTGCAGACAGCCCTCGGGGGGCAGCGAGCGGGGCCTTGCAGACAGCCCTCGGGGGGCAGCGAGCGGGGCCTTGCAGACAGCCCTCGGGGGGGCCAGCGAGCGGGGCCTTGCAGACAGCCCTCGGGGGGCAGCGAGCGGGGCCTTGCAGAACAGCGTAACTTACCGCATTTCTCCCTGCAGCTAGCCGCGGACGGTGCCACGTCTGCATGGCGCCTGCAGGCGCCTGGATGGAAGCCGGGTCCCCTTCGTGCCTGTGAGTGCATGAAGGCGTGAAGGTCCAGTGAGTGCATAGTGACGCAGCGTCTTGTCATCTGTTCCTTCTGCCCATCGTTTACACTTCAGCTGTGGGGGTGTTCCATGCAAACAAAGGGGGGGCCAGACAAAAACTCCACCCTCCTCCAAGTACAACCTGATCATCAAGTTTCTTTTTGCCAAGATTTAACAGACTTCACCATTACTGTTCTCCCAAGGATGGTTTGTAAGAGAAATGTAACTTTTTAAAAACTCTTTGATGTTAATCTGTTTTTGCTTGTTTCACAAAAAAAGGGCAAAAAAAATACCTTCAGTTTCCTGGTGTGGTCCTGGTTGACATGGACGGTTCTCCACTGCAGGCTCTGTCGCTGAGCAGCAGTGGAAGAGGGTGCGCGTGCGGGTGTGTGGCTGCCGCCTGGCGTCGGTCACACGGGCAGTCAGGCCATGTCCGCAGCCGGTCACTCGGCGGGATTCGCTGGGTGGAAAGTTTTGTTCCTTTCCCAAATCTGCTGTTTTCTTCGTTTTTTCCTGCCCCCTGCCTCTTCCCCATTCCCCACCTCTCTCCTTCGGTCTCGCCGTGTGTGAATAGAGTGAGATCCGCATAGTAAGGGTCAAGGAAACCGAGGCCTTTCAGAGGCAGCCAGCCTGCGGTTCCCCTGGATGCCTCGGGGCCCACGAAAGTAGTGTCCAGACTCTAAGGGTTTTCGGTCGCTTAGCTGGAGGACGGCCGGCGGCGGCCTGGGTTTCTGAGGCTCGAGACGCCACCCGCTTTTCATTCTCATGTGCTTTGAACGTGGTCGTTGTGACTTGTGCTTTTTAGCTTCCCCTTTTGTCAGAGGGACACCTTCCTGCCAGGAGTTAGACGCTCCCGTTTCAAAACTAAGACAAGGGAACGCCCCCATTTTCTCCGTGCTGCCCGCCCGCCCGCAGTGCATGCGCCCTGCCCCGGTGTTACTTTACAGTAAGCGTAGAGATTCGCAACCTCAGAAACCTGTCCGTAAAGCAAAAACCAACAAAAAAGCCCTCTTTTCTCTCATTTCACCCTTCTGTGTTGATTACTAATCACCTTAGATATTGTTGCTAGTGGATGTCGGTAGACGGATTGAAGCTTTTCTGATAATACATGATTTAAAACAATATATATATTTAAAACAAATAAATACAGTAAATGTATTGAGCCATGTTAACCTGCCAATGAGATCTGTGAAGTAATGGCCTCATTTCTCTTTTTACTTTGTTACCTTTTTGTGAAACGGCTATACGTGGCATACGTGTATTTTAAAAATATAGGTATGAAGTGGTTTTTTTTTTTACACTTTTAACGTAGCACGTGGTGTTGACGTTTCACCATAGCTCACGTTGCCTCCGCACTAGGACGCCAGGAAATTGTGCTTTGTTCTCCACCACGATCGGGTTTCACATTTATTACCTTCTATCATTTTGAAACACTGCAGTTTACCATGGGACACTGTATATATTTCTTGCCATAATGGTAAATGACTGATTGATATATTTAAGAGTTAATAAATTTGTGATTTCTGCTGACAATGCGTCCATCTCTTTCTTAGGAGGAGGTATGGCACTGATGCCTGCGGCCGCCTCGTGCCGACGGCACACGTTCTGGGCTGGTTAGGGCTTAACCACTCACCTCTCAGTAAAGACGAAGTCGCTGAGCTGCCTTTTAAGGATGGACTTGTGGTGATGGCAGCTTCGTTTACTATATGAACAAAGGAACACTCTCTCCTGGGAAAACTGGCCTGAAAGCAAAGTAGTTAGAAGCAGGGAGGAGTCAGCAAAATTCGAAAGGTTCCTCCAAGCCCCTCCTTCTCAGGGCTGCTGGCTCCATTTTCACCCTACGCTGACTGTAAAACAGGGCAATGTCATCATCTCCGACAAACAGGCAAGTGCGCCAGCCCCGCTCGGCTCGGACGCGAGTGGACCGAGCACTGGCCCGTTCCCTAAAAGCACCACCGCGTCTGTTGCTCCCCAAACCTTCTGCCCAGGCCGCTTCAACATGATTCTTAGTCTTTAAAATTCACTCTGAGCTCCCACCGTGTGTGCCGTCATGGGCCCGTCGCGCCAGCCACACTGTCTAGAAAACACACCTTCACTTGTGTCTGTCAACCACAGCTGGGGCCCCAGGCCCGTGCGAGGGCGAGGCTGGCGGCCGTCAGCGCACACTGGCCCAGCGGCCAGCGCTGTCCGCCTGCGCCACCGAGCGTGCCGTCTCTTCCCGCAGCTCCCACGGCCGTCAGGTGAGAAGCATGCCCGTTAGCCAGGACCTTGTGAGGGAGGAGACGGCGGGCGCCGCGCCCTACCCTGCCGTTGGGCAGGTGGCAGTGAAGGCGCAGCTGTCGCCGCTTGGTCGCTGACCTCGACAGCCCCGCTGCTGCCACTCGCGCTCGGCAAGCACGGGACGGTGCCGCCCGCTCCGTCCGGGTTCGCTGCTGTGGGGCACACCCTGGCCCTCGGCCATCTCAGCGGGAGGACGAGGCAGTGAGACCGCCCCCTAGCCGCAGGGGCAGCTGAAGCCAGTGCATTCCAGGAAAACGCTCGGGGCTCTTAACTGGAACAAATCCTGAATCTCTGATAAAAGCACGGAACGTTAGGGTGAACAGAAGCACCACAGCCTTTGAGGGAGCTCCGTAAACAAAATCTGACCCGTGGGGATGTTCCTGTGGGTCCCTCTGTCAGCGCCGCAGACGCCGCGTCCAGGACGTGACCGTCGGCCCCGGGCCTGGGGCAGCCGCACAGAGTGCCGCGGCCCCTCTTTCCACCGAGCAGGGCCAGTCCTCAGGCGGAGGCCTCTGCGAGGGGACGTTACCGAGACTGCGTATTCATCTCACCCCAGGATTCTCATTATAAGGCTTTTTACAAATGTTTACAACAGAAGTCAGACATTTCTGGTGTGCCCGTAAAAAAAAAAAAAAATGTTTTTAGCTTTTGTTTAATGCTGCCATTTTAAAATTGAATATTTCATATAAAAGTCAAGACTTCTGGCGTAATTCATGTGAACAGTCCTGTCACACTGGTCCCGTGTCCCCAGGGCGGCAGTCAGAAAACCGCCCGCCTCCTGCGGAGAGTCGGGGCCCGATCCCCGAAAGCTCCACTCGCAGCCTGGCCTCAGACCGGGGCGCCCAGGTGCGTTCAGGCCGCCGACGCCCTGGTGGGCCTGTGCTGCTCAAGGGCCCAGAAGGGTTTCAACTCCATTTTGATAAGAAAATTGAGATCCACAAAAACGAACCCAAACCACAAAACTTTCTAGGTGCTCTTTGATTTGTTAAAGGACAATCAGCTGCTGTTTCATAGCCAATGGCTCCACCGCGTTCTCCGAGTCCTCGCTGGCCGAGGGCTGACACTGCCGGCCGTGCACGGTGAACTGCTCAACAAGCCGGCAGCGCTCTGCCTCCAGCCCCGTGCTGGGGGGCATGGGGGCCCCCGCTAGGGACCGTGGCAGGGCAGGGCTGAGTCTCAGGAAGCCCAGGCGCAGTCGCCAAGCATCCCCGAGTCTGGCCTTCACCTGGGCGAGCTCTGCGCCCCGCGTGCACCCCTCCGCACTCACCTGGAAAGCCACAGCCCCCTCACGCCCCCTCCGCCCTCCACCTGCCCACCGGGGCAGGCTTCCCCGTCCCGCACCCCACAGCGCCCCCAGCCCCACTGGCCGAGAGCGGCGGCCTCCCAGGCGTGTCTCCACCTTCCACGCCTGCTGCCACGGCTGAGAGGCCTCCGTGGTGGACGGTGCTGCCCGCCAGCGCCGTTTCTTGCCCCTCCTTCAGGACCTCTGGGGGCCGTCGGCAGTTTCGCCTTGCCCGTTCCTCCTAAACGCCCGGTGCCCGTAGGCCACAAAGCAGCCTCCATGCAAACGCCAGGCAGCGGGTCCCGTGTCCCGACGTGTCAGCGGCGTTGGGCAGCTCCTCCTGGTCTCAGTCCGGGCACACGCATGCCCGGCTTTCCGCCTGGCGCTCGTTCTAGACACTCCCTCCAGCCCAACTTCAATCTTGGAACCCTTTGTCTTTCTTCACCCACTCCCACAACAGCTGCATCCAGTCATTGTGAATGGCGTTCACTTAGGTTAATGATTCAACTACCATCTCCAGCCTGGATGCTCCCTCATCTCCAAACGCAGGCATCCGATGCGTTGAAATATACACTGTAAACCCAAGAGGCATCTCAAATAAACGCCCAAACCTGAGCCCGTGATGCCCAAACCTGCTCCCGGGAGCAACTCTGCTCAGGCCAGGAACCTTGGTGCCTTGCCTGTTCCCTCTCTAGTTGAAATCCTGTCAGCTTTCCCTCCAAAGGGAACCCAGAATGCGACACCCTGCTGCCTTCCAGGCCGGTCTCTACACAGTAGGGGCGCCCCCTCACTGCCCTCGGCTTCTGCCCAGGCCGCTTGTTAAGACACAAGTCAGAGCCATGATGCCTCTGCACAGAACCCCCCAGGAGTTTTCCTTCTCAGAGTGAAAACCAAGTCCCGCAGCTGAGCTGCGAGCCCGCCCTCTCTGGGCCAGCCAGACGTGGCTGCCGTGACGCTGGCTGCGACTGTTGTCGGGGAGGAAGCTTCCTCTGCCCTGTGGGTCCCTCTGGCCTAAGAACTAAATGGACATGAGACAGATTAACAGGGGCAAAGTCAAACGCAGTTACATACTCCATGCCTAAGGAGATCCCACCGAAATGGGACCTAAAGAAACGACCAAAGCAGGCAGGTTGTACGTCTGGACACAGAAATAAGAAATGCGAGAGTATTTACCAGGCAAAGAAACAGGTTCAGGTGCCTAATTAGTAAGGACTGTAAGTAGAGTTGGGGCTTGGATAGTAAATTGGTAACAGGTACCAAGGTTGTGTTCCTGGGCTGTCATCCTGAAGCCCTCTCCCTGGTGTGGGAAGGGGCCCTTTCCTGCCTCCGGGGCGCAGGAGGGTCAGAGTGCTGGCATGACGAACGCAGGGTTCCGTGAGGCCGAAAAGGAACCCAGCAGAGCCACAGGTAGGGGGTTCATGCCACTCTATTATGTTCTCGGTGACGGCTGGTGGGGACACGAGAAGCAAGCATCCGTCAGTACCCCAACGAGGGGTCTTCCTGCACCACAGTCTCGCTGGCCCGGGGGGGGACACAGGAAGTAGGATCCGCAGGGTCTGCCTCATCGGGGGCACCCGCTAAGGCAGCCTCGGCAGTTACACGCAAAACAATAGCAGCCAATGGCCAACTGGCTCCAGCTGACGGCCATCTGATAACCGAGCCAGCACCTTCCAGGTGAGGCCGAGCCTGGCAACTGCCTCCTGGCCGTTTCCTAACAGTGCCCTTGTGGCACTGGCTGCTTTTAAATTTAATTAAAAGCAATCGGCATGCCACCCGGGCGTAGCTGGCCTGCCCTGACCCCAGCGCTCTGCCTGAAACGTCCTTCCCCGGAGACCCGGGTGGCCGCCTCCTTCGCCGCCCCCTCTCTTCACAAAATCACGTCACCGCCTCGGCAAAGCCCTCACCATCTCCTCCAAGATGTCAAACGTAACGGACTTTCTCCGCATCATGTGGTTGTCCTCGCTTTGCTTCTCATGAGGACAGGGGATTGTATCTGTTTGTTCCCTGGCATGTCCCCAGCTCCTAGAACGGTGTCTGGGATACAACTCCTTATATTTGAACGAATAAATTAACGAATTTCTCCCCTGTCCTTACACTTAGAAAAGCCAGGGCTGTAAACTGCTGACATCATAATTACTCGAAAAAAAAGAAACTCTACTATTCTTAAAAGACAAGCTGTCGGCATCAGAGCACAAAACCGGAACTTCTTTAGGTTTCAAGGAGCAGAAAACGGAATTCCCGATCTTAGTGATAAGGAAAACACAGGAGGTCCTCACAGCCGGCACTCGGTTCCTGGAACTGCAGAAATGACAGATTACACACCACTTACCACAAGTTAATTTATATAAACAAGCATTAGGTTCCTACAGCATCTTATCCACGTTAAAATGACATTGAATGAAATGATGTTACCGCAAGACCTGCTGTATACTATGTCACCGGACAAGAGGTAGATGGCTTCGTTCCAGGGTTGTTTATGTCAGTGACTCCACAACATGAAAATGGGCCCACGTTCCTTCCATTTTTCACTTGCCCTTCCAAGAGTGGACACCCTGAATGTACTCAAGGTTAAAAGACCTCGTGGCCCCAAAATGCTGACTTGGTTTCTGGTGTCACATCCAAGCGCCCCTGAAAGGGCTCGTGCTGGCGCTCCTCCACCCCCACCGCTGGCAAAGAGCCGGTCACCCGCCTGTCACCTGCCACAGCCTGTCTGGTTCAGACTCCGACAGAGCGAGCCCGGAGCTGGGCGGCACCTCCCGCAGGACACAGGTGTCGGGAAGGGAGGGTCCCCGCACAAAGCCTGGACTGTTACTGGTGTTCAGGAAAACCTTTAAAGCTGCCCTCTGCATGTAGTGAAAAGGAAACGTAAAGAAATGAACCCGCTCTGAACCCCACATGTCACCCCTGCTACTTTGTCCCCTGAGCTGCGCCCTGCGGTGCCCGGGTATAAAATTATAGGCGGTCAGGAAAATGGGTGCGGCAGAGGGGTTCAGGGCAAAAGGAGAGTAAGGCTGGCTAATAGAGGCAGGCCGCAGGGCCCGCCAAACTCAGGTGTGGCGGGGAGGGCTTTTCCGGCTTATGACAAAGGAAGTCTGAAAAGCCTGCAAAACACTGACCAGCTCAGGTGCAAGGGAAGACCAAGCAGCAAGCAAATTCAGAGGGCAAGGCCCACCTAGGCTGTCAGCCCAGCTGGAGGCAGCCAAGTAGCTTACGGTAACCGATTTCAAATGCCGGCCCCGGTAGGGGAAAACCAATCAACTCTGACTCAGTCCTGGTTCCCGGCCTCGCTGCGCCCACGGGGCATTTCATTTTCGAATCCCCCCTCGTCTGGGTCCCACGGAGAGCTGCTCTCACTTCTCTGACGCTTAAACCTTGCCTCTCCATTCTTCAGCAACAGCGGGATCACAGCCCCAGGATTACACCGGGACCCCTAATTCAATCTGATGCCATCTGAAATTCTTCCAGCAACGCCAGCCCCAAACCGGCCCATGAGGCCGCGTCCCAGCCTGCCCCTGCGGGCCCCCTCTCTGTCCTGCCCTCACTTCAATGAAAAGCTTTGGAACAAGGTAAAGACCGCCGGAGCCTGAAGCCGCGCTTAGTGACCAGCTGGCTTCAGGCCTGCCCCTCTCTCATGACTTTAAATTAAGGAGGGAAGCAGGGTGGAGGGTGACCGCTAAGCCAGCATCGGCGACCCCACTCGGCCAAGCGCGCAGCCGGCTCGGAGCCCGTCCCTGTGTGGCCCGAGGCCAGGCCGTGCTGGCTGAGCGGGTCTGGGTGCCCGGCCCCTCTGTCCGGCTCGCTGTCGCAAACAGGTGACGCGGCCAGCTGAGCGTGGGGCCGCCGGGCGCCGGCTCCCTGACGGAAGGCTTCATTCCGATGCACCTTCTCCTATCCGCCCTTTGGATGTTTTCATGAGCAACTTGCACCGCAACAGCCGGCTGCATGCCCGTGTTCCAGCCACGAGGCAGGGCCCCTCCAGGGCACAGGGCAGGAGGCCGTGGAGCGTAGCCGGGTCCTCCTGGGCAGCCCTCTGCTCGCAGACGAAAGGCTGAAACGCGCGTAGACGCGCATATGAGGATGCGGAAAACGGGTGGATGGCGAGCAGGCACCGGGCTGGCAATTCACGGAGACCAGTGGGAACAAACGCACCATGTCCTCAGGGGCAGAACAGGCGGAACACTGAGCGGCACCTCCCCCGCACGGCGGCGGGCTCCCCACGCGCTGCCTAGGCTGGCCCTGCGGCCTTCGGGCTCCGGCTTAGGCCGCACACGTCCTTAAACATACCCGGGAAGTGCGCTTGCGGAGAAGCCACAGGAAGAGGCCTTTGAAGCCGTCTCTCATCCCGGAGCGGTCCCCAGGCCTGGGCCTGGGTCTGAGCTTCATGCAGACGCCGGGCTGCTGATGGGAGCGTGGGACGCGGGGCCCCGACCTCAGCAGCACGAAGCCTCCAGTCTCTCCTTTGGGCTGATCTCACCTCCATGCCCCACGCTCGCTCTGGTGGGTTTTTTAACATATCTTTCAAAAGCATGAATACCCAACCCTCCCAAGAGCAAATACTAATTCTTCCAAGACACAGAAAGAAAACACTTTGCTGGCTGCCTCACGATCCCTGTCCTCCTCCTTCTCAGCATTTTAAATCCCGCCGACCACAGGCGACAAAGGGGGACACAGAAAAGCCAGTGTTCCCATTAGTCCGGAGGCAGGGCAGGGGCACGCGAGCCCGAGCGCCCGGGCAGGCGGGGGGCAGCTGGGGCAGCCCTGCGCCTCCCGCAGCTTCCAGGCAGCACGTGGGCCGGCGGCGGTCCTCGGCCTGCCGCCCGCATGTGCCTTATCTAGAAACACCCTCACGCCCAGCAGCGTTTGCCCAAACATCTGGGCACCCTGTGCCCGGTCAAGTTGACACAAAACGAACATCACACCAGGATTTGTAGTAACATGAAAAAGAAGGGAAAAGAAGAAATGCCTTGTTTTCAAGAAGACCAGGCAAATGAACAGCTTGTTGATGACATCTGACCTAATACCCAGTCTTCTGAGTAAGAAATTCCAAGAAATAGAACAGCTATTGCCAGTTTTAAAACAGAAATGAAAAAGCATGGATTCAGGAAACCAAGAGCACAGTTGCTCAGATCATTTAGTCTCAGGACATTTTCTACTCTTACAAATAACTGACAGCCTCATCAAGCCATTGTTCATGGGGCTTACATTTCCTGACACGTACCATACTCAAAACTAACTCCAAGGAGGTTTAAAACCTGACGCCACACTGGCACAGCACCCATTCACTCTTAGTGCCGATGTCACACTTGTCACACAGCGTCACGCGCGAGAGGCTGAGGGGAACAGAGGCAGTTAAGACCTTGGTGGTGGGTGTGGAAATCGTCCCGGCCTTCTGCAATCCCTGAAAGTGTCTCAGGGACCCTCAGACGCCATGGGTCACACTGGCCTGCAGGAAGTAAGTGTGGACTAAGCAGAAATGCAGCGAAACTCCTGCAGGCTTCACCTCGGGACCTCGTCTGGACTGCCCCCTCCCCGTCACATTCAGGTGGCAGCAAAGACACTGATTAGATGCCACGTCGAGAATTCATTAAATGTAGGATGCGCACATGGGCGGTCACTTGCTGACCCACAGGATAAGGGGATGATCGATTTGGACTGAAATGGAGACAAGAGCAGCCACGTGTAGTGACTGGGGCAACGCGACATGCGCAGGAGGTGGGGAGCGAAGCGCCCAAACGGCCAAGCCTGCCAGGACGGAGCCCCGGGGAGGCTCTCAGACACAGGGCTGGGTGCCACAGCACAGTGTTGTCTGAGACCCGGGCCGCAGGAAGGCTGAGCCTGTGACCACCCCGCTTACTGAGGGGCGCGCAGCCTGCGCAGCAGGGCCCGGGCGCTGCTCAGAGGTCTCCTGAGCGGAGGAGATGCAGCCAGGCAGTGATGTTTCACATGCTAGGAAGGCGAGGAAAGAGTATGTTAAGTAGAAATATTTAAATACATATAGGAAAAGATTCAATCCTTTCGTGAAAACAGGGATAGACCTGGAGGGCATTGTGCTGAGTGAAATAAGTCAAACACAGAAAGACAAACACTGTGATCTCACTCATAGGTGGAATCTAAGAAAAAATAAATAAACAAAATAGAAATAGACTCATACATACAGAGAAAGCTGGTGGTTACCAGAGGGGTGGGGTGTGGGGATGGGAATAAAAAAAGGGTGAAGGGACAAAAATGAAGTAAATCTTGCTTGGCACATTTATTCCCATGCTAGAATGCGTCTTCAGTTGGAGGGATTTCAGTATGTTGTAGATCAAAAAATGTGAGTCTAGAGTCCATCTCTGGTGGATGCCCTGTGGCTCTGGTCACAGGGACTCATTCCAGTAGATACCCCAGGAAAGCTTACTTTAAAACTTTTGGTGATAAGGTAAATAACTAATGGATTGAAGCAAAATTATTGGAAAGAAGCAAATTTTTTAATTCATAGATTTAAAAGTTATTGTTATCAAGAAAAACGGGGAAAAAACACAAATTTCCAAATCATAAATGAAAGAGGAGTCATTACTACTGATCCCCTGGATGTCAATGGGATAATAAAGGAAAACTACAGGGCCGGCCGAGTGGCGCGGTGGTGAAGCGCTGGCTTGGGAAGCCAGTGGCCCCGGTTCGGGTCCCACATATGAGGGCCAGTGACACTGCCCTCAAAAAATAAAAAAATAAAAAAATAAAAAATAAAAAAATAAATAAAGGAAAACTACAAACAGTTCTATCCTTACAAGTTTGATAACTTAGACGAAATGGACCGATCCCTTGAAAGACAAACCACCAAAACTCACAAAAGGAGAAATAATAGATCATTTGAATAGGTCTGTACCTGTGAAAATGATTGAATCAATAATTAATAAAATTAAAAAAACAAAAAAAGCATCAGGCCCATTTCACTGGTGAATTCTACCAAACTCTTAAGAAAAAAATACAAATTCTCCACAATTTCTTCCAGAAAGTAGAAGCAGAGTGCACACATTCTAACATATTCTATGAGGCCAGCATTACTCTAAAATCAAAGACAGATAAAAACACTACAGAAAAGAAAAACTAGAGGCCAGTGTCCCTTATAAACATAGAGGTAAAAATGCTCAACAGAAGGGCCCCCATACTGTTCATCCGTGTGGACCCCAGTGGCCTGCCCAAGGAGGACACTGGCAGCTTTGCTGCAAAGGTAACCAGCAGCCGTCACTGAGTGGACCCTGGAGAGGGAGAAATTGCTGTGCACCCCTTCCCGGGAAGGAACCACTGTTGTGACACCTCAGGCCCAGGTACTGCACCCACCCTGCAGATCCTGAGTCAGCAGCCACTCCACGAGTGCCTATGCCTAGGACACCAGACAAGAGCCCCGCGGCAAGAGCACCCATAGCCCAGACCCATAGCCTCACTGGCACAGCTGCATGGACATGAGCCTGCTGCTCCCCACCCAGAGTGGGAACCTCCTCTGCCCACCTAGCCAGCTCCCTTGCACCCACAGTAGGGGAAGATCTTTCCCGACCGAAACCAGTCCATAAAGTTTGGAAGAGGAAACTGCTCCATCAAATGTGCAGACACCAATGCAAGTCTACAGGAAACATGGAAAATCAAGGGTAAAATGACAACCATCAAAGGATCACTAGTTTTCAATAGCCATGCCCAAAGCAGTGGAGATTAAGAACTGCTGGACAAAAAAATACAAAATAATTGTTTTAAGGAAGCTCAGCAAGATGCAAGAGTACAGATAGAAAAAATAAAAATAGGAAAACAGTACACGAACAAGATAAGAAGTTCAACCAAGAGACAGAAATTATAAAAAAAGAACTACCGAGATTATGGAATGGGCGGATACAATGAAGGAAATTAAAAAGGCAAAGAAAACCTGTGAACTCAAAGACAAGTCATTTGAAATTACCCAGTTAGAGGAACAAAATTTTAAAAGAATAAAAAATACAAGAGTAAAGAAAGCCTACAGAATTTGTGGGTCAATATCCAATAGAACACATTATGGGAGTTCAAGAAGTAAAACAGAGAAAGAGGCAGAAAGCTTATTTAAAGAAATAATGGCTGAAAACACCTCAAATCGGGGGACAGATATGGACATTCAGGTACAAAAAGCTCATATTCCCCAAATTCAATCCAAACAGTATTTTACTAAGACATATTATAATAAAACTGTCAAAAATCAAAAACAAAGAAAGATTTTGAAAGCAGCAAGAGAAAAGAGACTTCGAAACTTTCCTTAAACAAACAAACGCTGAGGGATTCCATCATCATGAGAGCTGCCTTACAAGAGATGCTAAAGGGAGTCCTTCAAGCTGAAATAAAAAGACTCTAAATAATAACATGAAACATATGAAAGTATAAAACTCACCAGTAAAGGTAAATACATAGTCTAATTTATCATATTCTAATACTTCAATGGTGGTATGTAAATCACTTAACTCTAGTGTAAAGTGATACAAGTATTAAAGGATAGAGAAAAATATTTAAAATAACTATAGCTATGGTAATTTGTTAATGGATACGCAATATAAAAAGAAGTAAATTGTGATATCAAAATACATAAAATGTTGGCTGGGAGTAAAAGGATAGAATTGTTGTAGGCAATCAAAGTTATCATCAGTTTAAAATAGAATATAACTAAGATGTTTTATGTGGGCCTTATGGTAACCACAAAACAAAAACCTACCGTAGATACACAAAAGATAAATAAATCAAAGCAAACCATTACAGAAAATCATCAAATAACAAAGCAAGAGAGGAAGAAAGGAACAAAGAAACTACAAGACAGCCAGAAAACAATTAATAAATAACAATAGTAAGTGATAACATATTAATAATTATTTTAAAGATAAATGAATTAAATTATCTAATCAAAGGACATATAGAGGGGCTGAATGGATTAAAAATCAAGACCCAACCATTACTGCCCAAAAAAGACTCATTTCAGCTTAAAGGACACACACAAAATAAAAGTAAAGGGATGGAAAAAGATAGTCCATGTAAATGTAATCCAAAAAAAGAGGAGATATGGCAATATTTATATAGGACAAAATAGACTTTAAGTCCAAAATTTTAAGAAGAGACTAAGAAAGTCATAATATTATAAAGGGGTCAATTCATCAAGAGGGTATAAAAATTGTAAATATATATGCACCCAACATCAGAGCATCTAAAAATATTGATAATTAAGCAAGTAAATAGATTGAATCAGTAGTCAAAAATCTCCCAACAAAGAAAAGCTCAGGACCAGAGGGCTTCACTAGTGAATTCTACCAATTATTTAAAGAAGAATTAATGCTTATTTTTCTCAAACATTTTCAAAAAAAAATGAAAATGAGGAAACATTTCTATACTCATTTTACAAGGTCAGAGTTACCCTGATATCATATTCAGATAAGCACACTTACAAGAAAAGGAAACTACAGGGCAATATCCCTGATAAACATAGATGCAAAAAAATGCTAAACAAAATCCTAACAAAGCAAATTCAACAGCACATTAAAGGGTCATACATCATGATGAGTGGGATTTACCCCTGGAATGCAAGGATGGTTCAACATAAGGAAATCAATAAAATGAAGGATAAGAATCATGTGATCCTCTCAGTAAATGCAATAAAAACTTTTGACAAAAATTCAACATCCCTGTATAATAAAAACTCTTAACAAATTGGGTATAGAAAAATACGTACCTCAACATAATAAAGACTCTTCACGTAAGTCTACAGCTAACATCACACTCAACAGCGAAAAGCTGAAAGCTTTTATCTAAGATCAGGAGCAAGACAAGAATTCTTTCTCTCTCTCTCTCTCTCTCTCTCTCTCTCTCTCTCTCTCTCTCTCTCTCTCCACTTTTATTTAACACAGCACTGTAAGTCCCAGCCAGAGAGCAATTAGGTAACAAAAAATATATAAAGCATCCAAATTGGAAAGAAAGAAGTAAAATCATCTCTGCATGCAGATGACATGCTCTTATATATAGACGTAAAGGCTCCACCCCAAACTATTAAAACTAATAAAGTTAATAAAGTTGCAAGATACAAAATCAATATACAAAATCAGTCACATTTGTATATACCATCAACAAATTATCTGAAAAAGAAATAAAGAAAATAATCCCATTTATAAGAACATCAAAAGAATAAAGTACTTAGGAATTTAACCAAGTATGTGAAAGATCTGTACACTGAAAACTGTAACACATTGATGAAAGAAATTGAAGACACAAATTAATGAAAGAATATCCCACATTCACAGATTGCAAGAATTAATATTGTTTAACAATATTACCCAAAGTGATTTACAGATTCAGCGTAATCCCTATCCAAATTACAGTGGTATTTTTTACAGGAAAAGAAATCCTAAAATATGTATAAAACCACAAAATACCCCCAAATAAGTAAAGCAATCTTGAGCAAGAAAAACAAAGTTGGAGGCATCACACTTCCTGATTTCAAACTGTATTACAAAGCTATGGTAACCAAAAAAGCATGGTTCTCATATGGAGATCGACACATTGGCCAATAGAACAAAATAGAGACCAGAACTAAACCCATGCACATATAGGTGAATATAGGTGACTAACCTTCAACAAAGACACCAACAATACACAGTAGGGAAAGAACAGCCTTTTCAATAAATGGTGTTGGGAGAACTGGACAGCCACATGCAAAAGAATGAAATTGGACCACTGTCTTTCACCATACACTAAAATCAACTAAAAATGAATTAAAGACTTAAATGTAAGGCCTAAAACTGTAAAAACAAACAAACAAACAAACTCTTAGAAGAGAAAACATAGGGGAAATCTCCTTGGTATTCATATCAGCAATGATTTTTTTTTTTTGATTTGACACCAGAAGTCCAAGTAATGCAAGAAAAAAAAAAAGTGTAACTACATCAAACTAAAAAGTTTTTGTACAGCAAAGGAAACAATCAACAAAATGAAATTGAAATGTCAACCTTAAAGAATGGGAGAAAATATATTAAAAATCATATATCCAATAAGGGGTAACTATTAAAAATATATAAGGAACAACCCAATAACAAAAACAAAAACAGAAAGGAAAGAAAACCCTAATTAAAAATGAGTAAAGGGGCTGGCCAAGTGGCGCATTGGTAAGGAGCAGTCTTGGGACACCAGCTCTGAGCAGCATGGCCCCGGTTCAGATCCCACATATGAGGGCCAGGCACACTGCCCTCTACAGCTAAGATGGTGAACAACACCTCCACCTGGAGCTGGGCTGCTGTGAGTCCCCGGGACGGCATAGCTGCAGGCCCTGCTGCAGTGGGCTGCCATAGGCTACAGTGAGTGGCCGGCAGCTAGCGTGAGCTTCCAATAGCCATGGTAAGCCACCATCCAGAGGCCGGCAACCGATCTGCCTCACCAGGGAAGAGCGCAATGACGATACCAACATGGGCCAGTGAAGCAACGTCCTCCACAACTAGACTGAAGAACAAAAGGACAGCAGTTTGTCTTTCCCCTTCCCCGGTTCCCCAACGCTGTTCCCCCGCCCAATTCCCCAATAAAATCTTTAAAAAAAAAAGTTAGTAAAGGACCTGGACAGACATTTCTCCAAAGAAGATATATAAATGGCCAACAGGTATATGAAAAGATGCATGACATCACTAAGCATCCGAGAAATGCAAATCAAACCACAATGAGATAGCACCTCACACGTGTTAGGGTGGCTGTTATCAAAAAGTTAAAGATAAGTGCTGGGGAGGTTATGGAGACTAGAGAACACTTGTGCACTGCTGGTGAGAATGGAAATTTTGCAGCCATTGTGGAAAATGGTATGGAGATTCCTCAACAAATTAAAAATAGAACCATCATATGATCCAGCAATCCCATTTCTGGGTATTTATCCAAATAGACCACGATATGGGAACAACACAAGTGTTTGTCCACAGATAAATGGAGATATATACATAAAGTATATGCATGGCTTGTGTGTGTGTGTGTGTGTGTGCGTGTGCGTGTGTGTACAAACACTAGAATATTCAAGGTCTTAAAGAAGAAGGAATCCAGAGGGCATTATGCTAACTGAGAAGCCCAACACACGAAGACCCATAGTGCTGATGTCACTCACATGTGGAGTCTAAGAGCCCAGCTCACAGGAACAGAGTAGGTGGTGGTTGCAGGGACTGAGGAGTCAGAGGGGAGGAGACAAGTTTTCAGTTATAAGAGTTCTGGGGAGCTCTTGTAGAGCATGAAAACTATGGTTAATAATAAAGGATCCTTGAAATTTGCTAAAAAGTGAATCTCAAGTGTTCTCAGCACAAAAGGGGGAGGTAACTGTGAGGTGGTAAACATGTTAATTAGCTTGATTGTGGTGGTGACTTCACAATATGTATATATAGCAAAATATCACATTGTACAAGCTAAAGGTACACAATTTTCATTTATCAAACCTCCATAAAACTGGGAAAGAGAAAAAGAAGCTTGATAAAGGACACCTGGACATGCCCACAGCTGACACCACACGAAGCAGTGAAAAACAGAACACATTTCCCAAGGTTAGGAACAAGACAAGGACGCACTCGCTCAGCACTCCTGGTACCATCGTAGGGGAAGTGAGACCCAACGCGCTAGGACAAGAGAAGGGTACAGATTTCAAAGGAAGAAATAAAACTGGCTTTGTTCCCAGATGACAAGACTGCTGGTGCCCAGAGTCCCAAACGGAAAACCCCTGGACTGAAGAAGTGAACAGGGCACGGCTGCAGGACACAACGTGGGTGTAAGGAATTGGATTGCTTGTCCATATCCCAGCAACAAACAACTGGAATGGGAAGTGTCTAAAAAGTACTATTTACAATAGCACCAAAAAAATGAGGTACTAACAACATATATGCAGAATCTGTATGCAGGAAACTACAAACTCTGATGAAAGAAATCAAGAAAGATACAAATTAGCAGAGAGATATTCCATGTTCATAGATTGGGAGACTCGATAGTGTTACCATGTCATTTCTTCCCAACTTGTTCTATAGCTTCAATAAACCTCAAGCAAAATCCCTGGAGGCTATTTTGTACATAATTTACAAAATGATTCTATGGTTTCTATGAGAAGGAAAAAGCCCTAGAATAGCCAACACAATACTGAAGAAGAAAACCATGGTTGGAGGCTTCACACCACCCCGCATCAGCTCTTACTCCAGGCCCCAGAGCGCCCAGCACCAGCGCGGTGTCGGTGAGAAGATGGGCACACTGACCACTGGACCAAGCTGGAAACCCAGGCAACAGCCCCAAACAGTCAATAGATCTGACAGAGGGGCAAAGGCAGTTCCGTGGAGAATGGCTGCTTTCCCAACAAGGGACGCTGAAGCAACTGGGGATTCGTGTGCAACCAGGAACCCAGACACAGGCCTTACACTTCTTACAAAGACTAAGTCAAAAGGCACCATAAACCTAAATACAGCATGGAGAGCTAAAGCACTTGTCTAAGCAGCTTCGTCTAAGAGGCGACAATCTATGTGACCTTGCGTTTGGTGATGATTTTTTAGATACAACACCAAAGCATAATCCATGAGAGAGAAAATTGTTTAAGAATTTTGTTTTGTGGAAGACACTGTTAAGAGAAAAATATTTGCAAAACACACATCTGACAAAGGGCTTGTATCCCAGACATACAAAGAACTCTTAAAAGTCAACAATCGGAAAACAAACACAACTTAGAAATAAGCAAAAAGAATCTGAACACACACCTCCCCAAAAACATGTACAGATGGCAAGTAAGCACAGGACAAGACGGTCCACATGTCCTTAGGGGGTGGCAGGTTCAAACAGCGAAGTGATCGCACTGCCACTCGTTAGGTTGGTTGATACCCAAAGCTGACACCACCAGCTGCCAGCGAGGGCGTGCGGGAGCCGTCACCCTCCACACCTGGGCATCAAACGCCAGCTCAGGAGGCAGCTCGCTGGGCCGTTTCTTCCACAGCAGAGCAGTGCCATTCAACCCAGCTGTCCCAGGCACTTCGGCAGGTGCGTGCCCAAATGTCCACTCTGAGATCTGTATCAGGATGTTCACAGCAGCCAAAGCCATTCCCAAAGTGGAAGCAGTCAAGGTGTCCTTTAAAGGGTGGCTGCGTGCTGCTCACCCCTGTGACGGAATACTTTTCAGCAGTTAGGGAAAAGAGCAGTCAGGGCACAAAAAGCCATGTGCGCATCACAAATCCATGTGACTACGTGTAAGAGCCAGACGAAAAGGTGCATACTCTATGATTCCAATTGTATGACACTCTGGAAAAACCACAATTCTACGGATGGCTTCAGATCTGTCAGTGTTGCCCGCGGCGTCAGGTGAGGGCGCACGGAGAAGTGAAACACGGGCTCGCCCATCCTGCGTAAACTGCAATGGTGGGTATGTGACACTACGCGTTTGCCAAAACCCACAGAATTTTACAGCACAAAGAACACATCTTAATGATGCCAAGTTTTTAAATCTCATGTAGGGGGTGGGGGTGGGGTGAGGATGGACCATGGAATGTGACAACAGTCTAACAGTGTCACAGGTGCCGGCAACCCCCACACTGAGGAGGGAAAGGAGGGGCTGCGTGGGCCGCACGCCCACTCGAGCTGATAACTGTGGCGCCACCACACGCCCTGTGAATGGAAGTGGGGACGCACCGCCCGGCCTGTCGCCCAGAGCCGCGCACGTGGGCCGAGTGGTCTCGGGCGGCCACCTCCTGCAGGCCCTCTGGAAGGCTCTTCCTTTCCTGTCACCTTGGCAGCCCAAGAACGCCAAACAGAAGCATCCCTCGGTTTCCTGGAGGCACTTTCTGCTCCATACGAGTGGCGTTTCAGTGTTCCCAGGACTGCAGAGCACTGCGGCGTCATGAGAACCACGCCCTCTCTGCCGCATTCATCATCAGAGGCTACACTCCCTACACCCTGACGCCCTCCTGCTTGGCCTGGTGCGCATTCCAGGCCACCCCAGGGTTCCGAGCTCCCAGGCAGAACCGGCCCAGCTGGGGCAGGAGGAAAGCCCCTGAGAAACTACTTTTTAAGATGTACGTGTGGGCCCTTCCCCACAGGGCTCCTGGATCGGCAGTGTGGCAGGGAGGCCCAGTGAGCACGCCTGTGCAGGCCCGTGCTGCCGGCCTTGGCACCCACTGCAGGAAACAAACGGAAAGGCCCCTGATTCCATTCCGATGGCCCGCGTTGTTCCTGGAGACCGCCAGCTGCCTACCAGCATGTCCCTCCCTTCCTCACACACCTCCTTACACGCCTCTGTGCAGCTGGGAGTCCCACGGAGCTCGTCAGCCACCGAGAACAGCCCCCTGGGCAGTGGAGACGGCCATGAATTCTTAGACAAGTTACCGAATCCCTCTTTCTTTGGTGCATGCAATTCCTGTGAGGCTCTTTTCCTGTGTTTCACATAAGAATTTTATAGAAAATTATATGCTACTGGGTATTTCAAAGGCAATTTTGCTACATATGACCCAAAGCTGCTTTCCTTTTTAACATCCATGAAATCATTAAACAACAAAATCTGTGGTTACTGAAAATAAAAGGCTCCTAGGCAACAGTCACACAATACAAAAATAATCGAATGCTGGCACAAACAGCCTCTTGGAAAAAGTGGCTCATTTGCTTAGAGTTCTGCGGGCGTCCACCTCAGGGACCAGGGAACGTGAGGCGGGAAGAAGCCAGAGCGCAGCCCACAGGGACGGCCGCCGCCCGCGAGCCCCGGACGCAGTGGGACTGAAAGCAAACCGACGTGCAAACCAAAGACAAAATGGGGAGTGTGAAGTCCCTGAAAATGCTACAGATTCCTGAGGTCTCTACAAAGAGAGACCAAACATGCGGAGCTTGTTTGCAAGGACCTGGGAAAAGGAAAGAGAAGTTCCAAGCTGGCAGCTGGCAATGTTTAAACAAAAGGCTCTCGCCCTTGGGGACTAAACGTGCAGCCGCCGCTGAGGGGCCCCTACAGGGCCAGGCCTGGCCCAGGGCAGAGCCCCGTGCGGCGCCCTCTGGGCCGGACCAGAGCGCCTTGTCCCATTCCAGCGCTTTTCTTACCGCACGGCTATGCTGTCACGCGTTCCCGGTGGAGCCAGCTCCGGACTCGGGGCTCAGCGACTCCCGCGTCCACGCTGGGCTCCTGCTGGACGCGCGCCGCGTGCCGACACCGCCAAGCCTCAGAGGCGACGGCAGGCCCACTGCGCGCCCGGGGCGGGCGGCCCTCCAGCAGAGCCGGCCAACGGCCACGGCCCATGGCTTCCCCGCGGGCCGCTTCCCGGGGGCAGGTCCTCAGGCTGGGAGTGGGGTGATGGCCTGAAGCGGGGCTCGAGCCTGCGGACGGCCAGAAGTTTCCCGTCCACAGAAACTTGCGGCGTCACTGGCGGGAGAGGCAGAGGCGGGGTCCCGCCGGGCCTGCGGGGTCCCGTCTGTCAGGCTGACAAACAGGCTGGCCGGCAAGCCCATGCTCGGCCCGTGGCGACAGACGGCGCCGGGCTGCCCACCAGCACCCCCGCTCTGCCCTGAGAACCTTCTCTGGGACTCCATAAAAAGGAGCGCTTCAGAAGGAAGTGGTGAAAGCCAGGACCTGATAAGGGATAGTTAATTGCTTTTGTTTGAGCTCAGCGTGCTTTAGCATGAAGCGTCACACCTGTTCGGATAAACAGCCGTTTTACATCAAGTCTTTGGCGATTTCTCCACAACGATTTCTGTTTCCAAACCACTTAGTTACTTTTATAGATAGATGCCTCCATCCCTCTGGGCTGCTGTAACGATGCCCAGTGTCAGGGTGGCTCACACACAAATGGAATGTGTTGCTCGGGGTTCTGGGATGGGACGCCGGCACAGCGGGCTGTGCGAGCACCTCCCAGCGGCGCCATCCTGGGGGGGGCCCTGCAGCCGGTCCTCTAAGGGGGCTGCACCTGGCCGCCCTCAAAGGCCCCACCTCCTAGGGACAAGGTCTCATCATGGGAATTTGGGGGGACACAGACATGCAGTCCATTGCTGTAGGTTTTAGTCATACACACGGCCGACCCCTATGTAACTCTTGTCGCCCTTTGCGATGCGAGGACCTAAAGCAAACCACCCACCTGCAATCACCGCGCTCCCGACAGGCTCCTGTCTGTGCCCCGGCGCCACCTGCTGACACCCACCTGCAATCACCGCGCTCCCGACAGGCTCCCCTCTGCACCCCGGCGTCGCCTGCTGAGAGCTCCCTGCCCAGTCGGTTCCAAAGGGGACACCCACCCCAGGCCCGGGTTCCTACTGCACTTCCCTGGTTTATGTGTCTGGACATGACCTTTACGGTCCGCAGGATGCATTTTATTCATTTAGTATAGCAGGACGGCCCCCTCCCGTGAGGGAGGTTCCCCCTTTCCATGAGGGAGGGACCTTTGTCTCTTATTTGCTGCTGTGCCCCTGGGTCTGAAAGGCACAAGCGCACAGTGTGACAACCACAGCTGGCACCAAGCTCACAGGAGTGCTCCTGGGTAACGAGGTAATGTCTAGTCTGTGCCCCAAGGGGAGTGGGGTGCAGCGTGGTCCCTCCCTCTGCCTTCCGCTTCTATGCGCTGTGACGTGCCCTGGTCACAGGCAGGCGTGTGGGCCTCTACGTCCCGTGATGAGTTTGGAGCTCACCGGTGTGACGGACGCTGGGAGCGTGGCTTAATGACTGCGTCATCACATGGAACGGGCTCGGCTGCCACCCGCAGAGCCCACCCATTCTGAGCCCGCGAGGCCATCGCCTTTCCAAAGAGCGGACATGCCACGGACCGCAGAGCCCACCCATTCTGAGCCCGCGAGGCCATTGCCCTTCCAAAGAGCGGACATGCCACGGATTGCTGCTGGAGTCGGGGGGTGACGGCACGAAGCGTGAGGCCCTGGGCTCTGCGGCCGTGAGCCTGTCCCCCGCAGGGAGCTGCGCGTGGCTAGGAAAGAGGCCCACGGCTCAGGGGTCCTGAGGCTCACACGGGACCACGCACGAGGGCATTTCAAACCTGGGGGCACAAGCCCTCAGTAAATGTACTGTGACAGTGACCTTGCTACACGTCTGAAAAGAGAACCTGCGCTCTTCCCTCCTGACTTTCTCCTGCGACCTCCCATGTCAGCTTTCCCACTCACAACAGACCACACACGTCTGAACCTCCCAGGCAAGCGTGGGGTCCCCCGGGCCATAGTCCATGCCGCTGGGGGCCCTACAGGCACAGTCGCCCCTGGCGCCCTCCACCCAGAGAGCGTCAGCCCCACAGACTGCCCGCCGCGCCTTCAGACTGCCCGCGACCCCTCCTCAGGTTCAGCTATAACTGGCTCGAGCCTCAGCACTCAGGGAGGCAGGCGCCTGCGTCCTCTGACCGGTCCACCGGGAAGGGCCCAGGGGCCCGGCCAGATGAAGGGGACACCGGGCCCGGGGTGTGGGAAGGGGCCCGTGGCTCCGGCGCCCTCTGCAGCCACCACTCTCCCGTCTGACAGGCACCCACCCGGACCCGCCCTCCTGGGCCCCTCGGGGCTTTGTCGCACAGGCAGCACTGACTCACCCGTGGGCCATTGGGGGCCATTCAGCCTCAGGGTCCTCCCTCCCTGGAAATGAGGGGGTAGGGCTGGAGGTTCACACTCTCCAATCACAGGGCTGACTCCGTTGGCATCAGCCCCATCCTTAGGTGGCAGCCAGAGGTCACCCTGTAACACAGGGCACACCTGCGTCTCTGAGGCGCTTCCTGGCGCTCAGGCCCAGAAACGCCGGCCAGGCCGAACATGGACTTGCTATGTGTCACGGAGCGGCACCGTCCCCCTGCAGACGGATTAGAGGTCTGCAGCGAGGGCGCCCGCCCGGGGGCTCCCTGGAGCCTGGGCGGGAGCAGGGCGGATGGCGGGGCCAGTTCCCAGCGCGGCACACGCCACGGTCGTGGGGACGGCGCCCGGGAGGGAAGATGCGGTCTTTGGTCAGAAATCAGCTTACAGTTAAAGAGGATGGACACCTAACCAAACGCAGCCAGAGGGTTTGCTAAAAGTGGAGACGCCCGGTACCCGCTGGGCCGCGGAGGTCCCTCTGCCGACCCGGGGGGCCCGTGGGGAGGACGCGCCGCCCTCACTGGGCCTCCGGCCGCAGGCCCCCGTCGCCGAAATGCCGCAGGAGGCGCTGGAGGTCGCGTCGCAGGGCGTCCTGCCCCAGGGCTTCCGGCACGTCCTCCAGGTGCTCCAAGGACACGCGTGTCCCGTGCCGGTCCTTCACCACAGCCCTCTTCCGTGTGCTGGCTTTACTCATCGTCGTCCTGGAGGGAGGCACAGAGAGTCAGGCTCCTCTCACACTGGCAGAGGCCACACGGGCACAGCTGTCACCGAGCGGGCCTCGGCCTGGAACCCCGATTCCACAGACTTGCGGCCAAAGGTGGTACTTTTAATTCAATTCACGGACCCCCCCCCAGCTTCCGGCTGAATGCTCAGTGCTGACCGCTTCCCCGCGAGACACACAGCTCTGAACTGGAATATTAGTCTGTCAGGATGGAGGAGGGGGCCCAGGGGGAGGGCTGCCCCACCTCTGAAGCGTCACCTGCAGACGGTGGGGAAGGGACAAAGCGGGGACCCCGGCAGGCAGCCTGCTGTCCTCTTGGGGCCCCACGCACTCGGCCCATCGCTCGTCTCCGGCTGCCGTGGGGCTCCCTCAGCAGACAGGGCGCCCCTGGGAAAGGGGCTGGGGCGGCGGTGCCCGCTTCTGTTCCCCTATGACGCGCCCGGCTCCTTACTAGACAACTGCCCGTGGGGTTAGTTCACGCTCAGCTCCTCTCACGCCCACTTGGAAACACAGGTCTGCACTCACCTGTGGAGTGTCATCCCTGATGGGCTGTCTGGCGTCTACTCATTCTGGCAAAGAGCATTTAACAAGGTGCTTCTGTGGCCCGTCAGAGGAAGCTTGCAGGGGCCTCCTTCCAACAGCTGCACTCCAGCACGTTTCTTTACACACTTGAACTCAGGTCTGCATTCCACACACATGCAGTGAGCCCATGTCATGCTTTATTGACATAATGCCTGCATTTAGAAAGCAATCTGATTCATGCTTATGATGCAAAATGTACTTAATCTTAAATGTATTTATGTAGAGTATCATCAGATATTTCTCACCTTAAGAAAAACTCAGCATATTTTTTTCTTAAGTACCTGACCTTGAATGTATTGCTGTGGAGTCTGCTGACAGCACCCCACAGGAAGACTGCATGCTTCATCCTCCTGTCTTGGAGGATACACTGAATCCCACTACTGTCTGTCTGGCGTGAACAGTCCTGTTCCAGGCTTGGCTCTTGCTGCCTCGCCCTCCATGAGGACCTCCGTACGTTGCTGAAGCTTTCAGCGCGTCCCCTGCCCCCCGGGCCCCAGAGGAGGCAGTCCCATCGCGAGTGACACACACGTACACTCATCACACATTCATCACACGTGTGGGCACAAACCTCCGGGGCCGGGCCTCGGATGGAAGCTTAGCCCCAAGGCCAAAGCCATCCAGGCTCCCACTAGCTCTTGGCAGAAAGAGTCAGATATTTCCCTTTTCGGGGAAAACAGAATTTATGGAGGCTGAAGAGTTACAAAACCATGATCTGATTTCAGCCATTGGAACCACATTTGATCTTTTGGTCAGGAGGAACAAGTTTCAGAAACAAGACAGTTTGCGTAGCAGTGAAGGAAAGGGCGGGGGTGGGCGCGGGGAGGGTGCGACGAGGCCGGAGAGAAGCAGGCGAGACCCCCAGAGGAGAGCTGGCAGCCAAGCACTGAGACCTCAGGGCGAGCCTCACAAGTGCAGAGGGCCGCGCGGACGTCGCCCGGGCAGGGCCCCAGCTCGGGGCCTGGGGCTCCCTGAGGACAGTGCGGGTGACGCCGAGAAACTGACCGCGTCCACACGGCCTGACGTGAGGCTGCGAGGACAGTGCTCACAGCCCCGGCGCTGGGACCTTAGACCCCGGGCCCCCGGCCCCCTCACGGTGGGATGTTCCACCTGGAGCATGGCTTCAGTTCTCTGCGATGCAGTTTCCTTGGTGGGTGTTAAAGCCACAGCACCTGCACGCACGGCTCGCTCACTGCATGTGTGTGGAATGCAGACCTGAGTTCAAGTGTGTAAAGAAACATGCTGGAGCGCAGCTGTTGGAAGGAGGCCCCTGCAAGCTTCCTCTTACGGGCCACAGAAGCACCTTGTTAAATGCTCTTTACCAGTAATACGTAGACGCTAGACCTCCAATCAGGAATGACACTCCACAGGTGAGCTCGCTCTGCTGACTCCCCATGGCCAGACAGGGGCTTTAGAATTGAATCTCCTCCGCCGACTGTAAAGGTTATTAAAATAAACCAGTCTTGCTTTCGGGACGCCAGCAGTCCCGGTTCGGATCCCACATGAGGGCCAGTGACACTGCCCTCTACAGCTAACAACAGCTCCACCTGGAGCTGGGCTGTGCGAGCCCCGGTGATGGTGTGGGCTGCAGCCCCTGCTGCAGTGGGCTGCCATGGGCTACAGTGAGTGGCCCGCAGCCAGCGTGAGTGGCCGGCAGCCGGTGTGAGCTGCCAAGAGGCGCTATGAGCGGCCGTCCCAAGGCCGGCAATCAATCTGCCTCACCCGGGAAGAGCGCAATGATGATACCAACATGGGCCAGTGAAGCGACGTCCTCCGCAACTAGACTGAAGAACAAAAGGACAGCAACTTGTCTGTTCCCCTTCCCCGATTCCCCAACAAAATCTTAAAAAAAAAAAAAGGTAGTCAATAAAAGTTGCTGAAATTAGAAAAAACAAACAGTCTTCCATTCTAACTGACAGAATGTCAGAGAAAAGGGATGGAAAATGGCTTCCCGTAGTCAAAGGACCGTCGGTACCAGCAGCTGGCCGCACTCGGGAAGCCCTGACATGGCGCTTCTTTAAATACAAGATTGTAATGAAAAGAGGACTCCTTCTTGGGAGACACGGTTTAATATTCACCCAGTAGGAGAGACTAGAAGTCATTTGCATGTCTATCATTTTTAAAGTTTATTTTTTCTCATTCTAAATGGAGCAAAAAATTGTTGCTGCCCATGGTTCCTAGGACCACAAACTCATACGTACACAGGGCCACCGGGTCCCACCACCACCTGGTTTATTTGGCCTGAGCCCTTCAGGTGACGCTGGAGGCTGTGCGGATGGTGATGGGGTTCCCTGCAGCGCAGCCCACGGTTCCTCCTCAGTGAGTGCTGTAGCAATCACTATAAACCATAATCTAAACCCCAACCATAATGCTACATTATAACCATAAACATATGCCACAAACATGAACCAAACCGTAACTATAGCCATAAGCTATAACCATAACCATAAACCATAACCAAAAACATAAACATAGCCATAAACTTCAACCATAATCCATAATCTATTACCATAAGCCATAAATTGCACACATCTCCCTCCATAAACAATAAGCATAACCCGTAACCTTAACCCCCAAACCCCACCCAAGCCCCAGTCCTGGCCGTGTAACCCACTCACAATACCCCCATCCAATCAACTCACACAAATTTGTCACAAAAACAGAATATACAGACCTGTATCCCTTATAAATATAGATGTATAAATCTTCCACAAAATAGCAATATGAAACCCACAGCACATTAAAATGATTATGCACCAGAAGCATCTGTCTTCACACCAGAAATTCGAGGGCTGTCCAATGTCCTGAAACCAAGCCATGGAATACCCAGCAACAATGGTCTGAAGGAAAAGCACATGGTCACATCCGCGAGGCACGACAACTTTCTACAAGACGCAGCCTCGCCCATGATACTCGAGTGTGGCAGCCGCTACTGCAAAGCGGCCTCTCAGGACAGACTCCACTTCACACCTCAAAGCCACTGCGGGCCGCTGTCGCTCAGACGCCCGCCCTCGGAGAGACCACGGAAGAGGCTGCAAGCCTTCCTGTAACCTCGTTTCGTACATCACTTCTTCTATATTTTGGTTTTTAGAAGTGTGTCCTTAGGGCCAACCAACACTCAAGAGAAAGGAAGCTAAGCCCGCCTTTTGTGTGGCTTCCCGTCAGAGCCCCGGCGGGTGTGTTTTAAAGCGACAGGTATCTTCAGTCTCTTCCGTTCTAAAAGGGGGATCAAAACAGCGTCTTAGAGAAAGGAGTGGGATGTTAAATGGCGATGATATCTTTGAAAAGTGGGGTTTTGCCCGTTATAACTCGATGTTCTGTTATAATTGTCACTGTAATTACTGCCGACTGCTCTGGTCTGCCCCACGGACCTCTGTGTTTTCGGGTTCTCTCCGGGAATCGGTGCTTGATGTAGGCTAGCCCATCGCAGATAATCCCGGGACGCACCTAAGTCAGCCTTTGCTGTTTCTCAGGTGTCCCCCTCAGAAAATAACTTACACCTATACAGTCTGTTTATTCAGGTGACAAAAGGCGTCCCGAAGGTAAGAAGTATGCTCCAGAGAAGCAAATATTTAAGAAGCCACCTCCCCCAGGCAGTGCCAGCTGCATAATTTGCAGGACTCGCACAGAGTGACGGGGTTGTTTGGAGGCTGGGCCGTGGGCTGATGGTGTTCACACAAAGCGTTTGTGTCACACAAACAAATTTCCCATTCGGACAAACACGACGACGAGGCGTTCAGGCACCGGCATGTCGCGCCGCCCAAGGACATACCAAGCTGGTCCCCAGCACCCATTTGATGTCGGAATCTGAATGTTGGATTGTGGCGTTCGGCAGACTCAGGGATGGGTCCACGATATGATCCATGAACCAGAACCTCACAGCTCACTGTCTGGCGGCCACCACCCGAGAAGCCAGAGCAGTGAGGGTGGGCAGCCGCTTTGCAGCCCGGCGCGTCATGCAGCCGCCCTCACCTACTAGCATCTTCCCGACAGGCATGTTGCCTTCTTGCTTCTCACTTTGATATTTAAAGGATGTTTAAATACACTGTTTGGGGCCGGCCGAGTGGCGCGGTGGTGAAGCGCTGGCTTGGGACGCCAGTGGTCCCAGTTCGGGTCCCACATGTGAGGGCCGGTGACACTGCCCTCAAAAAAAACAAAAAAAAATGTGAATACACTGTTCGGATGCGCTGGCGGCTGCTTTGCTTCTTCAGAGCCAGCGGCGCATGGCCCAGCAGATCCGGGCTCTCGGGGCTGCAGCCTCAGCTGAGAGTGGCCCCAGAAGCCACAGTGAGCGCCGTGTCCAGCAGTCACACCTGGCAGACGGAGGAAGCATCTGAGAACAAGACCACGGCTATTACGGGGGCCGTGGAAACTTGCTGGGTTTTTTGGGGGGTTCTTTTCCTGCCAGGTGTTGTGTGTACGGTGATTTATGTTTCAATGTATTGGAAACTTTCCATTTTATTCAAGAAATCTGTTTCATATTAAAAGACTTGATTAAAGAGCAAGGTTTTATCATCTAAAAATGTGCAAATGTGAAGCCCCTTATTCAAAAAGCAGGAAAGACATAGTTAAAGGTATTAAAATATAAAACCTTTTATCTCCCCTCCTGTTGGGCTCTCTTGTGACTTGTCATCATATTTTCATTTGTTATTTAACATCATTTGCAGTGAAGAAAAATTAACATTTTAAATTAGCATGAATTGTACTGTTCCCCCTTCTATTATCCAACAGCAGCTTACATGCAAATGTAAACGCATTTCACCTGAGCAGAATCGGTACACACACAACTCACGCTTTGCAGCCGGGTGTGCACAGGCATTTCAGGTCCGTGGAAATGCTGTGTGACACTGACCCATTTGTTCTCAACAGGCACACGTTCTACCAAACCCTCCACCTTCAGCTCCCGGAGGAGTGAGCCGAAAGGAGCAAAGTGACCTCTGGGTAACTCTCTTCCCAGCACAGGCCCCTCCCTGAATCCCGCTAGGCAGTTAAGGGAGAGATAGAAGCTTTTCCTGGGCCGGCTGCACCCTGGCTGCCCTCAGCTCAAAGCGATCCACGTGCCAAGGGGCCCATGTTGGGGTGCCAGGCCCCTTCACACTCACTCGTCGCGCTGAGCGCCTGCAGGCCGTGCGTCCACTGAAACGGTGTGCTCGTGGGGGAGGGGAAACAGGCGGACAAAGGGGCAGCCGCTGTGCCGGCCGGGCCCCACTGCCCGGCTTCACGCCGCTCACAAAACACCAGTGTAAAGATAAAATCACACACACACAACTTCCAACTGGAACAAAGATGAAAACAACAACAATTGTAGAAGTAAAATAAAAAAGCTTTATATTTTCAGAATAGGAAAGACCTTCCCAAGTATGTCACTGATCAAGAAGCCACACAGAAAAGGCTGATAAGTCCGACTGCTGAAAAGAACAATACAAAACCCAGCTGCGCCGTCATCAAAGTGAAAAAGACAAAAGCTGGGCTAAGGGACAGGCCACTCATGCTACGAAGGCACAGTTTCCTTGCAGGAAACACTGAACCAAACGTGGGCCAGTGCTGTGAACCCCAAAAGGAACATGAGGGCTCTCAGGCCTACCAGACGGCATCACACCGCCGCCCGTGGGGCGCCTCCTGTCCGCACCTGCCTGGTGCCCGGGACGGTGCCGATCCAGCTCCGTCCCTGGGAGAGGGCAGGGCCTGGAAGATCCAGTGGCCAGAAAGCGGAGCCAAGGGTGAGGACACTGGCTAAGGGTGGACACTCCTCCATCACAGTGACAGGGGCTCCCCAAGAGCTGGACGGGCCTGAGGGGCGCAGGCATGGGCCACGTGCTGAGGGCCAAAGCAACGGTCAGAGGTGGACAGGGAAGAACGGGACGGGGTGCCATGAGGCGTGGAGCCTAATAGGAGAATGGCAGAAAGAGGGGTACAATGATGGGTGAGGGGGCAACAAAAAGCTGGTGATCGAGAAGATTGGGGGGCAGACTGACACAAAGTGGGTGTTCGCCTATCGCCCTGGAAGGAGAAGACAGAGTGAGAAGGGACAGGGAGGCGGAGGAGAGAGGGACGGGCTGGGCACGGGAGGCAAAGAGCCAACCTGGGGCCTCGGCAGAGGGTGGGCACTGACTGAAGGGGACGGCCAGGCAGGGACAGACAGACAGAGAACGTGGGGTGTGGGGTGCTGAGCTGCTGGGCCGGGAATCTCTTGGGGTGTCCTTGGCTGACTCTGCATTGTTTCCCCAGGTCTTCCAACCTGAGGTTCCCACACCAGGCCAGCCCTCTGGACCTGAGAGTGCTCCAGCCTTGAACAAGACACCTCATGCGAGGCTAAAGCTGAGGGACTCTACCTCAACCCTCTGGACAGGTCCAGCTATCACAGCTGTGCAGCGGGGAGGCTGTGCCAGCAAAGCTGCCCGAGGAGCCTGGTATTCAGCTCCCCCTGCAAATGTTGCATGTGGAGTGGAGTCCCCCAGGCCCCTTCAGCGCCAGCGCCCAGGCCAGAGCCCCGGGATCCCACTACAGCCAGCCTCCCCAGCTCTCCTGGGGGCTGCAGTCTGGCCCTGCAGGCCTCCTGTGGTCTTTCCATACCCAAGCTTTCAGCTCTCAGACCTGGGTTCCTTTAGGTCTGGTCCTAGGGGGCTGCCTCTTTTACATGCAAAATAAGCCTTTGGTTTGCACGCCACTGCCCCCAGATGTGGTGACTTACAGAGGCTCTCTAAGCGCACAGGTACTTCAAAAACAGGCCTGGGGAAGGGAGGGAGGGAAGAGGGGAGGGTGGCATAAGGCAGCACAGGTAAGAGCCAGGCGAGAAGGCAGTTAATTCAGGTAGGCCATGCCCGGTGCCGGGTTTCACATCCAGGACTCCACATTCCAGCGGGCAGCTGCCAGGGCACAGATGACAGCACCTGGGGCACAGCCCTGGGTCCCACACAAGCTCCATGACCTCCACTCAGGTGCTATTCCCAAGGTGCACACGAGGTGGCAGCAGAGATCAATTTTCCTGGTGACCGGCACCTGGTGTTATTCCTGAACCTCACACTAGACGGCAGCAGAGAGCGTTTCCTCGCTCCGCATTAAAATGATAATTCAAGGCCGCGGGATTAAGCTCACTGTGAGATGAACCTGTTTCAGGCCCTTCACAGGCCTCGGCTCACCTACTGCTCCCATTTTCCAGATGAGGGAGAGACAGTTAGTATCTCCATTTCACAGGTATTTAAAACGAAGACTGATTCTAACAGGGTTCTGAGTCCAGAGCGGAGGCTGAAATGGGCCCACAGGGGCCAGCAGAGCTTGCACACACGGGATCCTGGGCAGAGTGATCCAAGCAGGCCTGCAGCGTTGGGTGGAATCCCGGTCATTCTATTTGAAGGGAATCGGCACGTGACCTCATGGTCCAGCCTGCCGTGCACTCACCCAGGCTGGTTTTGGGTGGGACTTGGGCAGGCAGCTGGGGAAGGGGACAGGTGGGGAGGGAGGAGGTGGCCCGGCCCTGCACCGGAGGACAAGCAGCACCAGATCCCTAGGACCAGGACTCCCCCACTTCTGTGCCCAGCCTGTGCTCCGGGCTTTTAAATCTGTTCCTCCTCAGCCCAGAGCACGGCTGCGCTTCTGACCATGTTCCCGTCCTCTGAGGTCACAGCTTCAGACAAGAGCTTCCTGACAGCTCAGACTGGAGTCTGGGGGGGCACTTTCCTTATGGGGGATGCCTGAGCCCCAGACAGGGCAGAGCTGACTCCTGTCCCCTCAAAGTACTAGCTGTGTGACTTCGGGCAAAGACACGGAACCTCAGTCTCCTGGCCTGTCAGGTGGGGATAAGCGCTCCCTCTCAGGGCGACCGTGAGGGGTCAGTGAGGGGATGCAGGCCAGCTCCTGCCCAACATGGGATCGGCCCTCACTCCCCCTCCCTCTGCCCCTCTTAGTCCTTTTTCTACCTTCTGTGGGCTGGAAGGATCAAGCGTTTAGCAAATCAGCTCCCTGTGGCAGAGTGAGCTCTCCTGTCACTGTCCACACAGCCAAAGTCCCCTGAGTGCTGACTCCGGCATCTGTGCCAGCCTTGTCCTCAGGACAGCGTTCACCACGGCCCCTCCCGGCCTCCACACCCCTGCTCCGCCCCAAACTCGTGGTCCCCGCCTCAGCTCAGGCCAGCAGCGCCTCTCTCAGTCTTCTCACTGGTCTCCCTGCTTCCCGTCCCTCTCTCGTCCAGGGCAACCTCCACAGTGACCAGCTGGATCTTTCTAAGTGAGGGATCTAACCCTGACACTTTCTATGTGGAGAGCTACCAACAGCTTCACCCCTGTATACAGAACAAAGTCTCTGTCATCCACACAGTGTGGAGACTATCAGGCCTCACGTTCTCCTGGTCTCATTTCCTATCATAATACCCCACTTCGGTCAGCAGGCACCCCAGGTGTCAGCATTAACCTGTCTGGTTGGGTGGTCAGTGGGGCTTTAACACATAGAGGCACCAGCACTGAGGCTGAGCCTGAATGCAGGACCCTGAATAAAATACAGACTCTAGTGAATAATAATGCATCAGTATTTGTTCATTGACTGTAACAATTCTGGAAAGAGAGGAGAAATCAAACGTAAATTAAGATAAACCTATTACATCAAGATGAGTGATTTCCTAGTAGAAATACATATTCATAAAATGGACCCTAAAAAAAGGAAAAGACAAAGAGACCAATTAGCTATTGAGGACCTCTTTGCGGTTCTCCTCTCGCTTTTCGGGGTTCCCTCTCCCGGGACAGGGAAGGAACAGAGCTGCTTGGCAGCTCCCCCAAAAACCAAAAACCTGACCTCAAGTTCCCCAGCTGTGCCCGCCCGCATGAGGACACCGTGCAAAGGGAGTTTAAAGACTGATTGATTCTGATTGGTCTACAAGGACTTTTTTTGATTGGAAGGAACTGGACACACTTACTGAAGTACAACTAATCAATAACTTTTAAAATGCCAGAACTGAATTAATACTTGCAAGTTAAGAGTTGTTCAGACTCTCAGTCTCGCTGTTTGAGCTGATCCTTCTCTAACACTCCATCCTGCTACTGTCCTGCTAAGTGCCTTTGGGTGGCCCCATTCACAGGCACGGTCTCTCTCCCTGCATCCAGGGCCTCCTGCCACTCCAGGATGACAACCACTCATGCGTATTTTACCGTGAATGTTTCTCTTTCTCATTGGGTCCCATGAAATGTCATGGCTTTAAATGCCTTTCGCCTGGTTTGGGTCACATTCTTATCCTTACGACCATCAGAGCAACCAGAGGATGGAACAGACGATGGACTAGACATGCGGGTGGCCCTCTGGAACTCTTTGGACTGGAGGCGGGTGATATCAGTACCCAAGGAAAGCTGAGGTGCTGGACTTGGTCCCGAGAACAGAAGCTGGGTCAGGGAAAGCAACGAAGTCCATATCACTGAACCCAAACCCTAACCCTAATCCGAAAACCCAAACCTAAAACCAACCCTTAAAACCTAAACACTAAACCTTTACCCCTAAGCCTACTTCTTAACCTAAACTGTAAAACCTTACAACCAGAAACCAGAACCATAACTATAAACCAAAACCTGAACCCTAACGATAATACTAAACTATAACTATAAACCATAAACAATAAACTGTGAACCATAATCAGAAACCATGACTATAACCATAACCATAAACTGTAACCATAAATCATAACCCATAAACAAAAAACACAAACATAGCCATAAACAATAAACAATGTATAATATATTAACATAAACCACAAACTGTACACATAGCCATAAACTATAACCAAACCATAACCCAGAATCTTGACCCCTAACTCAGCACCAAACTCTACCTCAATGCCAGCACTAGCCCTGTAACCCACTAACAATACCACTATCCAATCAAATCAGAAGTACGTCACTAAAGGGCCGGCCGAGTGGCGCAGTGGTTAAGCGCTGGCCTGGGAAGCCAGCAGCCCCGGTTCGGTCCCACATATGAGGGCCAGTGACACTGCCCTCAAAAATAATAATAATAAATAAGAAGTACATCACTAAAACAGAATATACAGACCTATATCCCTTACAAAGATGTAATAATGCTCCATTAAATAGGAATATGAAACCAACTGCACATTAAAATAATCATGCACCGTAAGCAGCTGTCTTTACACCAGCAATTTGAAGATTGTTCAACGTACTGAAAACCAAGCTATGGAATACCCAGCAACAATAATATGGAGGAAAAGCACATGATCATAAAAATGAGACACAAAAGCTTCTCACAAAGCCGAGTCCTACTTCTTGATCTAAACACTCAAGAAATTAGGAATAAAAGGACATTTCTTCAATATGATCAAGAACATTAGGCAATACTTCCAGCAAACATCATGCTCATTATTGAAAATGAGAGGTTCATTTCAGAAATCAGGAACAAGGAGAAGTTTCTGGCTTTCGCCACTGTCATTCAATCAAGTACTGGAAGCTCTACCCAGAGCAATCAGGAAAGAAATGAGAGGCATCCCTGTGTGAAAGGAAAAACTGGAACTGGCTATTCACAGATGAGAGAGTTGCCAAAAGAATCAACACAAACATGTTACAGCTATTAAACCAATTCCTCTATAACAAGAGGCAAAAGTTGATACATCTATGTTCAGCAATTAATGTTTTGTTATTTTCTCCTATTTGGAAAAGTTCTAGACATTCATTGAATATCCAGCATTTAATTTAGATAGCAAAACTTTAGTTTCAACTTACCAAAGACACCTAGAAACCTTTTATATGTATGTGTGTATATATGTACATATATATGAAACAATTATTACTAAAAATTACTAAAAATCCACAGAGTTGGCAGTAAAAGGCTTATGTTCTCTGTGCCACTATACATAATCCTAAAGTGTTACTTAAAAAAAAACTATAAGGTCACTTTCTATAAGACACACTACTAAGGGTCAAAGCAAAACTTCGAGAATGGACATGCTGTCGTTAGGGAAAGGCAATGAGGCCCACGAGGGAATGTTTAGGGATTCCCATGGTGACATTTGATTCTGATTTTATACATACAATACTTTTCTCTGGGCTTTTAAAGGTTTTTAAGAAAGGAAAAAAACAGATTCATTTTGTTTCCAATTTGTGGTATCCAAAGGTGTAATTTCTAGTTTCTACAGGGCTACCAAAACAGGAAACAGGTATTTAAGATAAGCCTTGAAGTTCCTATTTTAATTCCTCTTTGGACTTGGAGCCATTTTAATAATAGAAGATCCCAAATAACTCCTATTCTTCTCCATACCTGGGAATATTTACTTTGCATTAGCAAAGAGCCTGCTATTTTAGGTCGGCAACAGTCTACCGTTTTCTCGAAGTACAGATAAGAGATACACAAAATTTGATATTTTACTTAAATGCCTTCCACTTCCTCTTAACAAAATGGGTAGGGTCTTGTGATGTGTGTTTTCCAACAGCACCCAGCAATTCATGCTGATCGCGTTATGTCTCCCTGGAGACAGAGCCCGCAGATAGCACAGGTGAAGGGCTCAGGCCTGCAGGCTCGGCTTGGTCCCCACACTGTAGATGCCCATCGCCAGTCCAGGTTGCCACCTACCCTTCCGACAGACTGGCGTCTACCTTGGAGGTGCCCGCGACCCTTCCTCAGGTTCAGCTATAACTGGCTCGAGCCTCAGCACTCAGGGAGGCAGGTGCCTGCGTCCTCTGACCGGTCCACCGTGAAGGGCCCAGGGGCCCGGCCAGATGAAGGGGACACCGGGCCCGGGGTGTGGGAAGGGGCCCGTGGCTCCGGTGCCCTCTGCAGCCACCACTCTCCCGTGGTGGTCACCCACCAGGATGCCCTTCGGGGCCCCTCGGAGGCTTTGTCGCACAGGCAGCACTGCCTTATTCGGCCTCCAGCTCTGCGCCCCTCCCCAGGGGCGGGAGGCTGCATTTGAGGCTGAAAGGCCCTCTCTAATCACAGGGCTGGTGACCGTGGCAGTCAGTGTCCATCCTCAGGTCCTTTCCACTGGTCGCCTCATTTGCAGAACAAAAGACCTTGATCACTTTCAACACGTAGAGGGTTTTCGGAACTCTGTGCCAGGAATAGGGATGAAGACCAAATTATGAAGCATAATATTAGATCCCAGGTAGTGAGAAAATGGCTTATAAGTGAGATGGTCCTCCTTCCCACCCCGAGGAGATGTGTTCTTACCCACTTCTAGAAACAGACACGAAGGCGGACACACCGCCGAACGCTCCCAGGCTCCCGACGTGCACACGGAGACGCTGGAGAGGGACAAGACGGACAGAGGGTCAGAGGACTACGCGTTACTGGCCGGGGTCCGGCTGCGGCCACGGGAAGGCGGCCAGCAGCGCAGCCAGGCCCAGCCCGGGGCCACGGGCACCCGGGGGCCGCACTGGGGCCGGGCTGTGTCTCTGTCTGTCTCTCACACACACACACTGTGACACACACACACTGCGACACGCACACACTGTGTCACACACACACTGTCACACACACTGTCACACACACACTGTGACACACACACTGTGACACACACATACACACTGTGACACGCACACAGTCTCACACACACACTGTCACACACACACTGTGACACACACACTGTGACACACACACTGTGATACACACACACTGTCACACACACGGTCTCACACCGTCTCTCTTAATCTCTCATACATCTGGCAGACACACACACTCTCACACGCCCACACGCGCGTGCCCCGCCCCGCCGCCGGTCCCGCCCCGCACGCCGCAGGACCCGCCCCGCCCCGCAGGACCCGCCCCCGCCCCACAGCCAGTCCCGCCCCGCACGCCGCAGGACCCGGCCCGCCGCAGGACCCGCCCCGCAGGACCCGCCCCCGCCCGGCCCCGCGCACGCCCCGCAGGCCCCGCCCACGCCCCACCGCCGGTCCCGCCCCGTCGCCGCAGGACGCGCCCCGTCGCAGGCCCCGCCCCGCCGCAGGACCCGCCCCGCCCGCAGGCCCCGCCCCGCCCGCAGGCCCCGCCCCGCCGCAGGCCCGCCCCAGGCCCCGCCCCCGAGGCGGAAGCGGGAGCGGGCGGGCGGGGCCGGGCGGGGCTGCCCCTCCCGGAGCCCGGCCGCGCCCTCGGAGGCCCCGGCGCGCGGCGAGCGGGCCTGAGCTGCGCTGCCCTCGGGCGGCTCTGCCTCGCGGGGCGCGGCCTGCCCGCCTCGGCGGCTGTCGGGACGGCGGGATGTGCGCGGCGGGGCAGCTGCTGGGCGGCGGCGGCGGCGGCGGGGCGCGCGACGAGGACGGGGAGGCGCCGGCGGGGGCCGCGCGGGGGCCCGAGACCAGCCCGCGGCCGCAGGAGCCCCGCGAGCGGGTGAGCGCGGGGGGCGCTGCCGGGGGGGGTGCGGGGCGGGGGTGCGGGTGCCGGCGGGGTGCGGGGGCCGGCGGGGGTTCAGGCCAGCGCCCGCCGTCTGGCCGCGTCTCAGGGCACAGCCCCCCGCCGCTCTGCCGGGCGGGCCCGGGGCCGCAGGCCCGTGGGGCGCGGGTGACAGGGGCGCCCAGGGACTCCAAGGACACCCCGGTCTCAGGCGAACCCTGGAAAGGCGAGGGGATGGCCTTCGCTGGGGGCCGCGGGGAGCAGGGAAGAGAGGTCGGGCCATCTCGGGAGCTCCACATGCGCCCACTAGCTGTGACATCAGGCCTTGGGACACATCCGTATCTTCAAGATCAGGCAAGAAACACTACCAAAGACATGAGCTCGCGGGATGGTGTTTCGGCAGCAGACACATCCCCGGGACGAGCCAGCCTCCAGAGCCCGTCGCGGGCAGGGCGAGCACTTAGTGGCCGTCGCTGCGGCCTGTCCCGTGGGGACAGTCAGTGGATGCCTCCCCCTCCTCCTCCTCCTCCACCTGCCCTTCCCGGCACATCTCACAAACCCCAGTATCACCCAAAGGACTGATAGCTACACGACAACTTCTAGTATTTCAACCTTTTATTTACGAAACAGAAATAACAGTGTGGCGCAGAGAAATCATGCCTTTGCGTTAGGTCTGATCGCCGTGTGAAGTGTAATTTTTCATCCTTATGACAATATAACAGATAATGGCTGAAGGAAATCATTGATAGGTAGGTCTTCCTGATTCCCTGCTGGGTGTTGTTTGTTTGCTTGTTTGTTTGTTTTTGAGGGCAGTGTCACTGGCCCTCCTATGTGGGACCGAACCAGGGCTGCTGGCGTCCCAGGCCAGCGCTTAACCACCAGCCACTCGGCCGGCCCCCTTCTGGGTGTTTTTTATCCGGTTAACTGTACCATGACTCAGTAGCTAATGAGCTAACTTTCCTCTTGCTTTACTTGTTCAACTGGAAAAGTGAAGAAAACAGGAACAGGAACTACCTTGCTGATAGGATGTGGGGGTTGTGTTTGAGGTTCCCAAGGTAAATTTTCAAATGCCTGTAGGAAGCATGTAAAATACTTCATGTGAGCCTCTGTGCGTTTGGCATCATCAGTAGCTCGGATGACCAAAATGGCTTGTGATACAAAGAAACAGGATGAAAAGAGAAACAAAGAATGAAACATATATCCCAGAAAACAGACATCGCTTGTATATCTACTTCTTTCATTGCATGTCATGGAAATTCATTTTCCTGTACTCCTATGAAAATATTATCATTGTATTTTTATCACATTTATTTACATACACAATAATTGAAAATTACGCCTGAGATATGCATTTCTTCCTATATCAGAACTAAACAACTTTTTATCAAGAGGCCCCAAATAAACAAAATTTGTGCAACCCAACCCATTGGTGTAAGAAGCAAGCTTTTGAGATAAGTCATTTCTTGGGAATATCACAAAGCCTTGTTTCTAGCTTTTTTCCAATTCCTGCAAATGTAATGTGAATTTGTTGTGCACCGCCTGCAGTGATGTTACAGATAGCTGCAGATAAAAGGTGTTTGAGGGAGAAGTAAATGAAATCACAACTATAAAACGTATCCTAAGTAGTTGTTTTATTTAATTTTCCTTTAGGGAGGATGGTGTGGGTTTGTTTTGTTGTTTTAAGGACACATAAACTCGAAATTACATGTGAAAGGTTTTTGAAAACTTGATTCATAAACTAGTTCTTTAAAAGTTAAAATGAACTTTTCAATAGAAACAATAATATAAACAACAGAACCAAAACTAATTAGCTGGAAATGAGGCGAGGCCATCTCCCTGCTGTGCTTTCCACTTAGCCGCTCGCTCACTCTGCTTCCAGTCTCAGAACCGGAGAGAGCCATGCTGGCGGGCTCCTTCAGCTGCGGAAGGCACCGGACTCGCTCCTCCGGTAACTTCTGTCAGCCCCTACAGTTCTGGACTAAGCCCCTCTCTAGTTCCGCGCCGTCACAGAGCTTCGCCCGTGTCTGATAGTTTGATGAGGGAGGTTTCTTCCCCAGGCTAGAGGCCCCTCCACATACCTCCTTCCCTTCACTAATTTTTCTCTCCTCTCCTGTCTGAAAGGCTCATGCCCTTCCCTCAACTGGGAAGACTCTTATATCAGATTTGACTCTACAAAACCTATCATTGGCTGATGGTTATTATGATGCCAGGTCAAAATGTATCTATATTTTGGTATTTATTTCATGTAATACTGAAATACTGGTATTGATACCGTTGTTTTCTTAATAATGGAGATATTGTCAGCAGTAGTTTTGCTCACTCTGTGGAAGCATCGAATTTTACAATTTGTCCTTAGATGATACTCCATTGGAGAGAAAACTCCGCTTTTGGCCAGAGTCTTTCCAGGTAGGATGATTGACAGAAGAGTCCTGGTTAAAACAAAGTATCCTATGAAAGGAGGCCTGGAAAGATAGACCAAGTCTTCGAAAATAAATACCAGTGTCTCTTAGAGTTCATTATTTTGCCTCTTCTAGGCATTTAATCCTCCAGCCTGTATACAAGGTTGATTTTGCTTCCTTCCAAATGGTGATGCTTCATTTCTATTTCTTGACTTTTGCAGTACCTTGCACTTTCAGATCAATGCTGGCTCATAGATATTTAAATAAATAAATGTAGGAACCTCTGTAAACAGCATTTACTAAAATGTATTCCACGAGATCATCTATTTAAAAAATGGCAGTGGAGGAAGACTTTATGCTTCCTCTTTGAGCCATCGTTAAAACGCTGATTAACAGTACAAACTCAAGCCCTGGAATGAATCCTAACTGCAACTTTCAAACTGTAACTTCAGGCAAGTTACGTAACCCCTGAGGCTTCAGTTTCTTCATCTGTATAAAGGGAATAGGAGTTGTATTCACATCATAGGAGCTTCGGGAGGATCACTTGAGTCAATAGTATATGTAAAGTGCTTAGAGTGGTCCTTGGCACATGAGTAGGGTGTGAATCTTAGCTTTGGGGCCTAATTTCCAACCTGAACACTAACTGAAAAGAAATCTGAGAAATGTCATTTTTAGGCTTTCCGAGCTCTGCAGTCAGAAAGTCACCCTTGGAGGAAAGCGGAATAGAAAAGGGTTCCTCAGCTTCAACGCACAGACGAGTTAGTGGTGTCTTGTCAAATGGTCTGGGCCCGGCCTAAGATTTCGTATCTCCAGAAAGCTTCCGGGTGGCGCTGATACTGTGCCCATGCCCCACCCTTTGAGTGCAAGGGAACAGAGCAAACAGAAGCCACGGTACTTACAGTCGTGATCTCTCTAAGGAAGTTATTTAGCTGTTTCCCTAGAGGGTGTATTTCAGCTCCTGGTAAGATGTGAGATGCCAACAGTTGTTCCCCAAGCCAAGTGATTTGCTTTAGGCCCTACAGCAAACTGGTACTAGAGAACCCAGGAGCCCTAACTCCAAAGCCATTGTTTATCCATATACACAAAGTTTCCACCCACACAATTGTGTAGTTCAAAACTAGATACTCGTTTATACCCACTTCCTTTCACATCTTTTCAAATCCACTTACAAGCAATACTGGAACAAGTGCTATGAGTTTAGATGAATTTGTGCCTAAAATTAATCTCTTCTAATTCCCAAGGACATCCAGTCACTAGAGAAACTCTGCAGAAATTTGCATGTGACAAGCATCTTGTGTTCTTTTTTAAATCATTCTGAGGGGAAGCTCTAAATCAGTGGTTCTCAAGCAGGGGCGGTTTTGCTCACAGGGGGCTTTTTGCAAAGTCTCTGACATTTTAATTGTTAGGACTAGGGGGGTGCCACTGGCATGTAATAGGGAGAGTCCGGGGACACTGCTAGACACCCTGTAATGCACAGAACAGTCCCCTGCCACAAAGCATTATCTGGCCCAAATCATTAATCGTGCCAAAATTGAGAAACCCTGCTCAAAATGTAGTAGGGTTACGGTGCTTTGAGTTCTCAAGAATGATGACTCTGCTGATAAATATTCCAATGGATAGGCAAAAATTGTTCTTTAAAGCGTACATTCCAAACAGGTAGTCAGACTCTCAACTGACGTTTATCTCTTCTTCCAGTAGCTCTTCATTTACGACTTAATCTATTTTGCTCTCACATTCTCACATGCCCCTCTTTCCTAATAACCCTCTCCTATCCCTCTCTTCCCATTCTCCCATTGTCCTTTACTCTTCCCTGCCCATCTCAGCCACTTTCTCATTTTCTCCATTTATCTTGTCTTCCCACTTTCTCCTCTTTGCAGAAACAGAGCATTAAGGATCACTGAAAAAGGTTTTGCAGTATGAGAGTCCTAAATTCTAATCCTGGCTTTACTACTTTATTAGCCTTGTTATCTTAATTATGTAATCCCTTGTGGACTCAATTTAGTCATTGTAATGGTTATAATGCTACCCACTTCTTAAAGTTCTTACTAGGATTCAGCGACGTTTTGTGGACAAAATGCCTAGCCCCTAGTAGCTCCTCAGTGAACAGTGGCGCCCTATTTTACCATCACCTTTCCTCTGACCTTTTTCCCTGGTTCCCTTCTCATTCCTATTAACTAACGACATCATAGAACCATATTTTTAGTATATGTAATTTTCAGATTTCTAGAATAAATATTATTTATTTACTGAACAAAATGTTAAGATTTCCTAATCATGTTTCTCTTTAAAAATTAACCCACAGACCTAAGTTATGTTGCTTATTGTGTAGATCCTCACTTAGTCTTTTGTTGTTGTTTTGGGACACTGATCCTTGATTGAAAAAAAGAATGGCCACCCTTTCGTACAAGTTATTCTCAATTTCCTAGTCAAGAGAAGTGCTAAACCAATGTTAAAGGGAAAAACTAACAGTATTATGATACTAACTTGGCCCTTTGCAGCCTAAGGAGAAGCTCTGTATCTTAATTTATACCTTCTTTAAGCCTTAGCCACACTGTCTTGACTTTGTCTTCTTCTCTGGAGTCACAATCTTATCTTGCAGTAGCAGCCACATACCCTCAGGTACCTCAAGAGTCCATAATAGCCACGTTTTGGTTCATAAAATGGATTATGTATTCGTGTGTGTGTGTGTGTGTGTGTGTGTGTGTGTGTGTGTGTGTATTTAAGGGAATTGATAAGATAAAATAGTTTTATTTGAGCAGAGAAACTGAATTGAATTTCTAATTAACTTGATAATAAGATACTTTCTGATCTAATTTTCCCCCATATATGTAGTGTTTTTTTTGGTTTTGTTTTAGTTTTTTCCCATTTAACCTCATTGTCAGCTATGTATAATCTTGGCAGAGGAAGAGGAAATGATTGGTTGTATTTGTCGTTGCTGTTTTCTTATGGCAACAACTGTAGTTTATCAGAGTTCTAAGAGAAACCTTGGTTCAAATGTTTTGGACTTTATGAAAAATGAAAGCTAAAATTATTAATATTTAACATCCGAACACAGTGTTAAGAAAAATAAATTTCTATTTGTGATTTTGACTGACTATATTCTCTTTGACATTTTTTTTCTAACATCTGTGTTTGAGGGTTTTTGGGTTTTTTTATTCCCTCTTTCAATTAATCTGAAAACACTGATTTTTATTTTGTATCCTCTTGATAAAAATTTTATTTGGACATATGCAGGCCCTCTACAGAGGCAGGGAATTTCAGTTTGATTTCCTATGACCAGGGAATTTCATAAATCTCATTGAATTCAGAATTCCTTACTCCCTTGTTTTCAGAGGTGATATCGTATAACAGAACGTGTTGTCACTGCCACAAGTTGAGAATTGAGAAAGTCATTTTTAAGAACTGATGTTTGTGGCTACTTTCAATAGGAAAGCTATTCCATTTTATGGTAGCATACTGGCATATACATACAGTAATGTCGCCACTTTGTTTCTTTAAAAAAAAAATTTTAGGAAAAGTTGAAAATGTAAAATTTTTTAACTTGCAGCTTGATTTAAACACAACTTCACTTTGTGACCTAGTATTATTTGACATTAATCCACCCACAGCTCTTCTCTTATTTACTTTAATTATTTTTTTTTCATTATGCATCCATTTTCTTCCACCAAAATAAGCAACTCTTTTAATATGTTTGATAGATATGGCTGAAGTTGTGTATGTCTTTTGGGATACTTGGTGGTTTCATCTGTCTCTGTTTGCAACTATGGTTTAAAATATTGAATCTGCTAAAATTAGAGACTTCCAGTAAAACGGCGCAATAGACAGCCGCTGTGCTAACTGCCTCCCAGGATCACACCAAAATTACAACCAAATTATACAGCATTCAACCCCGGAGGTCCCTGAAATACTAGACGAACAGAACCACGAAACGAAGAACTTAAAGAGGAGGTCGCGTCGGGTCTGGTGGGACGGGCGGAGACGAGAGAGGGCGAGCCCCGTGAGGGAAGCCCCAGCCGTGGGAGGCTTGTCTGGTTGGGGGAGACCCTCCGGCCGCACCCCAAGCTCACCAGCCCAGAGCTCCTTTGCCGGGAAGAGGAGTTCTAAGACAGCCTGCAGTAAGTTAGTGAGGACTCTCTGCTCAGCTCGGTGAGGCTGAGAGCGGCTGGAGAATCAGTGGGGCCGGCGCCCGGGCGTGCTCGCCGGTGAGCTCTTACCTGGTTCCTGGTGGAGGGAGTGGCTGTGTGAGCCGGGAGCCTGCGGGACGGACTGAGCTGAGTACCTTTGGTGCAAAGGCTGGAGGTGTTTGGACTGTGGTTCCCGTGGTGCGGAGCCCGCACGCGAGTGGTGTGGGGAGGGCGCCATTTTGTCGGGCTTGGGCCCGCCCACGGAGGGTCAGGTCCGGGACCTCATTGGTCTGGTGGGATTGGCGCAGGAGTGCGTGTGCGCGCGTGCGCCTGCGGCCTCAAATCCCCACCCTCCACTCGGCTTGTGCTGTGTTGCCAGGGAAACGCTGGGCAGATGCCCTCCGACTCTAACAGGCTGCTCACTGAGACGCAGGAGTGCGCAAGCCGCCTTGGGTCCCCACTCTCCGCACTGCGCTTGCAGAGTTGCCAGGCTGGTGATTGGTTGTCGGGCTGCTCGGCCTGATCTGCGAGCGGCTGATTGGGACAGGCTGAGACTGGGAGTTTTCCTGGGAGTGTTGGGCCGTGAGCTGTGTGCCTGCGTGATCCGACCAGGGCCCTCCTGGTGATCTATCTAATACATCAAAGCAATCCCAGAGCGACAGCCAGAATGGGGAAACAAAGAAACACGTCACAAGTAAAAGATCAGAAGAAACCTCCAGAAATGGAACCAAATGAAACAGAGGGATCCAACCTTTCAGAGACAGAGTTTAGAACACTGATGATAAGAATGTTTAAGGAACTTAGCGAGGACATAAAGAAGGATAGGGAAACCATGAAAAACAACTTGTTAGAACTAAAGAATACAATAACTGAAATGAAGAACACACTCGAAGGCATCACCAGTAGAGTAGATGAAGCAGAGGAGCGGATCAGCGATTTGGAAGATAAAATAGCAGAACTCACCCAGTTGGCACAGCAAAAAGACCAAAGAATAAAAAACAATGAAAATAGTTTAAGCGCCCTATGGGACAAGGTGAAGCACAACCACCTTCGAATCATAGGGATACCAGAAGGAGAAGAAAAGAAGCAAGGGGTCGAGAATGTATTTGCAAAAATAATGACTGAAAACTTCCCCACCCTGGTGAAGGAAATCAACATACATGCCCAGGAAGTGCAGAGGGTTCCAAACAAGCTGAACCCAAACAGGTCCACACCAAGACACATCATAGTCAAAATGGCAAAGGTTACAGACAGAGACAGAATCCTAGAGGCTGCAAGAGAAAGACAGCAGGTTACATACAAAGGAGCTCCTGTTAGACTAACAGCTGACTTGTCTACAGAAACTCTGCAGGCCAGAAGGGAGTGGCAGGAGATACTCAAAGTGACACAAAATAAAGGCCTACAACCAAGATTGCTCTTCCCAGCACGGCTATCACTTAAAATTGAAGGAGAAATAAAGAGCTTCTCAGAAAAGAATAAGCTTAAGGAATTCATTACCACCAAGCCAGCATTGCAAGAAATGTTAACAGGGCTTTTTTAAACAAAAGAAAGGGGTAAACAAGCTAACCCAGAGAGACAATTTAAGAAGATTGAAGTCATATCAAGCAGATATAAAGGAAAAACTGATGTTGCTGGCTGGGAGGGAGTGGGGAAGAGGGAGAGGGGGAAGGTTTTGGACAGTGTATGTGGGACTACAGTGTTGCCGCAGGGATATGGGGGCAGTTCTGGGAATGTAATTGACAATGGTGTGAAGAGACTATTATGTTGCAAGAAATAAGTCAGTCGGAGAAGGACAGGTACCATGTGATCTCACTTGTGTGTGGAGTCTGAAGAGCTGAGTGAACGATCAAAGTAAACAGACTCGTAGATGTAGAGGAAAAACTGAGGGTTGCTAGTTGGGAGTGGGGTGGGGATGGGGGGACGGGGAAGGGATGAGACAGCACAAATAGACAACTACAATATTGCCACAGGGATATGAAACACAGTTCGGGGAATATAATAAGGTTGTAAAAATTTTGTGGCATGTCAGATAGTCACATGTCTTGTTAGGGAGACCACTTCATGGATGGAGTCGAGGCTTGATCACTGCACTGTACACCTGAAGCTGATGTTGTATAGTATTGTATGCCAACTGTAACTGAATATGTGGATGGTCACGGGATGTGGAGTATGCTGTGGAGGCGAGTCAGGGGAGTTGTGATGGATATGTATGATATGGGGGGGGAGTGGGGTGGCAAACTGGGGGGAGGGGTTTTTTCACTTTGGGGGGTAAAGAGTATAACTATTGCATTGTGTTGTACACCTGAAACTAATAAAAAAAAATTAAATTAAATTAAATTTAAAAAAAATTAAAAAAATAATAAAATAAAATATTGAATCTTATTGTTTACAATGAAAATGAAAACAAATTTTAGTATTTTTCAACTTACAATAATTTCAAAGACTAATTCAAGAACCGGCTGATATTCTCATTGATTTTTATCCACCTCCTCAAAAAGATTTTATTCCTTTATTTGTTCACTTTATTTTAGTGGAGATAACTGTAAATGGATGCTATGACTTTGTGTTAAATTATAAATGCTACATAATTTATAAATATAATAAATATGTTGTAAATTATGTAATCTATAATGCAGGTTGTGAAGCTTTTTCTAGTTAGTAAATTCTTATATTAAGCGTATTAATTTTATCCATTTTATAGGAAATGAAACTGCAAATACATTGAGTATCCATTAAGCAGAAAAACATGTCCAGCCTCACTACAAATTAGAAGAAATGGAAATTAACACTATTAGTGATTTTTCACCTATCAAGTTGTTAAAGATTAAAAATATGAATAGTGTGGGTTTGGAGAAACAGTGTATGAAATAAGAATATACTGAAGTTAGAAGCGTCACTCCTTCTGGAGGGAAATCTGGTATCAAACCTCATGAGTAGATACTGTTATTGCCCCCACTTTAAGAATAAAAACACTGCAGCAGAGGGAGGTTAAGTAGCACACTGTAAGTATCATAGTTAGTAAATTGCAGAATTGAGATTCAACCCATGCTTAAAGTCTGAGCTCTTGACAATCCAGCTAGTGTTGTTGGGCCATAAAATCAAGTTAGTGGAGTGTGATCAGGATAGAATAGGATATGGTAAAAATAGAATGCACCACACGTGGTATGAGGGTTGTTTCGTGGAACTTGATAAGTCTAGGACAAGAAAACCAGTATATTTCTTGTTGTGGGTCCCAGTCATGATCATCGCGCCCGCCTAGCCGGCGGGGTTCTGCCTGCCAGCATCTGCCTGCGCTCTCCTTGGCAGACTTCGTTAGCTCTCCAAGCTCCAGCCCTGCCTACTCTGTAGAAAGAAATACCAACCCACCCCATCTTCCTCTCGCCCACTACTCTGTTTTAATTTTTCTCAGAGCTCTTGCACTGTTTGAAAGTGCCTCCTTTGTTTGTTTGTTGAGATGTCTTACTCTTTGCCGCTTCCCACTTGCCTCTTCACAGGCTCAGACTGAAACATAATCTCCATCAGAACAGAGACCACATTATGTGGCATGTGCTTCAGACGATTTCGTATAGAGTCTGTAAAAACTTCTATCCAAACGATACTGCTGGTAAAAAACCCAATGGATCCTTTTGCTGAAGCAGAGTGTGGCTTCCCAGGGGAACTATCTTGACGACATTCGTTTTGAAGAGAAGGGACCTTGTGCTTTACAGGGACCGTCTCTATTTTCAGAATCTACAGCAAAGAAACTAGTGGTGTGAGCTGTGCTTTGAGCTGAAGCACCCTGCAAGGTTTGTGTAAGAATTGAGGCTGGGATTGTGTTCCTTGACCTGCTATATTTAAAAACTACCACAGTATCAAGAAAGTGAAAGACTAACAAACATAGGATGGTGGGATACTGTTATTAATTTATATAATTGGTCTAAATTTGAAACTTTGTTTTTAATTTTTCTTGAGGCTGAGCAGAGGAAAGATAATGAATGAAACCCACAGGTGACGTATGTTAAAATTCAGATCAGCAGTTTCCATAATGACTATGTTAAAGGGTATTTTTCAGAAAGAGGTCAGATTACAGCACTCATTAAATGTAAAATGCAGACATGTTAAGGATTTTATCTGACTCCCGTTAATGAGGGAACCAAGCAAGTGTTATAGCTGATTTAAAGGAGAAGTTAAAGGAGCAAAAATAGATATGGAGAAAAGACATGTTGAAATAAACTTACACATGGGCAGGAAACTTACTGACGTTTTCCATAGTCAAAGGGAAGGAATAGTTGACCCTCCACTGGGACAGAATGTGTTTGCGTATCCATAGTTAAGAACTGATGTCCTTGTTATTGGTTATCTGTAATTTACAGACCTGTAAAAGCGCTCAAAAGCCATGAAGACTAAACAATGCCTGTTTTCCAAAGAGATACCCCATAATTTTTCTTGCTTATTCTTAATTTCCTTAGAATAATAAAGAAATTGCTATAATTTGATATCCATAATAGATTAATTGGAGGCGGATCTCTCCCTTTATAATGTCTCATGCTGCTAGGAAATACTCAATCTAATGTCCACGGTAACATTGTATCCACACATTCAGTGTGCACATGCAGGCTCGTGATTTATACCTTTTGAAAAGCAAGGTTGTTTTATATTTGAAAGTTCTTCCTGTTATTATGTAACCAAAGTTAACCTGATACTAACATAACTATTGAAAAACAAATTTTGATGAGAACGAGATTGCTGCTCCAAGGGTTCCCATATCTATGTCTACTTTTTATTGAGGGCTCAAATCCTAATTGCTCATTCATACCATCCTAGCATATTTTCTCTATGTGTTGAGTGGTTATTGGTGTCAGAGACAATTTTGTCTACTCAGAGAGTTTCATGGGAGTGTAGAGTCACATTTAATTTAAGCTTTTCAATGAATTCTATGGGGGGGAAAGCAGGGAGAGTGGATAGGGAGTGTGGGTATGGGGTAGGGTTGCTTGTTTACATAAGGTGTTCGTGGAGGGCTCACTGAAGCCCTGTCTGAGCCGAGACCTAAAGGAAATGACAGGGACTGACTTGGGTGAGCCCCCCCTTGGCTTTGAGTTCTGAAGAGGGAACAGCCACATTTGAGGCTAGTTCTTAGTGACTGTGGTAACATATCTTTCCCCAGTCTTGAGTCTCAATTTTTTCTCACCCTTACCCGCTTCCAGTTCTCTCTGTGTTGTTTTTTTTCCCATTTGTTCCTACTGTAAGCAAATTCAAATCCTTTGTGGAAAGATGAGTGGAAGATGTAAATTAATTATAGACTTACTTCAGTTAACAACTTTTGTCTTTTAAAAAGTGTGATGATATGATGTTTCTTTCTTAAAGACCACCATATAATCACACCTTATAATGAATTTGTTCACATGTTTTGCTTTCTTTTAATGCCTGTTTCAGTTTATTTGCACTAAGGAAGGGATTTAGAGGTTTGTAGCACAGCATTGAAAAGAGTTCAGATTTTACAGTCAGAAGATGCCTGCACTCAGATTCTGCCTGGAGGTCTGATTCTGGGAAGCCGCTTGACCTCCAGAGTCTAACAATGCCCACCCTGTGGCATGTTCCTGAGGGGCAAATGCTTGGAATGTGTGTGTTTAATAGGGTTATTGAACAAATAGCTAAGAAGCAAATAAAAACGGGGAGATTCCCTTTAAAAATAGGAAAATCAAATTAAAATTACAGGGATTTTTTTCTTTCTCAAGAGATTAAAAATATTTCACTAATGATTGTCTCTAGCTCAGGGTTTGATTTAACAAGTGAGAGTCTTCAGCATAGAAAATATATAAGTATAAATTAAATCAGAGTAGATGACATCTTTATCGGGAGAGACTGTAGAGTAAGAGGAGACGGCCTACAGATAAGTCCCTGAGCAATTCTGACACAAACTCCGAGGGCCATGAGCCAACAGGTGGACCATAGAGGACGGAGGCGGCAAAGACACTCACGATGCCTTGCCGGCTCCATGCATGCCCTCCTGGGTTGTGCCATTCACCTGGAGAAAGACTAACATAGGCGCAGGTGACTGCAAACTTGGTACAGGAATGTGGTGTGAGGTTCCTGTGAGACGCCTATATGGGGATTTTGAATCTGCAACACAGAAATCTGAAGAGTTGCCTGAGCTGAGAAGTGATGCTCAGACACATAAGAAGAAAATGGAATCTTTTATAAAAGTAAAGGTCATTGTGGGCCGGCCGAGTGGCGCGGTGGTTAAGAGCTGGCTTGGGACGCCAGTGGCCCTGGTTCGGGTCCCACATATGAGGGCCAGTGACACTGCCCTCAAAAAAAAAAGGAAAAAAAGGAAAAAGCAAAGGTCATTGTAATTAGTAAGGGAGAGTGCAGCCCTGTTTTAATATGGTGATTTGAGTACATATATTTCCTCAAATGTTAATGTCAGGGAGTGTGGATCATGCACCTTGTGTTCCCACAGTACTTACCTTGCTCAGGACAGGCATGCAATTATTAGTTCTCGGTTTGAGCTAAATTAGCTGAAGGGTTTATTTTACAAGCCAGACTGTTCAGTAATTCAAGGACTGTGAATTATTGTCGTTGGAGATCAGTGATCAAAGATTAGTGGTGCTCTAGGAGGACGTGACACATACCAAGAACCAGTGTGGTTTCCTGAAAGTAAGCAGCTGTCAGTCTTGCAAACCAGTCAGATCTGTGCAGCCTTGCCACGCGCTGGGTAGAATGCATCCTGCATAAAACGAAAACATGCTGAGAGCGGTGGATCCTACCTTTAGAATGTAACTATGCACTTTTTTACAGTAGGCAGGAAACTTGTAGTCACTTTTGCTATATCACCATTCCCTTAAAATTAGAACAGCTAACGTGCTGTGTTATAAAATAAGGTGGCTTTATGCAGATATACTCTTTTCAAAGAATTTCTTCCATAAGAAATGTCATAAACACACATACACTTTTCTTTATCTGCAAAACTAAATTCCTACAGATTCTTTAGTGTCATAAATAATGAAAACCAATTAAACTTTTTTAGTCAGAATGGTTGATTGATAACTTATTAGGCATTGCATTTACTAGAATTGCACCACAGTGGTTATTTCAGAAATGCAAAGAAATAAATGAGCCAAGACACTGGATTTCAGTGAAAGTGCAGTGTGTACAAGACATAACTGTGATTGTATAGAACACAATCAACAACTCCCAAATGTCAAGTGAGTGGTATTTGTATAGCTTTTTGAAAAACTCAGACTCATAAGTACTGTTAACCTTTTCCGAGACCAAATCCCATTACAGATCTTAGTAAGAAATTAATGATAAAAAGTTAATTTTAAGGGCTGGCCGAGTGGCGCAGTGGTTAAGCGCTGGCTTGGGAAGCCAGCGGCCTCGGTTCGGGTCCCACATATGAGGGCCAGTGACACTTCCCTCAAAAAAAAATAAAAAATAAAAATAAATAAAAGCAAAAAGTTGTTCATTTTAAAGGCAACTTAGTTCTAACAAGGTTGATTCACATATTTGGTTAGTACTGTTACACATACCAGCCATGCTCATCTTTAACTCTTCAAATATAATATGGAAAAGATATCTAATAGTATAAACAAATAGAATTTTCGAACTTTTATGGTTCCTTGGCCTAAGTACAAATGTAAAACTGCTATCCTAAAATGTTAGCCCTTTTATTTATTTATTTTTTGAGGGCAGTGTCACTGGCCCTCATATGTGGGACCCGAACCGGGGTCGCTGGCTTCCCAAGCCAGCGCTTAACCACTGCGCCACTCGGCCGGCCCAAAGATTTTACTTTCTCCTTGCAGTTTAGAACCCACAATCTCCCATTTCAGCTGTGAATTCTGAGTCACAGCTCTCCCCACTCCCTGCTCGGTGTGGGTAAAATTTTGGTCAGACGCCTTGTTATACATTCATGTCTCAATGTTGTTGGTACCCCTGCCAAACTCAAATCCTTTCAGTTACCTCTTGATAGTTATCCACCTATTCCTCAATTTATTGTTCCAGATCTTTCCCACTTACTATCCATTTTCAGGTATTTATCACAGAATGATACTATGTGTTTTAAATGTGAGACTCCTACCGTTTAAAAAGAAAGTAACAAGATCTTTTCAAAAAAGTTCTTCCTTTTGAGAGGTTAAGAGGGATGGCCTCTAACATCCCTCTAAACTGACTCCCAGCTTGTCTTCATCATTGTTCTTCCTCTTTTGTGTTTGTCTCTCCATAATTATTATACTTAGTCTAAATTCTGCTATTTATACAGGTAGCCTTTCCATGATCATTGGAGCCCATTCTACTGTGTTAGAAGTTCCTTGTTCTCACTACTAAGAAAATTGCAAGGGGAGGAAGGTAGTTGTTTTCTGTCCAAGTAAGATACATTCTTCTGTCCTAACTGGATATAATTAGAACAATGAAAACCAAACAATCTGCCTCTGAAGTGTATGTTTTTAGTCTTTGTGCCAACTTATGTTGCTTTTCTTTACTTCCGGAGAACAGTAGTGGATTAATAATTAAAGGTTTGTTTGGTTTTTATACTTTTGAAAAGAAAAATTTTAAATCCTGGTCAAATTATATCACAGTTGAGACCAGGTGTTATACTGTGCAGTGAGGCAAAGGTAAACAACACAAAACTATTTTTAAATATTTATTATTTTTGCTGACTATAAATGAATCCAGATAAGTATAACTGAACTGCTATTAAAAGCTGATATTATGTGAATGATCACAAGATTGATTTTAGATTTTTAAGGGAGTGTATAGCGTAGGGGTTTAGAACATGGGCTTTACTGCACAATGACGACGTGTGTCTTCCTCCCACCAGGTATTAGGCGATTGTGACTACATTATGTAATCTCTCTTTCTCAGTGTCCTTTACTTTCTGCATAACAAAAGTACTTAAAACACTGTCCAGCACATAATAAATAATTGATAAATGTTAGAGCTTTTGAAATTAATAAATGTGGCCTGAGAAATAGAGTCCTTCCTCTCTGGCCCAGGAGCCCTGTGACTTCTGCCAGCATCCATGAAACTGTGTCAGGCTAAGTAACTTGTTAACTTGCAGGTGGGATAAAGTGTCAGTCCCTTCACAGTTCTTGCCAAAGATGAAGAAACAGAAACAACCAGAGTGAATTGTGTCAAGCAGTTTAGTTATGAAGAAGAAGAAACAACGCAGTAGAAGTGGGAAAAGATCTAAGCATTTATAAACGTTAATAGGAGCTAATTGAGAGGGAAAGATTAAATATACCTGACAGAGGAGAAGTGGGAAGGGGATAATGCAGGGCAGCAAAGGGTGTGATCCTAAGCGTAGGTAAAAGAAACTGGACAGAGGGGTACCTCCTCCTTTCTTTATTTGTAATACAGGAGAGTGCCCTGCACATGGGCATGGAAAGCTCATTAATTCGCTTCGCCAGGTTAAGGAAGCTCTTTTCCCTGAGACTTAGGTCAGGTAACGAGCTGGAGGAGACAGATGGAGACAGAGGAGAGGGAGGAAGACACAGCAGGTGCTCAGGTTTTCTTTCATGTAGTAAAGCTCCATTCACAGACACTATGTGCTCTCCACACAGTGTTTCTCTGTTGGATGCCTTAGGATTTCTGTGGGTTTGCACTGCTGTGGCTGGCTCTGCCTGATAGCTAGGGAAGGCCAACCAAAGGTGGGCAGGAAAAATCAGTTTCTCAGTTTTTACTCTGTCTTCTTTTGGGTTGTCCAAATATTAACCATCTATCCGTGTATTCGTATGTAGTTTTTAAAGATGGCTAGAAAGTTATATCTAAACATTTCCACTTGGATGACCCCCATAATGGCTTTTTTCATTTTGTTAATACATTCTTCATGTGAGTTATTGCTAATGACAATAAAGCCGAACTAATGGCGAGATCATGGAGCGCCATAGTTAAGGACACAGGCTTTGAAATTGACTGTAATACTGACTGTAATAAATGAGGATTTCATGGCACGATCAATGTACAGTGCTGAACACAATATCTAGCATATAGTCAACATTCAGCTAATGAAAGCTGTTATTATCTTTTATTAGCTTCACTCAGAACTCTTGGTTCCAAGTGACAAATATCCAACTCCTTCTAGACTTTGCAAAATAGAAACTTATTGGCTCATGTTATTAAAAAGACCAGCAGTAGACACAGTAGCCAATTTCAGGTATTCAAACTACATCACTTCTTGTCTTTACTTTATGTTGGCATAGTTCATAACAAGCTCGCCCCTTCTGGTGATGGGATGCTCTGCGTCTCACAAGCCAACCGATAGTCGCAGCAGAAGTCTTAGGTAGGGCTTTCATTGGCCTTTCTTGAATTACATGCTTGTTCCTTAAGTAACCAAATGTCCAAGGAGATGAAACGTTCTGATTGGCCAGGCCTAGAACTGGGGAAGGGGTACATCTTCAATTAAAAGACATGGGGGCCGGCCGAGGGGCTCCGTGGGTAAGAGCTCGCCCAAGAGTGCGAGCCGAGCTCTGAGCAACGGCGGTTCGATGCCCAGCCCGAGCTGAGCTGCCGCTGAGCTGCCAACAGGGGGCAGGATGGCTCAGCTAAAAATAAATAAATAAAACACGGAAGAGGAATGGGTGGGGGTTGGTTTCCCGAGAGTTAACTCCAGCTGCGGCAGGAGGCGGCAGGATGGGTGCCAGCTAGGCAGATGCCGCAGAGCCCCAGTGCTGCACGTGTAATGGCGGGTGGCAGTCCAACCGTGTGCGGTATGCACACGGGACAACAGTTGGAGATCCATCTTACGTTGTTACCCACTTGGAGAAATCTGTTTATAGGATGTAGCTTGTGTGCTCTTTTTAAAGTGAATAAACAGGTTCCACCATACTGATATGCACAGACTTAAAGAGGTGTGATGTTCCATAGAAAACATCCCACCTCAACTTCTATATAAAGTTGTCATAACACCGGAAAGATATGCAACTGAATGTAATGATCACAGTCAGAGAAAAATAATCACTAAGGCATTAAATAATACCGGCAGTATGATACAATGGAAAAAGAAAGAAGTAGAAATCGCAAGACATAAATTCTACCAAAAATATATTGAGCGATTATTGTTCGTATTCTAAAAGCTTTTTTATCGATTCCCTCCCTATATTATCATAACTCTAGGTATTATTATGACCCTTATGACTGAGGGTCACTGGTCATGTAGACATGGCAGCAAAACCTGCACCTACCCAGTTTGCTTCCAGAGCCTGTGCTTGGCTATGTGGCTTCACGAACTCTTCTGCCTTGTTTCTGCAATCAGGGACATTGATTTAGCTACCTTCAAGGATCTTTCTATCCCCAAAATCCTGTGGTCATTTAAGGGTTCACCTTTAATTTTTCATTATTTATTTTGTGTACTTTTAAAGAAGGATTTTGAATCAATTACAACATCCGTTTATTTTTTTGTATGTCTTTAATCACGAAACAGAGAAAATCACTATTTCTGTGAGAATAATTTTCAAAATGCATGTCATAGTATTATTGTAAGATCGTGAAGGAAAGTGCATTTGACAGATATTCCTCCTCTGGGACTCACAAATAAGGAAGTAAGGAAATAAGGAAACATGGCAAAGACATAATAATTCAGGTTAGAACAAGGGAAAACACGGTTGGCATTTCTGGACTGCATGTGAAGCGGTTTTTGTTTGTTTTGGTTTTGCATTATGTTGTTATTGTAGAATATTTATATTGTTCATTCAGCAAATATTTATTATGAACCTGATACAGTGCAATATACTAAGTACTAACGTTAAAATTTGTAAAACGTGGTTCTTGCCTTTAATAACCTGGCCCTGCCTATCAAAGCTAGTGACTGGGAATTAATAAAGAATTAATTTTATAATAAAATATTATGGTAGGCAGAACAGTGGTCCTCTCCACACAGAGATGGTCACATCTTATTCCCAGAACCTGTGCATATAACACCTTACCTGCAAAAGAGACTTTGCAGATGTGATTAAATTTAGGGACCTTGAGATGGGGAGATGATCTTGAAGTGTCCAGGTGAGCGAGACCTAATCACATGGGTCCTCAAAAGCAGAGTACCTTTCCCTGCTGTAGTCAGAAGGACAAGTTAACTACAGAAGAAGGGTCCAAGGATGCCACATGGCTGGCTGCGAAGATGGAGGAAGGGGCCAGAAGCCAAGGAATGTGGGCGCCTCGCACAGCCCGAAAACAGGGAAATAGATTGTCCCCAGGGCCTCCAACTGGAGAGAGACACTGTCCTGCTGACGTGACCCACAGAACCACGAGATGATAAACTTGTGTTGTTTTAAGCCACTGAGTTTGTTGTTATTTCTTTTTTTTCTTAAGATTTTATTGGGGAATTGGGGGAGGGGAACAGCATTGGGGAACCGGGGAAGGGGAACAGACAAGTTGCTGTCCTTTTGTTCTTCAGTCTAGTTGCGGAGGATGTTGCTTCACTGGCCCATATTGGTATCATCTTTGCGCTCTTCCCAGATGAGGCAGATCGGTCGCCGGCCTCTGGACGGCCGCTCACAGAGGCTCTTGGCAGCTCACACCAGCTGCCGGCCACTCACTGTAGCCTATGGCAGCCCCCTGCAGCAGGGGCTGCAGCTATGCCGTCCCCGGGGACTCACAGCAGCCCAGCTCCAGGTGGAGCTGTTGTTCACCATCTTAGCTGTAGAGGGCAGTGTCACTGGCCCTCATATGTGGGATCCGAACCGGGGCCGCTTGCATCCCAAGCCAGCTCTTAACAAACGCGCCACTCAGCCAGCCTTGTAATGATTTCTTATGACAGCAATAGAAAACTAATACAAACACAATAACTTCTCTTTACTTAAAGACTAGATGTGGAGAAATATCAATAGATGAGGATCACTGAAAGTTGTACCAGAAGAGCTAGGAAGACGTTTTTCCAGAAGACCCACGAAAGTCATTGTTCCTAACTGGATCTCAGGCTCCTTCCAAAGCCAGCTTCTGGTCAAGGGAAGGGGTCTGCTCTGAGACCTGTCGTCTGGTGCTGTGGGTGGGATGTGTCTCACTTGAGGACAGTGAGCTGGATTGAGGTTTTAAGAGGAAGAAGGAAATGGATGCTGCATAATATTCAGCAGAAATACTACTGATCCCATAAAAACCTATAAAATGCTTTGAGATTACTATAAATAAATAATCCTTTGGAGAATAAAGACCATCTTTTGTTTGGCAAGAAGTGAGCAAGGCAGAAAAGCTATCAAAATATTGCACTAGTGCTTCCAAACTCATGATAAATTCTCTTCATTTATTCAACAAATCTTTATTAAACTCCTTCTGTGTGCTGCTCGTCCCACAACAGCCCCTGCTGTGTGCTGACATCAGAAGACATCAGAGGCCAACCCAAACAGAGATTGCCTTATGCCCGTAGCCCAGTGCAGTGAGAGATGTTCCTCAACGTTCACATTTGCCCTGAATGAGCATTACATGGTGCTAGGAGACTAGGTCGAGGCTTCAACTGAGACTCAATAAAGAGCAGGTGCTAAGAAGCAAAGCAGGGAGAAGAGAGTGTGCTGGGCAGAGAAAACAGCAGGTGCAGATATGTGGCAGGCAGAAGTTACAGACGTGTGGCTGAGACCGAGGAAGGCGGAGGGCGGCTGATGGCAGGATGAGGCCAGGGACCCAGAGACAAGCCAGGCAAGGCGTGTGAAACATTTTGGCCTTGATCCTAAAGGCATGGTGGAGATGGAGTGATTTGCCTTGTCCTTTGAAAGGATAGCTGGCTGCAGTGTGGTAAGTAGCTTATGGGGAGGTACAGGATCTGCAAGTGTGGTTGGGAACCTACTGGCATAGTAGAGGCAGGAGATGTTAGTAGACTGCTCCAGGGTTACAGCGGTTGGGGGAATAATAGTGTATACACACTAAGAAAGTATTTAGAAAGTGAAGTGAAGAGGATGAAGAGGGTGGTGAGCTGGGTGGGAGGTGGGGAGCGGGGGCGTCAAGAACGCCTCAGGGGCCGGCCGAGTGGTGCGGTGGTTAAGCGCTGGCCTGGGAAGCCAGCGGCCCCGGTTCGGATCCCACATAGGAGGGCCAGTGACACTGCCCTCAAAAAAAAAAAAAAGAACGCCTCGGGCTTCTGGCCTTTGCACTTGCCATGCTGATGCCGATGGCGGTGCCATCGTGCAGTCAGGGAGTTTTGGGAGAGCACCACTTACTCGCGGATCGTCCAGGCACTTTAAATTTCACTTTGAATGGGAACTCCTAAAAAATAATGAATTGGGTACACTTTTTTTTCCCCCCTCAATAAACGTTTATTACTTAAAAATACATCAGTGGGCCTTAGGCACTCAGGGCTCAGACCCATGTGGCCACCTGTGAACCCAGAACACATGGCAGCAGCAGGAGCCGCGTTGCCAGTCAGGTCTTGGCCTGCCTGGCCTTGCTGGCAAACTCCTATGCACCCTTCAAAACCCTGCTGTCTTAGGCACAGGCACTCCTTTTCATGGCCGGTGGTTCCTGCGGGAGCTCCCCGGACGCCTGGCACAGGGCCAGGCACACGGTACGCAGGGAGCATTTGCTGACTGCCACGCGTGGACCCAGCGAGAGGCCGAGTGGCCCGGGCACCCTCACCTCCTCGTCCTCATCTTGCCCTTCTTGGAGCGGTGCCCGGCCGAAGGCGCCCTGCTGCAGCTCCGGGGCCGGCGCCGCCGCTTCAGCCTCTGCTGCTGGGCCCGGGCCTCGCCGCGCCCCGTGCGGGACTCTGCGGGACTCGCCGGGAGATGCGCCTTCCTCGCCCGAGTCACGACCATCGACTTCGTCTCTGCTCCCACGTTAGACAGCGGCCCCTCTTAGAGGAGCTGCTGATGGGGCGGCCACCTTCCGTCTGATCGTGTCCTCCTGTCCCGCGTGAACCGCTGCTGGGCCCCGGCCGGCCCCTGCCTCTCAGCTCCCGGGCCAGGGCCTGGCCGCCGGGGCGCATGGCCTCCGGGAGGCCGTCCTGCGCCGTGTCCCCGGCGGTCCCTCCGGGGGCCGGGCCCCTGCCGCCCCGGCTGGACGCGGCCATGGCCTTGCGGGCCCCCGGCCGCGCAGCGGGCCGCAGGCCTGGATCCCAGAGGCGCCCGGAGCCAGCCTCAGCCTCCGCGGCCCCTTGTCCCGGACGCGCGGGCCCGGCGCCTCCGGGGCCCCTCTTCTCCCGCCACCGGGCCGGCGGGTCGGGACCGCGGTCCAGCCGCGGGGATGGGGCGGCCGCCTTGCGGTCCCGGCGCTGCGCCGCAAACCCTTTTGATATCTGCAGGAGATAGACTAGAAAAAGCAAAATGCAGTTACTTGTGGTTTTGTAGCATTACATGTTTTTCGTTCTGTCTAACCATATGCACAACTCATGTTATAATACATCTCTTTCTTAATACAATTTCCTAATTTTGTAGTAATGCAGTAACTTGTCAGTTTTGTAAACTGCAGGAACATCCCCAAAATGTAGTCGTTGATGGGAGACTTCAAACTCATAAGTTATATCCATGCAGTTCTTTTTCTCACTGCTGTACTTACAGTCGGGGCTGGTGCCGGTTCCTACAAGACCTCAGGCCACGCGGGAGTTGAACCAGCAGCCTTGTTGTTAAGAGCGCACGCCCTGTCCACTGAGCCATCCGGGCGGCAGCTCAGCTCAAGGTGCCGAGTTCAGTCTTAGTTGTGGACGGGCGTAGGCCACCATGGAACAGGCAGTCTTGTTCTTACACCAGCTGAGCCGTCCTGCCACCTGTTGGCAGCTCAGTGACAGCTCAGCTCTGGTGCAGTATCACTGGCCCATGTGGGAATCGAACTGGAGGCCCAGTTGCTCAGAGCTTGTGCTCCAAGCCAACTCTTAACCAACTGAGCCACTCGGCCGGCCCCCAAAATAAGACGTGTTAAGTGAAAAAATATTTTTAGTTATTTATTTCAGTTAAACCTGAACTAACATGATCAGGTTTGGTTTCTACTAAAGGAATCTGCCAGATTCATAAGTTTGAAGTGTTCCTCAAACTTCCTCCAATTCCTTGGCTCTGTGGGGCAGGTGGTTTTTGTCTTTATGAGCTAATTAACCTAACTTTGGCCTAGACTGCATACTTAATGGTATTTGATGCTTGTTATGTGAAACCTTATATCTAAAGCTTCATTTACATGTGAGTAATTTTCCATTTTGTACTTACTATGAGACAGTAGATGTTCAAGAAATAATTACTGATTTGAATCATGACTCCTAAGAGAAATTAAGTTTCATAAATTATAATTACAACTATGTCACTTATATGACAGAGTTTTTCTTTGTAACAATCTTAGGGCCTAGTGAGGAGAGAGAAATTGAGCTAATTATTTCAACAAAGGAAATTTAATATACAGAATTGTCTTTGAAAGATAGAACTCTGAGGTAGTCATTATTCTTATACATCTTCACCTATTTCTCATTTTACGTTTGTTTTAAGGATGTTGAAGAATCACAAAACCACACTGGCGAACCTCTGGGAGATGACTACAAAAAAATGGGAACACTTTTCGGTGAACTGAATAGAAGCCTCATCGACATGGGCTTTACAAGGATGTATTTTGGAGAACGAATTGTGGAACCAGTGATGGTCATTTTCTTTTGGGTTATGCTGTGGTTCCTTGGCCTGCAAGCCCTTGGACTAGTAGCTGTTCTTTGCCTCGTCATTATTTACGTGCAACAGTAAAATGTGGCCAAATGACCTGTTGTTTGACATTTGGTAGCCATATATGTAATAATCAGTGTAGTAACATATTTCACTACACAAAAACTGAAAAGTTTGCCTTGTTTCAAATTGTGTGCTATTTTGTAGTTAAATTTTTAAGTGGATGTTTAAAATTAAACTCAACTCTTGATTATAATACAGTTGAATATACATTTTGTAGCTTATTCAAAACTCTTGTTTTACTACTATGACCTGTGCCCACTTTTAAACACCCCTATTCCCATGCCAAATCTTAAGTAACACCACCAAAAAGTGAGCAGAGAAAATAACAGAATATAGAATTCAAATCAGGCAATATAAGTCTTGTAAAAAGCTCCAATTAAACATTTTAGAAGAAAATGGATGAAACAGGGAGCTAAAAATAAGTTTTAATTGGAGAATTGCTCCCCGGCCTCTCCAAATTATTTGGGAAATAATTTGGATTTCTATCACCCCTGCTCAGCCCTAACCAATGAAATGATAATTACTATACACTACATAAATATTTGGATGAAAATCAGTACAGCTAGCACATCTTCCAAAGATCAAAAGGAATATATTTATTATTGCTGGGGAAATTTCCCAAGTGAAATATAACTTGTGAGATGTAACACTTGGGCCTGGAATCACTTCAGTGTATCATTTGAGTTTAGGCAATTTTGGTGCTAATTACTTTTTGTGAATTTTTAAAGTCTCATACGCCAGGTCCATAGCTGACTGAATCCCATGGCAATGCTATATATACATTTTTTTTTTTTTTTTTGAGGGCAGTGTCACTGGCCCTCATATGTGGAACCCGAACCGGGGCTGCTGGCTTCCCAAGCCAGCGCTTAACCGCCACTCGGCTGGCCCCAATGCTATATTTTTTAGTATCTAACAAGTTGCATGTTTTTTCCTAAAGAGACATTTTCAGTGTATTTTTTCCAAAAATTCATATTTTACAGTTCTTTTATAGCAATTATTCTAAGATTTTAAAAATCTATTTCGTATCTTGGCATAGTTTTTCCCTCAAAAAATTGATTTGTATTAGAGCTGAAATACTTTACTATTCTTTTAAGGAAAAAAGTGAGCTTGTTTTCTTTGATATCTGTATTGGAAAGTACAGTATTGCAGTAGAAAAACAAATGCTTAAATTTGGAACTTAAGAGCCCATTGTAATAATATTCCTGTAAGGCTAAAGCCAACTCTGTAAATGGCCATTTTATTGCACCTTAATGCAGTACTTTATACCGGGGTTTTATATGGAAATAAGCATTTCTTTAAGTATACTTTGAAAATGGAAAGTGGCCTGCTGACGTTTTGGATTTTGTTAGCAAACCTAAAACCTTGACACTTTCCTCTCAGCGACTTTCGCTATAGACAAAGGGGAGGTAGTTAAGATAATTATCTAAAAATTTGGGTAGAATGAGAGGTAAATGGGGCATTTTTATCTTCGGCAGGGCAATAACTAAAGCATGTAAAAAAGTGTTCACATTCCACTTTGTCAATTTTTTTACCCAATCCTGTTTTAAAAATGTATTGTGTAAGTTCTCAGTGTCTTCCTTTCTGCAGGAGAGAACTAATGTTTAAAAAATGGTCAACTTATTTCTAAAATCAGTTAAACCTGAACAAAATGCCAGAGGGCACTAAAAAGTATTGTGCATTTATTTAAATGCAGACCTTTTACAGTTTTATTTTTTTTAAAAAGACTTTGTACTATATCATTATGTTTTATTGGGTTTGCAATACTTTTATAGTAACCTTTATGAACTCGGCATAAGTACAAGCTATTTGAAAAGCTGTCTACATTTGTGCACCGTAGAATTGTGAGGTTTTTAATACAAGTCCTGAGATTTTTGTATGTCTGTATTTAATGCTGTGGGGAATTTTAACTTTCCTTTAGAATGCCATATATATATATATATATATATATATATATATACACACACACACACACACACACACACACACACACACACAGCTCTGGTTTCACCAGTGCCTAAAAATATTTTAAAAGTAAATTTTTATATATATATATATAATGCTTTTAAAATATTTTTAGGCACTGGTGAAACCAGAGCTATATATCACTAATAGGGTATAAAGTTTCATAAAGAAATGAGATGTTTGCTGTTTCTTTATATATTATTAAGTTAGAGCAGTATACCATCAAATTGTGTGATTTGATTGGAAAAATAACTTTGCTTATTGATGGAAATATTTTCTTTCATGAAATATATTAGAATGCAGATTATGCTGATATCCTGAAATGAAAAGAAACTGGTAATGTCTTTGGTTTATATTATAAGGAATTAAATTGAAAATGATTCTCAATCATTTCAACCTCAGATACAAGCCAATTTTATAAACTGTTATTGCTTATGAATAAAGACATAAAAGTTACAACACTGTTATTAGATTTAATGCATACATCATTCATACCTCCAGGCCTAACTGAAAGGGAAAAGGTCAGGCTCAGTGAACAACGTGACTAGATGAATACATCAATTTCCCTTCAAGTGAAACCAGCGTTTTGTGGAATGCAGCCCTCTGGTATCCTAAATTGTCACATACACGGGGTTTCCCGTGGCTGACCGCCAGCCTGCATTCTCAGTCTTCCGTGGGCTGTCCCGAACCTTCAGTGACGTCGAGTCGGCAGCTTGAAATTGTCTAGGGGGAGTGTTACACCACACAAACCGGCAGACAACAAACAAGGGCCCCTTTCCCCTGCCAAGCCCCTGCCACACGCCACCGGCTAGCCCTGGAGATCACAGCTCCATGTCTGTTCCTACAGACGTGAAAGGAAGACACCGAGGCAAGCCCCTGCACCCCGCAAACCTGTACGTGACTCTTCTCCATGTGGGAATCATGAACATGGTTTTCTGACCAGCATCTCTACTTAATCACGTATTTTGATCCGAGGAAATCCTCTGGGCTGTCACTGAGCTGCCTAATGGTTACACTATCCAGATGAGGAGGGGAGATACAGCCCCCGACCTGCGGAGGGTGAATTCCAGTGTGAAACAGGGCCGCTGGAAAGTGCAAGCTCAGCATAGCCAAAGCAATCAAGGGCTGTTCGGCTTATGGGTTATGCTTTACGTTATTTTACAAATGTTGGATGATTTCTGATATTTAAAACGTTTGCATTGCCAATTCATGGCTTTACAGGGTGAAAGGAGAGGGAACAGGTGTACCTTCATATTTGTTAGTACTTCTAGCAACCGAGTTGGCCAAGCAGAATATTGGCTAAGGCACAAATGTGGCTTCAGGGTTATTGCTGGACTTAGGCTACTTGGCAACTCCGGTTTCTCTGCCCAGCGTGTAACTGTTGGGGTTCCTTCCAACAGCCTGTTGTCTCATCGCCCTGTGCATCACCCTGGACAGTATCAGCACTCCCATGGCTTCAGTTATCTTTCATCCGAACTACTCTGCAGTCTGCACCACCAGAACCGAGCCTCGTACAGAAGGTGAGGGCCACCCTCCATGTGCTTGGCCTACACTTGGACTTGCATACCCCAAGGGGCTTCCCTCCGGTGTGTCCAAGGCAGGGCTCAGCACCCCTGTCTCTTCCTGTGTGCCCAGTCTGAGCACATGAGCCCTCGCCTACACCGCCCACGCACAGCCAGTCACCAGGTCCTGTCCAGTTTATTTCCTAAAGTCCTTACTCTCTCCACCCTCTGCTCTCCCAGTTTCGCTCACTTAGTCCGCAGCAACGGTCGTCTCACCCAGATGGTATCTCAGAGCCCTGCTTCGGTTCCCTGCCTTCGTTTCCCACGTCATGGTCAGAATATTCTCTCTAAACATGACTCTGATCTTCCTGGCCAAATTTTTCTCACTGGCTTCCTGATGCCATGATGGTAAAGTCTTTACTCCTTAATGTGTTTTACAAGGCCCTTCATGAACAAATAAGTCCCTCCGATAGGTCCTCACAGACATCGCCACACACCACCATCAGGGCGTGTCTTGGCAGGTGGGCAGGTTCAAGTCTAGAGGTAGGTAAGCCTGCTTTCTGCCACCTTTCCCAAGTCCCAAAGCTTTTTGAATCGTCAAACTTTTGGAACATGTTTAAAATGAGAATTCAAATGGAAGAGCAGAGTTCATTTCTACAGAAACCTCATCCTCTGCCCCCAGCACACTTCTTCTACTGACTTAGAATTTGGGGACTGGGCCCTCAGCATGTTTTCCTACGCGCTTTAGCACCGACAGCCTCAGCAGCCTGATGTGGTGCTTCGCCAGGCCCTTGGGAAGGGCTTTCCCCAGCTTTGGCCCAGAATATCCAGGACCCCTAGAGTAATTGTAACTGCTATTTTTATCCCTGGAATCTTAGGAGTGGGCAAAGACAAGGAAAACAGTGGCCCCAAGCCCGTCACGCTCTGAAACGACAGCAGTGTTTTGGGCATGATTTCTCCCTGTGGTCATGGGAAAATATTAGAAAAGTGCACAAACAGATGTTCAGATAAAACAATCTCATGACATTTACTGACTGCACAATTTGCGAGTCACACCCACACCTCTAAATTCCCAAGACCCACGCCTGTAAGATGGGGTGGGTGTTAGGACTGAGTATGTCAATGGGTGTCTTCTCATAGCACCTAACACACAGCTTTCAGGAAGTGCCAGTCATTATTAAATGTACACATATACAGGTAAGAAGAGTACATTCTTCCCTATCCGTGGAAAACTCATAATTGATAGCCATTAAGGGTATGATTATTTTACCATTGTCAAAAGAAAGAGTAATACAAGGAAATTCTATTACAATGCTGTGACCCCAATTCCTCATGACTGGAATCTTTGTGAAGCCTCTTATTTATTTCAACTCTTAGTGCTTCATGAATCAAAATGATCATAAACACAAGGCATGAAGGACCTAAGCAGATGAGTGGAAACACAATGTGCTGTGTTGAAAGGTACACACTGTGTGGCCGCAAACACCGAGCCTCCACACCAGGCACCCCTGACACTCCTTTGTCCTGGAGAACATAGGCATGGGAGCACACTCTCCAGTGCGAGCACAATTCTGCTCTGGATTTGAACAATTTACAAAATGAGCTCAGTTCTGAAAATACTCTTCAGTTTTACTCCATCATGTAGGCCGAAAGTATTATGTCACATTTATAGAGTCGCAAACAGTGTCTTGCTTTGATTCCAAAGTGAAATTTCAGACTAATCTGTTGGTTTATGTTACGTAATGTTATGTTTTCAATACACACTAAAAATATTTCCCCAAAATAAATACAATTGTACACTAGCAGTCTTCCGGTGAAAAATCTGGTATGTGCCAGTTCCCATGGCGACACTGTGCATCTGCCAGTAAAGATGATTGACATGTAGTGTTTAACAGAATATTATCAATATCTTCATAAGTACTTAGCCTTTTAGTACATGAGGACATGCTAAAACATACTATGATCTTAATCTTTATTTTAGCAAGTATTCAATTACACTGTTCCATCCCAGGTTTGTCTGTCACATTTCTTTTTTTTTTTTTTTTTTTTCAAGTAATTCTCTCCACTTAAAAGTGAAAGCTTCTCAAATCAGGTGTTTACGGCTAGGAATGTTGAATAATAAGCCATGGCAAATCTTTAGTGCCATCTCCCAGTACATTTCAAAACTGGTTCTCCCACCTTTTCCTTCACTGTCAGTTTTGCTTTCAGATATGTTTATAAGATGTTCAGACAGAGCTGATGCCAACTAACTGTAGCTCTCCTTGGGCATTTCTCCCTTTGTCAAGTTGTGACAACCATTTCTAAAGAGCTCCATGCTTGGTGCCAGGATGGTCCCAACTGCCTCGCTCTGTAGTGGAGCTGGGCCACGGGCTCAAGTCGATGACACAGGACTTGTCCCACCGGCGGCTAACAAAGACGTTAGTTTTGCAATGCAGGACGATGTCGCCGCAGAAAGACCTAAGCTTTCACACTTGTTTTCAGCTGCGGGTGCTTCACCGATGCGGGTTCCAGGCGCCGGCTGCCGAATCAGTGAGCACCCGCTGCCCACACCTGCTGTCCCCGGGGGAGTCACCAGGGCGCCAGTGACCGGCAGGAAAGTGCCAGCGAGTCCCCGACGTCCCCCCAGACCTGGGGTCCGCGTCTCCTCGGCCAGCTGGCCCAGGAGCAGGCCCGCCGCCCCGCTCGCTCGTCTGTCCCCAGTGGCCACCGGCCTGCGCGCTCCAGCCGCGGGCCTCGCAGAGCCGCGGGGTCAGAGCCGCCGCATCTTCAGGGCGGCTGGACCCTGGACCCGGGTTTCTAGGAGCAGATGCGGCCAGCAGGAAACTGGGGGTGGGCCGGCATCTGCTGATGCAAAGAAACGGTTCCAGAAATAAATTAATGGGGGGACAGACGAAGCTCCCGGGCAGAGTTCAGGATGAGTGTGGAGAGGCGGCCCCTCAGGAGGGCGGAGGAGGCGCTGCGTGGACGGGCCTCGCGTGGGACGAGCCTGACAAGCACTTTCCAGCCAGGTCACCAGCCCCACGTGGCAGCATGCGCCCGGCTGCCTGCGGCCCCATCGGGCATGATGACCGGGGCCTCTGCACTCCAAGCCAACTCTTAACCCGCTGAGCCACTCTGCCGGCCCGAACTGACTCGTGTTGGAAAAAGCGTTAATCTGTAACTTTCCATGTGAGCATTTCATTCCTGTTTAATCATTTTCCGGGGGAGGGGTAAAACATTGACATCTGAGTGTCCGAATACAAAGCAGTGGGCTCACACCCAGGAGTCTCTCGGTTTCATACACAGGCCTCCGCTTCTCAGGGCTCCTGCTGGGTGTGGGGTCCGCCCGGTCGTGGGCAGGGGTCCTGACATGCGCTTCTGCTGCTGAGTACTCTGATCCGCTCGAGACGTAGCGACATCCCCTGCTTCCCCATGGACCCCCAAAGGACAGTCTCAGCCTCAGGTCCAGTCTACCAGTAAAAGTTTTTCCAGGACAGCTTTCTGAGTTGACATCGATATGCAGGGTGGGTCCTGCAGCCTGTGAAGCGCCAATCGCACTCACGCCTGCCCATGGGGCGTCCTCCGTGTTTCTGCATGTCACCACGAGGCCTCCCAGGGGCCGTAACAGGCCTGGTACTTTCTGGAGGGCAAGGCTTTGTGAGGTCGGCTAGCCTCTGCTGACTCCTGCTTTCTTCTCCATCGCATGGTTCCTGAGACTATGAGAACATTTCAGCCTGAACATCTCCAGTACACTTGCCCTCACTTTTGAAGGTTGGCTACTCCAACCATCCAGTGATAATTATGAAGAATATCTGTACATTGAACAGGTGACATACGGAGAAAAAAGAATTGAACTTGCAATCTATTCTTGACTCCTGCCCTCTGGAGATCAGGCTGTGTCTTCTTGGTTTTCCTGTTTGCAAATGTCAATTTAACTTTCAAAGAGGTAAGACATTATCAGATAAGATTTAGAAAAATCTTGACTTTGATTAAATATTAAATCAATTTGGTTATATTTCTATATATTTATTTGTTGTGAATATTTATTATATTTATTTGTTTTAGTATACATTTTATACACATTTTCCAGGAGCTATGTATAGCAAGCTCTTACCTGTGGTGATCTGAGTGGTGTGCATGTTTTCATTTCATCATTTTTGCTTAATTTATTTTCTACAATGCGGTGCATGTACAGTAATAATAAGAGGTTATGGCGGGGGTTGTTCTGTTTTTTTCTTTTGCTCCAAAAGTCTTTACTGTTTCAGTTTGGCCCGCGGGGTGGTCAGAGAGCTGCCCGGGGGCTGCAGGGAGGGGCTCAGACAGAGGCCCAGCACCAGGCGCCCCTCCCGGGCCTCTGGACCCAGGCTCCCGGTGCCGCTCGGCAGGGAGCCTTTGAGGGAAGTGCTCCGCAGCCGCACCTGGGGGGCCGCCTCGGAGGACAGTGCGGGGGTCGCCCATCTCCTTGATGAGTTTCGCCTCCTCAGCCAGGAAGGCTCTACGGAGCCGGGGTCTGGCGGGCAGAGCCCGGGGCACGCGGCCCCGAAGGACCTGGTTCAGGGGCTTCTCCGGGGCCGTAGGGGCTTCCACGGTGTCCTGAGTTTTACCCCACGCATCTCGGCCGGCTCTGCGGGGCCGCCACGCTGGTTATGCGTCCTCATGCTGGGCCCCCAGGGCCCCCCAGGGCCACACCATCACGGTGGAGGCAGGGGCCCAGAGAGAGGCCCCGGGGGAGGGTGTCCAGGCGGCCGGGGCGAGGAGGGCTGGGATAGCTCCGAAGGTGCGACTAGACAAGAGGCTGAGGGTGATCCGAGGCAGGACCACGGGGGGCGTCCCTGGGTCTGTGCCGTCCAAACACTGTTGAAGCAAGAGCGCTCAGGGGCCTCCGGGGACACTGTCAAAGGCCGGTGTCTGTGATTTATGCTGATTTGTGCGCCAGTGAAATTTCTCAGCCTTCTATGTGTTCCTTGCCTGGCAGAAAAATGTTTTTTAAAAAAGATAATCTATGTTAATTAATAAAACAGGTGCTGCAAAAATACATACTAAGAATGTTAACAAACTGAGTTTCTGTTAATAAATAAAACGCTTCGCAAAGTTTTCCATGAGGTGTTGGCCTTCAAGATGGAAATTTCCAAACTATTTTCACTTGCTACTATAAAAATTGCATGAGTGATGGGGCCTGAACACAGATGGGAAAACTTGGCCATGCGTGGACGACAGAAAGGATAATAAGGCTCAAGTATGAGCTGTTTTCTTTACCCCGGTCTTTTGGGGCACAGAGTTCTCCAGGGGTGATGCCATAAATGGCTGCTGGGAGCTGAGCTTCATGTCAGGAAAGGTCAGCGGCAACATGAAGACTGAGCTCAGAACTGTTTATCACTGGCAATTACCTTGAACCTGATTTTTTCCAGCTTTTTGTTCAACTGTTTGCATACCTGGGATCACTAATGAAAGTTTAAATGCTGAAATCCCTGCAAACACTATTTAGAACATTCCCTACCTCTGCTGCCCTTCCTCTCCGGTCACAACAGAAGGCCAGCAGGGAGGGGCACCATCCAAACCTAGGCCAGGCAAGGCTCTTCCGAAGAACCCTTGGGTCCTCTCAAATCAACAGTAATGCCTGTTGTGATCTAATTAATCAGGTTAACAGCAGATCCAAAATTCATATTTCTTAAATATTAATTCCTCTCTCTGTGATGGCTCTGCCGCAATTGGCCGAGCCGGGGTCAGGTGCAGCAGCTGAAAGGGAAGAATTTGTCCCATCATTCACCCACCAAATCCTGTCACTGCTTTCCTGCTTTTCTCTCCTGTAAACTTGTGCAGAACTTGTTAAAAACTGCAAAAGTAAAAAAAAAAAAAAAAAAAAAAAAAAAGATTAAATGCAGATTTGTAGAAGTTTATATTATTTTTCAATATTTCTCAAAACAATAATCAAAGTAAAAATTTCTCACCCACACATTAGCCACACATCTGCACAGGGATGACACTTGGTCTGGAAGCAGTTTGTGATGTCACCTGGCATTTGCTTTCTGTCCTGAGGTTTTTGTCTTCTGGATTCTAATTCTTTTGTTCAACCTTTTCCTTCCATTTCATATATCACTACTCTCTCTAAGAAAAGGATTAACAATAAAAGCAATGTGACAGAGAGTACTCGTTCTCATCAAACACCCACATACATCTATATATTTCGTAGTCTTCACTACAGTGAGGTTGGGGCATTGTACCAAGTTCTGGTCAGTAAAATGTAAATGGGGCTGATGAATGTCACGTTCATGGTGGGATGGTGAGGCGCTGTGTTGCCCGTTTCTAGCTCTGTCTTTCCCTCCCATGCAGTCTTGAACATCACATTCTAGTTGGGAGGTCTACAAGTAGGCGTTCCAATGATTATTAGACTAGGTTGTGGATGAAAAGTAATCAAAGATTGTTTTAAGCTACCAAAAGGAAGGGATTGATTTTTTTATACAGCATAGTATAGCATAGACTGACTAGTTCATACTGCTGACACTTTACTTAAATATTTAAAAGTACAATTCTCTTACATCCCACATGAATGTTTTTATCCTTATTGGAATTTAACTTCCTTTCAAGAATAAATAAAAGCAACCGACACACAAATATTTATTATAAGTCCAGTCAATGGAGACTCAAATTGAATCACAGTTAGCTATGATTTAATTGTACACAACAACAAAAAAATAGCCTCGTGTACAAAGAAACTTTGAGGAAGAATTAATGATGGCAATTCAATCTCAGAAAACCCCTGACAAAGAAAGAACAGTAAAAGAAGACCATGACCTTATGTGTGAATTCACTCTAAATTGATACTTAACATTTTCGCTGCAACGTTCGTCTGTTGTCGAATGTTTCTATGCCGCTGACTTGGGGTTCGACTTTACCCCACCAGCTCAATGTTCCTAATAGGAAATTTAGGAAAGCAGATGTATATTTTTCTATATTTTTGTGTTTTTCCAAGATGAATAACAATAGGAAGATTTTATTTTTTAAGATTTTATTGGGGAATTGGGGGAGAAGAGGGGAACAGCATTGGGGAATCGGGGGAGGGGAACAGACAAGTTACTGTCCTTTTGTTCTTCAGTCTAGTTGCAGAGGACGTTGCTTCACTGGCCCATATTGGTATTATCATTGCGCTCTTCCTGGGTGAGGCAGTCGCTCACATAGGCTCAAGGCAGCTCACAAAAGCGCAGGCCAGCTGCTGGCCAGCCCCACTGCAGCCTACGCTATTCACCGGCGACTCATGGCAGCCGAGCTCCAGGTTGAGCTGTTGTTCACCATCTTAACTGTAGAGGGTGCAGCGTCACTGGCCTTCATGTGGGATCCAAACTGGGGCCCTGCTGCTCAGAGCTGGTGGTCCAAGCCAACTCTTAACCAACAATAGGAAATTTTTATACTTAACAGTAATCATTTATTTTAATAAAATGTAGCACCTTAACTTTATTTACTTAAAAATATAAATAAAGTAATTATTTTTTGTAGATTTTTGACACATTACAGAGAACAAATCTGAAATCAATTAATGCAGTGAAAAGGTTAAAGCTGAATCTAAGACATAAACAATAATTCATGGAAGATTGAAGGAAAAAAATCTGTTAAATAAGCATACTCCTAATCTTCGGAGACTAAAATTTAAGTTAAATAATGTTTTGCATGTGACAAAACCAGGCTATTTACATACTAAATATTCTAAAATAAAATTCCTCAGTCCAATCATTTCATTATCTTTTAGAAATCTTGTCACATGCTTTTTTTTTCTGTAACAGAGGACAGTTTGAATAAGGGAGATGAAGAAAATGACGTTGTTCAAAAGAACAAGAGAAAGAACTGGGAATTAGAAAAACTGACAACTGTCTACGGCCATACCACCCTGAACGTGCCCGATCTCGGCTGATCTCAGAAGCTAAGCAGGGTTGGGCCTGGTTAGTACTTGGATGGGAGAAAAACTGACAACAAAGGGAAAGCAGGAAAAAACAGTAAATCGGTGGGAGACAGAGGGTGCCAGATCATGTTAAATGAAGAAAAACAGGTACTGATAATGAGTTAGTCCCCATTTAAAAAGAAAAAGGCCCACTGAATTTATTTTATTGATTGCCTGCAGGTGGCAGCTCTCCCTAATATATAATAGGAATCTTCCTGAGAATTTCCGCACTGCCCTCTTGTGGTCAATCCTGAGAACGGAACCAGGCTCTCCATTACAAAAAAAAAAAGAACAAACGAAAAACCAAAATTGTATTTCAGTCACTTCTCAAAACAGTACTAAAGTCGGAATTTTTCAAAATGGCTTCAATTCTAGGAAATATATAAAACAAATACCTTGCAGGAGCATAATAGAAAATAGCAAATATTTGTATATTTCTTCCAACATAGCACTTGTCAGTTGCTTCTTGAACTTTGTTGGTTTGGGTCTTATTTTGGTTTGTTTTGTTGTTTTTTGAAAGTTTTTAATTCTCAGGACTCACTGGCGTGCTCTAGGCTGGATCATGGAATGCCAGGATTTGGTGGGTGGTATAGCACTATACTAATGATACTAAAAATGTTAAACATAGACAGACACCACTGTGTATTTTTTTCAAGGATATGTATATCTCTCAGTAAGTGTCAGGAAGGTATATTGAAAGGGTATAATCACATGCACTAATCTAGTCTCTGGAGGAGAGGAAAAGGGGTTGGGGATAGAAGATAAAAGGAAAAAAATGATATGGTAGATTTGTTTTTATCCCTAAGTTATTATATGGCTTTTGTTGCTTTGGCAAATAGCATATTTTTATTTTCAATTCCTTGTTGTTAGTATACATAGACATATGGCTGATTTTTGTATATTGACCTTATATCCTGAAATTTTGCTTCATTGATGGCATTAGTATATTTTTTTTGAAGGTTTCTTTTTTTAAGATTTTATTGGGGAATTGGGAGAGGGGAACAGTGTTGGGGAATCGGGGAAGGGGAACAGACAAGTGATTTACGGCAGCCCAGCTCCAGGTTGAGCTATTGCTCACCATCTTAGCTGTAGAGGGCGCAGCATCACTGACCCATGTGGGATCTGAACCGACGGCCCTGCTGCTCAGAGCGTGGTTCTCCCAAGCAAACTCTTAACCTAAGTTCCACTCTGCTGGACCACAATAATAATTCTTGAACATGAACCAAGCTAACATTCCTAGGATAGTCCAACTTGGTTGTGAAGTGTTATCCTTTTTTTATATTACTGGATTTAATTGGTTAACATTTTGCTGAAGATATTTGTATCTATGTTTGTGTGATTGGATTTAAATTAGATTTTCATGAAATATGTTTGTCTGACCTTGGAATCAGAGCAATTCTGGTCTTTTAACTACAAATTCATTTTCTTTCATAGATACAGGGCTATTCAGTTTATCTATCTCTTCTTGGGTGAACTTTGGTAGTTTGGGTATTTCAAGGAATTTTCCCATTTCATTGATGCTGTCAAACTTATTAGCATAAAGTTGTTCAGATTTGCTTCTTTTCCTTTTATTTTTTTTAATTCTTTTTTTGAGGGCAGTGTCACTGGCCCTCATATGTGGGATCCAAACCGGGGCCGCTGGCTTCCCAAGCCAGCGCTTAACCACCGCGCCACTCGGCCAGCCTGCTTCTTTTCCTTTTAATGTCTGTGAGATCTGCAGTGATAGCCTTTATTTTATTTCATATTTGAAATTTGTAATTATAAATTGGTAATTTGTGTCTTGATTTTTTTTCCTTTATCAATTTTATTAATCTTTTCAAGGAACCAGATTTTTATTTTACTGACTTCTCTATTTTCTCTATCTCTGTTTTCTATTTCACTGATTCTGTCCTAATCGTGTCCTACCCTCTGCTTAGTAAGCTTCTCTTTTCTCGTTTCTTAAGGTAAAAACTGAGATAGCTGATTTGAAAAGTTTCTTTTTATTCCCTTTTTTTGTTCTTCAGTCTAGTTGTGGAGGATGGTTTCACTGGCCCATGTTGATGTTATCATTGCACTCTTCTTGGATGAGGCAGTCACTCACTGGCCATTGGATGGCTGCTCACAGAGGCTCATGAAAGCTCATGCCAGCTGCCAGCCAGCCCCACTGCAGCCTACACCGTCGCCTGCCACTCATGGCAGCCCAGCTCCAGGTTGAGCTGTTGTTCACCATCTTAGCTGTAGAGGGCAGTGTCACTGGCCCTCATATGTGGGATCTGAACCAGGGCCCTGCTGCTCAGAGCTTGCGTCCCAAGCCAGCCCTTAACCAATGCACCACTCGGCCAGCCTGAGAATTTTTATTTTTGACATTTCACTCTAACAATTGCTTTAGATATTCCACAAATTTTCATATGTTGTATTTTTACCTTTAGTCAACTCCTAGTATTTTCTAGTTTTCTTTGTGATTTCTTCTTTGACCCATGGAAGCTGTATTTAGAATTGCATTGCATCATTTCCAAATATTTCAGGATCTTCTCAGAAACCTTTCCACTATTAATTCCTAGTTTAATTCTCTTGTGGTCAAAGAACATACATTGTATGATTTCAATCATTTTAACTTTGTTAAGATTTATATATATGGTCTACTTTGGTGAATAGTCTATCTGTACTTAAAAAGAATATATATTTTGCTGTTATTCAGTGTAGCACTCTATAAATATCAGTTAGGTAAAGCAGATTGTTCAGGTTTTCTACATCCTTACTGACTTTTGGTCTAATTTTTCTGTCAATTACTGAGATAGAAATGTTGTAATTTCAGTTAGCTTGTGAATTTGTCTACTTTCAGTTCTATCAGTTTTTACTTCAGCTGTTTTCAAGTTCTCTTACTAGATGTGTACAGATTTATGTCTTTTTTTCTTTTTTTTTTTTTGAGGACAGTGTCACTGGCTCTCATATGTGGGACCCGAACCGGGGCCGCTGGCTTCTCAAGCCAGCGCTTAACCACCATGCCACTCGGCCGGCCCATTTATATCTTTTTGATGCATGGATTGCTTCATCATTATGCAATGTTTCTCTTTATCCCTAGTAAAGTTTCTTCTTCTAAAGTCTACTTCCTCTGATAATTTACTATTAATTAGCTACTGCATGGTTTACCTTTGTTCCACCTGTTTTTCTTTTACTCGGTCTATGGCTTCAAATATATATATATATATATATATATATATATATATATATATATATATATATTTTTTTTTAGCTGAGCCACCATCCTGCCACCTGTTGGCAGCTTAGCGGCAGCTCAGCTCGGGCTGGGCATCGAACTGCGGTTGCTCAGAGCTCAGCTGGCACTCTTGAGCGAGCTCTTAACCAATTCGGCCACTCGGGTGGCCCTGTCTTCAAATTTAAAGTTGGCTCCATCTAGGTAAAATATAGTTGGGTCTTGTTTTTACATTCAGCCTAACAGTGCCATCAAGTGGGCTATTAGCAGCATCTATGCGCTTATTCATAGGATGGGTTTAGATTTCCGCCTTGGTCCTCGCTCCCCTCCCGGCAGCAGACTGGCGTCGCCTGGGCCCGTGGGTGGCTGGCGCGGGGCAGGAAAGCGCCGCCCCTTCCCCTCCCTCGGGCGCGCGTGCCAGGCCTCGCGTGCGGCCTGCCCGTGGTCCGGGCGACCCCCACGGCTGGCTCGCTGCTGTCCCGATGCTCGGGCACAGGGGTCCCGGAGCCTCCGCTTGCGCCCGCCGCCCAGCTGCCCCGGGCCGGGCGCAGACGGCCTCCCGCGGCCGGCGCTTCCTGCATCTTGCGCTCGGTCCCGCGGGGGCAGAAGGCCTTTGGTAGCAGAATGGCTTCCCGCTCCTCCCCCAGAGGTTTGCGGCTCTGAGAAAAGCCTAGCACTGGGCAGACTCTCCTGTCTGTGCGCCCCCACGGGCATGTTCGCAGATCTCCCCACCTGCACCCCATCTTGCAGGCGATCTCCCACCTGCACCCCATCTTGCAGGCCATCTCCCCAGCTGCACCCCATCTTGCAGGCGATCTCCCCAGCTGCACCCCATCTTGCAGGCCATCTCCCCAGCTGCACCCCATCTTGCAGGCGATCTCTCACCTGCACCCCATCTTGCAGGCCATCTCCCCAGCTGCACCCCATCTTGCAGGCGATCTCCCCAGCTGCACCCCATCTTGCAGGCGATCTCCCCAGCTGCACCCCATCTTGCAGGCCATCTCCCCACCTGCACCCCATCTTGCAGGCCTTGGACAGTGGAAAAGCATTGACAAGTGAACGAGGACTGGCGATCCGAAACAGCCTTTCCGGGTTTGCTGTAACGAGCTGTGTTCTTTGTCCAGCGGTGGTGGCGGCAGCCTCTTCCCCCTTGCTCTGCCAAAGGTTAAGCAGCTTGCGTGCACCCTTCCTCCTTAGAGGGACTTGTCACCCTTTAGAACTGATCTGTTCGCCTTGCAGCCTCAGGTCTCTGGCAGGCTCCATAAGGGTCGATTTCTGTAGATGACCTGCCCTTTCTTTTCTCACTGCCGGCGTGGGAGCCACGTGTTTTGTTGTTGTTATTGTTGTGTGTGCGTGACGAGGGTTGTGTGGGGAGACAGATGAAACAAGAATGACGAAGTGTGGATAACTGTCTAACAGTTATGGGCTGATGGGGACGTATATTCTTTTTTTTTTTTTCCCTAAGCATGTATATGTTTAAAATTTTCCATAATAAAAAGTCTTTCAACAATTCCCTGAAGATTGAAACATGTAGAGATTACACTTCATATTCTAGAAATTGCTTTATAATTAATTTTTATTCTAAAATAGAATAGTATTTGATAAACTGTATTTTTTAAGTAAAGAATTTCCCTTCTGAAAGCAGAAGAATGTTAGAAAGAGTGATGAGGACTTTGACCTAATAATTAACACACAAGCCATGCGTATTATTGCCTTTCTATCCCATGAACTCTGCATTTAGCAGTCTTGTTTGTCGATGGTAACTTCACTTATTGTACAGAAGTTAATTTTCTTGTCAAATGAACTTTGGTTTTTTTTATTGCCAGTTATTGCAGATACTTGTGTAGTATCAGTCCTGGAAGAAATTACCTCCCTGATAAGAAATTTTATCAAACCTTCCAGCCCTTATGAAAAGTCTCCTATTTCTTACACCTCTCTTGCTGGCTCCTTTTTCTTTACAGAACCCCAACGTTTCTCTATTGCTGGCCCCTCCTTAGTAGTGTTGGTCCTGGGTCAGGCGCCCAGCACGGCCCAATACTTAGACCCTCACCTGGCACAGCCCTCTGCCAGCAGTACAGCTGTCTGGGGGACCCCACCTGCTGCTCGCCCTGCCCCTCCATTCTAGTGACTCTAGGCCTGATCTTTGTCCTCAGGTCTAGGGCCACATTTCTGGACTTTTTGTATTATCTTCCCTTGTCTCTCAAACAGCTGTCATTTTATATCATGCAAGCAATTATGTGCTAAAATATCACTACAGAAAATATTACAGCATATTTCAAGTCACTGTAAATATTGAAAAAATTCTTAACACCTCAAAACCTGTAAAGTTGCATCTTTTTAATGATGTGATATTACTTACCTTTGTCATTGACCATGTTTCAAGATTAAAAAAACACCTATTACCCTTTGTCAATGCAGCTGAAAAATCATCACAAAATATAACAAGTACCCACTGAACTTGTAAATAAGCTGAACATATGAAAATGTAATTCCTATAAAGGAAAAACTCCCCAGAATTGTAGGGAAGAGATTAATAAACATCACTCTCTGAGCCGTTATACAATATTAGCGTTACCCCAAATTCCATTAGAAAGACTGCTCCGTAATTTTACCAAAAAGAATAAAAATATAACTTTTACTATTTTTTTTTAAAGATTTTATTGGGGAATTGGAACAGACAAGTTGCGGTCCTTTTTTGTTCTTCAGTCTAGTTGTGGAGGTTGTTGCTTCACTGGCCCATGTTGGTATCATCATTGTGCTCTTCCCGGGTGAGGCAGATCGGTCAGACGGACACTCACAGTGGCTCTTCGCAGCTTACACTGGCTGCCAGCTGCTCACGCTGCCTGCCGGCCACTCACTGTAGCCTATGGCAGCACACAGCATCAGGGGCTGCAGCCCACACTTAGCTACAGAGGTAACCAGGTGGAGCTGTCGTTCACCACCTTAGCTGTAGAGGGCAGTGTCACTGGCCCCCATATGTGGGATCCGAAACGGGGCTCTGCTGCTCAGAGCTGGTGTCCCAAGCCAGCTGTTAACCAACGTGCCACACCACTTGGCGGGACCGCTTTTACTATTTTTAATTACTATTTACAATGGTATCACGCTACATAACTGAGACTGCATATCTGACAGTGATCCCCTAAGGTTATCATGAAGCCAAAAAATTCCTATCACCTAGTGACATTGTAGCTGTCGTAAGGTCCCAGCACATTCAAGTGTCTGTGGCAATGTTGGTGTAAACACACTGAGCCACCAGTCGTATAAACACTGCAGCACCTACAATTATGTACAGTATAGAGTACTTGATTATGATGATAAAAGACTGTGTTACTGATTTATGTATTTACTATGCGGATGGAAAAAAAGGGTAGTATGGAAAGTATCCTCAAAGGGTGGTAAGATCATAAATTCCTACATGGGCAGGTCTTGGTGATTAGTCCTGCACTCTCCCCCCCACCCCCACCCCGCCCCCAGGCCTCTAAATTCTTTCCTGCAAGTTTTTAAGCCAGCTCTTCCCATTCTTGTGTGTACTCAGGTTAACACGCCTTTGAAATGCCCTTGGAAGGGGGCGCTGACCCTTAAGGGAGCAGGTCATCTTATTGACTAGCCTGTAATCCATCCCGGCCTTGCTTTCTCCAATCTTTCTTATATCCCTTCCTTAATTTCAAATACATAAAAGAAACTGCAGAACTGTTGTTCTCCAGAGCATTTGAGATCTTGCTCCCTGGCATATGCCATCAGTTTGCCTCAAATAAATTCTTACAAAAATTCTCTACAGGTTTGGACGTTTCTTACGTCGATACTATATACTTTCTATTATTACTTTAGGGTGTACTTTTTATATTTCTAAACAATGTTGGCTGTACAACAGTGTGCCGTTACACTGGCAGCAGCCTTGTGCATCTCATATTTACTGCCTCTCTTATTGCATCATTTACTCTTCTGCTTGATTTAATCTCATGTTGTTTTATGAATTAAGTATCATCTAAGTAGACAGTGTTTCTAAAGTCTACAGTCACGTCTGATCATCTCCTAGGCCTTCACTCACCACTCATTCACTAACACACTCACTCGCCGCTCATTCACTGACACACTCACTCACCACTCATTCACTGACACACTCACTCGCCGCTCATTCACTGACACACTCACTCGCCGCTCATTCACTAACACACACAAAACAACCTCCAGTCCTATCATCGCCATTAAGAGTAATGACCCTACACAGGGGCACCACTTTTATCTTTTATTCCATATTTTTACTGTACCTTTTCTATGTTTAGATACACAAATACGTACCATTGTGTTACAACTGCCTACAGTAATCAGTACAGTAACAAACTTTACAGGTTTGTAGCCTAGGAGCAATAGGCTATCCAGGGGTCGGCAAACTGCGGCTTGTGAGCCACATGTGGCTCTTTGTGTACATTCCGTCTCAACAGTTTGCCGACCCCTGGAAGAGCCAATCCTGTCCCTCACAATTTAAAAATTATTCGAGAGCCTAAATATATTTTTATATAATCACCATTATGTGAATAATATCCTTGCAAAATTGTATAAATGAAACTATGATAGTTTTACTTTCATTTTCAATTTTACTTCAGAGCCACATGTATGTCCCCAAAGAGCCGCATGTGGCTCGTAGGCGTAGTTTGCTAACCCCTGATGGCTCTTCCGTCTCAAAAGTTTGCCGATCCCTAAAGTTTGCCGATCCCAAAAGTTTGCTGGGCTATACCATCTAAGTTAGGTGTGGAATAGGCTACACCATTCAGGCTTGTGTAATTACACTGTGATGTTCACACAATGACAAAATTGCTAAATGTCAAATTTTTCAGAACCCATCCCTGTTGTTACGTGGTGCATGACATGAATCCTCTTTCTCATCTGTAAAATTAAGGAGTTCAAACATCCCTTCCAATTATGGGGTTTCTCCCCACTAATTCTCCTAAACTAATAGCAGATCATCACTCAGCTAAATATTTAAAAAACATTTAAAGCTACAGAACAATAAAGATAAGATTCCTGATGTCAAATTTGGTGAAAATTGCATGATAAATTCCAATAACCTCATATCAGCTTGGTAACACATTTGCTGTAAAACAGTATGCCGTGTTACACTGGCAGGAACACATTTAACATACTTTTAGGAAAAAAATTAAGTATCTCAACTAAATTTATTATAATCTACCCACATTCAAGTTCTCATCACTTTCTAATTGTCTCCATTTGTTAGCAAACTTAATTGAATTGCCTATCAAATAATCCTTTCTGCTGATAGGCCTGATTAAAAAATACGTTTTTCTGATTACAGAAGTACTAAATGATCATTACAGAAAAACTGAGAAAACACAGAGAAGCATAAGAAAAACCTCCCCAAATTCACAATCTTGAGATAATAACTGCTTTTATTTTGGTATTTACCATCTAGCTTTTATATTCCCCTTGGAATATATGTGTATGTAAGAATGTATATGCTCTGTCATTTGGAATACATAATACATATTTTCTATTCTGATTTTTTCACGCAACATTATTCAGCAGCATTTTGCAATGTTATTAAAGTTTTTTTAAAAAACTTTTCTGATGGTTACATAATACTGTTTAAGAATATACCAGCAAATTCAATCATCCTTCAATTGTTGAGCGTTTAGTTTGTTTCTGATTCCTGATAAATATTTCCAAAAGATTTTTCAGAGTTTCACTCTCCCCAGCTATTCAGGGGAATACTATTTCATTGTACTCTTGCAAAGACTGAACATTTGAATTGTAAATTTTCGTCAGTCTGACAAGTGAACAAGGACTTCACATAGTTTTAAATTGCATTGCTTTGATTAGTGAGGTGAATTTTTCTTAATGTTTTAATCATTTGTATTGATTCTGAGCATCATTCATATCCTTAACTGAGACCAGATTTACTTTCAATAAATGTTTCTAGACACGTGTCCATCTAGGGCATACTATTCTATTTTTCAAAATTAAGCTTTTCACTTTGAGATAATTGAAGTGTCACATGCAATTGTAAAAAATAATATAGAGGGCCGGCCGAGTGGCGCATTGGTTAAGCGCTGGTTTTGGGATGCCAGTGGCCCCGGTTCGGATTCCACATGAGGGCCAGTGACACTGCCCTCTACAGCTAACAACAGCTCCACCTGGAGCTGGGGTGTGCGAGCCCCGGTGATGGTGTGGGCTGCAGCCCCTGCTGCAGTGGGCTGCCATAGGCTACAGTGAGTGGCCCGCAGCCAGCGTGAGCGGCTGGCAGCCAAGCGTGAGCTGCCAATAGCCAAGGTGAGAGATATCCAGAGGCCAGCGACCGATCTGCCTCATCCGGGAAGAGCGCAATGACGATATCAACAGTGAAGCAACATCCTCCGCAACTAGACTGAAGAACAAAAAGACAGCAACTTGTCTGTTCCCCTTCCCCGATTCCCCAACGCTGTTCCCCTCCGCCAATTCCCCAATAAAATCTTTAAAAAAATAAATAAATAAAATAATATAGAGAAATCACATGTACCCTTTACCCACTTTTCCCCAATCTTGCAAAATTATGGTGCAGCCTCACAAACAGGATATTGACACTGGGTCAACCAAGACAGGTTTTCCCACCACCGGGATCCATCCCCAGTCCTTCACAATCACAAAATCTGTTCCCCATTTCTATAATTTTGTCATTACTAGAGTGTACTCTAAATGGAATTATATAACACGTAAGCTTTTGTAAATGGCTTTTCTCTTCAGTATACTTTCCCGCAGATTCATTGAGGGTGTATCAATAGTAAGTTCCTTTTTGTTGCTGTGTAATATCCCATAGGATGAATACACCAGTTTCTTTAAACATTTATAATTGAATTTTAAAGACTAGTTCAGAGGGCCAGCCGAGTGGCTCAGTTGGTTAAGAGCTCGCTCAAGAGTGTGAGCTGAGCTCTGAGCAACAGCAGTTCGATGCCCAGCCCGAGCTGATGGCAGGATGGCTCAGCTAAAAAAAAAAAAAAAAAATTAAAAATAAAGACTAGTTTAGAAATACATTTGTTTGACTTCAAGAGCTGAATGGGGGAAAGAGAAAATATATATAGTCATATTCAGGAAGTCATTCAGTCATTCCACCAACATTCACTGATTGAACACAACTGGCCCAAACAGATCACTATGCATTTGATTACAAAAAAGACTAACACCCATCTAAGGTCGCAATTAACCAGGTCGCCGTGCTAAGATTGAAACCCAGGTCTGTTTAGATTTCAGGGAGGAAGATAATGAGTAGATGAGAAATCACTTTGGAATAACCATCTTATAAACTGGAACAATTTTCCTAGGATACATTAAAAGCAGCTAAAACCTGACGCGTTGGCTTGTGACGCACGCGCCGCCTGCAGCGGCCTCGGGCAGCAGAGCCGGGAGCAGCCCGGAGCCGCGGCCCTGGGCAGCGGGCGTGGCCCGGCCTTCCGCGCCGTCCCGAAGGACGCGGCTGCCCATCGGACACGGTCTGAGGATGTGACGTGAGGCAGAGCGAGGCCAGCAGGGCGCCGAGGATGGCAGCGGGGAGACGGAAGCGAGAACCGGGGACCGGGGCGACTTCCGGGCGCGTCGGAGGCAGCTTCCGGCGGTCCCGGCTCGCGGCGCAGCCCGAACAAAGCCGAAGCCCGCCCCGCGGCGAGCGGCGCCACTCCCCCGCCCGGCCTGGGCCCCGGGGCGGGCCACTGGGAGCAGAGCCGACTCCCCAGGCCGGGCGAGGTCCAATAGACCAAGCGCTGGCGGAAGTGACGTCAGGCCCAGTCGCCGGAGGAGGCGGGGCCGCCGTGGAAGCGCGGCCTATGGGGGCCCGGGAGAGGACGGCGGCGCGGCGTTGGGGCCTGGGCGCTCGGGGGCGGGGCCGGAGCGTGCGGGGCGGGGCCGGGGCCGGGCCGGGCGCGCCGGGGGCGGGGCCTGCCCTCCTCGGGCGGCGGGAGGCGGCCCCTGGCGCGGGGCTGGGGCGGAGCCGCGCCGGGCGCCATGCGGACGCGCGGCGGGTCCCGAGCCTGCGGCCCCGCGCCCCCTGCTCGCGCGGCGGCGACCGGGCGGCCCGCGGAGTAGCCGCCGCCTTTGCTCCGAGCGCCGCCCCGCCGTCGGTCCCTGGCCCCGCGGCCCGCGCGGCGCGCACGCGGTGCCGGGCCCGGGCCTGCAGCGGGCGGCGGGCGATGGGGAACTGCTGCTGGGCGCAGTGCTGCGGGCGCCTGCGCCGGGAAGCGGGCCGGCTGCGGCGCGCCGGAGGGTAAGGCCGGGGGCGCGGGGCGGCGGCTCCCGCGGGACCGAGAAGCGCGCGCCGCCGGGGCTGCTGCGGGCGCGCTCGGGGCCGGGCTCAGGGCCGCCCGCAGCTCCCCGCGCTTCCCGAGCCCGCGGGGGCGCGGCTGCTCCGGCCTCGCTGCCCGATTCACGCGGCACACGTGCGTCCGGGGCTCCCACGGTCTCGCCGTTGGCGTGCGCTGCCCCGCGGGGTGTGGACGGCAGGAGAACGCAGCCCTTTGACATCAGCCTCAGGGCGAAGGACTGTCTCCCGGGAACCGGGACTGGGCCCCCGAGCCGCGCGGGGCCCGACCGGAGAGCGCGGGGCGCCGGCGGGTGCAGGTGGCCGAGCTCTCGGACCGGCGCCGCGTAGCCGCCGTAGGCAAGGCGCTCGGCCGGAGCGCACGGCGCCCACGTGATGGGTGCTGTGGGTTTCCCTGGCGAGGGGGCGCCTGCGAAACGCGACCCATCCGCGCGTCGGGCGCCGTGTCACGGCTGATACTAACCTGGATGGTCTGCGCTGTGACAGCAACGTAACCGCGGGCAGCACACCTGCAGCGAACTAGTGCTGCTGAGAGTGCGCTGTGGACACTGTCGTCTCACAGCCTGTAATGGTGATGTTGGTCCTGTTGCTTTCAATTCATAAAGTTCTCTTACTGGATCTTCTGATTAACTTACTATTTTCATGATTTTAAATATTATTTCAGGGGCGTCTAGTAAACATTCAGAGACAGGTGGATATAGTAAATTGTTATTTACAGAATGAGGTTAAACTTTACGACTCATTTTAGTGCCTTCTTCTTATTTTAACTAATAGTTTTGATTTTCTTTCAGCTCTGGGTCTAGACACTTAACTAATAGTTCATGTAAGGGCAAAAAAAAAATTAGGAGTAATCAGAAAAACGTGTTAGGATTTATGCTCGTCCCTGTAGTGAGCAAGAGTAGAAGAATCCCGGACTTTCTTAGGCAGATGGAAGCCGGACGCCACACGGGGCTCATGATCCAGAGTCTGGTGTCCCGACCTTCTAGGCTTCCCTGGGGATCCCAGAGTCAGATCACTCAGTTTCCACTGTCCAGTTTCAAAACCAGAATTAAAAACATTGTAATTTATAAAATATTAGAAAATTCTAGTATTTTATAGTCTAGAATATTTGTAAGCTAGTCAAAATATCAATGTCAGTGTTGAAGTATGTCAGAAACCGTTACACTGATAAAGCTATGTGGTAGCTTAGCAGAGGGAGTTAAATATCTTGAAGGAATAAAATTTAGACATCTTAATGAGTCATCCTTTTTCACGGTGGGTTTTGCCTACCTGCACCTTCTCGAGGGCTCCACCTGCTGGCCGACTCCTGCTAACCTGGGCGGTACTAGGAATCTGGATGGACACTTAGCATGTTCTTTTCTTTCTAAAACTGAACACCCCATTATACTTGTTTGCATCTTAGTTCCCATTTTAATCTTACCAAGTAATTCCACACAGCGATTCCAGTATGTACTAGTTTTACATAAAGGTATCATCATGTTTTGGCCTTTTGGCTCTAGGAGCACAGTTGCTTTCAGGCAATAATTTACAATGATGCGCTGTTTTCTTTCCTAGTAAAAGTGATACTAGTGATAACTGCCAGCATCCGACTACTTCCCATGTGCTAGACACTGTTCTAATTACTCCACCTTACCTCATTTGCTCCTCTCTGTAGTCCTGTCAGGAAGGTAAGTACTGTTACATACACTCTAGGTTGAAAACTGAAACTTGAAAAGTTGAACTTGCCCAAGATCGCAGAGCTGGAATTGTGGCACAGGCCCCTCTGAACTCAGGACCCTTAGCAGAACCACTAGTGGCTCCTGGCTCCTTATGCTCTAGATACAGATTTGGTTGCGGTAATAACTTAGTGCATCATTTTGGAAATTTGTCACTGGAACATATACACATATTATGTCAGCAACTTGGTCTTTCGTCGTGTGGTAAGCTCTTCTTTTCTTGACACTATGCACTTGACCTCTGCAACATCACTTATTTTCTTGTTCCTGTCCTGGGTATTCTATTTTGTTTTTCATTTTTATTTTTTAGCTGAGCCATCTGCCACCTCAGCTCAGTGGCAGCTCAGCTCGGGCTGGGCATCGAACTGCTGTTGCTCAGAGCTCAGCTTGCACTCTTGAGTGAGCTCTTAACCAACTGAGCCACTCGGCCAGGCCCTGTCCTGGGTATCCTTATCTGCCTATTAAATTAGGAATTATGCTCTGTCTCTTCCTTGTTTACTTCCCTTCACATGTGCACCTGATCGTGAAGAAACTTCATCCACCATGTGCAGATGTCATGTCTGAGCAGACCTCTTTTCAAAGGTTCAGCATTATATTTTCAGTTGACTCCTGAAGAGATGCACTTGGGTGTACCAACGCTCCTCAAGTCAGCCTGTCTAAAATACCTAACATCTGTGTTCCAATAAATATCTAAATAGCGCATTTTCTTCCCCCCAGAATACTTCTTCTGTACTCCCTAGTTCCCTTAGTGAGTTCATTCTCGGTCTCTGACTATACACCGCACAGCCCTCCGCCTCTCTGACCGCTGCTGAATCTCTCCTTACTGCACACCGAGCCTGTTTCCTTCCTCTGCCTCAGACATTGTCTCTCAACTTTTCCGAAGCACCAGCTTCTCCACTGATCTCCCTGCTGGGACCCACACCCCAGTGCACCTTCCTTCCTGTCAGTAGTTAGGCTTTCTGACACCCGCCCTCGATCACGCCATTCTCTTGCCTAACGACTTCTAACCCTCCACTGCCCAGCCTTTTTTCCTTCTGTGACAGGTGATGAGTCGCATGGCATTCAAATGTGCAACATAAAGTCAGTTTGTATAGTCAGGATTAGATGCAGTTCTGCATTTGGGTTAAGGGTAATCTTTGTTCTTTCATTCAGAAAATCATGTCAGTATAAATCAGTGAGAATAATAACATTACAAGGAAAACACCATCTATTCTAATTTCCTAAACGTTAGTACTTTAATGTTTTTGATAAATGATAACCTTCCAGTTGAGAGTGGTATCAAGTTTCAACTCCTGACAGGATAATTTAACAATCTATTTTACCAGCCTAAGTATGTTTTCCTCAGATTGTACCCTTAAAATTGTAGATTTTACTCGCTGAGCACGAGTTTGGCAGCGTAGGGAACGTGCAGGGGACAGTCAGCACCATTCTTCCCCTCCAGTGCCTGCATGCACAGGTAGGCCTTGCCCCTGTGGGTGGTGGCTCCCTTCCTGCGTCGGGAAGCTTTTGCTCACCTTTCAGTACTGCCTCTGAAACCTGCTCCAGCCCCTGAGACAATGTTCCCTCCCGGAGTAAATACTGTTTTCTCCAGAGTTACATCAGCTCTATGTCAGGGATTGGTGAACAGTCTTCGTACAGAGTCAGGTAACACTTTAGGCGTCACAGGTCATAAAGTCTCTGCTGCAGCTATTCGATGGTTCTACGTTTTAGCACCAAAGTAGCCACAGACAGTGTGCAAAGACATGACTGTTCCAATACGACTGTGTACAGAGCAGACGTTGGGCCACACCTGGGCCATGGGTCATCGCTTGCTGACCCCTGATATAGACCATGCTATGGGCTGAGAGCCCCTGAAGGTCAGGAACTATTGTTTTCTCTCTCCACTCTCAGCCTCTCATGTTTGTTGAATGCATAGCCAAAGAGCATTGTTTATGAACTTACAAGATCTAGAAAAAAGTGTCTTTTCTGATTCTCCTTTTGTCCTTTTAGTCTGAGGATAATTTCCTAATAATGGCAGCAACAGTACTCACACAGTTAAACACATGTCCTACCAATTTTATGTGCACTGGCTTTTTTTTTTTTTTAACGAGACTAGAATGCCGAAGAAAATTTCAAAAATATTTAACTATAATGTAGGTTGCTAAAATACAGCCATCAGCAGTGTCATTATTGAGAGATTAAGTTTGGTTTTCTGCATGTTTTCCAGCTTTAAAAATATACAAATGTAATATGTTTCTCTTGAAATTTTAGAAGGTAAGACAAAAAAACCCAGTAGTAGACTCAAATGGATATGGATGCCTTGAACATTCTCTGTTACACCTTAAAGGCTCCCCAGGACTGTGTTCTGAACCTCACTCTGCTCTTCCTTAATGTACTTCCCCTCGGTGGTGTCTTATACACACGTGGTGTTACCTGCTACCTGCAAACTAATACGCTCAGTGATCTCGGCCTGAGCTCGGAAATACCTGCTTACTGAGTATTTCTACTTGGGGATCAGACATAATCTTAAATTGTACAACTGAGCTCATCTTTCTTTCCTTCTCATAGCCCTTTCCTCCTTTCTCCTGTTTTAAAGCCCACCATTCCTACTCCTTTGTGCCCCACCATGTGGTTGGTAAACTGTCACTGCAGGCGGGAGCCGGAGCATTAGGCGCTTCCCTTTGGCTGCACTCCAAATCCAGGTTGCCGAGTCCTGTGGCATATGCCTGGGAGTGGCCCTTACGTCTTCCCAACTCTGCACCCTCCCTGCCTTGATACAGACCTTCAGTCCTCTCCTGACAGCTACCCTTTTAGTTAGCCTGTATGCTCTCTAACCTGAAAACCAAAAAGAAACCCACCACTTTACTTAGACCCCCGCATCTCCCTCTAGCTCTTTCCCTGTCTCCTCTCTTGTCCCTTTTAAAACCTAAAGAATTGTCTATTCTTGATCTTTCCTTTCCTTCTCACGCAGTCTTCAAGGCAATCTAACATTTACACTCCTGCCACTGCTCCCCCTCTCACTCCTACAGCCGTCACATCGAATCCCAGTGGGTATTACTAGGCCTGATTGTACTTGACCTTGTAGCAGCATTTGATGCTCTTGACTCCTTCCTTGTCTCCTGTGATTTCATGCTCACTATGTTTTGCACCTACCCCCTGAGTAGTGGACTTGAGCGGATGTCTCTTCCCTATCTCCAATGAATGTTCATTGTCCTCACCCCGGTCATTCACTGTTGGAGTCACACCTGTCTTCTGTTAATACGCTCCTTAAAGACTAGCAGACATGCAGCCACTGGCCTAGGCGCATTTGACCCTGCTCTCTGTTGCTCTGCATTTCTAGTCTATCCCCCAAACACGATCTTTGGTACCTCCTAAATAGCTCTTCAGCCTCCCCAGTTCTCTCTCTACCTAAGTCCAGGATGCCATTATTTCTTGCCTCGGTTCTCAGTTCCCTGTGTTAGAATAGCACTCTTTCTTATTCTCTGACACCACTTTCCTTCATAGCGCTTACCGTTCCACAACTCAGAGTGTTTATTTGTCTGTAGTCTGTTCCTCCTTAATAGAGTATCGGTTCCATAAAGTCAGGGACTTTGATTTGACTATTCGCATATATCCAGTTCACCAACAGTGCTTGCCACATAATAGACACTCAATAAATATTGGTTGACTGAGTAGATCGAGTACCAAGTGGCCTACCCACATCTGTTCCTGACCTTTTCCAGTTTATCTTGCATTCTGGAGTCAAAGTGATCTTAAATGCAGATACAGACACAGCTTAAATTCAGTAGTGGTTTATAATAATAGAGACTGAAATCTTTAATGTACAATAGCTTTCAAGGCCTTGCATTACCTTTTTATCCTCATCGATGTCATGCTCTTCCTTGAATCCATTTCTACCCTTTTCACTTAGATGACTCCTGCTTACTCATCTTTAGATGCCAGCTCAAGGGTTATTTTCTACAGAGGCTTTCCAAATGGTCTCCTGTAGGAGGTAAGTCCTCCCACTATCCTGGAACCATCTTCCTTTCTTCTGAGCACTTCCTGAGGTTTAAATACCAGGTCTGAAATTAAGTTCACGAATTTGTAGCAACAATGTTGCTAACCTTTTTTGATATCAGAGGGATTATTCATTATGAGTTTGTGCCAACTGGACAAACAGTTAACCAGGTTTACTATTTGGAAGTGCTGAAAAGGCTGTGTGAAAAAGTTTGACAGGGCTGGCCAAGTGGTGCGTTGGTTAAGAGCTGGCTTGGGACGCCAGCGGCCCCGGTTCGGATCCCACATGTGAGGTCCAGTGACACTGCCCTCTACAGCTAAGATGGTGAACGGCAGCTCCACCTGGAGCTGGGCTGCTGTGAGTGTCCGGGACAACATAGCTGCAACCCCTGCTGCATGGACTGCCATGGGCTACAGTGAGTGGCTGGCAGCCAGCGTGAGCGGCCGGCAGCTGGTGTGAGCTGGCAAGAGTCACTGTTAGCAGCTGTCCAGAGGCCTGCGACCGATCTGCCTCACCTGAGAAGAGCGCAATGATGATACCAACATGGGCCTGTGAAGCAATGTTCTCTACAACTAGACTGAAGAACAAAAGGACAGCAGCTTGTCTGTTCCCCTTCTCTGGTTCCCCGCCCTGAATTCCCCAATTTAAAAAAAAAAAGTTTGACAAAAACAGCGTGAACTTTTCGCCAGCAAATCATGGCTCTTGCATCACGACAATGCACCAGCTCACATAGCACTGTCTGTGAGGGAGTTTTTAGCCAGTAAACAAATAACTGTGTTGGAACACCCTCCCTACTCACCTGATCTGGCCCCTGATGACTTCTTTCTTTACTCGAAGATAAAGGAAATATTGAAAAGAGGACATTTTGATGACATTCAGAACACCAAGGGTAATATGACGACAGCTCTGGTGGCCATTCCAGAAAAAGAGTTCCAAAATTGTTTTGAAGGGTGGACTAGGCACTGGCGTCAGTCTGTAGCTTCCCAAGGGGAGGACTTTGAAGGTGACTGTAGTGATATTCAGCAATGAGGTATGGAGCACTTTTTCTAGGATGAGTTTGCGAACTTATTTGTCAGGCCTTGTACACCAGGACCAGCGATGATTTGGTTAATACCTGACTCCGTGTAAAGGAAGGGGTCCATGCCTGTTTTTGCTTTCTGTGGGATTCAAGATAACGTGCCTGTTATATAGAAGATGTTCAGTAAATACCTGTTGACAGAATGAATGAGTATGGTTTCTTAAATGTATCTTGATCTTTTCACTTTCCCTTGCCTTGGTACCTGCTGTTCCTTGAAACATTCCTTTTTACTACTTATGGTCCTGGCTAATTCCTCCTCCTCAGGCTGATTTTTTTTTTTTTTTTTAAGAGGGCAGTGTCGCTGGCCCTCATATGTGGGATCCGAACCGGGGCTGCTGGCGTCCCAAGCTGGCTTTTAAGCCAGCGTGCCACTCGGCCGGCCCCTCAGGCTGATTTTTGATGCCCCTCATTTGAACATATCCTTCTCAGACCATGGTACTTGTTTTTGTTTTGTTTTTTTCCTAAAGATTTTATTGGGGAATTGGGGTAGGGGGAACAGTGTTGAAGAATTGGAGAAGAGGAACAGCCAAGTTGTCCCTCAGTCCTATTGTGGGAAGCGCAGCCGCTCAGCTCAAGGTGCCGTGTTCAGTCTTAGTTTTGGGTTGGGTGGGGTGCGCAGCCCACCATCCCATGCGGGAGTTGAACAGGCAGTCTTGTTGCTCTCACCACCTGAGCCATCCTGCCACCTCTTGGCAGCTCAGTGGCAGCCCAGCTCGGGCGCAGCTCACTGGCCCATGTGGGAATCAAACCAGTGACCCTGTTGCTCAGAGCTCACACTTTTAACCAACTGAACCACTTGGCCGGACCCCCATGGTACTATTAATTCACCTGTGTGTCTACCCTGTTAGAACATAAGCCTCTTGGGTACACGGATCAATTTTTATTATTCACTTTTGGACTTTACGAGATATTGCTATGCCTCTCATTCGTTAACCCGGGGATGCAGGAATTAGAAGGTTCACTATCATAGACACGTAAGTGACAGCAGTTTCTAAAAGAAGACGGTGGTCAGCGATACCCGATGCCCTTCTGGCTATTCTTTTCTTTCTTTTTTTTTTTTTTTTTAAAGATTTTTTTTATTGGGGAACTGGGAAAGGGGAACAGACAAGTTGCTGTTCTTTTGTTCTTCAGTCTAGTTGTGGAGGACATCACTTCACTGGCCCATGTTGGCATTATCATTGCGCTCTTCCCAGGTGAGGCAGATTGGTCTCTGGCCACTAGACGGCCACTCATGGCGGCTCTTGGCAGCTCACACCGGCTGCCTGCCACTCACTGTAGCCTATGGCAGCCCACTGAAGCCCCACTGCAGCCTACACCATCGCCGGTGACTCACGGCAGCCCAGCTCCAAGTCAAGCTGTTGTTCACCATCTTAGCTGTAGAGGGCAGTGTCACTGGCCCTCATATGTGGGATCCGAACTGGGGCCCTGCTGCTTAGAGCTGGCATCCCAAGCCGGTTCTTAACCAACACGCCACTTGGCCGGCTCCCTTCTGGTTATTATTTTCTTCTAAATCAAACTCCTCTGAAAGGGCACTCACTTTTTTAACTCATGTTTTCTGTCTTCGACATGTTTAGCGGGAAGATTGGTCTCTATTCTTTCAAGACATGAAATAAATTTCTGAATACCCATTCTTCCTAAATTTGCCTTCATTAGGGAGAGGCTTATTAAACAGTAAATATTATTACTTTATTATTACGACCTATGTCAGTGCTGTCCCTACATGGAAAATTGTTGATAGGTCATGCCTTGGGCATGGAATGGTAAACCTCCATTGAAGTATTTGATATTAATTGAAAAATAATGTGTTCATCATCTTCACTGTAATAGTTTCTGCCAGGAATCTGATTTGTACCCTTCCTAATGTTTTGTTCAGAAAAGAAGTCTTTGGGAAGTTTTAATTTTTAACAGAACTTAGGAATAGTTTACTATGGTTCTTCATCATTTATTTACAATGTCAAACAGAAGATAGAGGGAAAGACTTTATTACTTTTAACAGATATAGGAGAATATGAAGAAAAGGAACAATACCAATGTAGGATTTGTGAGAATTTGTCAGTTATCTTTTACTTAAGTCACTTTGGTATAAAAGAGTATTTACATGCTATGTAAAAGAACATATAGAAGCTTGAAAACCTGCATTTTCAGCCTTTTCTTGATGAGACTGATATTGCCCTTAATAAAAAGTTGTTTTGATATCTGCCTTGATAAATAAATATATATGCAAGATCTCCACTTTTGTACCACATTACTTTCAAACTCTTTCAAATTCCTTTACATGCCACCATCATTCCAAGTGTGACAGCCGACCTTTGCCACCTCGTGAGTTTTCCTTTGCATGTTAGAGTCCACTTCGTCAGAAGCAGAACAGGACACAAACTCACCCTACCTCATTTACAGGCAGCTCTCAGGGACATAAGGTGTATGAATAAAGGAGTGTCCATGGCTGACATTGGGGGAGCTCTTGACTATTAAGCAAGAGGGAAGGTGGGCTTCTGTTTTCTTTGAATCTTTGTTCTTGCAGCCTCTTTGTTTCAGAGCTCAGTTTTCATCATAATGCGCATATATATATATATATTCTTGAATAGATGGGTGGATTGTTGACCACATCATTTCTCACCTCACTCTTCCCTCCAGGGCATATGGCTGAATTCATGAGAATTAAATGTACGTATCATGTGACTTGACCATTTTTGCCACAGCTCAGCTCTATTCTATGTGACACTGGTGTGTTCTTGGAGGACTCTTCCGTGTCCCACATCACTGTGTCCTTATTCTTTCACCCCGGCATGTGTTATGTGTCGGATTTGCCACATTTACTCCTGTCCTGTGCCTGCTATTACGTCCTCATTGGGGTTCGGAGGCTCCTCCCCACCATCTCACTTCCCAGTCTATCGCCACACCAGACGGTCTTTATCTTCCAAATGTTCTTGGGCCTGTTTGTCTCACTGACACCACTCTAGTCCAGGCTGTCATTTCTTGCCTCGACTCCCAATGTAGTTGCACCCATTATTCCTGCATTCATCCTCTGTACGCTTTTGTCCCCACTCACTGCTCTCAGGTTCACGTGGCTCCCGGCACTTGCAGGATCAGCTTCTTACGTGGACCCAAGTTTACTCCTTCGAGCGGAAGGAGAGAATGGTGTGCTTGCTCCCCTGGAGGCCCTCTAAATATAGTAAATGTTGATTGGTTAAGTCTTTGATTTAGGGCAGCAATTCTCAACTGAAGGATTAATTCAATGTTCTCCTTTTCATACGTGTGGCTCTGGTTCATTCGTTCATTTTTCCTGCTGAGTAGGGTTTCGTTGTGTGACTGGGCTGTAATTAATTATCCATCCTTCTGTTGATGAGCATTTAGATTAGTTTGGACTTCAGTTAACATTCTTACAGATGTCCCTTTGTCCGAGTGTGCAAGAGATTCTTGAGGGATATATGCCTCAAGAATTGCTGGAGTCATAGCTCATGTAATTCTTCAGATTTACGGGAAGATGTAAAACTATTCAAAATAATTACTTGCGTTTATACTTTCACCAACAGTGGGCTTTCATTATTCCACTTCCTAACACTTGGTATTGTCAGATATTTGCCCCAATCGATCAATGTGAAATGCTATATAATATTTGTATCAAAACTTAATTATATTAAAAATTAAAATTTCTATAAAATATACAGCAACAAACAGATAATGCATATTTTATAAATTACCTTCTATGTTACCAATGAAAAATATAAGTAACTAGGAATAAATCAGTAATACATATATAAGACCAGAACAACATTTAAAAACAAAAAACCTAGTAAATGGAAGATAGTACCATGTTCATGGATAGAAAGTTCTGAATTCAGTGCGATTCCAATTCAAATCCTAGTGGGAGTTTTCTGGAACTTGACAAACTGATTCTAGCCATTGTCATGGAAGATCAAAGGACCAAAATGGCCTACAAATTTTGAAGGAGGAGATTTGCGCTGCAGATAACACGCTGTAAGGCTGGACAGAACAGTAAACAGAACAGAATATGATCCCACCTGCGGGTGGGGCTCGTAAGCTTCATTTTTAACACGGTGATTGTTGCATATGAGAACGACTGCTTTACTAAGAGGAGGTGGTGAGACTACATCTGTACTGGTGGAGGTATTTTTATGTATTGTGTGTAGTTCCAGAACTCACACCGTTTTTTCTTCTTATCTCAGCTGTCAGAGATTCACAGCAGCCTCCTGTCAGTAATAATAGCTTCCTAATTAATTATACTTATTTTTGCCCAGAGGTAGGGGATAGATACATTTTTAAATTTACTTGTGTTCGGTGTATGTAGTAAACAGAGGACAATTCATTTATTATTACAGGTTTAGTAAATATTAGTACCAGTAGAAAAATACTGGTTGACTCCACTCATAACTCAGTTTAAAAATCACAGCTATTTATATTCATAGGTTAATTTGGCGGGTACTTTTTATAAATACAAGGTACTATATGTTAAGGAATTTAAAGTTGCTCTTGAGGAAATGTTTTTATCCCAGTATGTTAATTATGTTTTAGTATTATTAAATGTGATTTTTAAAGTTGTTTTTCTGGTTTTCTTCTCAGATCCAAGTACTTTAGAACACGCTCAAGAGGTGAACATTTAACTATAGAGGTGAGTACAGTCATCCGTCTGATTGGATAGCAGTACCTGAGGGTTACTTATTTTTATTAAGGGGGCAGGATCTGAGCCCAGATTTAGGAAGGACTCTCTCTATTTCAATATCATTGATGCCAGTGGAGAGGGACTGATTTGGGCAGGGGGGGGCTGTGGGGAGGAGAAGTTTGCAGAACAGTACCGGATAGAATTGCTAATTCTACTTAAGAAGTGGCTGTTTGATGCTCTCCCCACCCTGCACAGCTCAGGGACAGGGTACTCTCCTGTCAGAAGTCGTGACTCTGTAAGGTGGTGATTCTACAGGCACCTGTCGCCTGTCCCCAAAGAGTCGTACCGGAAGCCGAATTCAGGCAGCCAGTTGATTTTAAGCAACTCCGAGTAGAATCGCCTGAGTCACTTTTTCGTTGTCTGTAATACACAATAACAGAATCTACCATTTTCTCAGTCTGTACTGTGGACCAGCTTCTGCACTATGTATTGGATAGTCGGAAAAGTCATGATGCATGTTTGCAACAGTTGTCACTAGTTCATTTTTCGAAGTACTAGAGTCATTCGCATCTATGTTATTGCTATGTCATTTGACAGCTGACAGTTCTAGCTTCATTTAAAAAAAAAATTGGGCAATTTCGTTGAGTTTTGGAGATTTTACAATAGGTTGAAGATGGAAGACCAAACTGTGCATTTTTGCCATATTTTACTGTTTTACTTCCCTAAAGGGAAGAATGCATCTCAAGCTTGTGAAAAGTTGCATAAAGTTCACGGTGACAATGCTCTACAAGAACGTCAGTGCCAACGATGGTTCACGAAATTCCGTGCTGGTGATTTTGATCTCAAGGATGCTGCTCAGTCAGGGAGGCCCACCGAGGCTGATGACGACAAAATAAAGGCATTGATCGAGTCAAACCCACATTACGTGACACGAACGATTGCAGAAACATTGAACATCCATCATTCAAGCGTTCACAACCACCTGAGGAAGCTGGGATACGTAAGCAAGCTCGATATTTGGGTTCCCCATGAGCTCAAAGAAGTTCATTTGACGGAGCATATAAACATCTGCAATATGCTCATTAAACGTGAGGAAAACGATCCTTTTTTGAAGTGACTGATAACTGTTGATGAGAAGTGGATTGTTTACAACAATGTGGTGAGCAAACGGTCTTGTTCCCGATGTGATGATTCGCCTCAAAGGACATCGGAAGCAGACATTCATCAGAGGAAGGTTATTATGCTCTCAGTGTGGTGGGATTTTAAAGGTGTCATGTTTTTTGAGCTCCTACCAAGGAACCAAACAATCAATTTGAATGGGTACTGTCGGCAATTGGACAGTTTGAACAAATCCATCATCCAGAAACATCCAGGGCTTGTTAATTGTAAAGGAGTTGTGTTCCATCGCAACAACGCGAGACCACACACAAGTTTGATCACCCGTCAAAAATGACTGGAGCTTGGATGTGATGTGTTGCCACACCCACCGTTCTCGCCTGACCTTGCACCGTCAGACTTCCGCATGTTTCACTCTCTTCAAAACTCCTTGCGTGGTATAACGTTCACTTCAGATGAGGCTGTAAATCAGCACCTTGTTCAGTTTTTCGCAAATAGAAACAGGTCCTTCTATGAACGAGGAATTACGAAGCTCACTGAAAGATGGCAAAAGGTTATTGAACAAAACAGGCAATATATCATTGATTGATCTTTGTTCTTTATATAAATAAATGACCTTTGAAAAACATAGACAAAATAGGTCATGACTTTCCCGACAACCCAATAGTGTCTGAGGCTGTCGCACAGAGTCCTTAGCACCATCCTGGTGAGCAGTGGTGGCCATGCCCGTTTGTGGCGAGCGGCGGAAGCCTAGGCACAGAAAGAGGCTGGGCCGATTGTGCGGCCCCCGAAGCGGCCGCGCCTGAGCCCCGCGCTGTCCTGCCTTCCTCATTAAATTAGGAAGCAGATAAACCCGAAAGTAGCTCTAAAAAATCACAAGCGAATACAGAAAAGTAAGTTCAAGATGATAATTTTAAACAGTTTGAAGTGATTCCTTTAGATTCCTGTGTTTTCTAAACCTTTTGAATTCATTATTTTCTTGATCTTTAAACACAAAATGATATTAACAAGAAAACATTTTTTAAGTTTCTTTTAAGTGGTTATTTATCAAATTATACTTAAAAACATAATAGTATAATTAATAGTAATGACTTTTATTAGGTGACTTGACATGGCATTCCCCACATTCCTATCTGTAGAAAGACATTGTACTGAGAGTAATGACTATGACATGGTAGATTTTTCCATAAATAGTTGCGTGAATGAATGCATAAATAAATATAAACATTATAAGAGAAATTCTTGTTTGGGTAAATTTTCAGTCCCTGTTTTTTGTATGATTTTCCTTCTTATGACAAAGTATTCTGAGCTCAGGTGGAAAATTCTGGCAGTGTGGGTTTACCACATCTGTATGAAATATTCAATTCAGGTGACAGTTGTCTGCCATGTGTAGAAAACTGCTACAACTCTTTGTTTTTCATGTGAAGTCATAAAAAGATGTCTTGGCTGTCTTGGGATTGTTGAATATATCAAATGAACTGATGTATAAAAAGGCCCTTCACCTAAGTATCTTACAAATAATAAAGGCACATTCTTTTTGAGGTAAAAGAGTGACACTTTTTTGTGGGATATGTACCTTAGATGTCTCTCCTAAAACTTACTTTCTTGTTCTTTCAGTTTGAGAATCTGGTAGAAAGTGATGAAGTAAGTATTTCCATAGAAGTGCAAAATCCATATGGTTCTGATTACTCATCTAATTAGTTCAACGATTAATTAATTTTTAATTAGCATTTATTTCATTTTATTTTAGATTTTATGTTTTGGATTTTATTTTTAATTCCATATTTCCTCCTCCTGTTATTAATTTGTAACAGCAAATAATTCAGAATGTGCACTATACAACATATATAACATTATATATGTAGTTTGTATCAGTTATGTATGTTATATATATCAGGTAGATAAAATGGGGTTTTGGTGTTTGTTTGTTTTTTGTTTTGTTTTGTTTTTTTTAGCTGAGCCATCCTGCCACCTGTTAGCTCAGCTCAGGCTGGGCATCGAACTGCTGTTGCTCAGAGCTCAGCTCTCACTCTTGAGCGAGCTCTTAACCAACTGAACCACTCAGCCGGCTGTTAAAACGGGTTTTTAAAGCATTGTTTAGAATTCAAGGAATTTTAAAAAGGGATATTTCTAAGCTCTTGCCATACAGACCCATTCTGTAACCACAGTTTTCCTGAATTTCTGAGGGTTGAATTTACACGTGTTCTTTCCACAATCAGTTTCTGACTTTAGCCATTATCTTTTTTTAATCAGTTAATTTTGGTTGAATCTTTGCATTTCCTTTCATCTAAAACTCAGTCAATTTTAAGATGCATCCTAAATACAAAAATGTTAAAGATTTTTTAAAAAGTACATTTCAGGATTAGTGAAATGGGTCTACTTCTTATGTACTGGCATAGTTACAGGAGTTTTGGTTTGTGTTAATTTTCAACTTCACTAAACTAATTTTATGAGTTTTTGAAAATTACTTAACCTCCTTGGGCCTGCTTTTCACATCTCTAAAATGAGTTAGACTGGAAGAACACTATAAATTCTGATCCTTGGTCATTTTTTTTTTCTATGAAAGGAGGAAACTATGTCAGACCAAATTTAAATTACTCCTTAGTCCAGTATTTCCCAGTGGGGGCAGACTGCTAGTTAGTCTCAGAGCGGGAATTGGCCTATTAAAAGTCCTGAGAAGAAAATCACTTAAACTTGTTTAACTCAGTATTGCCCAAATTAAGTTTGGATCCAAATCCTTTTTATAAATAACGATACATATTACTACCATCTGATAGAACACATTTGGGAAACTACCGTAGCCTTTGTGTTCTCAGTAAAATGTCTCCCAAATACTTGAATGTTTCAGAGAACCTAGCTTCTTTCTCTTTTCCAAGGTCACTTTCATCTGCATGTATTTTTTTAACACAGTGTAAGCCGACACTTAACATGATATTTAAAAGTTTCTGACAAATGCTAAGTAAATGTAGGAGTTCTTTCAACTTTCAGTATAGTTCATCCCAGGATCCTACTGCTTGTTAAAGGATTTTGTGGTTCTGTGTGTTTTCCTAAGGTGCTTTTTGTTTGGTTGTTTTTGTTTTGCTAACCAGTCTTTTTCTCTCATGTCATATTTTGTGTTTGGTTTGGTTGAACTGTTTTGAAGTGCTATTTCCTAAATTCATTTGGAGTTTTATTTGCTCTTACTTAGTCATATGTTTTCACTGTCAGATGTGAATAGCTTAATTACGTAAGAAAAATGCATAAACCCAAAGCAGTCTTGAAATCAGTTACACTTTACTTTGGAGACCACTATAGGTAGCTTTGTGTCCTGTGAGAGGAAGCAAACACGTCAATTCTCATTGTTCCCAGGAGTTACATTCTTCAGAGCTGCTGGTGCTTAGTGCTGGAACATGCCCCAGAGAGATAAGAGTGAGGTTCCTGCATGCTTCTGGTCATCTGTTGACCAGTACATAACCATGCCTTATGTTTCTTTTGACACCTTATTTTAATATGTATTATGGACTTACTCACTTTGAGCTCCCCAGAACCCCCGCCCGGGTGAAGCGTACCTGACATGTGGCCTTTCTCCATGAGGCCCGTCACAGCTCTGCTGCGCTTGGGGACGCTAGACAGCACTTCACACTCTGCGTGGGGACCATTTCAAACAGTGAAAGCACCAGCGAAACCACAGCAATGCAGACAATGGGGCATGACCTGTACTGGGAAGAGGACACAGTGTGAGAGCTGACACAGGAAGGCAAAGCCATCGCAGTCTACCAGCGAGGGGGAGGGGTGGACCGGGCAGGCCAGGGTTTTGGCTGCTCTGTGCAAGTCCGAGTGGCCACAGAACTGCAGGGAGCTTTGGTTTTGAGCTTACAAACACCTTTTAGCTCATGGTGAGTGTGCAGAGACAGCCTGAGGGCACAGGAGCTGTGTTGTTGGTACCGTCCTGACCCCAGAGATCCCTTTGGTGTAGAATAAATATTTGTTAGAAGAAGTACGCCCAGCAGTTGATTGTTATATATTATTAAGCTAGATGTTAAACTAAATTTTGCCTTTGTAAAATAGTAAAAATTGAAAACTTTTAAGTTAATAACACTGTTAATCAAACCTGTTTACTATGATAAAAATAGATAAGTGGAAAATATTTTGATTAAATAAAATTTTTATCGCTTGCTTGAAATAGTATTCAGCTAATGAAAATATTTTTATTGTTTAATTAATTTTTGTACAGGGGGAAAGCCCAGGAAGCAGTCATAGGTAAGGTTTTGTATTGTTCTGTTTTTGTTTTTTAAGTAACTTCTGTTTGAACTGCAGAAGCTCTTTAAGAATGCAGGCTCTATCATTATCTTTCCATAATAACTAAACCTTGATGCTCTAATTTATTTAAGCAACCTCTTTATGTAAAGAAACATCTATCTTTAATGCAAAAGAGATTCTTTACATCAAGTGAATACTTAATATACATTGTTTCATATTTTGAATATGTATTTCATTACCTTTTTAGTTTAGCAAACATTTAGGAAGCAACTTTCATGTGGCCAGGCACTGTGCTGGGCATAGATTTACAATCTGTCATGTTCTTTATATCAGAAGAAAACGCTGTATGGCAGATAGTTCCTGGAGGTGACTAATCGCAACAGGAGGCAGGAAAAGCAATTAAACAGAAGTTATAAAACATGCTAGGGAAGCCCAGGGGAGAGCCTTTTGCCCAGAATGTAAGGGAGGTGTGTCCACGTAGACTTCTTTAAAGGGGGTGCCCACCTGGACCGACTCTTCAAGGGTTGGTTAGTGGTAGCTGTCCAGACAGGCAGAACCTTCTGGACAGAAGAAATTGAATGAACACAGTGGGAGGATTGTCTGGAAAGAGGCACAGAGGAACTTTATGGAGTGTACACAGTTGTCAAAACTTAACGAACTGAACACTTAAAATTTGTATTTTATTTTATGTAAGCTATATACCTCAAAAAAACAAAACAAAACCCTAGGTGGGAGTTAGGGCTAGAGGAACAGAAGTGCAAGACACTGCCTTATGCCTGGCTGGCTGAAACCGTGATGGCTACCACATCACCTGCCTGAGGCCTGGGGCGGGGGGCCCGCTGGAGCGGGGCCAGCAGTGGCTGAGGGCTGCCAGGCTGACACAGGCAGGAGTCTGGGGACAGCCAGAGAGGGGCAGAAAGACCCAGGAGCGCGTGGGAAACCCGGGGAGAGGCGGGCACAGGCAGCGCTGTCCCGTGAGCCAAAGGGGTAGGACCTAAAAAAGTGCCGTGTTGTCCTTGGCATGGCGTAGTCCGTTACCTTTGCTAGAATTCTTAGAGAGGTGGGAGCAGAGGTAGGCCGCTCTGAATTGATGAGAACATGGAGGGTGACGGCAGAAAAGGTAAGAGAAGCGCAGTAGTCAAGAGCAAGGAGCTCGACTGTTAGGGCTCTAATTGTAGCTGTGCCGCAGACCATGTGACTTAATCGGTTTTGCCTCATTTCCCTTATAGGTATAACCTCCATGGCTACTGCCTAAAGTCGTTGTGAGGATTAGAATTGGTTCATGTATGTGAAGCACAAAGCAAGAGAGCCTGACACTAGTGAGGCCTAGATGAGCTGTTGTACATTTAATATCTGGAATTTTGGCTGAAATGGAAATGAGAAAGGAGCAGTATCTAGAGCTGACAGAGGCCAAACGCAGGGCTTTCCTCTTTCCTTCCTTCTGTCGCCCGCCTTGCTTCACACGGGAGCGAGGGGAGCACAGGCAACGCGTAGGCGAGCAGTGAAGGCCGATGGGTGGGGCTCGTGGTGAAGAAAGGACGTGTGCGGCAGCCAGTGACCCCCAACAGGCTAAGGGCGCCCCCTCTGCCGAGGGTAGACTTCGTTGAGAGGAGGCGTGGCCGGCATTGGAAGGAGTTGGCGGGCGATACTCCCTGCTTCCCAAAGGGGAGCGGAATTAACTTTTCTGAGAAAAGTGTTTGAATAAGGAACTGAAGGATTATGTGGGAATGCTGGGGGCTAGGGTGAGAGGGCTCCCGCCTGGGAAGTGCCGCGGGCTGCGGCCCCACCGATGGGGCATTTTCTCTAGCAGCTCTCGGCATGGTCCCCGGGCAGAGAGGGAGGAGCCTGGGTGGCAGTGTGAGGAGGTGAGCCCGTTGGTGAGAACATGGCTCAGCCCTGCCGGGGGGTCCACGCTGCTGTGGGTGCGGTGAGGCCAGGAGTGAGCGGTGGGCCTGTTACGGGGGATGTCCGGGGAGAGGTCAGAGGCCGCGCGGAGCCACCGCGTCCCATTGCCTAGAGGTGGTGTAGTGCTCGGGGAGTGTCCCATCTTCCTCCGCTCTCTACCGAGACACAAGTGTCAGCATGCATGCCTTTTCCTCTAACAAAGTTATAGGATCACATTGCTTTAATACAGTTTTTATAGTAAAAGTTCAGAATTTCACTGGTTTTATTTGGACTCAGGCTTATCAGAAGTTTTTGTTTCTTTTCTTTCTTTTTCTCCCTCATTTTTCTCTGTAGGCCTCTTACTGAGGAAGAGATTGTTGACCTAAGAGAGAGGCATTATGATTCTATTGCTGAAAAGCAGAAAGATCTTGATATGAAAATTCAAAGAGAAGTAAGTAGTCCTTTCTGTCGCTAACATGTATGTTAGAAAGCGTCTGTTTATAGGGGAAAGTTGTCATTAAAGTAATATATTGCCGTCGAAGCCATTGGACCTATAGTTATATACAAATAAAATCTACTTAAAAATTAGGAAAAGAATTTCAGCCTACTATAGTTTATTTTAGTTTGGTTTAACTTATCAGAAATCATGCTGCAAAAAATGAATATGATACGTTCTCTCGCAGGATACATGCACCCTTGTGTTTAAAACCAACTTTGAAAAATTACTATCTCACAACAAATGGGTTTTTTTAAAAGTCTTTTTGTTTGTCTTGATTTATTTGTTCTTAGTGAGCCAAGTGCTTCTAACAGTCATGAATGTTGTATTTATTTTAAATGTGTTCACAGCTGATCTGTAATTACTATAGGTAATCTATAATAGGTAATAATATTAGGCTAAAGAAAAAAAATTTGCATTGAAGATTCATGCTTAAGTTTTATTTGAAATGCACTAGGATGTCACTAAAGCAGCTTGTGTGCTCTTATGAATTGTAAGAATTTCAATTCGAAAGTAATTTTTGAACAACATGATAGTAATACTATTCAGGAGACATGGAGCTTTGTGAAAACAGACTTCACTTTGGTGGGTGGGGATGTGATCAGCCTCAGTTTCAAAGACCTTGGACTTGGAAAGGGTCAGTGCCATGACACTAGCCGGTGGGGTAGGGTTGGAACGATGGTGGATACTTAAGATCAGTGCATATTTTAAGAAAGAAACAGTTTTGTGTTTATGCGAACTAGATGCTACCACGTCACGTTTTCGGCTTCTAGAGAATTCTCTGATCTGATTGATACCATTTGAGTTATTTTGAGAAAGGAGTAATTGAAACGAGAACTCAGAAAAATTTAATTCTATTGTGCTTGTAGAGAGATCAGTTTTTAATCATTTATTTTTTATTTTATAAATAGGAACCTTTTGTCTTAGAGCAGTTAGACAGGTTCTGGTTTCTGTTAACCCTTACTGTTTTGTTCATGTCCAGTTAGCCTTACGAGAAGAGAAGTTAAGACTAGAAGAAGAAGCTTTATACGCTGCCCAGCGTGAAGCCGCCAGGGCGGCAAAGCGCCGAAAGCTCTCGGAGGTGAGGGGAAGAGACCCAGCGTGTGCCAGGCTGCTTTTCCTGAGTCCCTCCGACAAGTCCTAGTTGGGACTTTTTGCCCCTAGAGTCAGGGGCTTCTTGTTTAACAACAAATGCAGTTATACCCTTATAATTAGGAACTTTAAGGCAAGTGGGCTGAAAATGGCACTAGATTATATGCTCGGCTGTGAATGTCCTTAGCTTTGGGTTAGCAGAGGCCAACTCTGGTCTATTCCCAAGGTCAGTTTTAGTTTTCTAAAATCCCGTATTCTTTTGGAAGAATCAATATACTCTTAGATGGAAACGGTACAAAACTAGCCTTTTTTACTTTATTTCTATGAGTGTTTTTGTTTTTAAAAAAACAAACAAGTCCTTGAATTGCTAGACTTTCTCATACTTCCTAGAATTGGGACGCTGGGCAGTTTTGCCCCACAGGGATGTCATATGTTTCTCACCTTCATTCTTGTGTCTTTGAGTCTTGAGATACCGTTGGCATGTTGTCAGAGACGGTAACTGATTTAATATCCTGCCACGTGCTGATAATGTCGCGGCCTCACGAGAACACCAGGCATCATTTAGGGAGCCCCGCTAAGCATCAGGGACTGCTGTTCCCAGTGGCTTCCACGTTTTCCTTTGTTTAGGAGACAGGAGTGTGCATGGTCCCCGTCTTACAGACGAGGAAACCAGGGACAGAAGGGTAGCACTTGCTTGAGGTCCTGTAGCCGGTCAAAGGCAGAGCCCGAGCCCAGGCCCGGGGAGGGCCGCGCGGCCAGCGACCTCCGGGGCTTTCCCCGCGCTCTGCCTGTGGGCGCTGCTGGTGTCGCAGTGCAGAGGCCAGGGCACACGCAATCCCTGGGCCTTAGAGAAAATGAGAAACCGTGTCTGTCATGCTGCTGCTGTGAGTTCTCTGTCGTTTTCTCTCACTCTCGGGTGTGTGTGTGTGTTTCAGCAGAATAATTAGACTGTGTGGAGTGTTGTTTTTTAGTAGTAAATAGTGGGAAAGTTTAAAAATGAACTCACCTTCTACTAAGAACTTCATTTCTACTAAGAAGTAAAACTATTTTTCTGGTTTAATTTAGTCAACTCTTTTTACTATAATCTATTCTCTACTGCTCGCCCTTTTAAAGACTGAAACACTTCATATACAGCATCTATTTGGGTCATCTGAGTTTTCTCTTCCCTGACTTCAGTATTGATACAGGAACACGTAACAGTCTACACGCTATACAGCATATACCAACACAAAAGATACACAGATACATGCAAATTCATTTGATTTTTCACACTATCCCTATGAGTTTGTGGAGGGGTAGCATGGCCTCTGTAATTTACAGATGAAGAAACAGAAAGGAAAGGACGTGGCAGCGACCCACAGCTAATAACCTCAGCCAGGTCCCTAGACTCGCTGCCACTCGCTTCACGCTGAGCAGACCTTCACGCACTGCTTTACCATTCCATTCCTGCCCCTCATCTTTCCGGGTACTGGAAGTCCTAGGTGCAGTGAGAGTGTTGAGGAGGTGTGTGTGTGTGTGTGTGTGTCTGTTTTTAAAATTATTTTTTAACACAGTGAATATTCTGACCACTTACGGATTCTACAATGATAAACAGAGAACTCCTACCCAGGAATGAGAAAATGCAGAAATGAACAGTGGTGAATTTAAGGAAAAAGACTTCCGTAGAGTACCTTCTTAAGTTTTTTTTAGAAACTAGAAAGCTTGGGCGGCTCTAACAAATGTAATATATAGAGTGATTTTGTCTTGCTTTTCGTTTCCACAGCAGGACAGGCAGAGCGCTGTGCAGCAAAGCTGTCCCCCCAATGGCAGAGAGTACCAAAGGTGAGTGGCAGACACACTGCTCTTCGTGGCCAAACATGTCACTCTTAGCACAGTTCCTTCTGCCCCGTATACGCACTCATGTTTTGTGCTCCCCAAAACATTATTGCTTCTCAAAGACACTGCCTTGTGAGAATTCTGAGAACACTGGCTTTCTTTATGTTGGCAAGTGATCATCATTTGTTTAAATCGACTTTATTGCATTTTTAAGAGTGGTTGCATCTTCTGTATAGGAAATGATGCAATAGTACACCAAATGCCTTTGGAGAAATTGTTTATGCCTTGGTTATTGGTGTTTTCCTTAGCCCCTCTCTTACAGCAGAGTAAATGTGTGATCGCTTCTTGGAAGACACATGTTTTATGTCACATTTCCATGAGCGCTGCCTGCTCATTCAGACAACCTCGTCTGTGCTTCATTATTATAAATTGTTCGGTTGGACTTTATGGCTCAGCATTGGACATTTGACATTAGGATTCACCAAAATCTTGCTACTTGCAATTCATTGTTAGCATCAAGACGATTAAGACCTATTTCAATTCAGTTATTCTGATTGTAGAGTAATTATGCCTTTGTGTGGGATAGAACTTCAAGCCAAAATGCATCATTAACTTAAGTGTACATTATGTTACGTTTGCTGTGAATATTTTAAAAAATTATTTCACTTTTATTACAGTTCAGGACCTGAAGACGACTTTGAATCTTGTTTGAGAAATATGAAGTCACAGTATGAAGTGTTTCGAAGTAGTAGTAAGTGTAATTTTAAAGTATTGTGTGAACAGCTTAGGTTTACTTGAGGCCACATTGAACATGATCATCAGAGGCCCCGGCTATGGTTTCTACGGTTTCTACAGCCCTCTCTGAACGTTGCCCAGAAAGGCCGCTTCCAGTTCCCAGTTGTACAATAACAGCTCTGGTTTTAAAAAGGAGTTGGAGCAAAGAAAAGTCTCAGACTATTTCTGTAGACTCATCTTGTGAGTCAAGGACTTGTCCACTTCTGCTCGGACCCCACCTCTCTCTCCCCCTCCCAGAAAAAGGGAAGGCGGGAGGAAGTAATGTAAAAGTGTATTTATTTATTTATTTATTTATTTATTTATTTATTTATTTATTTATTGAGGGCAGTGTCACTGGCCCTCATATGTGGGACCGAACTGGGGCCACTGGCTTCCCAAGCCAGCGCTTAACCACTGCGCCACTCGGCCGGCCCTAAGTGTATTTATTTTAATGATTACAATTTGATTTATAAGATTAAAATGCTTTTCTCCACATTTCAAAATCAGAACTATGCTTCCTGGTAATGGAAGCATGGTAGTGGTTCCTTTTGAAGATACAGGCTGCTTTTCATTTTTATTTTTTCATTTGTTTTTTTTTTTTTGCCCTCCCCTTTGTAATTGACTATTAAAAATATTACCTAGAGTTCATCATATTTCAAAATTTATAATTCATTTAAATTTGCATGTTCAGTGTGCTGCTAGATGACAAAAACATAAAAAGAAAGGGGAAAGGCCCTTTATACTGTTCTTAACAAACTTACCAATGTAATGCTTTTAATCATTGTTTCTTGTGACATTACAAGGAATAATACTTGAAGAGAAACAATTATTGCAAAATAAATGATTGTGGTGAAGAGTCAGATGATAACATTTAGTTATATTTGTTGTCTATTCTAGGACTCTCATCAGATGCCACAGTTGTGACACCAAATACAGAAAGCAGTTGTGATTTAATGACCAAAACTAAATCGACTAGTGGAAATGATGACAGCACATCCTTAGATCTAGAGTGGGAAGATGAAGAAGGTATTTTATGGTCACAGTTTTACCTAAAAAGGTTAACCTATTAACTTACAGAAATCAACTTGGTATTTGACTAAAATGAATGCAAAGCTTTGAAAAATCAGTATAAAAATTTTTTGGACTCTTATTGTATTAGTGATTATCAATTGTTGATAAATTATTTAGAAAGTCGCTTAATTTTTAACCTTCCTTAAGATTTAGAAAACAAATGATTTATTTCTCATTTTAAGGCTTTTTTAATCCAGCCCCATGTTATCCTATTACTCAGTAAGAAGAGTTACTGCCCTCTTGTGGGCAAGCGAAAGCCAAAAGTTAATCAACTCGGTTCATTGTAAATAAGCAGTTGGTTAGTGTTTGGGTAGTATAAAAGCAGTAGCACAAACATGAGTTTGACTTTATCTGGCATGTCTTCCTAGCTGTGGTGCTTTAGGTAGATTTCTTAACCTCTCTGAGCTGGTTCGTTCACATAATAAAACTGCTGTAAAGGGTGATTTATTCAGTGACGTGACCTCAGTGCCTGGCACGTGACAGGCCCTCAGTAAGGCTGGGAACACACGAACGCGGACACGTCGTGAGGGTCAAATAAAGTTCAGAGACAATGCCCAGTACTGGATGTTGCACACAGCCAGTACTCACAATGATAACTGAAGAGTGGATTTTTTTTAAAAGGCTCTCACTAAGTGAGGCCCAAGGTTTCATTTTCATTTTAAGAAATAAATAGTCCGAAAAGGAAGAACGGATAGGACTTTAAGAAAAATAATAAGCATTAAAATTGGAATTTTGAGACAGAATGGACCCTAGGTACCCCCTGGTCAAGCTATTTGTTTTATCAATAAAGAAACTGATATCTGGGGGACTTGAGTAATTTTACCAAAGGTTGGTGAGTCTTCTCAGCTGAACAGCGTCCACAGTCCTGTGCTTCCATTGTTGCGCTTTGGGATTCCAATCAGCAGACTTTAAATTTATTTGTATGTTAGCATCTTGTTCCATTTGATCTAAAGCCTTTCCGGCCTTTTAATTCCTGATTCTGTCTTCCACGCTCGACGCTAATCAGATTTGTAGGTAATGGAACTTTTGAGGTCACTGTTCAAGCCCGTGACAGATTATTAACCAGCTGCGCAGAGGGCAGCCCGCTAGGAACCTTCTGGTAGGTTGATGGACAGTGCTGCTTCCTTTAGACGTAGTGTTATTTAAGCAGATGCAAATCCGCAAAATTCATTAGCATCCAGCTCATATTTTTATCTTGTCTGTCGGAACAGCCTGCTCTGCTGGGCTGAGTCTCGGTGAGTTTTCGGGAGTGACAGACAACCGCGATGCAGATGTAAATGTTCTTAACCTCTTTTCTGGTTCTAGATTTTCATTCTATCACCATGTTGATTCTACACTTACAAATTCTGATTTCTGCCCTCCCTCCTACCCTCCGTCCCTCTGCCAGTAAAATGACATTGCTTTTTTCTAGCCAAGATTTTTGGCGCTTGAAGTGCACTGACAATTCCTTCTGTTCAGAATTCAGCCTGAATAGTTTGTCGCTTCTCTGCTGTGTGGTGGTGGCGTCAGAGTAGGAGGGGCACAGGCTTCGGGGCTAGAATGGATGCCCCCCCACCCACGTCCAGATAGATCCCTGGGGCCTGAGCAGGTCACGTGCCTCTTTCTGCCCTGATTTCCTGATTGTCCGATGGAGGGTAATGAATGCAGGTCACATAACTGCACATAGGTGTTGGGGATTGAATCAGTTAACATAGGTGAGCATTAACTGGAACCTCATAAGTGCAGGAACAGTGTGTGTGGTTATCATTGGAGTTACTGTTACCTCTGGGAAAGGAAGGTGTCCCCTGGGCCCCCAGAGGATTTGGCATGTGAGGCTGACAGCAGTTGGGGTCCAACACCCACTCTGTTTTATTTATGGCTCTTCAGAAACTTCATCTTATTAGATGATCAGTGTTGCACCCAAGCTGCGCTTTGTTGCGTATTACTGTGTGTTTTATCAAAGGCACACGCGAGGGCTAGACCCCCACCAGTCACCCTCAAGAAGGCCCCCGTGGGCCTGTGAAGTTCATGCACAAGCCCAGCCTGATTCCGAGGAGGAACGGGTTCGGCCGGGAGGGCGTCTGTACGGTGGGGTCCTCACCGAGTGCTCGTGCCCCGCCCGCAGGGATGCACCGCATGTTCCCCGTGCGGGAGCGCTCGAGCACCGAGGAGGACATTCTCCGGGCCGCGCTGACGGGCGGCGGGAAGCCTGGGAGGAGCGCCGCGTCCGCCTCGGACGCCTCCAACGGCCTGGAGTGGGAGGCCGACTTCGTGGGCGCCGCGGCGGACGGCGACGGCAGCTCGGAGCCGCGGCCCGAAGGCCCCGCCAGACGCTGAGCCCGCGGCCCGGCCCGGCCCGGCCCGGCCCGGCCCAGCCCAGCCAAGCCCAGCCCAGCCCAGCCCGGCCCAGCGCATCCCGGCCCAGCCAAGCCAAGCCCAGCGCATCGCGGCCCAGCCCAGCCCGGCCCGGCCCAGCGCATCGCGGCCCAGCCCAGCGCGGCCCGGCCCGGCCCGGCCCAGCGCATCGCGGCCCAGCCCGGCCCGGCCCAGCGGAGCCGCGCCGTGAGGGGCAGGGGGCCGCCTGTGCTGTAGCCGCTCGGTAGCCGGGACGGAATCACTTCAGAATTAAGTGCAATTTCGTCATCTGCCTTCTGGTTCTCAAAAGCAATCTGATGGTTCTGTCATGTTATCAAGTCAGTTTATTTGAACTCTTTTCTGTAGAGCATTCCTGTTTGCTATTCCTAGATTTTCATTTTTAACACAGTTTTATTCATTTTCCTCTGTATGTTTTTGTAAGCTTATTTCAGCACCTGACGAGGAAACCACGAAGGCATTTTGTGTCAGCGCTCAGCAGATGTAGAGGGGGGCAGCGGGGCTCCGGTTTGGGACAGTGCCCCTTTGCTGATTGCTGTCCTTATTTCAACATGATGATGTCGCAGTAAGCACAGTTAAGGTGACTAGGCCCTGGAGAAATGCTGGAGGCACCATTTCCTTACCACACTTACTGCATAAGCTAGTATGATACTGTTGGTTCAGCTTGAAACAGAGGGTATCACGTGATAAAGGAGTGTTCAGAGCTTGGACCCTTCAAGTTGGTCATCAAAAATAATATTGAGGAAAGGAAACAGACTTAGGGTTTTCACTTCCTCTGATAAGCCACTATACATGAATATTGGCTTAAGTTACTTCATGTATTAAATTTCCGGGTGTCATTTGTTTTTAAATTTTATATTTCCAATGACTGGTCTTAGAAGCTTTCACACAGAACACATCCTCTGTGCATGATTTAGTAAGAAAGGAAAACCTGAAAAGATAATACGGGTATTTCAAAGTAAATAAAATCCTTTCTCGTATGAAAGGGTCCATTGATTTTCTTAAGCTTTCCTTTGCCTTGTAATACAAGGCAGTGATGGGACAGAACTGAGTGTATCAACATATAAAACTACATTTTGTGACGTGCAGCGAGCTCTGCTTTTCCTGAAGTTTATGTATCGATTTAAAAAGCCAAGGATATACGACACTCCCTAACTGCTTGCCTTGATTTTGCCGAGGATTATGATTTTAGTGAGCAAACTCTTGATTTTTCCATAGTGCTTTTTTCTTTTCTTTCTCTTGCAGCAATGACAGTGCATGTTCTCAAAAACATAGGAAGGTCCAGATATAAATAGTAACTTAAAGTATCTTGCCGTACTTGGAAAAAAAAAAAAGAATCATGTGGTCAAATCAGTATTTGACCTGCGAGGCAATGACAGCTATAGCTTCACCTCTTTATCTCATAGAAATAAATACAACACTTTAAATATGTAAGCATAGTAGATAATGCTCTATTTATGTCTGTCTTTCCTTAATTTAAGTAGCTACGCCACTGGAAACATTGTACAGGTAATCTATATTCACATTGCCTGTGGTATGCTTTTTAAAGTTTGTATACATCAGATGTATATTTATGGTTTGGCATAAGCTACTATTATAATTTTTTCTGGCATTTTGTTCATAGAGAAATTTTTGAAGGAATGGTAACTTCTCAAGGATTGTGAATAAACACATTTTTACATTTAAAAACTAAATTATTTGATTATTACTTGTTTTACGCCACAAAAATTCCGACTCCTGATGTAATTATTTTATTAAATCTGCTATGAAGACAAAAAGGAGTGAATTAGGAAAGCAGATTTGAGCTAAACTTGTAATTGTGTTTTAACTGCTATGAACAGGACATTAATTTTCTTTGTATGTTTATAAACACACTAGAAGTTAACATTCGTTTAGCAGCTGTTGGAGACTCCACTGTGTCCAGTCGCGTGTTAGGGACATAGCAGTGGAGGGGAAGTGTTCTGAGCACAGGGCATGGCCAGCACAGAGGGAGGGGAGCGCTTGGGGTGGGCACGAGCTCAGGGGAGGCAGCATGCTGTGAGGCGATGGATGGGGGGCCGTGTGCGGGGGGTCGGGAGGCCACTGCCTTCTCTCTCAGCTGGGGTCCACGGCGAGCACCTCTGCTTTCTTGAAAACTCACGGGACTGCTGTGAAGAGACGCATGGAGGAGGGCAGGAGTGCGCGTGGGCCTCCCGGCGGGACCTGTGCCGGTGCTGCAGGCGTGTGGCGAGGTAGGCCCGGCACGATTTCCTAACGGGCTCGATGTGGGGACAAGGGGTGGAGCCGGGGGGCGGGGAGGCGCCCAGCGCGGGGCGCCCGCTGCTGGCTCACGCACAGGGACACAGCTGGAGGGCCCAGGCTTCCCAGAATTGCCTGTGCTGCGTGGGACGTGGCAGATTCGCAGTCCCACAGGAGCTGCCACACACCCTGTCACTTGCCTCCTGTCCTGCAGAAGGCTGCCACATGGCAGTTCCTCACCCCGTTTGCTAGACCCACCTCAGCCGTTCAGGTTCGGGTGGAGGCTGTGCCCTCTGGCCTCTGAGACTGGCCCCTGGTTCAGTGTCATCCTGGGGACCAGGGATGCAGGAAGCTGGCTGCATGCTGCTGTCGCTTTTGCTATCTGTGTACGCAGTAAAAGATGTCTAAAGCTATTTGGGGTCATCTCCCTTCCTACTGGCCGAATCTGTGAACGTTGGACAACCAGCACAGCAGCTGCAACAATAACTGTTGTGTGACAATAACTTCTTGGTTTTCGACATGTTGGAAGAACAGGTTTGGGAAAGTGGAGGAAATTGAGAGTACAGAGTTGGAAAATTAAATTTGAGGTGCTTATGAGAAATTCGAATGAAGAAAGCAGGCGATGGGATATATGTCTGCAGCTCCGGGAAGAGGTCTGGGTGTAGGGTTAGGTCATTAGGTGGCTGAGTGACCCCAGGGAGCATCGAGGCAGAGAAGCCTCGCTGAGTGGAGACATTCACAGGAAGCAGACCCGGGAGGCATGCGGGGACTCGGAGCCAGTGACCAAGAGGGGCCCACAGTATCAAGAGAGGAAAGGACCGCGGCGTCAGTGGGTTGGGGACACGGAGACGAATGTGTGTGACAGGATTTGTACAGGTGAAGGCCTGGAGGCTGAGGGGTGAAAAGGAAAGACGGCCAGTGTAGACGCTTATTGGAAAAGTTGCTGTCAGAGCACAGCAACGGGGATCGGAGTGATGCTTGAACTTCTGAACTGGTATGATTTGGAATGATGCCTGCTTTTTTCCTTCAATGATTGGAGAAATAACATTTTTCAAGTAGAGGCCAGTTTTCATTTTATTTTAAGTACCTAAAGATGTTCCAATCATAATTTAAGAGCACATTTCAAAATGATTTTATATCAAATACACTTATAGCGTTTTCCCATCTTCATTTGGTATGTTTGGTTAATTATCTGTCAGTAAAGGAGATCACAAAAAAATTCACTGAAAAACAGATTTTCCGTATGATTCTTGAATCCTTAGGAAATATTAATCCTGAAATGAAATCAAATTAGGAAAATGACATTAAAATACATTATCGTATTTTTTATTACAGATGATTTAAGGGAATAGTTTCTGACATCGTGTCATAGGCCTGTCCTCTGCAGCTCAGTACTCTTTTCGGTGTGACCACTGATTACAAGGACCGACTGGTGCTCGGGCTGTCTGTGGGGTCGCAGACACTGCGACACTGCTGAGGACCCTCCTTTGTCTCAGTCGATTTCCATGCAAACCCTGTGATGGAGACAGTGTTTCAACCCCCGTTTCTCAGAGGAGGGAACTAAAAGCTCACCGTTAGTGGTGGGCAGCCCCACCGGGCAGAGCCCGCCCCCACTGCTGCACGCACTGCCTTTCTCTGGAGAGGACATCAGTGTTCTTTTGGGGGGTATTTGTGAGGTTCGGAGTTTCGTTTTGTTCAGCTGTTAGAAAAAGTAAGTCTGGATGATGGAAAATTGTTTTAGGACGTCAGAAGTGATGTCATAAAAAGGCACTCTGACCTAAGGTGAAGTCCCACTGTTGCACCTCAGAAGTTTTCTGGGTTAAAGCGTTGGTGCCTTGGTTTTGGCCTAGGGGCTGGGATTTCACGGACAGGATTACAAAAGCGACTCTGTCCTCTCTGTTGCTGGGAGTTCTCTTCTGTGAAGATGGCAGCAAGCCGTGCCGGACCGGTCGCCACTGGACCCTCCTGGGCTTTCCACCGGCAATACAGCATTCTCTTCCCTAGTGTCCCCAGCTCCGAAGGCATCACTTCAGAGTTACAAGGCCAAAGAAGGATTGTCCTGATGAGTGAGTGCTTGGGGACAAGTGGGGACAGCAAATTGGAAGCCTAGTAAATTCCAGGCACATTTCATAGTGCTCATCCTGGTCATCACCTGAAATGGCAGCTGATTGTTTTAATCAGGGCCCAGTTTGTAAAATAGTAACCACACATGTTATTTTACTAGCTAATCAGTACTGTAAGGAATTAAAGAAGTGTTAGATAACTGGAAAAGGAAAGAAGCCGTTGCGATGCACACACTGGCACATACCCACACACAGCAGTAGCAGTTCTGTCCTGATAGTAAGACTAATTTTTCTAAAGGCATACTGAAACCAGTTTGAACGCTCGTGTTAGAGCATAAAAGTGATGCTTTTTGTAAAGACAGAATCTTCTGGGATGTGGCTGTATAATCATGTGGCACACGAGGTCTCACTCTGCGGAAGTGCGGCCTGTGATGACAGCGCCCTGTGCTAATGAACCTTGCCTGGCGCCTGAGGACGCGCCGGCAGCCCTCGTCCAGGACCGCCCTGCGCCCGCCGCTCAGGATTCGCTTTCGTCCGTCTCTGTAGGAGACGTGCTTGCGGGGCAGGAGGCTACGAAACAGCCGTGCTCAGGCACGGGCCTCCCTGGCGGCCAGTGGTGTTCTTGCATGAGTGACCGTGGAGACAAGAGAAACTGCGTCTCGAAGACGTCCAGCGACTCTCCGTCTTCCTTCTCCATCAGAAGCTGGTAGTCGCCGAACCTGACCACGCACCTGGGAGGCAGGTCCACCTTGTTCAGGTAGCCCAGCTCCCTGCTGCCCACAAGCAGACTAGTCTTCTTACTCATGTTTTTAATTTCAAAGGAGATAACTGAGCTATCGAACTTCCTAAACAGCTGCAGAGAAAACTGCACTCGGGAAACCTGTTTGTCCTGAAAAGTGTACCGACAGGTGTTGGCGTTGCGGCCAAACTGCACCACTTCGCTGGCCGGCAGTCTCTCTCGGTGGTGAAACCTTATCGACTGGAATATGCCGCCTTGCTGCTGGCCGGGGTGGAACACAGTGACCTGCAGAAAGGTGACCGTCTCTTCTGTGTCAGCGTCTTCGAAACTGGACATGACGTGCAGCCTCTGACCCGACCTGCCTGCAACAGTTAGAGCAGCACCGTTAGTTCAGCGCGGACTTCGCCACGAGATTTTGACTCTAATATCTTGATGAAAAGCTTCTGAGAGCTGATGTATTTAGAGTTTAAATTCTGAAAATGCTACATAGAATAGTTTCAATTATATGTGGAATATTAAACCAAGCCTTACGAGAACTGGTGTATTACTTTTTCCTAGCTCTTTTCACTTCTGGCTGATGATAAGGCCGTACGACAATCTGGACAACCAACGGAATGACCGTTGAAATAAGTGACTTGTGGGACCACAGCGAAACCTCAGTTCCTTTCTCGTATAAATAGACCGACTTGGGCCCAGAGAAAATATGACAGCTTTAAAGAGAAAATCAGGAAAAAACAGTCCTTTTGGTTTGGGGTGAGGAGACACACATAAAGAAAACCTACAGCTTCTTAACTGAATTATAATTAAGATGTATTATGAATTGTGAAACCTGGTTTGAAAAATAATTAAAGTCAAATAATTGCAACATTTACCTTTATATCCTCATGTATATTTCTAGTAGGCAAATGGTTAAAAATAGTAAATGCTACAAGAGGTTATTCTATAATATTAAAATTTAGACATTACATACTTTTTAAAAAGATAAAGCTCCCTGAGGTAGTTGTAAATGTCCTAGTCTGTACTGATCCTGGAATCACTTATTTTCTGGCAGTGTTTCCTGGCTGGACAGACGGTCAGGAGCCTCTGGCAGCACCATCCACCTGCTGTGACCCACACCCCTCGAGCCCCTGGCCAGTGGCCGCTCTGCCATCCGGGGAGCAGTTACGGGGTGGAACAGGAGAGGGGAGTTGGTTACTGAAATCGTGGAGAGGTTATTTTGACACAACTGCCATTTTAAACAGTATCTTCCCTCCATCCTAATCCTTCGTTTGCTCTTCTAGAGTCAATACTGTAAAAGTTGCATTTATCCTCACAGACATTTTCTTTCCACAAGCATAACTGTGTGCTCACAGACACATACACGTTTCTACACAGAGAGAAAAAAATGGTCTTATACAGATAGGAACATACAGTATTCAGTTCTAGAGCTTGTGTTTTCCAATCAGTAATCCAAATGGGTGGGTTTTCTCCATTTCCACACATATACATACACCTCATTCTTTTTTTTTTTTTTTTTGAGGGCAGTGTCACTGGCTCTCATATGTGGGACCTGAACTGGGGCCACTGGCTTCCCAAGCCAGCCCTTAACCACCGCGCCACTCGGTGGGCCCCCATACACCTCATTCTTTACCTCAAGCTCAGTGGTCACCCACCAACCGGCCGTGGCAGGGGTGCGCCTACACTCCCTGAATATTGTAATTGGGGCTTGGAGGTTAACAGTCTTAAGTGAGGTTGATTAGGAATGTTATAGTTTGCCGTTTGCCATCGGTATTAGTATCAAAATTATGCCGGTTTAAAGAAACAGAATACTTTCATTTTCTTTCTATGCTTGCTGCTATTTCCGTTTAACATACAGTTTTTGTTTCACAAAGTTATGCTGCTAAAAATCGAACTGTCAATTTATTCAACAAATGACACAGCTAGGTATTTGGAAATATATTTTAATTCTTACTTTCATAGTAGATTTTTTTTTTTTTTAGCTGAGCCATCCTGCCACCTGGTGGCAGCTCAGTGGCAACTCAGCTCGGGCTGGGCATTGAACCGCTGTTGCTCAGAGCTCAGCTCGCACTCTTGAGCGAGCCCTTAACCAACTGAGCCACTCGGCTGGCCCCATAGTAGATTCTTTCGTACATTATTACATTAATGTGCACCTACAAGCAGAAAAAGTGAAAGGAACCTACAAAATCTCAGGACAATTTGTGGTAAAAATTGCTGTGAAACCAAAGACAGCAAGAATGAACACACAATGGGTAGAAATGGTTAATCCATCCTGTACTGTGATTTAAAGATACTTTAATCATGATAATAAAAAAAGACTCATTATTCAAGAAGCGGACAGCATAAAAGAATAATTATCATAAATCATGAGATGGTTCAATTTGTGGTTGACAAGAAAATAATTAGCTGTTAACAAGTCAAGAGTCTCAACGAGCAAGACTGAGGTTCGCAGCCAGTATCCTAGTTCATTCTTGGACTTTGGACAGCAGCAGTTACAAAAGGAGACGTGCGTGGAAACCTCGCTGTGTTCTGGGTGGAGTTTTGGTGGCTCCCCGAGTGTTTTGTGTGCCTTATGTAACCTGTTAGCTTAGAATTCAGTCTGGTGAGCCAGTCTGCCACTGAGAGGTCTGCTCCGGATGCTGTTGGGCCCCGTACCCAGGGCAGGCACAGGTCCCTGCAAGGCAGGCGGTCGGCGCTCTGGCGTATGATCAGTGGCTGTCGGCGTGACTTGGTGTGAACGAGTTCTCAGGGTCCCATGAACTCCTGGGCTCACCACACTGCCCCCTCCCCCAGGACTCAGGCACCTGCTGCCCACCCTGCCGGCTGTGTCTGCCTCTGCCCCTTTAGAAAGAGGGTACTTCCCGCTCCACTGACCCTGTGTCAATGATTCGTGAGTGGGAGACATGGAAGCTACTGTGTGGATCCGCCCTCTTCCCCCGCCCCCCGCCACGGCACTGGCTCTCCCCAAAAGCAGCAGGTCGGCCTGGGCCCAGAAGGAAGTGGTCAAGACCGAGCCACAAACAACCTGGGCAAGAAATGAGCGCTTTTCCCTAGAAGTCATTGGTTTCTGACATGCGCACTCAGCGTCCTTAGGAAGGTGTGACTGGATTCGACCTGACGGTGACGAGGCTAACTGCCTTTCAGGTGCCACACAGTTTTCAGAATGGCTCACCGCCCCACAGAAGAGGGCGCTGGGCAGATTCAGACGGGACACTGACCCACCCAACAGCTCCCCTGCCTCCAGCGACTTCACAGCCTGGCAGCGAGCCCCGCTCCCGAGGAGCCACGCAACTGTGCGTTGGAGCCAGCAAGGCGCTCACCTGAATCGAGACGTGGGGGAAATGCGGCGGGCGCCCCTCTTAAGAGGAAGGGGCCCTGGGCAGCAGGCCACTGGGCATGGCGCTGCCTGAGCCTGGCTGCGGGGACACTGCTGGGACCTGGCACTGGGGCGGCCTGTGAGGGGCTCTGAGGCTGGCCGAGTCATGGTCCCCCCACAGAGCGGCTGAATCTCTCAGGCTCCAGTGGTCAGTAGGAAACAAACTAAGAAAAAACTACAATAAAGTTAACATTGGTGGGTCTTTTCTTAAATATCACTAGTGTGCAGGCGCTGAAAAGCAGCTTTGTCAAATCTCTGACAGGTTACAAAGAAGTGCGATGAGGTCGAGTGGGAACAGGCCACTGTGGGCTCGGGGAGGGGCGGTCACTGCACGCTTTACCTTAGGAACTTTACACCCTGTGCACCTACTATCTGTTCAAACATTTCACAAACATTTCCTTTACAAAACATAAACCATCTCATTTTCATGGAATTAAACGGAGTTGGAGATGAGCTCAGCATCAGTCAAGTTGTAAACTGGTGTCTGACATCAGAAAGACTGGGATGGTGTCTGACAGTAATACCTGCGTCCAGTGAACTACAAGGGACAGATACACGCGAGAGGCTGGTCCTCACGGGCGCCCACGGGGCCTCGGGCCGCTCCGCCTGCGCTGCAGGGACAGAGCGCGAAGCGGCCCACGGCCGGGCCGGCTCCCAGGCCCTGCGAACCCGGGACACGCATCCCGCCCTCGCCTTGCAGAGGTGTCTGGCCTTCAACTGTCACCACCGAAGATTTGTTTGTAAAAGGGGCCAGGTGTCCGAGCTGTTGACCAGAAAGTTCGGGCCTCGGGCGGCCATGCATGGCCACGGGTCTGCCCCGCTTTCAGTCTGGTTTGCAAACCAGGTCGGCCGCAAACGGGGCTTGGTCCGAGCGATGCGAGCGCCCGCCCCTAACACTTTTGTCCCCTGGTCCCCGCCCTTCCCGCTCCCGAGAGAGAGCGAGCCTTTGTGTCACAAGCAGGGATTTCCTGTTTTACCAGAGGCTTTTCTCGCGGAGAGACGGCCGACGCGGAGCTAACGGGAGGGCAGCACGCGGTGCTCGTCCGCCCTGCGCGCGGCTCCGGGGCCACCGCCAGCACGATCCGCACTTACCGCGCGCAGGCCCCGCAAAGGGCCGCGGAGACGGAGCCGCGGAGACGGAGGGCGCAGGAGGCGGTGGGGTGCGGGTGCGGGGCGGGGGTGCGGGTGGGGTGGGGTGGGGGTGCGGGTGGGGTGCGGGGTGGGGTGGGGTGGGGTGGGGGTGCGGGATGGGGTGCGGGGTGGGGTGCGGGTGGGGTGGGGTGCGGGTGGGGTGGGATGCGGAGCGGGATGCGGAGCGGGGTGGGGGTGCGACTGGGTGCGGCGGGCTCCGGCCGGCGGTGGTGCGGGGCGGGGGTGCGGGGTGGGGTGGGGTGCGGGGTGGGGGTGGGGTGCGGGGTGGGGTGGGGTGCGGTGGGGGGTGGGGTGCGGGCGGCGGTGCGGGATGGGGTTGGGGGGCGGGGTGGGGTGCGGGTGGGGGTGGGGTGCGGGCGGCGGGCCCCGGCCGGCGGGGGACACGGAAGCGCTCGTTCCCCGGCGGAAAGCAGGGAAGCCCCGAGAACAGCGGGCTCCGCTAGCTCCCAGCGCGGCCCCGGCCGGAGGGCAGGGCGGTCAGCAGCGCCCCGAGAGGCCCGGGGGGCGCAGCCCGCCTCCAGCCGTGGCTTCCGCCCCCCGCACCGTAAGTGCCCCCGAGTTTACCCGGCGGGGCGCCGAGCCCGCAGGACCTTCCGCCCGTGGCCGGGACGCCGCTTGGCTCCCTGCGGATGCTGCGCGCGAGTGGGGCGGGGCGCGCACGGCCCGGGTCAGGGCGCCCGCCGGCACCGCCCACCCGCCCACAAACCAGCCCCAGCCCCCGCCCACCCGCCCGCCAGCCCCGCCCGCCAGCCCGTCAGCACCGCCCACCCCGCCCCGCCCACCCGCCCCCAGCCCTGCCCCCGCCCTCGGCCCCGCCCGCCAGCCCCGCCCACCCGCCCCCAGCCCCGCCCCCAGCCCCGCCCGCGCCCCTCGCCCCCGCCCCCAAGCCCCCCGCCCTCCAGCCCCGCCCCGCCCCCGCCCCCGCCCCGTACCCAGTGTGGGCCTGGGGTGCGGGAGGCGGGCCCCTCGCGGTGGGGCTCACCGAGGCCGGGGCGCCCGAGCGGAGGCAGGGACCCGCGCCGGAGCCGCCCCCTGGCCTGGCGGGGCCCTCAGGCCACAGCGCGAGCAGAGCCCGGCGCCGGGCACAGGGGAGCGCTCTGCCTCCGGGAGGAGGTCTGGAAGGAGAGGGAGGAGCCTGCAGACAGGCCCGGGGGTGCAGACAGGCCCGGGGGTGCAGACAGGCCCGGGGGTGCAGACAGGCCCGGGGGTGCAGACAGGTCTGGGGGTGCAGACACGTCTGGGGGTGCAGACAGGCCTGGGGTGCAGACAGGCCCGGGGGTGCACACAGGCCCGGGGGTGCAGACAGGCCCGGGGGTGCAGACAGGTCTGGGGGTGCAGACAGGCCTGGGGGTGCAGACAGGCCTGGGGGTGCAGACAGGCCCGGGGTGCAGACACGTCTGGGGGTGCAGACAGGCCCGGGGTGCAGACAGGTCTGGGGTGCAGACAGGTCTGGGGGTGCAGACAGGTCTGGGGGTGCAGACAGGCCCGGGGTGCAGACAGGCCCGGGGGTGCACACAGGCCCGGGGGTGCAGACAGGTCTGTGGGTGCAGACAGGCCTGGGGTGCAGACAGGCCTGGGGGTGCAGACAGGCCTGGGGGTGCAGACAGGCCCGGGGTGCAGCCAGGTCTGGGGGTGCAGACAGGCCCGGGGGTGCAGACAGGCCCGGGGTGCCGACAGGCCCGGGGGTGCAGACAGGTCTGGGGTGCACACAGGCCCGGGGTGCACACAGGCCCGGGGTGCAGACAGGCCCGGGGGTGCAGACAGGCCCGGGGTGCAGACAGGCCCGGGGTGCAGACAGGCCCGGGGGTGCAGACAGGCCCGGGGTGCAGACAGGCCTGGGGTGCAGACAGGCCCGGGGCGCAGACAGCCCGGGGGTGCAGACAGGTCGGGGGTGCAGACAGGTCTGGGGGTGCAGACAGGCCCGGGGTGCACACAGGCCCGGGGGTGCAGACAGGTCTGGGGGTGCAGACAGGCCTGGGGTGCAGACAGGCCTGGGGTGCAGACAGGCCCGGGGGTGCAGACAGGCCCGGGGTGCAGACAGGTCGGGGGGTGCCCACAGGCCCAGGGTGCACACAGGCCGGGGGTGCACACAGGCCCGGGGGTGCAGACAGGCCCGGGGTGCAGACAGGCCCGGGGTGCAGACAGGCCTGGGGTGCAGACAGGCCCGGGGGTGCAGACAGGTCTCGGGGTGCAGACAGGTCGGGGGTGCAGACAGGTCTGGGGGTGCAGACAGGTCTGGGGGTGCAGACAGGCCCGGGGTGCACACAGGCCCGGGGGTGCAGACAGGCTCGGGGGTGCAGACAGGCCTGGGGTGCAGACAGGCCTGGGGTGCAGACAGGCCCGGGGGTGCAGACAGGCCCGGGGTGCAGACAGGCCTGGGGTGCAGACAGGCCCGGGGGTGCAGACAGTCCCGGGGTGCAGACAGGTCTGGGGTGCAGACAGGTCTGGGGGTGCAGACAGGCCCGGGGTGCACACAGGCCCGGGGGTGCAGACAGGTCTGGGGGTGCAGACAGGCCTGGGGTGCAGACAGGCCTGGGGTGCAGACAGGCCCGGGGGTGCAGACAGGCCCGGGGTGCAGACAGGTCTGGGGGTGCACACAGGCCCAGGGTGCACACAGGCCCGGGGTGCACACAGGCCCGGGGTACAGACAGGCCCGGGGGTGCAGACAGGCCCGGGGGTGCAGACAGGCCTGGGGTGCAGACAGGCCCGGGGGTGCAGACAGGTCTCGGGGTGCAGACAGGCCCGGGGGTGCTGACAGGCCCGGGGGTGCAGACAGGTCTGGGGGTGCAGACAGGCCTGGGGGTAGAGACAGGTCTGGGGTGCAGACAGGCCCGGGGGTGCAGACAGGTCTCGGGGTGCAGACAGGCATGGGGGTGCTGACAGGCCTGGGGGTAGAGACAGGCCTGGGGTGCACACAGGCCCGGGGGTGCAGACAGGCCTGGGGGTGCAGACAGGCCCGGGGGTGCAGATAGGCCCGGGGGTGCAGACAGGCCCGGGGTGCAGACAGGCCCGGGGTGCAGATAGGCCTGGGGTGCAGACAGGCCTGGGGTGCAGACAGGCCTGGGGGTGCAGACAGGCCCGGGGGTGCAGACAGGCCTGGGGGTGCAGACAGGCCTGGGGTGCAGACAGGCCTGGGGTGCAGACAGGCCCGGAGGTGCAGACAGGCCCGGGGGTGCAGACAGGCCTGGGGTGCAGACAGGCCTGGGGTGCAGATAGGCCTGGGGTGCAGACAGGCCTGGGGTGCAGATAGGCCTGGGGTGCAGACAGGTCTGGGGTACAGACAGGCCTGGGGTACAGACAGGTCTGGGGTACAGACAGGCCTGGGGTGCAGACAGGTCTGGGGTGCAGACAGGCCTGGGGTGCAGACAGGCCTGGGGTACAGACAGGTCTGGGGTGCAGACAGGCCTGGGGTGCAGACAGGTCTGGGGTACAGACAGGTCTGGGGTACAGACAGGCCTGGGGTGCAGACAGGCCCGGGGGTGCAGACAGGCCCGGGGGTGCAGACAGGCCCGGGGGTGCAGACAGGCCTGGGGTGCAGACAGGTCAGGGGTGCAGACAGGCCCGGGGTGCAGACAGGCCTGGGGTGCAGATAGGCCTGGGGTGCAGACAGGTCTGGGGTACAGACAGGCCTGGGGTGCAGACAGGCCTGGGGTGCAGACAGGTCTGGGGTACAGACAGGCCTGGGGTGCAGACAGGCCTGGGGTGCAGACAGGTCTGGGGTGCTGACAGGCCTGGGGGTGAAGGGCGGCCGGCCCGAGGGGGGTCAGAGCTCCTGGGGACCTGGTCACCCTCCGGGACGCCACCCGCCGGCTCTGCGGAGTGGCACGTGGGCGCGCGCTGTGCCCGGGCGTCTTCCTGGCCCCGCGGCGCGCTCCTCGCTAAGGGTCAGTGTCACTGGCATTGACAATGACCTTTGCCGCCTGGCAGACAGGCTCTGAGGCGGGGAGGGACTGTGTCAGTAGGTGTCATTCCTACCAATAATAATGAATATGCAACACTTGCTAACATTCACGCTGCTGTTCTTGTTGGTTTCCCTTCCCGTGAATGACCTGATTCAACAACTGAGACTTGGGCCACGCCTTGAATTCTAAATCAGTATCTAATCTCAGTATGCTTTTCTGCCTCCGAAAACTGGTGAAAAATAATGGGTCTTAAAACTGAATGGCTTGTCAGTGGAATTGTAATAGATATGTATGATATGGGGCGGGGGTACGGCAGCGGATGGGGGTGAGGGGCTGTCGCTTTGAAGGGTAAAAAGTATAACTATTGCACTGTGTTGTACACTTGAAATTAATTTAAATTAAAAAACAAAACTGAATGGCTTGTGGAGGTGGAGAAAGAGCCCGAGAGCTCCCAGGACACCTTCTGCCCTTTCCTTTCCAGTCACCGAGGCATCAGCATGGGCAGCTGTGGCCCCACGCCGCAGACATTGATGAAAGGCCTAGAAAACTTCTAAAAGCTTGGCAGGGCCAGCGCCCAAAACAAGTGTGCTCATTTCTTTCTGTAATTTCCATTTATTGAGTTTTCTAAGGATACTAGGGCATATGGTTAAAAGAAGCAATTTTAAATCACTAATATCTAAACCAGGCCAAGTAATTTGTAATATGTGCTTTATTTTATTACTGTTTCTGTTTGTTTAAAACCACTAAAACATCTTTAATGAGATTTTGCAGTTTTAATACATATTTTACTTGTTTTATTGTTTTTCCAGGTCAGGTCAAAGTTTAAACAGAGTAATGATAGCATTTATAGAAAAACATGAACATGATTCTTTGATAATCTAAATGCCTTTGGAGTTAAAGGAACACGGTAGGACCTCAGTGATGCAATGTTACAGCAGATGTTACAGCAGCTGTTACAGGCCCACAGCTTGTTCCTATAACAAATCTGCTGATGAGAACATGCCATCGGGAAATGAATTTTGAGGCCCTCCCATTTGCAAGTTTCCTTTTTGAAAAGAAACAAACACTTCTTTGTTTCAATGTGGTTGTGTCATTTGACAAACCCATTCTTTGATCCTGAGGTGGCAGAAACTTTCTCATGGGCTTCCATCATCTCTTAAATCAGACAGCTTGGGTATGAACTCCTTTCTTGTGAATTTAACAAGCTGGGTGGCTTTTAAACCTGGTTGGCTTCAGTTGATCCAGCCCAAGGCCGTTGGTATTGTGGGAATATAGGAAGTGAACTGAATGCTTCCTGGAAGGTTTCAGTCTTTCTAAGCTACCAAGTTAGGGTGCAATCAAAAGGAGCCCTTCAGAGAAATGGTCCCCAAATGTCGGGCCACAATTAGTTATCAGAACAAAACAGAAGAAAACACTAGGCGTGTATGTTGCTGATACAAAAAAGGGGGAATTTCCTGTTTGAATTATTGTTGATGAATCATTTAATTTCAAAATAACAAAATGCCCATAATCCAACATATTTCTAACTAGCTGTGAACAATCTGAAATTTCCAAATTGTATTGTTAAAAGATAAAGTAAAATTTTGTCTCAGCTCTCATAGCCAATGGATGTGTGTCCTTCAGTAACTGCTGTTACCACCCCCCCCCCGACTTCTGCCCCCCCACCCCCCATATGGGTCACAACACAATTTCTCATTCAGTTACTTCCTGGTGTAGAACTACAAAAATATTTGTCGTTAAAAGTGGTTTTTAGATACTTTCACTAGCCTGTAATTAAGCTGAGCTGTCTGAAATCCTGCTGTGTTCCTCTTAAAATCAAACAGAGGAAGCTGATTTGTGGAAATACAATCACACACTCTAGAAAAAAGAAGAGAGTTGCCGGCTGGTAATTCGGTTACTTGACACCCACCTTCTGCTCAACAAACTCTAAGCGGGTGAATGCACGTCATCCAGCTGCCGGACGGACGCTGGGGTTCCGGAGCCAGCTCAGGAGGTTCCCTCCTCACAGCCAACGCCCTCTGCTAACCTGTGAAGATCGCCTGGCTTGGCTTTCTTCCATTACTGCCCATCGGGAGACAGAGGAAACCCAAAGTGTTGGGATGGGAGTGAAGAGAAGATAGTGTGAACTCCTATGTCCTGTTCTGGGGTCAAGTGGAGGCAGCTACAGCAGCAGTTCCGACCTGCTTGAAGGAAAACCCAGGTGCAGTGCAAAAACACCACCATCGGTGGCAAAGGTGGTCTGTAAACAAAGTACCTGCAACAGAACCCCAGAAACAGAGCGGGTCTTGTTGGTGCGCTAGGGACAGAGCCGGCAGGCGGGAACGAGGTGGAGGGGGCAGACATTTCCATTGGGGTCTTTTTCTAGTTTGCATGGATTATGGTTACAGCACAAAAAAGCTTTTTTAAAGAAGAGCCAAGTGTGAGCGTCTCACCAGAGAGGTGTCACTGCTTCAATGCCTCAGGATTTTCCTTATGATGGAGTGGGGACATCACGCCCCCAGAGGCGTCTGGAGGCAGAGGCTTGGGCCATCTGTTCCGCGTGTCCCCGGAGGCTGAGGTGGGACAGCTGCTGTGCTGGGCAGGACTCCCCCACCCTGGTGTGTCCTCGCCTGGCGTGCGCAGCACCTGTGAATACATGGGATGGGGCGCCCCGGTGACTAGGTTCCTACCTGCAGGGAGATTATCCGGCCGGGCCAGCTCTAATCCTGAGAACCCTAGAAAGGGCCTGAGCCCTTTGGAAAGTCAGAAACACGCAACCCTGATGGCCAGGAACTGCCCGTGGAGGCCACCTGGCACCGGACTGCGGGCCGCAGCTAGGAGCTGCGCGGCCTGCAGCCAACAGGCAGGAGGACATGGGACCTCCGTCCCCCGAGTGGAACTCGGCCAAGACCTGAGTGAGTCTTCAGGGAGGGCGGGGCCCGCGGAGCCCACAGCCCCCGCAGCGAGGGGGGCCTGGGCTTCGATGGAATAGCACACGGCGGCCGGGTTTGTTTGTTTTGTGTGTCTTAGAACTTATATTATTTTCCCTCAGTTCATGAATGCTTATATAACGTCCATTCTCTAGCTACGATGGCATTTACAGACGTTTAAAATGCATCTTCATTTATAACTATTTTACATTTGGTCCATAGAACGGATCATTTAATTGGTGCTATTTTAAGCTGCTAAATTCGTGGTAATTGATTATGCACCGAGAACACTAACGGAGTTTTACTGTTAGAGAAGCCAGTGGGTGATGAGTCCCGAGTGGACTCTGATCCTGACACGCCTGTCACCCGCTGTGACAGCCAGAGGCTATGTAAGCAGGAAAAGAAGGGCCATGTGACGGGTGCGTCATCTCCACCTGCCACATATCCTCCAGACCAAGTAACTTAACCTTTCCCTTGTTGAACTTAAACTTTGTCATATAGTGCTCCTTATCAGTGTAATTTTTAGTAAAAAATAAAACAAAACCTTCCCCTTCTTTAATATTATATTGAAATATTTACATTTCATTTGTTAGTGCTTCTCCATTAATTTTTAAAAGCTCATGAATTACTAGCGTCAAATAACACTTACACTACTAAAAAATGAGGGATCGTAAGCTATACGGTGTTTACCTTACGACACATAATTTCATTTGCTCATAAAATACAGTAGAAACGGCTGAATCCATGGTGGGAATGAGCGGCCCTTCTGCCCACCAACTTCGCTTCTCTTTGTGTTTACCGTCATTTCCTGCCAACTAGGGATGCAACTCGGAGGAGAAATTCGAGTGACATCTGCCTGTTATCCCCAGAGAAATGTCACTGTTCGTGCTGCCTGCGGCCTTACTGTGTAATGAACAATGTTACTAATGCTGGGGGCCCTGTGAGCACATTTTGTCCCAGCTAGGCTGAGACGGAAACCTCTTGCTGGGATGTTTCTTCTGACTTCTGCCACTAGGCCACCAAATTTGCTTTGTTAAAGCGATCCTTGACCTACTTGCCAGCCGGCAGCTCTTCTGTGGGGGAGGTTGCTCCCAGCTCACTGACATTTGGCCCCAGGGTTCTCTTGGGCCCCCCTACTTGGCTTTTAGGAAGACCTGGGTTCACAAGGGTGGGACCTGTGCCGTCCATCACACAGGCCCCACCTCAGGGCTCCATGCTTGGCTCTGCTGCCACTAGCTTGTAAGTCTTAATAATTTTTGGACAAGAGACCCCACCAATTATGTAGCCCGTCCCGTGTTTAGAGCATAATTTTGTCTTGGCTTTTCTACGACTGTCCTGGGCATCCTTTCCCCATCTTCTCTGTGGCCTCCTCTTTTTCTGCATGACACTCCAATGACCACATTTGCTCCTTGGGACCTCCTTTTCCCACTCTCCCTTGGCAATCTCTAGCGACACTTGTGGTTTTGTGACTTCCTCTAAGTCATTTACCCATAGTTCCACGTCTCCCACCCAGGCCTGTGAATCTATCGCCTCCCTTTTTATTAACTAAGCCCAGTCTCCACCTCTGCCTAGACTGTTGTAGTAGCTGTCTACCTCATTTTCCTAACTCCAGTCTTGTCTTCTAGCCCACCCACCACCATGATCTTTCCTGACATAAGCCTTGTTCCGTAAATCTAACCTTCCTGCCACAATGAGTGTTCTTTCTAAAATAGTTATATGATTTTATTGCTATATTCCTTAAAATGTTCTACTTCGCCAGTATGTTCAAGATGAAAGTACAAACTCCTTAGAATGAAACACAAAGCACTTATTTTTCCAGCTAATTTCTAGCCATGGCTCCCCTGACCCACCAGCCACTGTGGTCAGTCTGAATCCATGGTACCAGTGTAGCACTTGGCACAAAAAAAATATTCTAAACTTGAATGAATAACATCAGCTTGAATCAGCAATTTATTGTAGAGGTTATAAAGCCTAGAAAATCAAAATGAATACATTGGTGCCCCGCTGTGTCTTCAGCGTGTCATGATGTCTACCTTTCTCACTTCTCGTAGTCAAGGCTTGTGTTATTAGATTTCCATCTGAAGGAATTTTTACCTCCAAGGTCTTTCTAAAACTCAACACTGTGACCACAGATAACACATCCTACCTTTGTGTTTCTATGGCTTGGGGGAGTGCACCAGGGTTTCCCATGGAGCCAACTCGACTGTTGTCCAAATGGTAAGGAAGGCAGATGCCTCCTCGTTGCGTTTCCCAGTGAGGATAACGAAGGCTTGGTGCCCTTCACACCGTCTCCACCCCCAAGCCTCCGCGTTAGGCCCTGCCTGAAAACACGGAATTCCTAATTTTGTCATCACCTGCCCTCAAACAGGACTTTACAAAAACAATGACTCTCATACATTTTAAAGTTGATATTCATCTTTTATCATAACTTTAGTTTCAAAGTATCTAAGTCAGATGTTTAATAACTCTTATTGATGTATCCAAAGAAAATTATATATGCCAGTGATTTGATGCCCCCATCATCCATTTAAAAATGTATGTACAAGTTCTTGTACACATAGAATTTTTTTATTTTTAGAGGGCAGTGTCACTGGCCCTCATATGTGGGATCCGAACTGGGGCCGCTGGCATCCCAAACCAGCTCTTAACCACCGCGCCACTCGGCCGGCCCTTGTACACATAGAATTTTAACAATTGGAAATTTTATATTATTCCTTCATCTCCTTAAACTTCTATTGTCTGATCCGTAATCAGACATGTTATCCATTGCACCACTGGCCCCATACTACTAAACTTCTATTTTCATTCCACTTCCTCCATCAAATTTTCTCCTAGTATTAAGTAGTTTATATGCTTGAAAGTTTCCCTTTATCATATTTCTTTACAGTAAAAATATGTGGACATTGAAGTTAAGCATTTTTATTTCTTCTGGCCATAGACTCTAAGTATTAAAATTTTTTTTAATATCGAGCTATACATTACAAGTATTATGAATTCATAATTGATTAGAAAGACAAAATACATTGTATATTTTTATGACTATTAAACAGATTAAAATTTTATGGAAAATCCATTTCTTAATAAGATGACTGGGGGTTTAAAAAAATTACTTCATGGATGAATGTTACTGGTAGCTGGAATAAAACAGCCTTCCCAAAAATACATAAGTAGAAAAGAGGAACTCTTCAAATAAATAAATGGAGATGGAAAGGGTTTTGTTACAGCAATGTCGTTAGGTTACTTGGATTTCTAAGGGTCACGTTAAGAGTTACATAGTGAACTATTATAAAAAATGTTTAAGTGGTCTTAATACTGAGTACTGTATCTAGTACTTCAGTATTAGTATAAATACTGAGTGGCTGAGTACTTGAGTATTCCTCTTATTTTGCTGGGAAGCAGAGTTGGAAACCATCCGATCTGCCAAAGGATTTATTGCCCAGTTAGTGGAGTCATTCACTTTCTCAGCTTGGAGGAAATATACCGAAAAGGCTTTCCCAAAACTTACCAAGTTACAACAATGAAATCTCTTCCTTTTTTACTCAAAAGGACACTTTTTTTTTTTTAACCCAGCAGGCGCAGAAAGGGCTGAGAAAAATAAATATTGTGGACGTCAATAACTTTTCCAATAAAATGTTGTTAAACATAAAAAATCTTTTCGTGGGCCGGCCAAGTGGCGCTTTGGTTAAGAGCTGACTTGGGACACCAGCTCTGAGAAGCAAGGCCCCAGTTCGGATCCCACAAATGAGGGCCAGTGACACTGCCCTCTACAGCTAAGATGGTGAACAACAGCTCCATCTGGAGCTGGGCGGCTGTGAGTCCCCGGGGACGGCATAGCTGCAGCCCCTGCTGCAGTGGGCTGCCATAGGCTACAGTGAGTGGCCGGCAGCTGGCGTGGGCGGCTGGCAGATGCTGTGAGCTGCCAAGAGTCACTGTTAGCAGCTGTCCAGAGGCCAGCGATCGATCTACCTCACTCGAGAAGAGAGTAATGATGATACCAACATGGGCCAGTGAAGCAACATCCTCCACAACTAGACTGAAAAACAAAAGGACAGCAACTTGTCTGTTCCTCTTCCCTGGTTCCCCAATGCTGTTCCTCTCCCCCAGTTCCCCAATAAAATCTTTAAAAAAAAAAAATCCTTTTGTGTATTTCTAATTTTTCCTCACTGTCTTACCCACCAGCCTAGGGAGAGTTTCTAGAAGAAAGATGCTAACTTCATTTTTCAGTTTACATAAACCTGGTAATCTATGTCCTTTTGACAACAAGCTCACTTCTGCACTCTAATTTTTAAAAAGACCAGCACTGAACGGAGACTTAACATAAGTTTGTCTTCTGATGATATGTCAAAACAGTGTCATGTTCATTGTTTCTTACTAACATTCTCTTTCCTTGGCTCTCAGGGGACTGACTCACCATTCTGACTTAGTTCCAACAAGGAGTTTTCTTGCACTGTCCTTAAGAGAAGGAATTTTCTGTAGTAACACAACTCCCAAAATCCTTTCATCAAGGGGCGTGTCTTATGGTGCAAAACTGCTGAAAGTCCCGGGTTAAATTACACAATCATCTGAGAGTTTTCTTTCACAGTCCTACTTCCTGCTTACTGTTTCCGAGAAACAGTATATCTCAGGGAGGTTGTGCTGGAATGAACGTTTTATTTTTTTATTTATTTTTTATTTCTATTTTGTTGGGGGGGCAGCGTCACTGGCCCTCATATGTGGAACCTGAACCAGGGCCGCTGGCTTCCTAAGCCAGCACTTAACCACCACACCACTCGGCCGGCCCCTGGAATGAATGTTTTTCAGACTGTTTTCCTCTTCTTCTTTGAGATAAAGGTGAGTGCCAGCCTTTAAATGACAAATCTCAGTAGATGTGGGTACAAAAGATAACAGCATAATGCAAGAAGGATGGCTTAATGTATATGATATGCAAACTACTGATTTTATTTTATTTTTTATTTTTATTTATTTATTTTTTTTTTTGAGGGCAGCGTCACTGGCCCTCATATGTGGGATCCGAACCGGGGCCGCTGGCATCACAAGCCAGCGCTTAATCACCGCGCCACTCGGCCGGCCCACAAACTACTGATTTTAGGTGGCACATTCCAGACTTTGAAGTTTTGAGTTATGTGCTTAGTTTAATGTGAATGAAAAGTATAACTAATTTATAAAATCTGTGGTTTCATGGATGTTATTGCTCAGAAAGATGTTAAGTAAAAGAAAGTGAGCCAATTTACTGTTGATTTTAAGGAAGTGGCTCAATAAGTACTATTATACAGAATATGTAGATATCATAAAATCTGTGAAGGTGACATGTAGAAGGCTGAAGTTTTGGAAAACCTATGTTTGGAAGTGGATATTTTCTGAACCAGTACAGTATCTTTGAACTTCATTGGACCTTGGGTACAGAGCTTAATTGATAATACAATCTGTTGCATTTTCTAATTATAGATGTACAAAATATTTGATATATAAAGAAATGCTTTATCAAACTTTTTTCAGGTCTGTAGTGCTTCACATTTCCTTATGAATTGTCATGAGATTGGAGGGATGCCGCAGGTAGCCAATGTCCTTGAAATAACGGTGACAGAGAGGGCGAGTTATCTCCTAATAAACAGCACAGCTCCATTCTGCCTGTCTGACTGACAAGGGTCTCTGAACTGGGGGTGAGTTGGGATGGGGACTTTAAACAACATCTAGGCATCTATGCGCCAATGGCCATTAAAAATGGTCATATTGGTAATTTCTTTTTGGAAATCCATCCTAGGGAGGAAGTAATTCTAAATACGGAGAAAATTCACAAAGAGGTTCATCATGAAGATACTTATAATAACAAAGAATTGCATTCTAAGAAAGGGGAAAGGTTAAGCAAATTATGGTATACCCATTGGACACAAGGCAGTTCAGAAGTCAACCCTCAGGATCAATTAGCTATCATGTTTCCAACCACTTAGTACATACATGAAGTGGCACAGATAAAAATTCACAAACATTCTAACAGTGGTGGTTGTGTTACAGTGTAGATATTGCGCTCTCTCTCTCTCTCTCTCTCTCTCTCTCTCTCTCTCTCTTTCTCTCATATATATATAGAGATGATGTATAAAAATGTATACACAACTTGTATTTATCTTTTGTTATCGGTATATATTATTACAATTTTAATATAGTTTTTTCCTTTCTTAAAACATATATACATTTTTGGCAACACACACACAATGGTGTTTTTATATTGGCCTCTTATATTACTGTATAATGTACTTATGTTACTTTTTTGAGAAAACTAACAGAATGCATTAAATAAACTATGCTGCTACATAGCAAATAAAACTGTGTATCTTTGGAAGATAAGTCTTTACCTTCTTTTTATTGGATATACAAATAACTTGCTTTGTGAAAGAATAGAAGATTGCATCTCAGGGCTAGAACAAGCAGGTATGTCAGAATTGAAACACTTACCGTTCGTTGATTTTGCTTGTGTTGACGGCTTCAGTGTGCACCATAGCTTTTACTGCAGACAACTTGCTCTCTGGTTTTGAAGAAAAGAAAAAAAAGGAAGGAGGTATGGGAACTTTACCAGATGCATGAGCTGATATCTCCTTACTTTCTCATTCTTTAGGATTCTTGGTACCTGGATTCCTGAATTTACATTGCGCATATCGTCTTTTTTTTTTTTAAGGTTTTATTGGGGAACTGGGGGAGGGAAACAGCATTGGGGAATCAGGGAAGGGAAACAGACAAGTTGCTGTCCTTTTGGTCTTGAGTCTAGTTGTGGAGGATGTCGCTTCACTGGCCCATGTTGGTATTATCATTGCGCTCTTCCTGGCTGAGGCAGATCAGATTGGTCACTGGCCATTGGACAGCTGCTCACGGTGGCTCACGGCAGCTCACGCTGGCTGCTGGCCACTCAAGGTATCTTACGACAGCCCACTAGAGCAGGGGATGCAGCCTAAGCCATTGCCAGCGACTCATGGCAGCCCAGCTCCAGGTGGAGCCATTATTCACCATCTTAGCTGTAGAGGGTGCAGCGGCACTGGCCCATGTGGGATCCGAACCAGTGGCCCTGCTGCTCAGAGCTCACACTCCCAAGCCAACTCTTTTTTTTTTAAGATTTTTTATTTGGGGATTGGGGGAGGGGAACAGTTGGGGAATTGGGGGAGGGGAACAGACATTGGGGGAGGGGAACAGACAAGTTGCTGTCCTTTTGTTCTTCAGTCTAGTTGTGGAGGACGTTGCTTCACTGCCCCATGTTGGTATCGTCATTGCGCTCTTCCCTGATGAGGCAGATGGGTCGCTGGCCTCTGGATGGTCCCTCACCGCGGCTATTGGCAGCTCACGCTGGCTGCGGGCCACTCACCGTAGCCTATGGCAGCCCAGTGCAGCAGGGGCTGCAGCCTACACCGTCGCCGGGGCTCACAGCCCATCTCCAGGAGGAGCTGTTGTTGGCTGTGGAGGGCAGTGTCACTGGCCCTCATATGTGGGATCCGAACCGGGGCCACTGGCGTCCCAAGCCAGCTCCTAACCAACGAACCACTCGGCCGGCTCGCAGCCATTTTTAAGTGTGCAGTTTAGTGGCATAACTGACATTCACATTGTTGTGCAGCCATCACTCCCATCCAGGCACAGAACTCTTCAGCTTAGAAAACTGGAATTCTGCACCCGTTAAATAACTTCTCAGGGACAGGAGGCAGGAGAATCAGCCCAGAGGCTGACGCTCCAAAGCGGACAGGCAACGGCAGGAGAAAGGAGAGGGCTGAGCCCCTCCGGTGAGCCGGGCCGGGCCCGGGGACACGCGCTGAGCCCCGACTAGGACACGCGCATGCTCAGAAGCGCCGCAGTGTGGGCCGGGGAGGGCCCGCCAAGCGTCTCGGACATGGGCGCTGCGCTCGAATGGCCAGTGTTCCCTTCACACGTTCAGTCATTCTAAAACACTCCAGTAGCTCAGTGGACTTTTTCCTCCCATGCAGCTTAATATGCGCCGCAATGCTATTAACAATTTCATCTGCAAACGCTTTCTCCATAGAGAGCCCAAGGGTAATTTTTATCAGTTATACGGAAACATCATAGATATTGAGACAGTGGATTAGTGAACTTTTTGTCTATAACGATATCCGAAAAGATTAATGGATTTTTAAGCAAAAAAGAGTATTGGTCAGGTAAATAATGTGCATCACTATTTTAATGGTTCACAAAACTTTTCCATTTCCTTCCGTCATTACTAAGTCTTGTAATTTATTTAGATCTTTTTTGTTCTGTGCCACATTAAAAAAAAACAAAAAAAAACAAAAAACAGTAAGTAAAAATATACCTCTAGTTAGGCGTTCTGTTATACCTGTGCTGCTATATGTCACCAGAAGAGTGCAGCAGTGAGGCGCTTCAGATTGATCCCCTGAATAACAACAGATTTATAGGCCCTGAAACTGCAGAAAAGTACATAATTAAGACCACGATGTGAATGAATGATGCAGACATTTGTTGGGCTGATGTCCTAATTAACTGATTCATTTTTCTGAGTCAGAGACTATGACATAAACATTGTCACAGAATTTTCAGAAATCTGATGGTGTCTGAATAATGCAATAAAGTGATAAACTTGTGGACATTTCTGTTAAGATTGATGAGGATTGACACCAGGGGATTTCTGGGAAGTTTACATCATTTGAAGGTAAAAGATTACGGAATGAATTCAAAGTAAGCATGTCCTTGCCACTTCAAGGGCATAGGCAAAGAATTGAATAGTTTACAGAGACAATAAAAGGCATCTTTTCTTCCTTGAACATTAGATATTGGTGAAATAAAAAGAAATATTTCTGACTTGTCAAGTACACAGTAAGCAATGCATAGGATTAAACAACTGAGAGAGGTTGCCGAGGGTCAGCCGGTAACTCCTTTTGTACACATTTAGCAACAAGTATTTTTTGAGTACTTCATATGTGCTAGGAATTATTCCAGGTGCTGAATATCCCAGGCTTACAGAATGGAACAAAACAGACACTGTGCCTTCCCTACTGGAGGTTGTATTATAGTGGGAAAGATACACATTTTAAAAATCGCACAATTACTTCATTAGTTACAACTGAGGGGAAAAAAATGGAAAGTAGTCTACCACGGAGTCCCAAATATATTAGTTTGAATTCAACTCCCAAATTGGAAATTAAGTGTAATTGAAAATAGGACTCAAGAACAACTTAAGTTCTTAATACGCATTTATATTTATTCATTTCCTTGAACAATAAATAAAATGGACAAGGTAAAATTTACAGATTTATGAAAATAACATTGCAAAAGAGTACTTGGGTAGTTGCTATGCAGCAATGAAACACGTTGCCAATCTGAAGTGTGTAAAATGCCGATGTCTCTGTGCCCGCCTAGCTTGACCAGACAGCTTGTCAGCCTCAGGTGAGCGTGTCTGCAACTGACATGTGTCCTTGGAGGGTCCACTCTGAACCCCAGATCCCCAACCTGGAAATGCCAGTGAAAATGTGACCCCTATTCCTCTTTTCCATTCGTCTTCATTGGCACCTCCCGATTCCCGGTGTGCCCAGGCTCTGCACCCACTTCTAGCCCTCAAGGCGCCCTCTGAGTCTGGTCTCTGGCTGTGGTTTTACAAGCACTTGAGACTGGTTTTGCCCCTTTCCCCTTCATCGCACGCACGACAGTCCTCACAGGCCCTGCTGGGGCCCTTCGCTGACAAACGCGGCTGAGCCATGGCTGGGCTCGCAAAGTGGCCCGTGCTCTTCCCTCCTGCTTAGTTCATTGTCGTCTCGATCCTCCGGAGCACCTCTTTCAATCCAGGATCCCTTCTTTCGAGTCAGACTCACTGCTGCCACCTGCCCTCCCAGACTCCCATCACTGGAGGCAGGGTGCACTGCTGCCACCTGCCCTCCCAGACTCCCATCACCGGAGGCAGGGCGCTGCGTCCAGCTTTTCTCCAAGCCCCTTCTGCTGCAGAGAAACAGTGTCCCGCCTTGTATTTAGGCCCGTTCCTTCTGTTACCTGAAATCAGCCCCTTCTTATTTCTTTTGTGATTCTTCTAATTTTTCATATTCCACTTCTTTCATTTGTTTTCTTTTTTTGCCTTCTAATTTCCTCCTTAGCCTGTACACGTTCCAATGTAATGATTCTTTTGAAGCATTTATTTCCCTTGAGACGGTTTTTCATCTTTTCCTTGCCCCTTAACAGGAGCACTTCTCAGAATAGTGTGTATACTCGTCCCTTTCACTTCCTGGCATAACAGTCATCCATCAACTGCTTCCGGTCTGTCCTTTGCCGAGATGTCTATTCACAAGACCGAGGAGCAGTCCCGCTCACTCAATCCAGTCGCCTCTTCCTGGTCTTGACCCTGGGGCTTCCTCTGGACACACAGTATCCTGTGTCCGCAGTTCCCTGGTTCTCACGTTTTTAGCTGCCTTTTTTTTACAGGCCTCTATCCCAGTTTTCGGCACTTCTGTAGAGGCATTCTCTAGCAGTCCGAGTCTTCACATACTACCTTCGTCTGTCATTTCGTGGACTGGCCAATGGCCACCCCTGTGTGGTTGGCTCCCATGTTTATCTCCAGTTCTAGACGCATGTCCCGCCTCTGGCAGAGTGCATCTCTACAGGTTTCCACGGGCGCTTCAGACGGGACTGGTCTGGCCGGCGGCATCTTCCATGTGCCCCAGGCACCTGCGTGCCCTGCAGACGCTGGAGGCCAGGGCCAGGGCCTCTTCCTGGGGAGCTTTCCTTGTCTCCCCTCCAGTTCACGGAAAGCGCCACCATCCTTTATCTTGGACCCCACCCTGTCATGTCTTCCTCCGCACACCCCGTTTCACAGCCTCTGCTCCCTTCCTCCCTGCCCGCTGAGCTTGTCCCCCCCACACCACCCCTCTGTCAGTCATCGTTGCTCTTCTTTTTTTTTTCTTGATGGCAGTGTCACTGGCCCTCTACGTGGGACCCGAACCGGGGCCGCTGGCGTCCCAAGCCAGCGCTTAACCGCCGCGCCCCTCGGCCGGCCCCCCATTGGTGCCCTTGTTGGTGGGACCACTGGACAGCTGACACCAGAGCTAAGAAGTCATGGGCTGTGTTAGTTTTGTCCCGGGTGGAGGCGGGCTTCAGTAGGAGGGCCTGGAAAGCCATGGTCAGCCGGCCAGCTGCGGGTGGTCCGCAGGGAGGAGTGTCACAGACCTGACTGCCCCTTCACCTCTGTGCTGCCACCGCCCAGCGTGGCGTCTGCCACCTCGTGGGTGCTCAGTGGGCTTTGGTGGAATGAATAAAACAGACTGAAGAGAGAGAGGGAGGGAGAGAGAGAGTGGTAGGCTTGCCAAAGGCACAGGGCTGAGGTGACACAGATGTCCCAAGCTGTCCCACGTACTGACTGGCTCTGTGTCCTCGGCTACGCGGCCTGACACGGTAGGGCCTCAGAGTTCTTGTGTTCAGAAGGACCAAGTGCCTAGTTTGCTGTGAGTGCGCCGTGGGCAGGAGCCTGGAAGCTCGCAGCCGGCGGCCAGCGCGGGGCGGGGGGCTGCCAGCTCTGCGCAACGCGGCGCTCGTGGGCGTCTGTGGCCATGTTTACCAGAGGGCGACGAAGACGCTGGCACAGTCGGGAACCATACTTAATAGCTCATCCTCGCTGGGACCCCTCCGACCCGAACCCCCGCGCGTGGGAGAGGGAAACAAGAGCGCGAACGAAGTGACAGCGCGGCCGCTGTGCCGCGCACTCTTTCCTCCTTAAAGACGCCAGCCACTCACCCGCAGATGCATCGATGACCCTCCAGGACTAGGTCGCTGCATTAGACAGCAGGGCCACTGTCCCCAAGGAACCTCCCAGCCTGTGGGCCGGGCAAAGCGGCACACCCTGCAGACGAGTGCGGGGCCTCTGCTCTGTCACTTAGCCCAGGCCCGGGCACCCCCCAAACACACGCACACCGTGGTCCCCGGGGCCCGGCTTCCGTGGGCTCCGTGAGCGGCTTCAGGCACCTCCACCTCGCACTTCCCGGGTCGCAAGTCCAAGTGGCAAGAGTGGCTGTGCACTATGCGGCTCCTCTGGGCCTTCCTGAAACACAGAAGCCTCATGTTCGCTCAGTGAGCAGGAAGGCGCAGCTCCCGGGAACACTATTCGGGTCTGTAACCCCAGGAGTCCATGGGAAGCGCCCCTTTCTTCACGGCTGAACCGCGTGCGGGCAGCCGCTTTGGAGGTGCCGCCTCGCTGCATCCAGCTCTCCAGACGCCCAGGTCAGACATTGTAGCTCTCACACTCTCCATGGTGAGTCTCTCCCTCCGTCACGTGTGTCTGACGCTGCCGATCCTTTCTGACCACATCGTGGTTATATCAATCAATTACTATGATTAATTAAGTCGGTTCCACCTGACTTAACATAGTCTGTGTCAGCATGCATTGCCCCTGGCTGAGCAACGTGCTGCAGGCCCGTGACAAGGCCTTGGTCCGGCAGTCCTGGCTGTGCTGGGACTTGCCTGCGGCGCGGGGGCAAGGCTCTCTCAGGGGCAGGCAGCCGTTGCAGGTGCTCTCGGCATGTCTCTCCAACCTGAAAGGGCGGGGCGTGTTTACTGTTTACAGCGCATGTCCCCTGCCAGGGGGCTTCCATGGGCTTCACATGTGGGAAAAACAAAAAAGTAAAAACCAAACCAAACAAACAACAAATCCAGGCTGACTTGACTCTATCTCTCAAAACTGTTCAGTCTTCTCTGGTTTACTGCTGCGGCGCGAGTGCCTAGAACAGGTCTAGCACATAATAGGTGCTCAATAAATATTCACTGAATGTCTGAATGAGTGAACAATGAATCATAAGTTTCAAGTTTAGGTTTTTACCTGGTCCATTTAGACACAGCTTCCCCAGCAGAAAAGCCATGGAAGTGGGAAGTAGCTTCACCTACAGAGGGGAGAGTGAGACACACATGGGAGGGAGGAGGGGACAGGCAGGAAACTGTCTGCCGAGTCAACTCTGATGTGTAAAAAACAGCTGTAGCTGCACCACAGCTACTCCATCTCCTTGAGTCCCATTTGCCTCTTTTGTAAAAAGGGATGACCAAAAATTAATGACTGAAATTTAGTGCAATATAATTTTTTTTTTTTGAGGGAAGTGCCACTGGCCCTCATATGTGGGATCCGAACCGGGGCTGCTGGCTTCCCAAGCCAGCGCTTAACCACCGCGCCACTCGGCCGGCCCAAAAGCATTAACTGTTTTATTTATTTTTTTTTTTTGAGGCCAGTGTCACTGTCCCTCATATGTGGGACCCAAACCAGGGCCGCTGGCTTCCCAAGCCAGTGCTTAACCACTGTGCCACTTGGCCCGCCCTGCAATATAATTTTTAACGTCTTTATTGAGATACAAAAACATACCATAAACTTGACTCATTTTAAGTGTACAATTAAATTTTTTAGTAAATTTTCTGAGTTGTGCAAATATCACTTTTATCAGTTTTAGAGCATTTTAATCATCCAACGTGATCCCTTATACTCACATTTAACTCTTGTTCCCATTCCCAATCCCTGAGCCCATGCCTATTAAATCTACTTTTTATCCCTCTTGATTTTGCCCTTTTCTTAAAATTTCTTATAAATGGAAACACAAAATATGTGGTCTTTGGTGTCTGGTTTTTTTCACTTTGCATGTTTTTGAGGTCCATCGATTTTACTGAAGAATGACATCTACTGTATGGACACACCACACTCTGTTTATCCATTCCTCAGCTGATGGACCTTGGCTTGTTTCTACTTTTTGGCTGTTTTAAATAACGCTGCGATGAACATTCATGGGCAAGTCTTTGGGTGGGAATATATTTTCATTTCTTTTGGGTAAATACCTAGGAGTAGAATAACAGGGTTTTCTGATGAAGTTGTGTTTCACTGTCAAACAGTTTTTCCAAAGTTACCATACCATTTTTCACTTCCACCAACAGAGATCAGAGGTCCATTTCTCTATAGCCTTGCCAACTTTTGTTATTTTCTGCCTTTTTGATTATAGTGAATATAATTTTATGAAGAAAAAAATCACTTGTGTTTATTTGTGCTTTATACTAATGAAATGGTGATGGCTAAAGTATGATTGGGATCATTTAAAATTTTTGGAATAGAATTCATGAAAGTTGAAAAGAAGCAAAAACTAACTCACTGTGATCGTATTAATCTTTTTTTTTTTTAAGATTTTATTGGGGAATTGGGGAATCAGGGAAGGGGAACAGACAAGTTGCTGTCCTTTTGTTCTTCAGTCTAGTTGTGGAGGATGTTGCTTCACTGGCCCATGTTGGTGTCGTCATTGGGCTCTTCCCAGATGAGGCAGATCGGTCGCCGGCCTCTGGATGGTGGCTCACTGTGGCTATTGACAACTCACACTGGCTGCGGGCCGCTCACGCTGGCTGCCGGCTGCTCACTGTACCCTATGGCAGCCCACTGCACCAGGGGCTGCCCCTATGCCATCCTGGGGACTCCCAGCAGCCCAGCTCCAGGTGGAGCTGTTGTTCACCATCTTAGCTGTAGAGGGCAGTGTCACTGGCCCTCATATGTGGGATCCGAACCGGGGCTGCTGGCACCCCAAGCCGGCTCTTAACCAACGTGCCACTCGGCCGGCCACATATTAATCTTCTTAAAGCTCTATTTTATTTTATTTTTATTTATTTATTTTTTTTAGTTCCTCTTCTACTAAAAGATTTTTATGATTCCTCTCAATGTGGTATGCTGGGGCTGTTTCATACTGGCTCATAAGAGCCAATTATTAAATTTTCTGGAATTCTGTGAGCCCTTTGTTGAACAAAGCCATCATTAAAAATTTAATAAATAAACTTTAATAAATCACTTGAAGACAAATACAAGACTTATTTTATGGCATTTTACTATTATCAATGCTTTTGAGGTTACTGATGTTGACTGTATTTACATTCTGGGCACGTGACGTAATGGTGGCTCCTGCATGTCTCTTCCCAACTCTTGTTTGGTGACCTCACACTGATAGCTTGGAATCAGCCCTGGTAGGGATATTTATACCACAGAAACTGGCAAACCAGAGCTTTTTTTTTCTCCTGGAGAATGGTTGTTAAACATTTACCAGCTCTAAATTTATCCTGTTGGAGTTTTTTTATTGTTTGTTAAAGGTGTAGACAATTTTGGAGAGAATGACTCGGAAATGATAGATAATTTTTTTCACTTGTTCTTAGTTTTCATTAGATCTTAGATTTTTCTTCAGTTTTAATAGTATATCAAAACTGTACTAGAAACTATACACTTGATGGAAATGTTCACATGTTTTTAGGTGGATATATACATAATATACTTGTACTCCTAAAATCTTAACACTAATAGTGTTTTTTTTCTGAAAGGGCCCTCTCTTATCCCTTAGATTTCCCTGAAAGCCAATTCACCGGCCTTTTCAAAGAACTACCATTTTGATCTATCTACCAGTTTATAAATCACTATTTTTACACATTTTACGTTTATTTATTCCTTTTGCTTCCCTAAGACTTCCCTTTCTACTTCTTAAGATAAAAGCAAGTTTACACTCCTTTGTTTTTGTTATAAAAGACTAACAAGGCCTGGCTCCTTTTCTGAGTGTGGTTTTAGTTGCACTCCTTAAGTTTAAAAATGTGCTGAAAAATGTGAGTGCTACTGAAATATCCAAGTGGGCCAATTTAAATTTTTTGTTAATAATTTAGGACTTTATTATGCATTGTGTGGTCAAATATATTTTTTTCCTCTGAAGGATTTGTGAAGTGTCTTTTGGGTCTTTATTATTACATTTTGTAAATGTTCAGGAGTAACAAATTTATTTTTGATAAGCACTGAAGGGCTTGCATTTTAAAATTAACAAGCCATTTTAAGACATATTTTAGCCTTAAGTATTTCAGTGTGTTTTTTTTTCCTTTGGTTGACAGTTTTCGGGTAAAAAATATCATATTCCATTGTAAATATACCCAACTCTCTACCTTTTCCCTTACCTTGTTGAAATCAGACGTGTGGGAGGAAAGTACACAGCTAATTGGGCAGAGGTATGAAGAGACGATCACCCAGAATGGAGACACACCATCTAGACACGGCATTTGCGAATGTCTGGATGGCTGCATCAGGTGCTGCCAGGACTGAAGGGAGAGCCGCATGAAAACTCGAGGGAAGTTTCCTGTTAGTGCCTGAAAGTGCCACAGTGGCCCCCAGCAAGAGAAATGCTGGGTCACCTGCCTCACAGCTCGGTCACCTCAGAAGAACAAGCAAATAATGTCTGCCACAAAGGTGTGCAACAAATTCCAAACCTTGACGTCTTTTCATTGAGCCATCAAGCCTGTCATGTGCTGGTGAATAAAATGGCCAAATTAAATAAGGAACGCTACTGCAAAATGTACTTTTAACTTGCATACGCCTTCAACAATGTTTGAAATCATCTCTAATGAGACACATAGATGTGTCTAGAACCATTACTGCAAGAGTAAAGAGTAATGACCGAGTAAACAAGGGTCTAGGCTGCAAGGCTTGTACAAGATTGTCTAAGTGAAGGGCACCATTGGAACTGGTCACTAAACCTGGTTCTGAGTTTCCTGTGAGTAAAGGCCAAGGGTTTAGATGAGGTTTAGATCCTCATAACCTAATAAAAAGAAACAATTCCAATTGGCATGAAAACCAAAGTGTCTCCTGCTTTAATTACTGGGGAATTTACCATGTGGGACTTCAAGTAAAATAACAGTAAGCAGTATCATGAACATCTTCAATAGTAATTGTTATGAAATATTTATTTCAAAATTACAAACAATTTATAAACATTTTTTTACAAATTATCATTAAATAAAAACAAATATCAGTTTGGTTTATAACATAGCACTTTTCTTTTTTTTTTTTTTTGAGGGCAGTGTCACTGGCCCTCATATGTGGGACCAAACCGGGGCCACTGGCTTCCCGAATCAGCTCTTAACCACCGCGCCACTCAGCCGGCCCCAGCACTTTTCTTTTTAAAAAAATAATCTAAGCATTAGTGAAGGAATGTTATTAGAATGACAGAAGTCCCTTGTTATCCTCTGGTTTTAACAAAAAAAAGAAATCACATTCATTTTGTGCACTGTTGTAGTTTTTACTGTCTTTTATATTTTATTGAAATTGGATACTGACTGGACTTTCCATCTGCTGCTTAGCTGAATATTTTCAGTGGAGCCATCTTTATCTGTAGAAAAGTGAGCTACCAATAAATTCCTGTATTTAAATATTTAACATTATCTTGTAAAAATAAAGGAAAAAAGACCTGTGACATCACTGAGTCTCCTTCCCCTGAGTAACCAGGATTAGATTCCCCAGACAGAGATGGGTGAGCGCTTGGTCCTAATCAAAGGACCAGAAATAGTTGGATATAGTTCATTTCAATCTTAGTTGAAACAATGGTGGAGAGACACTTAGGAAGAAGTGAAATCCGCATCATTATATCTCCTCTTCAAGTGCAGCACAGCTTTGGCATAGTAACGTGGATTCTGGCCTCCTCGTAATTCTCCTTGATGAAAACAAGGATTTCACAGCTTAGGGAGCAGCGGTTTACGAGGCTGCAAACACACAGACACACAAGAGAACTCTGTTCGCGGTCTTCAAAGTGACACAGGACAGCCCGGCTGCTGGGCCACATGTAATATAGCCTGTAGCTCTTTAAAGAGGATTAGCTCAGCTCACTGAGAGCATTCAGCTGGATTCCGAGCAGGGTGCAATATGCTAATGAAGTGTAAATGTCCAGGGCAAACATTGCGTAATATGGAAAACCCTCAGAACTCAGCTTTGTCTCTGGCCCAGTGGGAAACCAAACTTTAGCATATCAGAAGAAAAAGTAAAAAGAAAGCAGTCTTATACTTATCTGCCTTATGTATCTGCTTCTATGAAAAGTTAATTTAAATATATATATAAAATATATATTTATACTCAAACTAAATTAGATTTTATGTCAGTGGAAACAGCAAAATTCAGTCACTCAAAAATATCTTACTAGATCCACACCCAGAGGTCAACTGGAAAGAATTCATCTTTGTAGAAAAGGATATACATATAATATGGGTTTTTTAAACACTATTTTAGGATTATGAAGGGCGTGCAGAGAGGGTTTCCCTCCATTTCACTTTAAAATATCTTATTTGCGATTTTTACTTTTTGGCTTCACAGTGTGCTTCTGTTCAATATTGGCAATTACTGTACATTATCATAATTTTCCATAGTGTATTTTTAATACCTCATAGGAAACCAATATGAGATCTGAGCAGCTTCTTAAAACTGCATGTGGACTCAGTTAATGTTAATGTGATTTTCCCATATTTAGAATTTCAGAACATATTTGACATTGGGAATGTGAATTCATTATAAGGTGTGTGATTTGCGTCTTGGAATTCATACCCGTGGTTCCCAAAGACTGAAATCCCTCTAAAGATTTCATCTCAGTTGCTGGCAAGTAAAGAGCCGGCAGACACATGGGCCCCGGCCTGTGCCTCCGTTTCCAATGCGTGATCTTTCATTAGTTACTAGCATTTTAGCACACTGAGCTTCTCTTGGTTTTTGTTGCTCGGTGGTGGTGGTGGTGGTGGTGGTGGTGGTGCTGTGTGTGTGTGTGTGTCTTGTATCTGTTCTGAAGGGTTTGTCTCTGCAGACACCAGGGGAAGGTAATACATATTCATGAACCAGCGATCTCTGCAGCCCTTACAGCCTGACAAAGCCGGAGCTGTTTCACAGCCTGGGGGGGAGGGGAGGGGAGACCCTGGGCCGTGTGTGGGGGTTGCAGGGCCAGATTAGTGCAAATGGCAGCCCACTCCTCAGCTCGTTAGGTCTTGCCTTCCCCACAATTTCCCCAATTGTCACTTGTGACAAGGCTGTCATTAGGTGATGGCTTCTTTTGGCTATTTTCAGATAAAGATAATTTCCTTAACTTCCATTTTATTTGACAATAAGCAGTTTGGGAGAGAAAGGAAGTGCTTCAGTAGTTTATGGATTAGGCTTTTGTCACTTCAAAGGCATCTTTGATCTAAAAATATGTGCTGTACCAAATTCATTATGTCTTTCCTTAAAGAGCTTTTAAATTTATTGATCTTCTCCTCAATTATTCTCCTTTTACGTCCAGTAATGATGTGTGAGATGGTAGTGTTGGGAAAAGCTAAGGAGTGTGGGGAGAAGGCGGCCAACTGGCCACTCCTGAGGCCATTACAAGAAGGAACAACAGGTGCTTTTGTTTGGGGTGACGCTCTTCTGAGACCCGGGCAGACAAAGCCCCTCTGCTGTTCGTCGCTCAACACGGAGATACTAGCACCAACGGATAAGACAAAATTATAATGACATTGCAGCCTAAGAAAGACAAAATTGTCAGTTTATAAAAACAATTGTGCCTGCGATGATTTGGTCCTGATCATTGATTCCACAGTTACAAAACTACTGTGAGAAAGAGGGGCAACTTGTGGAGAAAGGGGGTGACTTGTGTGCAGAAAGGGGCCACTTGTGAACAAAGAGGGGCGACTTGTGGAGAAAGGGGGTGGCTTGCTCGTGGACCAATAATTGGCTTCCTCGAGAAGCAATCATACCGTGTTCGGAGGCTCAGCTTGCTGAAGTTCCTGTAACTGGGTGTTAGAAAGTCACACCGAGCAGAAAACAAGAGGAAAAGAATCCCTGTGTGGAAACGTACTTTGAAACATGCTTCTCCAGCTTAGAGGTTCAATTGCCCCTCTTGGCCTCCTTCTGTTGTGGTTCTGAACAAGTGTTATGTGGAATTATGTGTTAAACAGCTAGGACAAACGGGTGAATACTTTACATCTAAATTATCACAACTAACCACTGTCTTCTACAATAATAATAACTTCAGTGTATAATAACCTCAGTTTAGGACAGAGCAACCTATTTCTAGGAAAGGGGGTTAAACATATGGCTTTTTCTTTTTGGTATATATTATTTTATTAGCTTCTTGCCAGACTATTATAATTTAGAGATATCCACATGCTTTTGATAATTAGCAAGTTTACTATAGCAATTCATAATTTCAAAATCTTATATGTCATAGGAAATATGCTATATTATTTTATTTACTTATTTTTTTAAAAACCCATCTGCTCTTTATTACAATTCCTTTTTTTTTTTTTTTTAACTGAGCCATCCTGCCACCTGTTGGCAGCCCAGCGGCAGCTCAGCTCTGGCTGGGCATCGAACTGCTGTTACCAACTGAGCCACTCGGCTGGCCCATAAATATGCTATTTTAAAGCATGACCTTAGATTCCTAAAAGCAATAAAAGTAGTTTCTTTTGGGGCTGGCTGAGTGGTGCAGTGGTTAAGCGCTGACTTGGGACGCCAGCGGCCCCGGTTCGGATCCCACATATGAGGGCCAGTGACACTGCCCTCTACAGCTAAGATGGTGAACAACAGCTCCACCTGGAGCTGGACTGCATGAGTCCCAGTGACCGTATAGGCTGCAGCCCCTGGTGCAGTGGGCTGCCATAGGCTACAGTGAGTGGCCGGTAGCCAGTGTGAGCGGCCGGCAGCCAGTGTGAGCTGCCAATAGCCGCTGTGAATGGCTGTCCAGAGGCCAGCAACTGATCTGCCTCACCCGGGAAGAGCGCAATGATGATACCAACATGGGCCAGTGAAGCAATGACCTCCACAACTAGACAGAAGAACAATTTAAAAAAAAAAAAAAAAGTAGTTTCTTTTGAAAAGTCAGTTTTCTGAATTTCCAAAATCTAGTGGAACATAATGCTTTTCATTTTGAAAAACTAGTTTAGAGGTTTGGGACTCTGCCCTTGGACCCTTAATACTTCTCTCCATAAAGTCAGAAAAAGAACAGCCCTAAAAGCATTTTCCATGAGTTAGGTTATTTCATCCTTATTAAGAGGTAGATATTACCATTAGCCTTATTTTACAGGTTAGGAAACTGAGGCACACAGAAGTTAGGTCACTTGCCCGTTGTCTCCTATTTAGTGCGTGAAAGCCAGACGTGGGTGCTTTGGGTCCAAAGCCGCTGTTCTCAACGGCAGGGCTCAGAAGACGCAGGAGCTGGACTATCACGTGGTCCCCCCCACTTCCTCCAGAGCAAGTGCGTATCCCGCGGGCCTCCCCCACCAGGCCTGGTCCCTCGCTCCACACAGTCAAGAACACGTTTGGCTGAGAGCTGCAGGGGAAGAGAGGGCAGACGTGGGGCGGGGTCTCCTCCTGGCCCGGGCTTGTCCTGCCTGCCTGTGAAACACGGGGCTAACAGGCCTCTCTGATAAGTTCAGACAGTGGGGTTCATGGTGCATTGTATCTCTACATTAAAGATCTCTGATGTCATTTCTCTGACTCTGTTTTAACAAGGAAGCCTAAATTTTTACTTCCTTGTGAGATCAGTAAACACCCTTTTGGAGGAGGAAAAAAGTGCACTTTGAGAAAGAATGTTTTGGAGAAAGATTTCTGTTTTGTCTTAGAGTTCGCCTTCTTTGTGACACGAGGGTGCACCACCCAAACCGGCAGACACCTTGGAGAGACAAAAGTAAACTCCCGTCTCTGAGAGGGCGCCCTGAAATCTGATATCAGCTGGAGGGCCCTCTCCGCTCCTCCGGTCAAATGAGAAAACTCATATTATCCTCTCTGGGGTCCAAATAGCTTGTAAGCCACACTCTCTATTTGAATGACAACAACACAGTGCCAACCTGGCTGCTGCTTGCAGCCTGATCCGGCTCCAAACACAAACACTTGTGCCTGGGTTTCGGCTGGGGCTGCGGTGGCCTCCCAGCCCCACCCCCCCTTTAATTGGCTGAGACCACCAGAATTTGAAGGACACAGATGTCACTGAGAGTTTTCCTAGGGAACACATTCATGCCCATCTGTTGCAGCCGAGAAGGCTGTTCATATATCCACAAGGCCTTCATTTAATTCTTGTCAGAAAGTAATGTAAATCCAGTTTACCTCAGAGGTCGCAGCAGAGATTTACGCCAATGAGCCCCCTGCAGTTGACACACACTATAGTTGTATGGGATGAAAGGGAAGCCCTGCGTGTTGGCGCATAGTAACAAGACGCCAGTCTTCCTTCCTCACGGCTTTCTGATAGAGCTTTCTCCTGATCTTAATACAGCGGATGCCAGTTGGTGTACCCAGCTTTAGAAAAAGGAAGAAAAAAATCTAATCTTTAAACTAAAGTTTCTTCTTTGGCAAAAAAGAGGAATCCTAGCCAGTGGCACTGCCGTGTCTCTAATTACCTGTTAGGAGACAAAAGTCCGCGCTTGGAGAAATGTGACAAGGGAGCGTGTTCTGGCCTGAGTTCTTGCCACTGGACATCTAGGGAGAATTTGTTTGTAAGCAATTGTCTTTTCAATGATAAAATAGTAGGCTTGCCTGGTTGAATCCGTCTCTGACTTTTCAGCTCTCTTGTTCTAGTATATTTAGAGGAAAGTAAGGAATCTGGATAGAAGTAGATTCACAGGTAAAGTGACAGAGTATATGTGACACATACATACTGTACATATACGTTCATACTGATAGAATTATTTCACCGGAAGTCTAAGAATGCTTACAAGGACTTTTCGTCAATCCTATCATTCTATGCATCGCTGTATTTTGAAATATTCAGGACAGTGTCAGAAAGCTGGGAGGCAAATGCTTTTAAACACACCGCTGGGATCAAAATCTTCGCAAAGTGGGAATATGCCTCTCATTAAGTATATGACCTTGGGCCAATCACTTGACCTCCGTGACCCTCAACTTTCTCATCTCTACAGAGGGCATAACAAAGCCAGCTCACAGTTTTGTGTCAGAGGCACCTAGCACAGCTAAGCACCAGGGTGTCCCTCTCCGCCTCCCTTTTGGTGGCGTCCACGACAACAAACTGCACGTTAAAAACATCACGTAACGTAGTTCAGAAGCGCTCAGCCTCCGAGGCATCAGGCCACTGTTCGCATTTTTTAAATTTTAAAGAGAGAAGTTGCAGCTTTTCTTTCCACAGGTAGTTTTCCTTCGGCGTTGCCTGCCTTTTAGCTCTGCGGAAAGCGGCCGCGTGGCACAGTCCGGGGAGCGCCCGGCCTGGAGGCCTCGGCGCCGGTTCCCGGCGCTGGGAGCGGCGGGCCCGGTCCTCGCCCCGCGTGCTTTTTGTGGGCATCTCGCCGCCGACAGTATTGACAGGCGGCTGTGGTTTCGCAGCGGCCCCTGGCAGGGACACGGCTGCAGGGCGCGTCCCCGCGCGCTTAGGGCCCACTCCCCGGGCGGCGAGGCCTCTGCAGGCTGCCCAGAGGTTTGCTCAGTCCTCCACCAAGCCGTGAGACTCGCCATGCGCCACCCGGAGCTGTGCCGGGCAGGGCGGTGTCCGCGGCGCCGGGGTCCCACCCTCGTCCCCGCGGGGCCCCAGTGCCAGGCTCCGCGATGCCACCTGCAAGTGTCTGAGTGTGTCCCTGAAAGGCGCCAGCTGCTTTAGCCATAACCACAGAACTATGGCCAACCCTTGAAAAGGAACAGTGATTCCTTAATAGCATTTGTTCGGACAGTGTTACCAGTCAGAAAACGGGGGTCCCTTTTTTAAAAGAGGAAGTTGATTACTTGGTTCTCCTGTTCCAATGTAGGTATTTCGCTTCCGTGACACAACGGTTTGACGAATACTCTTCTGTCATGGCCTTCATTGTGGGTTTCTGTGGTGGACGGGCTTGTGAGGTGAGACAGTATCCCCCTAGAATGAGAATTAGTCATCTAATTGAAAAATAAAAATTGCATCATTGGTCCACTCTTTCGTTGATTCATTTGGGTGTTTTCCAAACCTAGCTTCAAATGAAATTATATGCTGAGGCCACTAGGGAGCCCGCATGGACATTTAATTGCTCTGGGGCATGCTGCCAGCCACTCACTTGACCCCTTCTCAGGTGGAGTCTTGCAGGTTTGTTATGTGAATGCTTTTTAATAAATGTATACCATTTTCCCGTTTTTATTTCAGGGCAAGACAAATTGCTGTGTAAGGCAGTATGAAAAATAAACCAGGGCTGCATACATAGCCAATATGAAAAAAAAAAAGACATTATAGTACTTACTTTTGAAGTTTACTAACACTGAAAGGAATGTTTCACTTAAAGTGATTAAAATGCTCACTGTGATGGGGAATAACCACCATGCTCATAAACAGCGACCCCACCTGTCCACTGTCTCGGCAGGGCCTCCAGGGCGACATGCGTTTGCTGCCACTCGGGCCTAATCTACGGGCACCTCTGACACCTCCTCAGTCCTTTCCTCCCCTCTTTGGTCCCTCTGGGATTATACAGCTTGAATAAAGTCACAGTTAGGATACTTCTTCCCAAGAAAAAACACTACAATTGTTATCTCAGTGGTTTGAAATGGGAGAATCAAGCCTATTTCTTTAAGCAGGCCAGAATATACATTTCTCTCATAGAATCAACAACCTACCAAGTGAAAACATCTTGTGTTTCAGTGCATTTATTTGTTTCTTGCCCAAATTGCCAGGACGCCGAGTCATCTCATGTAAAACCACAGTAGACTAGATGTCTAAAAGCTTGTGTCTGACTCCTATAGATAATCCCAGTGAGCTGCCGTTTGAACTTGGATGAATCACTGAACTTCTGTCTTATTTTTAGTCTTCAAATGGGAAGCATATCACTTACTACCTTCCTCATTACAATCTTATAAAAGTAAGATAATTAAGCCGATTCCTCTATTCCCTTTTGTCAGGCTGTAATATGCCTTCTCTTCTTTCTGTACAAGTGGGAGGATTAGAACGAATTCACCAATTTGTCTGATTTAAGTAAACTCATCCTATGGGCAGGCGCGTTGCTTTGGGATTTTTCAATTTTTGACTTTGTTTTACTTCCCCAATGCGGTTGTTTGTGGGGGGGTTGGAAATGTTCATTCTGTTTCTGGGTAACCTTCAAAGGTGTGTAATGAATACCCAATGCTCAACTATCATTCAGGTATCCGTAAACACATTACATATTAACTTACAGTTTAAGCCCCTAAGTTAGCTACTAAGCCAAGCCTTACGAGTAGAAAACAATTATTATTATTATTAGTTTTTACCAGTAATAGATTTTGAAAAAAGACTAATGTGCTTCACTTGCCTGTTTTGATTCACTCATTTTAAAAAATCTTTTCTGTATCATTGTTAGTTCTGTGCTGGCAAACATTCCCTTATTAGCTAAAAGCAAACAATGGAATCAACACCTAGTCTCAGATCTCTATCCTTATTAAAGAAAGGAGAAAATGAAAGTTCTTCCACTTGAGGAATTACCAAAAATAAAGTGGCATGGCTCAAAAGTGACCAAGTTGTCCTTGAATCATGTGACTGACACTGACACATCTGTTCCACAGCATTTTACTCAGTAGCAGGACACATACAGAAAGTACAGTGCCCTAAAATTCTGAAACTGTGCTCATTGTCCACAATGGCCTGCTGCAGCAGGGCCTGCAAGCTCTGTGTCCCGGGGACAGCAGAGGTCAGCCTGAGCACAGGAGCCATGTACGGACTCTGCATTTGTGTGGCTGCGGGTAGCTGGGCAGCCATGCCAAGAGATGTGTCAACAAGCAATGAAAGTGCCACCTTTTGTTTACAGACAGTGTCCCCCTGTAGACCACGCAGGAGTAGTAAAGTCAGCCCCTCGCCCTGGGCTGTACGTGGTTGTCATGGCGTCGAAGCAGTTTGGCCTGTAAGTGTGGAGGTATCTGAGTGGCGCCTCATCACAGTTGCCGGCTACTCAAGGAAACACACTCCCATCCTTGTTCCCAGGCCTGTGGGAGCTCCCTGCCAGGACCCAGCAGTCCTGGTGACATGCACACGCACGGTGGACTTGCATTGTCAGCCCTGGAGTGTGGTCTGCCAATCCCCGTTCTGAGGCCACCCCAGGCGCCTTTGACACTCTAAGCAGAAAGTAAATAAAGAGCTTTGTGTGTGTTGGAGCCGAGACGAAGATGAGGGGCTGGGGTGCTTCTGTCTGAGCTGTAATCCTGGACACGGCTCCCTGGGCCACTTCAGGCCTCACTTTCCTTTGCCTCAGACTGTGCTGGAGGCAAACAGCTGATTAAACCAAGTTGGCTGGGTTTTAAGGGTTTTTTTTTGTTTATTTGTTTGTTTTTGAGGGCAGTGTCACTGGCCCTCACATGTGGGACCCGAACCGGGGCCGCTGGCTTCCCAAGCTAGCACTTAACCACTGTGCCACTCAGCCGGCCCTGTTTTGATTTATAAAATGCAAATAAAACTCACATTTTTCCTCTTGAAAATCTCACTGATCATAATATTTAAGTTCCCTAACAGAATTTCTATTCATGAACTAAATGTGGATCGGAAGAATGATTTATGGATAATTCCATGATTACATGGCTTTACACTGGGAAAACTATCAGAACCTGAACACTTTGCGTAGCCAAGCAAGTTCCTTTGCAAATCCATGAACTAATGAGACCAGCAAGGAAACCAAATCCAAACAAGTAAACTAAGGAAAGATTGGGTGACCCTTTAAAAAGTAAAATTTATGTTTTGAAAAAATGTTGATGACGACAGCTGCTACTGATGCAGCACTTATGGCGTGGCAGGCAATGTGCTCTGTGTTTGCAAACACCCCTTCTCTACCGTGGGGAAACTGGGACGTGACTCGCCACGGCTCCCCCAGCAAGGGCAGAGCCGGACACAGCCCAGGGGGCCTGACGCCGCCACCTTCTGATGTCTGGGCCAGTGACGCTGACGCTTCATTTCAATGTCACTTTTCCTCTATAGTTTCAGGGCCCCCTCACCCCTTTCCACAACACAGACTGCCCCTTCGTGGGCTGCCTCTAACCTCACAATCTACCTGGCTCTTCGCGCGATAGCTTCGCGGCTGCAGGAATATAGACACAGAATTCCAAGTGTTTCCTTGCGAAGTTAACCCTATTCCCACACTTGCCGGCCTCATGAGAAGTAGGTAACCCGTCGCAGCCCTGGCCATGTGATGTCACAGGATGCCTCCTGCCACTTTCCACAAGCCCCTCCGCCCCCATGGTCACCGCGCCTCATGCCCACTCGGACCCCAGGGCACGCGTGGGTCCTCCCCTCCCCCGACTGCCGAGCGGAGTGTTTGGGCACCTGGCGCGTGGACAGGCCACGCAGGAGCGGTGGCCCCTCGCCTTCCTTTGAGGGTGCCCGGCCTCTGCCCAGCAAGGCTGTGCTTGCTGCGCCCCATCCAGAACTCGGCTGTCTGTTTAGCACGAAGCCGGCGTGTTTTAAGGACCAGTGGGGCTCGGTCTCCATCTGTGGCCTGTCCTGCCTTGTCGCCTCCTCCTCACGCCCCGGTCCCTTGTCCCTTACCCAGGCTGGACACAGCGTCTGCTGCCACAGGATGCTCTCGGATGGAAGGCCCTTCACAGTTTGCGCAGTGTGGCTCCCACTCGGTGAGGCTTCCCAGTGCCTTGGGGACACAGCAGGGCAGCATGTGGGTGCAGGGACTCGGAGAAGACCCTCCTGGAAGGAGCACGGGGAGCCTGGAGCAGGACCAGATGGCAGGCTTGGCTCACCTTGAGCTGAGATGTCATCTCTCTAGCCCGGGGGCCAGGCTCCCAGTTCCTTAGATGTCACCATGCTGATGGAGTGGGTAATCGAAGCCGCGGGGAGCAGTGGCCCCCGCAGTGATGGGTTCTTCTTTGTCTTCTTCCTTCCTGAGCGAGCAGGTCACCCACTGGTGACCCGGAACACTCCCTCTGCGCCTCCCTGCACAGCCAAGTTCCATAAACGCCTGGGGACAGGGAGGGACAGGGAGGGACAGGGAGGCTTGGGCCGCGACTCTCCCACTCAGGCTGCAGACTTTGCTGTGAAAGGGCCCCAGCAAAGGACTTCATTTTCACCTGCAGCATTTCTTAATCCTCAAAAACAAACGAACTAAGGGTGGCCGGTTGGCTCAGGTGGTTGGAACCGCAGGCGCATAATGCCAGGGCTGCTGGTTGGATGCCCGCAGGGGCCAAGGAGCTGCGCCCTCCACAACTGGATTAAAGACAACTGCTTGACTCGGAGCTGATGGGTCCTGGAAAAACACACTGTTCCCCAATAAAATTTCTTTAAAAAACAAACAAACAAACAAACAAACCTAACTAATACCACAGCATACTCCTTTGTTTTCTTTGTAAATGGGATGAAAAGGTCAATAGTGTTTGTGAAACGAATGGCTCAGACTGCCGTCGCCTCGCTTAGCTCGCCAGCGGTGCTCACTCCTGGGTTCTCGGGCAGCAGGAGGCTCTGCTCCCCGCCTGTCCCCCGGCCCCATGTCTCTTCCCCACTAGCCTCCCAGGGATTCCAAACGCCCAGAAACGGCCCCCCGGAACCCCCCTGCAGCACCCCTCCCACAAAGGCCCGCGGTAGGACCTGACATTTATAACCTACGCAGGGGTCCTAGGCTTTGGTTTCCATTTTATTCTTTTCAATGGTTTCATTAAATGTCGAGTAGATATCAAAATATTGTAAGTTAGGTGTAATATACATGGAACATGGTGAGTGCAGATCAATTTCAGTAAAAGAACGACCGGTGCCTTTGACGCCTCCTGCGTGCACACACAACCCTCCCACCTTCCTTGCTCTCCCCTCAATAAATTCACTATTCTGAATTTTTAGTTTATCATTCCCTTACTTTTCTTTGTAATTTTACCATATATTTGCATCCTATAATATTGTTTGATATGAATGCTTGCGAATTTTATGCATGTACTTGTGACTTGCTTTTTATATTTCTAAGACTCGCCCTTATTGTTCTATGGAGCCGTCATTCAGCCGCTGGTCCCATCCCAGTGGATGAATGTGCCCTCCCCAGTGTTCAGTCCGCCCTCCTGCTGATGAACACGTGGCTCTCTCCTCTTGCCCGTTTGCTATGTGGGGCTGCGTCACTGTGAACATTCTAATCCTTGTGCCCTGGACACAAGCCCAAGAGGTCCCCAACCAGGGTCCACGCGGGAGAGTGCGCCCAGGCCACAGCGCCGCTGTGGCTTCGCTGGAGATGCCGAATCCTAGGTCCCAACAGAGGTGGGCGGGGGTAACACACTGACTGTTCTTGGCAACTGTTATCCAACTCCGTTTTTTTCAATCAAGAAGTTGTGTGGTTTGAATCTATGCTTCCTCATCACTAACGAGGTTGGGCGCTTCGTTTTATTCATGCTTCCTTGTGGGAAGTGCCTCTTGCGCATTCCTTTACCACCACGTGCTTGGTCCTCTTCTCACTGATTTACAGGAGTTCTTTATTCTGGCTGGAAATTTCTTGTCAGTTACATATGTTACAAATACTTTCTGCCAGTTTGTGACTTGTCTTTTCCCTTTCCTTGTAGTGTCATTTTACTAATCAGAAATTCATCTTTATAATTAATTAAACATATCAATCTTTTCCTTTATGATTTGCTTTTCTTGTGTTTAAGAAATTCTTCCCTAACCAAAAATCACAAAGATTAGAAGTTGCATAGTTTTGTCTTTCACATTTTAGTAGTTAGTCTAACTAGTATTGATTTTTAAAAATACAATTAGCTCAATGCAGTATTTTGAGCTCTGTAATAAATCAAGTTTACATATGTATGTGGGTCTCTTGCTGGACTTTCTATTTTATTTAGATGGCCAATTTGACTATTTAGTGCCAAAACCTTTTTTTTTCTCTCTCTCTTTTTTTTTTTTTTGAGGGCAGTGTCACTGGCCCTCATATGTGGGACCCGAATGCCAATAACTTTTGAATCATTTAATATAATCTCGTATTAATTAGTGACATCTGGTTTGACACCCCTTTTCTCCCTCATTATTTTTCAAGGTTATTTTTGGTGAACTGAATCATGTTGATTATTCTTGAACTTTGTTTTCCCATGTATATTTTTTAATCATTTGGTGAGGTTACACAAACACACACACACACACACACACACGCGCTGTTGAGATTTTGATTGGAAATGCATTACAGAGATTTGGGGAAAATTGATACCTTAATAATATTGACTTTCCCAGGCCACTAATATGGGAAATCTCAGGTATTGAGATTTTCATTAGTACCTTTCAATCAAGTTTTATAATTTCTCTCTAAAAGTCTTGCATATTTATTATTAGAATAATTTTTAGGTACTTTACACATATATGCACATATATTTTTATTATAATGTATTTTATGCCATTGTGAATGGTATATCTTTATTAAATTACTTTTTCTAGCCATTTCTTTTTGATTTAAAGGCTATTTTGTATAAGATTGGATTTATTCGCTCATTAACTATTTGGTAAAAATTTTGCTGGTAAACCGTATGTTCTGATTTTTTGGTAGGAAGATTTTTCAAATGCTGATTGAATTTCTTTAAAATTATAGGACCATACAGGTTTTCTGTTTCTTTTGTATTTAAATTATATTTTTATAGGAATTAACCATTATATCTAAGTTTTCAAATTTATTGATATAAAATGTTTTCAATGTTTTCTTATTAGCTTTAAAAACAATCTCTGTAGCATCTGTAATACCCTCTCCCAAGTTTTTATTCTTTTATTTTTCTCTATATCTTAATCAAGTTTGCCAGTACTTTGTTAATTTCATTGGTCTTTTCAAATAATTTTATTTTGTTGATCCTCCTGAATATTTGTTTATTTCATTAATTTCTGCACTTATCTTTATTTCCTGTCTTCTTCTTCCTTTTAGTTTATTTTTTCTATTCATTTACTTTTGATTACAAGAGCTTAACTCATTAATTTTCCATAATTCTTTTTTATAAGTACTTAGTTTATAAATTTCCTATGTTCCACTTTGACTGAATTCTACACATTTTGATATGTAGCATTTATCATTCCATTACAATATTTTCTGATTTCTATAATGATGACTGCTTTGACCTGCAAGTTATTTTGGGAAATATTTCTTAATTTTTTTGGATTAAAAAAATTTTTTTCTTTCTACCAGTTTCAAAGTTATGTGTTTTATTTCAGTTTTCTAGGGATTATCTTAATATTTTTATCACAGTCTAACGTTAATGTTTCCCTTCCTCCTTATCAGTCCATGGTCTTATCTTACAACACTTTCATGTCAATCACTTTCCTCTTGGCATATATGGTGTTTGTGTTTTGGGGTGTATTTTTTTTCTATTCTTTTCAATCCCACTAGACATTGTTATAGCTTCATGCAATCAGTTTATTTATATTTAGTCAATAACTTATCATTTTTGCTGCTTTGTATTTCTCCTTGAATATTAGGCCCTTGCTCTGTGATCACTTTCCTTCTTTCTAAAGTATATACTTTAGAGATTTGTTTTGTAAGGAACAGTTGATCTTTACTTTTAGGTATTTTTATTTGATAGAGTTTCTCCCCCAAAATATTGCAGATATCTTTCTCTGTCTTCTCGTTTCGGTCATTGTTTTTGGGTGGCCGGCTATAAACCCATTGTTTCTTTGATGATAATCTGTCTTTTCTCTCTGGCTATTTTAAAGATCTATTCTATGTCTTTGGTGTTATTTATTTTTGCTATGATATTTCAAGGTATGGATTTTATTTATTTATTTTCATTCATTCATTCATTCATTCATTCTTCTTGAGGTTATTTTGATTATTGTCTTTCTCCTGTTCTAAAAGTTTTTAGTCATTTTCTCTTCAAACATTTCTTCTGCTTCCTTCTCTTCTTCCCATGCAGGGCTCTGATTAGACATATGTTAGACCTTTTTCATCAGTCATTCCTGTTTTTTAACTGCTCTTTTGTGTTTTCCATTTTTTTTCTGTTTCATTTTAGGTGATATGTTCTGATTTATCATCAGTTCAAAAATTCTATCTTTAGCCAGAGCTAGTATTTTATCAAATATATCCAATTCTTTTAATTTACAATATTTAATTATTATGTTTTTATTTCAAAAAATTCTATTTAATTCTTTTTCAGTCTACTTGCAATGTTTTTGGTTCTTTGCTCTTTATTCATCCTCTCAACATACTCTTTCAGTTCTTTAAATATGTGTATTTTGTAGTCTATACCTGGTAATTCTATTATCTAAATTACTTATGGGCCCGATTTTAGTAGGTGTTTCTGCTTTCATTCATTATTTCTTCTTACCTCATGCTTTTTGTGAGCTTGACCAGCAGCTTGTATTTTTTGGTATTTTATAGCTGGGAATTCTTTGAAGCTTGGAATGAAGTCAGATTAGAGAAGATTATGCTTCATTCCACAAGTTGCCTGAGAAAACTGCCAACCTAGGGTCAGAATAGCGAAAAACGAGGCTTCAGCTCACAGCATTGGGCAAAGCCACACGAGGCCCAGACCGGCTTCGGGGCCGGCTCACTTTCTGGGTCCGGCGGTTGCTTGGCTTTGTCTTCCGAGTGGTCCTTCCTTTCCTGGCATCTCACTGACACTCTTTTTTTCTTTCTAATAAATTTTATTGGGGAACAGCCATGGCCATTGGCTACGCATTGCTTTCATGCTACAATGGCATAGCTGGCTCTTTTAGGGAGGGCGCAGCTCACAGTGGCCCATGCGGGGATCGAATCAGCGACCTTGGTGTCATCAGCGCCGCACTCTAACCTACTGAGCTCACTGGTCGCCCCTCACTGATACTTTTCAGAGATTTTAAAATGCTTTCCCAGCATTAGCTGTTTTCATCAGGAGTGTTATTCAGGACACATATTCTTCTATACCGCTAGAAACAGAAGTCTACTCTCTAGGTGTCTTGTAACTTAGAAAGTGCCTCTCTTTCTCCCTTTTTATGCAGTTTTGAAATGCTAACAGATGGTCATTCCCCAAACGACCTGTCCAAGCCCCATAGTTGTATGCTTTCCAGTCAGATTTCTCTTTCATCTTTTGTTCCCCCATTTGCACCACCAATCAGTACAAGTGGTGATGTGGTCAGAGTCTGGGTGAAGCTGGCCCATCATTGCTGGTGACTGATTGGAGAGATGTATTTTTATTGCTCTACATTGGAGACCAGAATACATTTTCTCATAAAAACAACACAATAAATGATTTTGAATGTAGATGAAAAGTATTTGTACTATAATTATTCGTGTACATATGAATTAAATGAGCTCTGTGAACTTGCATATGATTTAACGAAGAATTAATTTAATTCCAACAAAGGTATTTTAAATTGAGCTTCTGGAATGTAATTGTGTGTAATATGGCTTGTAGAGTTCATTTTTACCATTTATATCTTTTTTTTTTTTAAGATTTTATTGGGGAATTGGGGGAGGGGAACAGCGTTGGGGAATCGGGGAAGGGGAACGGATAAGTTGCTGTCTTTTTGTTCTTCAGTCTAGTTGGGAGGATGTTGTTTCACTGGCCCATGTTGGTATCGTCATTGCGCTCTTCCCGGGTGAGGCAGATGGGTCGCCGGCCTCTGGCTGGTCGCTCATCGCGGCTATTGGCAGCTCACACAGGCTGCCAGCCGCTCACGCTGGCTGCCGGCCACTCACTGTAGCCTATGGCAGGCCACTGCAGCAGGGGCTGCAGCCTACACCGTCGCCGGGGCTCGCAGCCCAGCTCCAGGTGGAGCTGTTGTTAGCTGCAGAGGGCAGTGCCACTGGCCTTCATATGTGGGATCCAAACCGGGGCCGCTGGTGTCCCAAGCCAGCTCTTAACCAATGCGCCACTCGGCCAGCCCACCACTTATGTCTTATTCCCCTAATTATACTGTAAACTCTTAGATAGTACAGACCATCTCGTGTACTTCTTGATGCCTCCCTACATGTTCAAGCTTAGGGATTCTGAGAGGTTGGCTGGTGGATTATCACAGAGGTGGCAGCAAGTAGACTGTGGAATACCTTTGGGATTCTATTATTTTCCCCTGATTCATCCCCTAACACTGGTACTATCTGTCCAACGGAAAAGACTCAAACACAAGCGCCAAAAGAAAAGGAGCTTTGAAAAATCCACTGATTTGCTTATTTTTAATGATAGTTGACTTGTTGATTATCCTATAACTCAGCCACTCAGCTTAACTCTAGGTCATTAATGAAAACTAAAGCATGCATATGTCAAAATCGAACATAGAATGTATGAAACATGACCATTTGGCTATATGTGTGCATACTATGCCTCAGTGTGAATGATTCTTTCTTGGGTATCAGTGTTATTCTAGAGTTATCTGTTGTATGTTTGATTGCTTTTCTGGCCTCATTCTATTTGACTTTCAAGAAAAAAATATATGGTGGGGGGAGGATGAAAATAGAAAAAAATAATCCAGAGATTACAAAAAATATTGGGAAACTTTCATTGTTTGATTCAGAAATAATTTGGTTCAGAATGGCAGTTCCAGAGGGTAAAAACTGATACATATTGAAATCGAAAATGATTCTTTTATAAACAAAGCTGACCAACATTTCCAGCAGGACCGCTGCCTGAAGGGAAATGTCCTGGGCTCCAGCCTGTCAGGCTAACAATGAAGCATACAAGTCTGCACAGATGGTTGGAATCCAGGGTGTTTCTCACGTTACAGCATTTTCTTCCTATTGTATCTCCTGACTTCTACAGGGAGAGGGGAAAGCGCTATCACTTTCAAAAAGTTGTAAAGAATATCTTTGGTACATTTTGGGGAGTCACAAGTACTAAACATTAACTATCTTGGAAATGTCTTCTTCCTTCTTAGAAATGCCTCCTTGGTTAAAATCTGATTGCTTATGTTGGACAGTATGACTTATCTTCCTACGATCTTTATGGCTAGAAATACAAAGCAGAAGGTGCACTTACGTCTTTCCCTGGAAGCTCTCTTCTGTGTCCCGTCTCAAGTACGATAACATCACCCATTCCGCTCTGAGCTGTGACGGGCAGCAGTGTGGGCCTCATCCTTAAGGCCGCTCACGCCCATCAGGCCTAGCACTGCGGCTGCTTCCTGAGCACCTCTCACGTCTGTCCAGTTTTTTCCATCTCCGGTACTATTCCCTGCTCCAAAGTCTTGATATCTCTCACCCGCATTATTGCAATAAATACCTAACTGACCTGCCTGTGGTCCCTCTCACTCTCCCCACCCGCAATGCACACAACAGAGTGGCCTTCTCCAAATGCAGGTTTGGTCATGGCCCAACTGCTACCCGTAGTTCCCTATTACCCTTGGGGTCGACAAAAGGTTACTTAGCCAGCATGCCAGGCCTTGCGCGGTCCTTGCTTGCCGCGCCCCGCGCCACCTCTCTCCTTGGGCCTCTGTTTGGCCAGTCTGGGCTTCTTCCAGTCCCTCTGTGTCTCCTTCCATGCGCGCGCTCTTCCCCACCATTTTAACTTCACTAAGCTCTGAATTCAGGCATCACGCCCTCAGGAAGGCCCCCCTTGGCCTGCCCAAACATTAGGTCAAGTCCTGTGTTTGCCCTCACAGGACCACATATCTGATCTCTCTTGCGTAGCACTTAGACAAAAGGAAGAGAGTTACGGTCTGTGTACCAAGAATTGGGATTCCAAGTGAGGGAACAAACGTGACAACGTATATTTATCTAATAATCAGCCTCTAAGATTCAAGATGACATTTCTGAAGCACAGAAAAAAGTATACATAAAAATATTATACTTAGGGGCTCCCAAAAGAGCCAGGAATTCTTCAGTAAATAAATATCAGATATTCTTCAGCAATAGACAAACTGGTTTCTCTAGATTGCCGCTGACTATGTAATTTAAGATCTGAAAGTATCGTAACAATTATTCCAGCCAACACCCTGAAAATACAGATAAGAAAAGTGACTCTCAGAGGTGTCAGAGTTAATGACACAGAAGGAATTAGTCGACAAATGTCTATGGAGGGCTATTGTGTGTTTCGTTTTACTATTTCTAGGTTCTCTTTTCATTATTACATGCTTGAACCATTTACAGAAACGGAACAATTAAAATTTATTTTAATTTGCCAGTATAATGCAAGACTATTTTCTACTTTAAGTGGATGATAGAGCACCAATAAAACACGAGTATAAGCATTTAGATGATGGGATGATGTGCTATTAACATTATATTCTAGTACAGTTCTATTTGTTTGTGCGTGAACTCTTTTTTTTTTTTAAGATTTTATTAGGGAATTGGGGGAGGGGAACAGCGTTGGGGAATCGGGGAAGGGGAACAGACAAGTTGCTGTCTTTTTGTTCTTCAGCCTAGTTGAGGGGGACGTTGCTTCACTGGCCCATGTTGGTATCGTCATTGCGCTCTTCCCGGATGAGGCAGATCGGTCGCCGGCCTCTGGATGGTCGCTCACTGCGGCTCTTGGCAGCTCATGCTTGGCTGCCGGCCACTCACTGTAGCCTATGGCAGCCCACTGCAGCCGGGGCTGCAGCCTACACCGTCTCCGGGGCTCGCAGCCCAGCTCCAGGTGGAGCTGTTGTTAGCTGTAGAGGGCAGTGTCACTTGTCCTCATATGTGGGAGCCGAACCCCAGGCCGCTGGCATCCCAACCCAGCTCTTAACCAACGCGCCACTCGGCCGGCCCTGCATGAACTCTTCATATTTCCTTTTCATACCTGTCTATATGCAGCCCTGAAAAGGGTCCTAGGAAAGAGAACCCTGCTTCTTGCTATAATTTAGGACTTGGAGAATAGGGAGTGTGCTATTTGCCCATAGCACAGACCAAGCAAACTTGGAGGTTTGTTCTTAACCTTCTCGACCTCCTGCTTTATTTCTCAGTCTCCATGCTAACCTCCTGTTATAGCCACTGTTTCCCTTTTCAGGGAATGGTGGGGATGGAATGTCATTGCTAATGACCTTTTGCTGACTCCGGTCCACTAATTAGCTCTCTGACCAGCCCTTACTACTCTGTTCTTTTCATCAAAAGTCAAGCTAATGGCTGGCTTGGACCACAAAATGCTGACTTATAAACACTTGGGCTAAAGGGCCACTAGAAACCATTTAGCCTGATGACGCAGTCCATGCAGGCGCACGTTCTGAAACGTCCTAAACAGAAGAGAGATTCGGTTCACGCTCATGCTGGAATGCGTCCGCTGCCTAATCCCTCACACCCTCACTTACGGGGATGCTCTTTCAAATATCAGGATATTCAGAGCTCTTCTGCGCCCTTCCCCAAAAATACAGGATTCGTTTAATGAAACAAACCCGTAACATCTAAGACTTTGCTTTGACAGCTGTGTGCAACGTGTGTGTGTAGCGCGTGTGTTTTAAAACCCAAAGCATATGATGGATACCACCCAGGTTAGAATGCAATGCAAAAAGCAAAATTTAGATTGCAGTTTATCCTTCATTTCCTGCTCCTGTTAAGCCTCAGAACAGAGAAAAAAGAAAAATGCTGGCTTTCTATTTCAAATTGAAACCCAGTTTCTTAAAGAGAGATCACTGGGTAGGAGTGATCAAACCAACCTGCCCCAAACCAACACAGCCGTTCTGCGCTTGTGTTTTCAGTGGTTCCTTCGCTGCGTGGAGGGGTCGGGGGCAGCCGGCCCACACAGCTGTCACTCTCCTGCGGGTCAGAGGCTCCTGCTTCCTGAGAAGACTGTGTGTGCCCTGCAGAGTCTAACGCAGATACCAGCTCCACTCTCTAGCCTGGCAAACTCAGAAAGGGAACAACTTCTGAGGTTTTGGTTACAATGCACATTCTTTAATAAAGGGAAGACAGACAAAAAGATTAGTTAATCCAACTTGTTGGCACAACTAGACTGAAGAACAAAAAGACAGCAACTTGTCTGTTCCCCTCCCTCAATTCCCCAATAAAATCTTTAACAAAAACAAAAAATGTATTGGTGTTTATTTGTCAGGCATTTTCGTACTGTCAGTAAGTTTTTTGTTCTTGAAATTACCTTGACTGCAATAGCTCGTTACACTGTAGTCATATTTACATAAGAAGTCACTCAACTGTGTGCCAAAGCGCAACAGAAGTAGACGGGTCCATCCCCATGATACAGCCAGGAGACTGGGTTTCCTGAGACATCATTTCCCCTCTTCAGGTGGAGGTGTGCCTGGCTGTGAAGAGCTTTAAATTTGGAACTGGTCATTCCCTATCTTGTCCCAATTATATGGTGTTAAATGCTAAGGACGCCACACGTGGGGATTGGCCTTGGTTGCCTGACTGCTAACCTTGGTCCCCACGTGCTTGTGTCTGAATATTAGGACCGTTCGACTATCAGGCAGGTAGAGAGAGTTTGGTGGCACGGCATCCACAGGCGCCGATGGGACGTGTGTGGAGACAGATCGCCGGGCTCCGTGTGATTCCAGGGACTTCTCTGTGGGGACCACGGTTTTCACTGGGATGCTCTGCCTCATGCAGCCTGCGCCTTCCAGGGGCCGCCCGCGATCCCTAACAGCGGCCTGGGGTGTCCTGTGTTGGGAGTGATGGCCCTATTCTCCCTCCCTGCGTGGGTCTTACAGAGAATTGATGATGCTTCAGCTAATCATCCGTCCCCCTCTTTTGTTCACCAGGTACCTCGTCCTTGAAGGGCCTTTTATGGAGAACCGATGTCTTCTGCTGGGTAATCGATCACCGGAGACCCCGACGTCGGCTCTGGGCTCCTGCTGGAGCAGGGTCCCGGCCATGGCTACTCGGAGCGCTGCGGCCGCACTGCTGCACGAGTGCCAGCAAGCGCTGGGCCTACTCCAGGGGGGCGCGACGCCCGGGACCCCGGAGCCGCGGGGCGCAGGTGAGGCCGGGCGCGGCCTGTCCCCCGCCTGCACCGCACGTTCTCCTGTCTGCCCTATTTTCTCCTCCTGGCAGATGACCACCGAGAGACCAGTGGCTTCTGGGGCATCAATGGGACAGGGGCTGCAGGCGGGTGGGCCGGGAGGACCCACTTTGTCGCAGTGAATTGCTGTCAGTTCTAATTTTAGGCTTCAGCGAACACCAGGCTCCAAGAAACAGTTCAGTTCAAGAAGAACAAAGGGTCCGAGTGGGCTGGCGCACGTAAATTTCAATTATGAAAAAGTGGAGGCAACCTCTGAATGGCGTCACATTCTGTTTCCAGACTGGGCTTTTGTGCCCCATCCGTTTCCACAGGCGTCTTTCGTACCCGTGTCCCAGCAGCGCCGTGTCCCCGTGTTCATCATCGGTGCACCTCGCACGCCGTGTGACACAACTGCGCTCGCACCGATACACACTTGTTGCGTCATTCTCAGGGTTTAAGAATTTGGCTTTTTGCTCACTTCCTAGTTTGTGCCATTCATGGTTTTAGATGGCTCGTTGTTTGGGAAGTTTCAGTCGTAAAATCTAGAGCGTTAGAGCTCATTTCTTTAGCCAGTTTTACAGAAGTAACCCTGGTTCCTCAGATTTCCTTCTGGCATTAGAATAACTGTTCCTCTATTTCTATATGTGGTCCCTTTTATGTGCTTTTAATGTTTTTCTTTGTAACTTCAGTGATTTCCGTTCCACCTAACTGCACACTCCCCGCCTCTTGTTGCTGCTGAAAAGTCCCGGGGCGCCTTGTTCCCAGTGCCTGAGCGCAGGCCCGGCGGCTCTCACAGGGGCACTTTTAGGTGCCTGCAGAAGTCTGGAGTTTTGGTACCTGTCGCGTGCCCTCCTTTGTCCACTTGTTTCACACCTAGGCTTATGCGCCTCTGTCCCGGCCAGACACGCCCAGGCTGGCTGCTGGCTAGCCGCGCTGGCCGCCTGGGGCTCACTGGCCGTGTCTGCGTCTGGCCAGGGCCGGCAGGGCCTCACCACCCCCAGGCCGCCCTCCTGCGCTGGGCGCGCTGCTCCCCAGGGCGGACGCACCGCCTGCACTGAAGCCCTGTGTGTCCAGCCCACATTCCCTTAGCTTTGTGGGAGCTGAGCTCCCAGCGGGGCAGCACTTCCCTGTGCTTGCCACAGGACAGGAGCGTCAGGTCAGCGCCAAGGAAGGCAGGTCGCTCAGTGAGCCCCTGCCTGCAGGCCAGCTGCTTGGGGACACGGTGTGAGGGGACCCTCTCGGCACCAGCCAACCCCTGTGGAGCTGTGGGCCTGAGTCTGACCCACCACCCTCGCTGACAGGTCTTTTCTGAGCAGCTGCAGCAGCGGGTCATGCTGCCACCAGAGCGGGCGAGGCGCTGTGGTGACAGGGCGAGCGGGCAGACTCCGACTCTGTGCCTCTCACCCTTTCCCTTCCTCCTCTCCACCCATCCTTTCCCTCCGGCGGAGTCCTTGGCAGCGAGCGTGATGCCAGCACTTCCCCGGGTTGGGCCGGCGGCTGAGACCCACGCAGAGATGTATTTAAGACCACATTCTGGGTCAGTGTGCCCCCGTGGCCTGCCCTCGTCTGGACTGGCACAACCTGGAGGGAAAAGGTGTGCGGGAGGCAGAAGTGAGTGTGGAGTCCTTCTCCTTATGAGGACATCTGGAAATACTGAGCTGTCCAGTGCAGAGTGAAATTCTTTGAACCAAGAAGTCACATTTCTGGAGTCAGGGGACGAGCCGCCTGGCTCTGAGCTTGCTGCTCCAGATGTGCGCGTAGTTTGTCAGGCAGATGTGCCGGGGAGCAGCGTTCGGAAGTGTGCTGGGGCCACAGGCCTGCCCCCGAGTCACGGGGCTGAGTGGCCGCCTGCTTCCTGACGGTTCAGATGCATCACTCAGGAAACTTGCTCCACATACACAGTGGGAACATTCGGAGACTGACGTCAGCGGCGGTAAGAGGGCCAGGTTGCCAGCATTCGGCCCCCGTGCCATGGCAGCGCCGTGAAGCACCGCAGGTGCTCGGGAGTTCTCAGCGCTGACTGGCTGACTTCAGCGTGACACGTGTGAGTCACCGTCAGGCGTCAGTGCAGAGCGCTCGTTGGCATGGCCCATAGGACGTCCCCTCCATGCCAGCTGGTACAGGACACGAATAGGCACTGTGCCCAAGGCGGGGCTAGGCTTCCCTCCCTCTGTCTGTTTGTTTTTCACTCTCTCTGTCATGGCTCCTTTGTCCTATTTAGCATGTCTCATGTAGACAGAAGACTAAGCCTTCTTTTAGCCTCAGGTGTGATTTATACCGAACTGATAAGAGGTGACGCTTGTCTTCCGGAAGCTTGCAGTCCAGTGATAGGGGAGGTGTGGTACAGAGCAGTGACATGGACATGAGGGGACATGTGCCTCTGGGGTTGGGAGCCCTGGGCAGGGGGTGGGGGATCTCAGTGCTACTGGGCGGTCTGGCAGGCTAAATGCTGGTCAGGGGGCCTGAGCTGGACCGCACAGGGATTGGGAGAGGCGGTGCAAGCCCGAAAGCAGGTGTTAAGGTGGCCCGTGGCCCGGTCCACCTGTTCACAGAGAAACAGGAGGGACAACATGAAGATGGGGCGAGCCGGGATGAGGGACGCAGGCGAGAGGCATGGCACGAAGGGGACAGAGGGGTCTGGAAATCCACGGAATCGGGTGACCAGTTCGAGTCAGAGAGGAAGAGAGAGCACGAAGTCTAGTCTGGTGCCTGAGTGTCAGGCCAGGGTGGCCCAGGGATGGCTGCTAGCATTCGTGACAGCAGAGAAGAAAGTGGGAAACACAGATCCAGAGAAAGGGGAAGGCTCAGTGTGAGATACACGGAGTCTGGGGGTGCATGGCTGGCAGTCGTGTGTCACCGTCCTCTGCCCTTTGTCCAGAGCCCTGGGAGTCAGGTGTGCTTCAGAATTTTTCAGATGTCAGGAAAGAGGTGAGGTCCAGGGACCATCTGTTACCTTCACACCCCAGCGGCCGCGGGGGTGGTGTCTCCTGGCAAACATCAAAAGTTTTGCAGCCAAACTTTTGACCAAGCTCATTAAGTAGGATCAACACAGCTACAAATAGCCTCTAGTCACTTCACATTGGTTTCAGGTGTCAAACTCGAGGAAAAACCTTCCAGTTTCCGGAGCCCTTTGTGTGTGTCAGGTTTGGGCTCAGTAGCTAAATGTATCTACCACTGTGAAACAAGGCCATTTCACAGTAAACTGAAAACATTTCGATGTCATTTGGGTTTTTCATATTCATTTGCTATATTCAAATATAGCCCACAGTGAAAGGATGGGCTGAGGGGAGGCCTAGAGAAGAAAACGGTTGCACACACTGACCCTGCACTTCCTTTTCCCAGCTGCCCCGGCCCCAGACACCATCCGGAGGGCTCAGTCGCCTTCTCATCTTACAGGGAAAATAATATTTCCTTCTTCCCTTTGTTTGGCTCTGTGCGCAGACGTGTCGCAGGAACGCTTCGCTTCCTGCTGGAGCCCCTGTGAGCGCCCGACGGCCCCAGCTTACCTGCAGGGCACAGGGCGGCCACCCTGACCGACAGCCCCGGCCCCTGTCCTGTGAGCCACAGCGGCAGCTCGGCCCAGCCCGCAAGAGGCAGGCGGGGGCTGTGTGGGCCCCGTGGTGCTTCATCATGACATTGGTAACTCAACGGCCTTTTCTTTGCCTGCAATTTCCTTAACTGAACTCTGACCTTTTCAGCTCCACTCCCCAGCGAGTTAAGGACCCTCATCCAGGAGGCAAAGGAAATGAAGTGGCCCTTCGTGCCTGAGAAGTGGCAATACAAACAAGCCGTGGTCCCCGAGGACAAAACAAACCTGCAGGACGTGATCGGCGCCGGGCTGCAGCAACTCCTGGTAGGGAGAGCCACACCACCTGCTCCGACACCCAGTGGGGCCCTCAGCCTCTAAGTGGTCTCACAGATCAAGTTTCTTTGACGCACAGGACAGCCCCACTCTTGTGGTCAGCTCTGCCAGACTCACTGATGCGGGGAAGGTCGCTTTCAGAAAAGCGTGCGCGCCCGCCTGGGCCCTGTGCTAGAAAGCAGGCCAGGCGAGGGTGGTCATAGGTCTCATGGCCTGAGACCTGTACACGTTGCGGCGGGGGCCACAAGCTGGAGTCACGATTCCATGGTGCCTCGTAGCACTGCTGTTTTGAAATGCTGCTTCCTAAAAGTTGGGCAGCTTCAAAAACTAAGTTCGCCACCATTGCATGAGTGTGGCTGGCAGTCTGAGCTGTGGACAATTGGCAGTCCCCTCCCCAGAGCTGGGACCCTGGTTCAGGCTGTGCAGGACGCTTCCTGTCAGAGACGCCCTCACACTTCCTCCCCGACTCACTTTATGGGGAGTAAGCCCATCGGAGCCCGTGCCCCGCAGAGCAGGGAGCCCAGGGGCCTGGGCTGGCGTCAGGGGCCTGACGAGATGCAGGGGTGTGGCTTTCCTTCTGGGAAGCCGGCCTTGACCCACATTCCCTCCGAGGAGTGCCAGGGAAGACAGTCCACTAGCGTACATGCATTTCTCTCTCGCATAAAATTATGCTTGTCTGGACCAGGAGTTACAAGCAATGACAAAATCCTACAATTGTTATTTTATAGGTTTACCTGGGAATGTGTTTTGGGGTCATCCCCACATAAAGGTATAGACATCCTTCAGAGCAAAAGTCTAGGGAAGAGTCCTGATCTATACACGCAGAAGAGACTCTTTGGAGGTTTAATAGGAGCCAGGAAATCCCCACCTTTCCCACCCCCCAAAAAAACAAGCAAACAGACTGGGTTAAGCAGACAAAGGAGAGTGGACAGTTGGAAGGTGCTGTGGTGAGACAGGGGCTTTCCACGAGTGCGTCTGGTGTTTGCGGAGAAGAGGAATGGGAAAAGGAATATAGTTACGTGTCGCTGTGGGGCTTACAAAGTGCTAGCCCTGCGTCCTGCTGACTTCTCAACATAGGCCTACAGTGACTACCCTGCGTCCTACTGACTTCTCAACATAGGCCTACAGTGACTATTACCATCATCATCCTACTTGCAGATGAGGACACTGGGGTGCAGGGGCCCAGGGAGCAGCCAGTGAGTGTGGGGCTGCGACTCAGCCCTTCTCTGTCCCAGCGCAGCTGCCCTCAAGAGGCCAGCGTGCAGAGCCCGAGAGCAAAGGCCAACGCTATGCCGTGAGGGGCCTGCTTGCATGTCTGCCGCTCTGTGGGGAGGCCCTCATGGCGAGTACAGCTGCAGGGCTAATGTTTTTAGTTTTATTTAATCTTTTGTCAATTCCTATGTAAATAGCCACAGGTGCCTAAGGCAACCATTGCACTGGACAGTCCGACAGTGACCTGCAACACGGTGGGAATTCCTCGTGGGCCCCTTCCCCGGTCTGAGCACATCAGAGGTTCCACCAGTCCCCGCCTCAGACAAGCACCCGAGACCGCGATGCCAGGATCCTACAGGGAAGGGTGGGGGGTGAGGGGTTGGGCGGAGAGGGGCGCTGAGGGGAGGAGCCCCATGTAGAGGTCGCAGGAGACCAATCAGAAGGGACACCCCTTTCCCAGCAAGTCAGGAACGATGGCTCTAGAAGAGCGGGAAAGCCAGTGGGATTCTGCGGGTGGCACACGGGGACCTCCAGTCTTCCCAGGGAGCGACAGCCGGGCCGGCTTCCGAGGTGGGGAGCCCTGCTTTGACCTTGGGCCCAGGAAGTTCCTCTAAATTTAAACAGACTGAGATCCGACAGCAGCATGAGACGGCACCAGGGTTTTTCTCCTGTCCCACTTTGCCGTTGCCAGACCCCTCACTGCATTCAAAGCTGGAAGTGGTATTAGCTGGAAGACTGGAGATGCTGTTTTAAAAACCTCAAGTCTCACTGCCTTGGAGGCTCATGTCAGCTTGAAGACATGCTGCTTACCGTGGTTATGCTGTTTTAAGAGCCCATTCATCACCCCTCCTGCCTCTCTTACCTTTGTCTCACAAATGTCACAGTTGGGGAGATGGGGACACACAGAATTTAAGACACTTGTACCCAGATCACAGGCTCCCTCCGTGGCAGCCGTAGGGAGCTGCCTACTGGGCTTCTCCGGCCTCTTCTGTATTGGACCGTAGCGGCCTCAGCTCATCCTGCAAGCTGCAAATTAACCGGCCACACCTGCGAAGGCCCTCGGGACGCTCTCCCACTGTGTCAGAGCCCAACTCGGTTTTGTCAACACAGAGAACTCTGTGGCTCCGTGCTCTGTGTCTCCCTGAGCCATCGGCTTTATTAGCAGTCGTTACCGGAGCTGGATGGCGAGTCTTAATAACCAATTCATTGTGAGATTCTGTTCTCATAAAAAAAAAAAAAACAGTTAAAGGCTGCTGAGTTTGTCTTTTCAGTTATCTCTTTTTACGGTATTTTTCATAAATCTAAGCTTTCCACAATTTTTCCCCTTGAATCCATCCTTCCCATAAAATGTTTTCCCTCCATGTTTAAAATTAGCATTACACTTAGTTTGGAAACACTGTGTCTTTAAGTTAATTCCACAAATAATAGATCAAAGTTAAGCATAGAATGTTTAAGAGAAAAGCAAGTCATAAACTATTTTCCATAGTTCTGAGTTGGTGAAATCTAGTCATTTACAATGTTACTCTCTTAGGCGGAACTTGATCAAGAAAAATTATATGTTTTGGGCTTTGCTTTCTGTCCTGCACAGCCCCGCCCCCAGCCACTCTCCTTTGGTGTGTGGTCACAGGCAGAAATTTATGGCCGGGGCCAGCCTCCCTCACACGCCACACAAAGCTGGCTGCCTTGAGAGAGCCTGTCTGCTCTCTCCCAGAGAAGGCACCTGTGGAACGCGCCCCGAGAAACCCGGGCGATGGGAGATTAATGGGACTGTAATACCCGGGCAGGCCCTCGGTATCATGCCCTCTCCCCACGTAGGTGGGTCCCTTCTGAGATGGTACCCATTCTTAACGGCCGAAACATCTGTTGATAACTGCAGCTGCCCTTGTGACACAAAGCATATCACAGGGTCACAGGCTGTAGGGACCGAAAATCCCACCTCATGCTCGTTTTGGACTATTGAGCCACGCCCCCAAGTCCATGGGTCACCGACAGCCTCAGTGCCTCGTCTTGCCACAGAAATGCCCGATGGGCTTTGAAGTGTTATTTTATCTCGGGGGTGATTTACACTCTAGTGCCATTGTGCTGTGGGAAAAAGGGGGACCTTTTTTGTTTTCTATTTAATTGTATATTGCCTGACACTTTGACCTGTATTATTAGTATTAGTCAGAACAAGGATTTTCTCCCTCTCTTATTTAAAAATAAAATTTCAAGGGAAAGTAAGCTCTCCTTCAGCTCTTTTCACTCAAAACAATGTTTACACTCTGAGAGGGAAAGATGAAAAGCACGAGTAGTTTTTTTCAAGTGTGGGAGCAGGGCATTTCAGCTTCGAAAGAGAACAGTGAGGCTCTTATAAACATCATTCAGCAGCGGCTTTGATGGATTTCTGAGTATTGAAGGCATTTAGCTTGTGCTCAGCCGCGTTTCAGGCCGCCCTGCAGCTCCGGGGCTGCAGGCAGCAGGCCCCGGGCGTATGCTGCCGATTGTTTCAGGCACTTTCACTTCTCCAGAAAGAATGATTTCTACTCAATTCAAAGAAAATATGAAAATGAAGCTTTTAGAAGGCAGATAAAGGGCAGAGTCGGACCTGCACGTCTGTGGCAGTTGGGGGCAGACTGAGCCGCGAGGCCGAGGATTGTTTGCTGGACCCTGTTGGGAGCTTTCCCTGCGGACGCAGCGTGCTGGGGACACGGCCTCCCCTCTGTAGAGGCTTCGTCCTGCAGAACACAAAGGGCCACTTCTGCAGGTTGGCGGAAGCGCAGTCCAAGGAGGTGACGCTCAGAATGAGGGTCCTTTTCCCACTTTCTTTTCAACTGTCCAACCATAGACATGGGTAAGCTGACAGCCGTTACACTACATACAGTTTTGGAAATGTCTGTGCTTCCTTGCAGTTATTAGAAGAGAGACCAAAAAGAAAAAGAAAAAGGAAACAAAGAAAGGAAGAAAGAAAGAAAACTGTTTAGTTGTTTCTTCATGATATCTTGGGTGAAAAACCTTTGTGGATGAATACAGTCAGATAAATTTGGTTTCCAGAATAATTTTTTCCTATTATGTCTCTTCAGATAATGTCAGTGCCTTTAACTTGTTGACGTTTTTATTTTTGAAATACTTAAAATATTAAAGGACCAAGAATTAAAAGAAATAAGCACAAATGAATATAAGAGTCAGTCTTTACGAGACTGCAGGGAAATGTTTCAAAAAATGTGTACTGTGATTTTAGCAAAAGATAACTAAAGTATGAATTTATTAGGAAGTCTAATGTCAAGTTGTAAAAAGACGGTTGGTATGACGACCAGGTAAAGGGTGAGATGTTCTCAGTGGAAACAATAGAATTCCCTCCATGAATAAGCCCTGGTTAAAAGATGCTCTTAAAACTAAATAAGAAGCCATGTATCCCAGGCTCCAGTTTTCATATTAATAACAGAGGATTCAAAAGCAGTGGTCAGGGCCGGCCGAGTGGCTTGGTGGTTAAGCGCTGGCTTAGGAAGCCAGTGGCCCCGTTTCGGGTCCCACATGAGAGGTCCAGTGACACTGCCCTCAAACAAACAAACAAACAAACAAGCAAAAACGGGGTCAGTGTCATTTGGATTATGATCCTTTCAGCCACTGATTTTCTTAAATGAGGTTTTCATCTTCAGCTGAGTGCTCTGGGGTTTTGACAGTTTAGGTCTTTTTCATCGGGGGGGAAGAGTGAAGTGAATGCAGACGGCAGGTTCACTCCTTCATTCAGCGAGACTCTACTGAGCATCAGCATGTGCCAGACTGGACAGCACTCTGGGAGAAATGCGAAAGCAACAGAAAGCCCAGCTGGTGTCCCGGAAAGACGCAAAGGCCTACTTGTTGGGTGGCCTCCATGTCCTATCCACCTAACATGTGGCAGGTGCTCCAGACATATGCCTCCAGTCCTCCCAGGCATGGTCACATGACCTGCGTTAGCACTGAAATTTGATTAGAAGTAATACATGCCAGTCCCACGCAATTACAAGTCATTGTGTCGTTCAGCAATGACCAACTTTTTCCTCTGCTTTATGGTCAAGTAGGGCCACTCCCTCAGCTGGATGTGGAAAGGGCAAGACCCGTGGAGACAAGCACAGCCAGTGGGAAATATGCCGGACGCTCATTATTTAAGAATATTACAGTGGGCCGGCCGAGTGCGCATTGGTTAAGAGCTGGTTTTGGAATGCCGGCGGCCCCGGTTCGGATCCCACGTATGAGGGCCAGTGACACTGCCCTCTACAGCTAACAACAGCTCCACCTGGAGCTGGGCTATGAGCCCCGGCGACGGTGTAGGCTGCAGCCCCTGCTGCAGTGGGCTGCCATGGGCTACAGTGAGTGGCTGGCAGCCAGCGTGAGCTGCCAATAGTCGCGGTGAGTGACCATCCAGAGGCCGGCGACCGATCTACCTCATCTGGGAAGAACGCAATGACGATCGATACCAACATGGGCCAGTGAAGCAACGTCCTCCACAACTAGACTGAAGAACAAAAAAAAAGACAGCAACTTGTCTGTTCCCCTTCCCCAATTCCCCAACGCTGTTCCCCTCCCCCAATTCCCCAATAAAAATCTTAAAAAAAAAAAAAGAATATTACAGTGAAGCATGAAGACTGTTGTGACATGAAAACCACTTCTTAAGTTCGCACTTTGTAATTTAGTTGTCTGGGATTTTTTTTAGCAGGTTTCATTAAAGCAAGGTTAACCCTTCTCGATTAAACATTTATTTCTGCCGTGCTTATATGAGTGTGATTCTCGTGCATTAGAAAATTGTAAAGCGACAAATCAGTTCCATTGGTTTCTCTAAGTATGCATAGCTCTTAAAATAGCCACAGGTACAATTAAGCTCTTAATCCTTTCAGCGATAATTATTACTTTAAGAATAAGTGAAGGGCCGGCCGAGTGGCGCGGTGGTTAAGCGCTGGCTTGGGAAGGAAGCCAGCGGCCCTGGTTCAGATCCCACATATGAGGGCCAGTGACACTGCCCTAAAACAAAACAAAAAAAAGAAGAAGTGAAAAGGCCCTAGGGACAATGGTGTCCAAACAGTTCTCTTAGTACGATAGATATATCTGCCACTATTCTGGCACGTGGTTTTGTAACAGTGACAGTCATGGTAGAACTCAGGCGGCAGAGGTTAAGGAAGCTGATGTGGGAGTCACACTGCCTGGGCTTGAGTCTCAGGGCTTTGTCATCTTGGACAACCCGCCCAACTGTTGGCTGCCATTTTCCTGCTCCTGTATGCTAATGACGACAGGACCTACTTCATAGATTATTTAAAGGATAAGGTGAGTGGGTGCTTAGAACAGTGCCTGGCATTTAATAAGTGGTAGCTGTTATTATCATATGAGCTAACTGACAAAAGGACAAGGCTTAGGGCCACATGGAACATAGTTATACAGATAGAATAAAATATAGTTATGGGGCAAGGCGGACAGAAGCTAATATCAAATAGAGTAATCAAGCCTCTATCTGAATTTTGCTATCAGAACATCAAAAAATGACTGTGATACAGTTTCAGAATTACCCATTAACACCTCTGGGCGACCTTTCAAACAAAACAAACAAGTTGACATCCCAAAGAGTTTATCAGTGAACCTGACAGTTTGAACTTCTCCATAAGAGTCCCTCCCCCAATACCACATGTTTCCGCCCCGATTTTACAAAAGGGGAGGGAAAGGGGAATCACTGCTGTAGGGGTGGGAGACGTTGGACAGCGAGACTCTGGCGCATGTGGCCACTTCCTCTGTGGCCACTGACAGCCACTGAGCTAGAAGCATCAGACAGTGGTGACCCAGGGCTCTGGAACGCCTCTGGGGCAAATCCTGAGACACCTTTGCCTCAACTCCTGATGGGGCCCACTGCTTGTTACGAGGAGTGACCTCCACGTGGGTGGGCTGAGTTCCCAGGAAACAAGGGAACACCCCACCATCAGTTACCAGGGGCTTCCAATCCCACGTTAGACACGAAGGGCTTTTGCCTTTGACCTGACCTGATGCTTTGGGGAGGAGGGGCAGCTCCCAGGAGTCCAGGTGATTGGGATATGGGAAAAAAGTAAGTCCTCTTCTTACCAGATAGCTCTTCCTCTGGGGACCCACGTTTTTGGACTTGCAGTCAATGCATTGACTCAGATTAAAATCCTACACTTGTAGTTAACTATTCAATTTTATTCCCAACTCTGACATTCACTTGTTCTACATTTTCTATAAGCCACCCAAACTATTTAGTGAGAATTTGCATCTTTGAAATGTTTGCAGATCAGGTAATACCATGTCTGTCTTTGTTATTATTGTATCTCCAGTGTCTACCAGATGCATCTAGGAAATGCTCAATAAATATTGTGTTGAATTAACACCTGTTCTCCTCAAACTATTCCAAGAGGGGAAAAGGCTCTCAAGCTCATTTTATGAAGCTACCATTACCCTGATTCCAAAACCAGACAAAGATATTACAAAAAAAGAAAACAATAGGCCACTATCCCTAATGAACATAGATGCAAAAATCCTCAACAAAAATATTAGCAAACCGAATTCAGCAGTACATTAAGAAGATCATACATCATAATACAGTGGGATTTATTCCTGGGATGCAAGGTTCATTCAATATCTGCAAATCAATTAACATGATATACCACATAAACAAAATGAAGGATAAAAATCAAATGATCATATCAATAGATGCAAAAAAAAAACATTTGACAAAAATCCAGCATTAATTTATGATAAAAACACTCAGCAATGTGGGAACAGAGGGAATATATCTTAACATAATGAGCAAACAGCTAACATACTCATCAGGGAAAAGCTAAAAGTGTTCTCCTTAAGATCGGGATCAAGACAAGGATGTCCACTTTCACCACTTTTATTCAACATAGTTCTGGAAGTTCTAGCCACAGAAATCAGACAAGAAAAAGAAATAAAGGGCATCCAAACTGGAAAGGAAGAAGTAAAATTGTCTTTATTTGCAGATGACATGGTACTATAGAGAGAGAACCCCAAAGACTACGTCAAAAATTATTAGAATTGGGCCGGCCGAGGGGCGCGATGGTTAAGCGCTGGCTTGGGAAGCCAGAGGCCCCAGTTCAGGTCCCACATGTGAGGGCCAGTGACACCGCCCTCAAAAAAAAAAAAAATTATTAGAACTGCTAAATAAATTCATTAAAGTATCAGGATATAAACTTAATATTCAGAAATAGGTTGCATTTCATATACCAATAAAGAGCTATCAGAAAGAGAAATTAAGAAAACAATCCCAGGGCTGGCCAAGTGGTGCAGTGGTTAAGAGTTGGCTTGGGAAGCCAGCATCCCCGGTTCGGATCCCACATATGAGGGCCAGTGACACTGCCCTCTTAAAAATAAATAAATAAATAAATAAATAAATAAATAAATAAATAAATAAATAAAATTTTTAAAAAGTTGTGGTTAAAAAAAAAAGAAAACAATCCCATTTACAATTGCATTAAAAATAAAATAAAATAAAATACTCAGGAATAAATTTAACCAAGCAAGTAAAAGATCTGGACTCAAAATTATAAGACACTGAAGAGAGAAATTAAAGAAGATACAAATAAATGGAAACATATATCATGCTCATGGATAAGAAGAATTAATATAGTGAAAATGTCCATACTACCTAAATCAATATATATTCATGGATTCAATTCAAAATACAACTAACTTATGACCCAGCAATTCCTCTTCTGGGCATTCATCCAAAGAAATCCAAAAATTTGAAAAAATATATGCATCCCTATATTTACTGCAGTGCTATTCACAATATCCAAGATATGGAATCAACCAAAATGTTCATCAATAGATAATTGGATAAAGAAACTGTGGTACATTTATACAATGGAGTATTACTCTGCCATAAAAAAGAATGAAATCTTACCATTTGCAACAACATGGATGGACCTAGAGAACATTATGCTAAGTGAAAAAGTCGGACTGAGAAAGACAAATACCATATGATCTCACTTATGTGTGGAATCTAAAAAAACATATAAACAAGCAAACAAAATAGAAAGAGACTCGGAGATACAGAGGAAAAACTGATGGTTACTAGATGGGAGGAGGGTTGGGGGCTGGGAAAAAAGGTGAAGGGATTAGAATCGATATGGGGATATAACCAATAATGTTGTAAAGACTATGTAAGGTGCCAGATGGGCCCTGGACTTACCAGGGGCATCACTTCATAGGCTGTAGGTGACTGACCACTGCGCTGTGCACCTGAAACTGATATAAAATAATGTTCAGGGCCGGCCGAGTGGTGCTGCCTTGGGAAGCCTGCGGCCCTGGTTCGGTCCCACATATGAGGACCAGTGACACTGCCCTCAGGAAAAAAAATAAAATAAAATAATGTTCAATGCCTAATTTAGAAACATATATAGTTGACACTGCCCTCAAAAAAAACAACATATATAGTCACGGGACATGAAGCACAGCACAGGGAATGTGGTTAGTGGCACTGGAATAGCTGTGTACGATGTCAGAGGGGCAGTAGACTTGGGGGGCCAGCGCTTTGTGAGAGGTGTAAATGTCTAATCATGTCGTTTTGTACACCAGAAACTAATTAAGAATAAATAAATAGATATCTTGTGGACTGAAGGACTGAATTCTCACTAAACCACATGCCAAGGGCCATTTGCGACATCAGAAAGCGCCAGCTGCGGTGTCCTGTGCTGGCGTCGTGTGCGGCCGTGACGCGTGCCCTCATTTCTGGGATCGAGCTCACGGGCTGCAGATTAGCTCCTTCTGCCCACAACAACGTGTCACACCCAGTAACCTGGACTCTGCCATAGCTTTTCATTTTATGGCTATTTCCAGTGCAGAGGCCTCGAGGAGAATACAATTTGGTGGGGTTTTGCAGGCATTTTCAGTTAGAAAAGGCAGAATAAGAATGCCGACTGACCATCAGGCTTCTCCAAGATTTGTCCCTGCACGTAACAGGACACTGCCATCACTGCGAAAGCATGGACTTACACTCAGTGATACAAGTCTGTATCCCTAGAGCCGAACGAAGCATCATGTCTTCTGTCTTCCTTATTGTCCGCTTTGGCTTTCTCAATTGCTTGGTGTTTCACTCTTTGAGAAAACTTTGGTCTATCAATATTTCCACTTATGCCTCACGTTACAAATAAATCAGTGTAAACTCGGAGGTAGAACGAAGGCGGCTGTGCATGCCATTGTGAGAACAAATGCTCTGGGCACTGCGAACTAACCCGCTTACTCAGAGCGACTTGCTGGCCAGCGTGAAGGCTCTAAGGCTGCAGCCGCAAACGGGACACAGGCCTGGGTGTGGACGTTCCACGGGAATGCAAAGCCTACGTGTTGGTGGGAAGGCAGGAAATAGAGATAGGCATAAAACCATATACAACCTGATATTGGAGGGTGGGACGTGCTGAGTTGGGGTAGCGGGTGATTGGAGACACGGTCATTCCAGAGGAGTGGTCAGAGGCTGCCGGCAGCCTGCAGGTGCCTGAGGGCAGCGCGCTCTGGACAGAGGGAGCAGCAGCCGGTGCAGAGGCCCAGAGGCCCAGGCTCGCCGTCGGGGCTGAGCAGGGAGGCTGCGGAGCCGGGACCCGTCCTGAGAAGGAGGGGAGATGCAGGCGCCTGGCCTCGCTGGCCTGGACAACACACGTAAACTTCGCTTCAGATGTGACAGGAGGCATGTTGACGCAGAGAAGAGGAAATCGACATTACTTCATGTACTTTTTTTTTGAAGATTTTGTTGGGGAATTGGGGGAGGGGACCAGCCAAGTTGTTCTTCAGTCTTCGTTGTGGAGGGCGCCAGTCGCCATCTGGCTTCCTGTCGGCAGCTCATGGCCTCTAAGCTCAAGGTGCTGAGTTCAGTCTTAGTTGCGGGTGGGCATAGGCACCATCCCATGTGGGAGTCGAACTTGGTAGCCTTGTTGTTAAGAGCTCACACTCTATCCACTGAGCCATCTGGGCGGCAGCTCAGCTCAAGATGCCGAGTTCAGTCTTAGTTGCGGGTGGCCATAGCCCACCATCGAACAGGCAATCTTGTTGTTACACCAGCTGAGCCATCCTGCCACTTGTTGGCAGCTCAGCGGCAGCTCAGCTCAGGAGCAGAATTCACTGGCCCATGTGGGAATCGAACCGGTGGCCCTGTTGCTCAGAGCTCGCGCTCTAAGCCAACTCTTAACCAACTGAGCCACTCAGCGGTCCCCATGTACATTTTAAAGGGTCGCTGATCACTGAGTGAGAAATGTGGGGGAAGGGGAGAGGACTTGGGTGGCAAAAGGAGGGTCCAGTCAGGAAGACATGGCTTGTGTCTAAGCGACTTTACACTAAGGGCTGGGACAAGAGCAGACAAAACGTGTCAGACCTTCCTTGCTTTAATGGTGGGGCCGACAGGACCGGCTGATGGACCGGACGTCGGGTGTGAGAGCAGAAGTTGCGAACCTGGAGTCAGCACTCCTGGTTTTGTCTTAAGCAGATGAACGAGGGCTGCCATGGCTGAGATGGAGGACACTGCGAGAGAAGCAGGCGTAGAGGAGAGAATAGCGTTCAGTTTAAACACGTTAAGTTTGAGATGCTGAAACCCAGGTTGGGCTGCAGTCCAGGCAATCTCATATACAGGCTGCATATCAGGAAAGAGACTCGGGTGGTATTTAAGTTTGGGGTTCATCACAAAAGTGACGTTTGAGGCCCTGGAGCAGTCTATGTGAGAGGCGCCAGGGAAGAGAAGCAGTCTCAGGGCTGAGTCTGAAGGCCTTGGACGTTGGGAAAAGCGGGGTGTTCCCACGAAGCAGGAGCACGAAGGGCCGCGGTGAGGTGGAAAGAAAACCGGGGGCGGGGTGTGAAATGCAGAAGTCACGGAACAGAAAGGGAGGCAGGGATGCTTGGCGCCACCAAACGGTCCTAGGGGTCTGACCAAGATGGGGCGTGATAGAAGGTCATGGGACGTGGGAAAGAATGGTGCGGTGCGGGGTGGGGATGTGAGCGGGGTCTGAGTAAGAGCCGGAGACGCGCGAGGCAGTGAGGGCGGGCGCTTACACACCTCCTGAGGTGGCTGCAAAGGGACAGAAACGGGGAGGAGCTGCGGGCAGGTGGCTGCAGAGCGAACATTTCTGTCCCCAGATTCGGATGTTGAAGCCCTAAGCCTCAGCATGACGGGTTTGAGAGGGCGCTTTGGGAGATGGCTGGGCCACGAGGCGGGGCCCTCGCGAGGGGGCTTAGTGCCCTCGTCAGAGTCCCCAGGAAGACACAGGGAACCAGAAAGTGGCCCTCACAGACACCAAAGCTCGCGTGCCCAGCCCCAGAGCTGCGCGGGTTTGTAAGCCGCCCTGTCCGTGGCGGTCGTTACAGCAGCCGGCGCAGGCCGAGGCAGGCAGGTCTGGTTAAGGGAGGGCTGCCTGGGATGCAAGGTCGTACAGGAGGTCAGCGTGCTGATGAGCACGGCCCAGGGGAGCGGAGGGGTCGCTGATGCACAAGAGAACCAGGCTGTCTGCGGGCAGCGCGTCCTAAGGTAGAAAGGGCAGAACTGAGTATGTGAGTGGCGGCTGGCCCTAAGCCTGCCATTGGGAAGACAGGTGGGGCACAAGTGACAGTGCAAGTGGTCTGGGAAGTGGGGTAAGAGAATAAGGAAGAGCTCTCGGTTTTCATAGTGGCGTCAAGAGTGAGGAGGTCGCGGCTGTGACAGCTCGAGAGCAGAAGGCGTACGTGTAGCCGGCTGGTCAGGCCGTGGGGACAGCCCGTGTCACGGTTGTGTGTCTCTCCAGCCACAAGCACTTGCTTCAGTAGAAGCTCAGGTCAGGCAGACAATTAGGTGTAATTTGGGAACTTTCAGTGCCAATAAATAACGCTCCCTTCCCCTCCTGTGTTCAGAACCAACGGAAAGAGAGATGCAAAGAGCAGCCTTTGTTCTTCTCAAGTTTGCGGGAGGGCGGAGCCGTGGGTATCGGGACGGAGGGCTGGCCACACCACTCCAGACTCAGGCTGTGGCTGCACAGCGGGGAGCAGGGCTCGGGGCCGGAGGTCACTTCCCCCCACAAGTCACTTCAGTTCCGGGGGGGGCGGGAGTCAGACTTGCACCTGCGCCCCACACCTGGGCACACTTCCAGAGTCTGGCTTAGCCGGTCTGGGGCGCCCTAGGTGATTCTACGATGAAGCCATCACAGTAAACGTGGCTGGGATCGCCAGACAAATGTGGTGGAGACACGCAGGGGGAAGGAGTGAAAATGGCGTTTAGGTCATCTCACTGGTGCAGCATGGGCTGTCAGGAGCGGGCGAGGGCCTGGGGGCACAGAGCTGCGGGGACACTGGACGCCGTGGACGTCCCCAGAGGGCTGGGGACTGTTGGACCTGGGCCATGGGGTTGGGGGAGCTGTGGGGACGGAAGCCAAAGGTCGGAGCGCCCAGTGCCTGCACCGAGGTTCCGCCTGTGCCGCCGCCGAAATGACAAGTATAAGGCCCCACGGAGCTCAGCGCTGGGTGGTAGGTGGGGCGTAGGACAAGGTCACTGGAGACTAGGGGCCACAGAGACCGGTGAGCCGAGTGGGCCAGGAGTGGAGACGCTGGTCAGCGGGCCCAGCCTCCCAAAGCAGGACGGGGGCCCCGGGGGCCGCGCGGGGCTTGTCGGTTCCGAGGCTGCTTTCTTTCTCTCTGAACGGACAGCCAACGCCGTTTACAGTACATTGGAGAGGAGGGCTGCGAAGGCAGGGCCACTCGAGGTGCCGTCACCTTCAGGTGTTGAGGTGGAGAAGCAGGTTATAGCCGTTTCCCGGGAATACAGAGTCTGCAGTTGTGTCAAGAAAGCGAAGGAAGGACAGACGGACGGGGCGCGGGGGCCTTGGGCTCTCGTCCCTGCTGCCCCCGTCTCATGCTTCCCCTGCTGCGGGGGCGTCGCTATCAGGCGACAACGGCCTCCCTGCTGTCATGCTGCTAATGCCTCGCGCGGTGACGTGGCGCCTGCCTGCCCTGCGCATCTCCGGGTTTGCCAGGCAGTCATCGCCCCCATTGCCGTGCCAGATGGCTCCTGTTCCGAGGCCCCTCGCCCAGCCCCCTTGGGGACAGCTGCCATTGTCATTGCCCTGAGCACTCGCGGCTTTGAGCCCATGGTGGGACCCAAACTTGACGCCCGGCTTGGGGAGGGGCTGCCCAGCGCCAGGAGCCATGAAACGAGCTCACACTTTTCTGTGCTGCTGTCCGGCCGAAGCACTTGGAAAAGGCTCTTAGCACTGTTGCCATCGTGTGTGTCCTGAAATCTCGTGGAGGACTTTAAGTCCCTTACCACCTGACTCAGCGTCCTCGCGGCCCCGGAAACCCCTTTGTGCCATCAACTCGGTCAGAACCCACATCTCCCACCCGGAGGGCAGGCGTGGGACCAGCTGTGGGCGTGTGTGCAGCTGGGAGAAGTCGCTCTGGAAACCCAGACATATTCTCATTGAAACGAGATTGCTCGGCAGGAAAACGGTTTGGTGGCCATTTGCACAAGCTTCGCCTTAGTCAGCGGAGGACAGGCAAAGGGGCCGAATTCCTGCTCATTTTTTATCCTGAGCTGTCCTGTGTTGCTCCAACACAAATTCTGTTACTGTGGCACTTGCTAAAAGGATCATATTTTGAGTCCCCTGTGATGGGAGGTCAGTTGCCGGCCCAAAGCGTCTGACAAAGAACTACGAACGCAGCTCCGCTTCCCAGACTGCCTGCGGCCGGGCAGGCGGTCGTGTTGCTCCTTGTTTCCCTTGGGGGGTGAGGGCTCTTTCGTGTTAATCGGCGTAACCGGCACATTCTCCCCGTGGGGACTCTCCCCTGACGTCCCTGCGGCCACACTCTGGCCTTTCATGGCTGTCCTAAAGTCACAGCCCCGGCCTCACTTGGGGACACTCCCCCCACGGTGGTGGTGGGTTCTTGCTGCTGAGGAATTCACTCGCCCTTCACTTGGCAGCAAATGAAAGTGGGTATTAATTTCTCAGAGAGAGGGGCTGCGCGAATGGAGGCCACCAGATCTGCGTGTGGAGCACAGCGGGCTGCCGGTTCCCAGGACGGGCCGAGACAATGGGGAGGGAGAGAGGGCCCCGAGCTGACTTCCCTGCACTGCGCCTGTTGGGCTTGGGGAGCGATGCCAGGGCAAGGCTGGGCCAGCTCGCATTATGCAGCTGTGGGGACCGTCCCCCAGGACAGGGCTGCCTTTAGAGTCCCCACAAAGCTATTGAAGTGCTTATTTTCCTCCTGAAGAGACACAAACAGATGCAAACTTCTGTAAACACTTTAGACATGAATTCAGTGAGTTTGGCCTCTCAGCAGTGCTCAATAGCTGACAGAAAAATGTCTAATTAGTGCAAGTGGGAATAATAGGGCCACTCGGACCCCTTCCATCGTCCTCCAGGACTACTTTCCAAGGAACTCAAAGGGCCTTTGTCTGGTGGGTCACCCTCTCTCAGGCTTTTGTGCTCCAATCTATTAAGAATGGAAGGGGGAAAAATAGATTAGACAACGTTCTCCGCTCGCATGTACGGCGTGCTCACGGGACATGGAACGGGGTGTTTGCAGCGTCAGTCTCAGGGTGCGGGGGTCGCAGGGCGCCCCGCGGGAGCCGCCCGGAGCACGTACTGAGCAGAGGGCTGTGCGCTCAAGCCTCGAGTCCCCTCCAAGCGCTTCGCTTTCCCTTCGCTTCCGGTAGCGCTGCTTCTCAGACTTGGTAGGGATAAGGAAGCCGGGTTTAAAACTTGGAAGTGTCGCCGTTTTCCGAGCTGAGCCTCGCAGATTACACGCACGATCTGGGATTCCCTCCTTGCCCTACGGAGGCTCCCTGGCGGCATGGCGGCGCCTGTCTCTGCTTGTTACCTTGTCGCACAAGAGCGTGAGAAAGTGTGAAGGGACCCTTTTCCCCATTTTTCCTCGTCGTGTTCCCTGACACTTATTAAGACCCACATGCACCAGGCCCTGAGCTGAGCGTTTGACCCGCATTTCCTCGAAGGGCCAGCAAATAGGTGTGGTCACATTTCTCAGCTGAGGTCACTGAGACTCGGCTTCAGCACCTCGTCCTGGAAGGAAGTGGTGGCTCTAGGACCCAAAATCAGGTTCCTATGGCTTCAGCTCACATATGGTATAGTTTATGTTTAGAAGTTCGATTTGGATCACTTTTTACATATCCCATGTCCCTGCTTCCACTTAACTTTTACTCTGCTTCTTATTAAACAGAGTTTAGGTCCCTTCCCATTGATTCCTTTTCCTCTGCGATATGGGCTTCTTTCATGCCTGGTAACTTTTTACCGGATGCCAGACATAGTGAATCTCATCCTGCAGGACGCTGGGTGGCGTGTGTGCCTATAGATGTTCTTGAGCTTTGTTCTGGGGCCCAGTCAAGCTAGGCAATACTTTGGTCCTTTCCAAGTCTGCATGTAAACGTGCACAGTCGGCCCAGAGTTGTTGCCCTGTGGTTACCTTGGTGTCACTGTTGGAGGGACACCCTCTGACACTCTACCCCACCCCCTGGGGGCAAGACTTCCTTCCCGGCTGCTGGAGACACCGCTGCATGCGGCGGCCTGGAGATGGTCCTCACGGCTCCTGTCAGGCGGCCCTTCCCGGCCTTGGGCGCTATCCTGTCCGCATGAGCTGAGGGGAATTCTCTGGGGACTCACGGGGACCCTCTGCAGAGCTCCGGACGTGCTGCTTGGTGCTGCTCTCCAAACTCCCAGGAGCACCATCTCATCTGCTCAGGATGGCCGCCTCAGAGGTCCCAGTGGGCTTGCCAGGTATTCTTGCAGCTCTGTGGGAGGGGTGCCCGGTGGAGTAACCCCCAGGGGATCGATACGTCATCACTTGTCCTCATGGCACCATCTCTCACTAGGGAATTTCAAGACACTGAAATTAGCGACCATCTTCTGAAAAGTCTTCTTTTCTTTTTCTTATTTTTAAATACATAACAAGAATACTCTTTTCAATTGAGATTTGTTGGGGACTTTTTTTGTGTTTTTTTGTTTGTTTGTTTCCTTAGAATTTTCTCATCGTGATAGAGGCTATGGGTTCCTTAGAGCCCCTGTTTGGACCAAGTGAGCAGTACGTTCAGCCCTAGCCTCCTATGTCCAGATGAAGCACTGCTCCAAAGTTTGATCAGGCCATGGGGGAAAGCGGAAGAAAACTGACCCTTAAGAGACTTGAGTTCTTCAAGTGTTGAGTAAGGATGTGGAGAAGCTAGAACTATGTGCACTGATGAGAATGAAAAATGGCACAACTTCTATGGGAAACAATATGGAGGGTCCTCAAAAAATAAAAAATAGAGCTACCTGATGACCCAGCAATCCCACTGCTGGGTATCTATCCAGAAGAATTGAAAGCAAAGTCTCCAAGAGAGATTTTCACACCTGTATTCACAGCAACATCATTTACAAGAGCCAAGACGTGGAAGCAACCAAGGGTCCATCCACAGATGACAGATAAACAAAACGTGGTCCATACACACAACGGAATATTATTCAGCCTAAAAACACGGAAATCCTGACACGTGCTGCAACGTGGGTGCACCTTGGGGACCTGTGCGAAGTGAAATAAACCAGTCACAAAAAGACAAATATTGTATGATTCCACGTAGATGAGGTCCTTGAATAGTCAAATTCACAGAAACAGAAAGAAAACTGGTGGCCGCCAGGGGCTGGGGCAGGGGCAGGAAGCCGCTGTTTCGCGGGTTCAGAGTGTCGTATTTGCAGGGCGCAGCAGCCCGGAGATGCATGTGCCTGACACCACTGAACTGTGCGCTTAAAATGCAGGACGCAGCAGCCCGGAGATGCATGTGCCTGACACCACTGAACTGTGCGCTTAAAAATGGGTATGGTGGTAAATTCCACGTTCTCTGTTTTTGATCACAATGAAAAGAAGAAGAAAAAAAAGATAGAGGCTTGAGTGTGTCCCTGACCCTTTTGACTTTGCAACTTTGGAAAGTCACGCAACCTCTCAGCCTCAGTTCCCTTACCTGGCTTAGCTCTTTGAATTACTATCAAATTAAATGAGACGATGTGCGTGAACATTTTTCATAAACTAGATGTTGCTACAAAGATGGAAAGCATGGTTATCAGGGAGGAAAGGGTGCAGGGCCACCCCTAGAGAAAAGCCTGCCTCCCAGGCTGCACCTCTGGGGAGGGGAGCAGGACGGGCAGCAAGCACGCCCCGGGCACAGCCTCCAGGGCAGCGGAGGGAGCCGCCAGGAGCCTGGCAGAGGTGGAAGGCAGTTCTGCAGACAACAGCTGAGGCTGCAAAGCGAAAGGCAGCGGTTCCTAGGCGCAGACGGGCGTACTGCCAGTGGGGCACCCAGAAAACTGTCAGTCTTTTTGTCCATCTTTGAATTTACATTTTGTGAGTGTCAAATGAATGAACCGTTCTCATTTAAGACGTGTGCTTTTCAGATTGCTGGTTTATTGACATGCCTCCATAGAAGCTTTGAGCATTTCCGCTTTAGTCAGCTTTTAAAATTTAAAAAAAAAAAATTTTTTTAAAGATTTTATTGGGGAATTGGGGGAGGGGAACAGCATTGGGGAATCGGGGAAGGGGAAGAGACAAGTTGCTGTCCTTTTGTTCTTCAGTCTAGTTGTGGACTTCACTGGCCCATGTTGGTATCATCATTGCGCTCTTCCCAGATGACGCAGATCGGTCGCCAGCCTCTGGATGTCGCTCACCACGGCTATTGGCAGCTCACGCTGGCTGCGGGCCACTCACTGTAGCCTATGGCAGCCCCCTGCAGCAAGGACTGTAGCCAACACCGTCGCCAGGGCTCGCACAGCCCAGCTCCAGGTGGAGCTGTTGTTAGCTGTAGAGGGCAGTGTCACTGGCCCTCATATGTGGGATCCGAACTGGGGCCGCTGATGTCCCAAGCCAGCTCTTAACCAACGCATCACTCGGCCAGCCCAAGTCAGCTGTTTTTAGTTGGAAGGGGCAGAGGCTTGCTGCAGCAGACCTAAAACAGGGCACATATTATGAAGAACCCAGGGGAGCGGCGCTCGTGAAACGTAAATTTGGACTCAGAGTCATCGTTGTTGGATCTTGCATGTGGTGTTGCCCATGAGTGTGGCTTAGCTACACCCCACTTTCTGCTTCTTTCCATTTTGCAACCACTGGCAAATTCTTTGTTTCTTTAAGTTCATTTTTTTCAAGCCAAGCCTGACAGTCGTGGAGCCAGGTGGTGGTGGGTACTTGTAGCTTAGCCTTGAACTGGTGCTGGGGTATGGGGAGGGTCAAGGTCAAGTGGCTTCAAAGGCCGGACGGTGGGCAGAGCTGTAACCCTCAGGGAGGGTTAGGGCGCGTCCAGCAATGGCTACTGGGGTGTGTGTGAGGACCCAGTAAGTAACGCTTCCTGGATTGTGGGGAAAGGCGGCATTTAACCAAAGGCCGAGGCGATTGGGAGCCTTAGCTCTGGCGCCGGCTAAGTGGGGCGCTGTGACAGGACTGGAGCACGCAGGTGTCTGCCACACAAGCCCAGACTACGCTGACTCCCTCATTCGGTCGCAGGAGTTCCTGGGCCGAGCACGAGGCCTCAAATCGAGTGGCTCTGTAGGTGACACGTGGGGTGTAGGTGAGCAGAGAAGGGAGGCCTGCTGAGCCACGTGTGCTGGCTTTCTTCTGCCCCAATTTGCCGCCTGGGTGAGTCTCCAGCTACCCTGGGACAGAGGTCGGGGAGCAGAGAGGGGAGAGCAGAGCAGAGCGGCCCATGTGTGGTGTCTGAATTTTTAATGACGGGAAATATGTATTATCACTTGTGTATAACTTTAGAAGCATCATGGGGAAAACGGACTAAAGGAAATGGTGCATATCCCACAGCCGAATCACGCGTTTCCTTTTCTCCTGTGGCTCAGTCACCTAAAAAAGTGCCTCTCCTGCTCTGGTTTTGATAAAAACACCGGAGGACTCGGCTTGGTCCCAAGACCGCCTTCTTCACTGTTGGCGGCATTGTTTCTATGGCTCACTGCCTCCGCGTGTCCCCAGGTGTCTCTGAAGGCCTCCATCCTCGCCCGGGACAGTGCCACCGCAGCTGCCATCCTGTTCCTCAGCGACCGGCTCCTGTACGGGCTCGACCTGTCCGACCAGCTGCTGCAGGTCGCCAAGGGGCTGCGCAGGCTGTGGCCAGCCACACCGATGGCCCCGCAAGTGCTCATTCGCCAGGCCCGAGTATCGGTCAACTCAGGTAGGCACACTGCTGCCCGTGCTGTCCCACGTCGCCGAGCCCCCTGACCGGGGCGGCCACTGCCCCCCGCACCAGCTCAGAGGCCTTCGGCCGGAGCCTTAGAGGAAACTGAATGGCTGTGGGGAACACTAATGGAGCCTTTGCTTCTAACGAGCCGGTCCTGCTGCGTTCAGACGGGGCACTGCTGTACCTCTGACCTGTAAAAGGCACATTAGAATTCGCTCACTTTCTCTTTGCCATCCTGCCGCCTTTCTGCTGCCACTGGAGCTGGCGACCCCACCCGAGTAAGGTGCGGGTTCCCCGCGGCCCCTGGCCAAGCCTCAGCTGCCTTCCCTTCCGTCCGTCCCGGGAATGAAATGAACACAGGCTGGCGTTCGCCCTACGAAGGCCAAGTCCACCTCCACACAACTCCTGATTTCAACTCGGTAATTTCAATTACCGATACCCATGAGGCCGAGGGACAGGGGCCTGCGGCTCTCATTTCCACGGTGAAAGGACCAGGACAGAAAGGGGGGCACGCTGCCCTTCCCAGAAACAGGACTGGCTACTTTTTAAACTGGTTTCAGCTATAACTCTGGTTTTTCAGAGGTTAAAATATCTTTGCTTCATTTCCTATGAAAAGTAATGGTGCCAAGATCGCTAAGTGGGACACTGGTGGGACATACAAGCACAGACAGTGAGACACGGACACGCCTGTTCCCCTCACTTGCCAGTTCTCGCAGCTGTGCCCAAATCGGGCCCACGTCTCCTTATTTACTTTTCTAGAGTAATTGAGTTGAACTTAGGATAGATTTCTTTCTTCACATGTCCCTGATTCGGGACATTTTATAATGTTTGGTGTGTGAGGAAACCCTACCGACCAGCGGTCCTCCCGATGGCTTCTGGGGGCAGTGACAAGTGAGCAGAGCTCCGTGGGGACAGCAAAGGGCGAGGCTGATGTGCGCACACAGCTGCTGTGTCCTGGACACCGAGGCTGCGGGAAGCAGCATTTGACAGCACTGCTTGAAGCAGCCACACTGGTTTCCGTTTCTCTGCCTGTGTCTCCTTTCGTCTCCATGGAGACGTGGTGTCCTGGGAACCAGAGAGCTTGATGGCATCATGACTATCATGTGTTTCTGATAAGTCTCAGAGCTATTCCCCCGCAGGTGGGGTGGTCATTTCCTTAGAGACACTGTCACAAGTGCCACAGGAGGCACACAGCCTCTGAGCTAAGTGCTTATTTGTAAAGTTACACCCCCATCATCTCTTGAGCCTCTACCTGCACTGGACGTCTCAGGGACAGAGGGACTCAGGGGAGGTGCCCCGGAAAAAGCTGTCACCACTCAGCATTTGGGGACCTTGGCATGGAGAAGTGACAGAGATGTGTGGCATGACAAGGGGTGAGGAGAGGAATGAAGGCAAAATGAGGAGACAGCGAGCCTCCTAGCGCCCTGTTGACCAGCCCTCCTGGCATCCACCCGGAATGCATTCCAGAGGCCACACATTCAACACCGTGGGGTTCAGGGCAAGAGAGGGGTGCTGGGCCTGCCCGGCTCACGGCTGCCTGAAATTGGAGACGAGACCATTGAAGCCACAGAGATACAGGTTCAGACTTCCAGTCCCACCAACAAGGGAGCAAGTGCGGAATCTTCTTCCACTCAGAAGGCGGTGAATTAAATGCGTCCGGCCCGAAGCATCGCACTGTCATTTACTCCCTGTGCAGGGACGGGGAAGGAGCCGTGGGCCTACGTGGCTGAGATACTTGCACGAAGCTAGGCAGCCCCACTAGCCCGCCCAGAGAGAAGCGCAGGGCCTCACTGTGTGCCCAAGCTACGGGCAGAGGCCATGACAGTCTCCCCAAAGAAATAATCACCCGACTCTGGGCCAAACATCCAGTCAGTGCTCCTGGAAGTCTCATTATACTCAGTGCTTTTTTCATTCCATTCTGAGTTTTTAAAACATCTCTGTCATATTTTCATCCACTTAACTCTCTGTGCTACATTCTAGTTTTTTCTTTAAATACAATCTCCAGTTCTGGAATTTTCCCTCCTGCTGTCACACCTGCTACAGAAATATATTCAGGTGGTTAGGGGCTTGGGACACGTGAGAACTGGCATGGGGCTTCCAGGGCACTGACTGGAGCTGGAAAAAAACAGTGTGTTTGCACTGAAGAAATACAGCCAGGCGTGAGCAAATTTTTTTCTTAAAAAATTGCCTAGACACAGTGTGGTACACTAAAAAAAATCAAACAATGAGAAAATCTTAAAAGAAACAGAGAAGACAGATTATTTATATAGAAACTATGTTTAGACTTACAAAACACATCTCATCAGCAACAACAGAGCCCAGAAAACAAGGGAATATACAAAACAGTTTAAGAGGAAATAGCTTTCAATCTAGAATTTTATGTCCAGCAAAAATCATCATTCAAAAGTGAGGACGAGGGCCGGCCGAGTGGCTCAGTTGGTTAGGAGCACAAGCTCTGAGCAACACGGTCGCTGGTTCGATTCCCACATGGGCTGGTGAGCTGTGCCTGAGCTGAGCTGCCAACAGGTGGCAGGATGTCTCAGCTGGTGAGAGATGTGCTCCTAACAACAGGATTGCCGGTTGGACTCCCACAACTAAGACTGAACACGACACCCTGAGCTGAGCTGCTGACAGGTGGCCTGATGGTAACTGGACTTGGAGCTGAGCTAGCTGCGCCCTCTACAACTAGGATTGAAGGACAACAACTTAGCTGTTCCCCTTCCCCAATCCCCAATTTCCCAATAAAATCTTAAAAAAAAAAAAAGTGAGGACAAAATAGGCATTTTGAGACAAAGACTAAAAATGCTTATTACTTTTAAGACTCTTCGCTCTCACACACACTCATGCACACATGTGTTTTCACACATGCACACAACCACACACTCACACACATGGACTAAAGGATGTATTTTGCTAAGGAGGAAATTGATCTGACGAGGACAGAGTAGCGAATACAAAAGGCAGCGGTGAGTATAGAATTTAGTAAATATACAAATTAGACTAAAAAGCAGACAATTAGCATGATTTTGGAGATGAAAGGCAATAAGTTGATCACTGACAAGATGGAACTTTCTTAACCTGATGAAAGGAAGCAGTTGAAAACCTTTGGCAAAACTCATGATGACAAATTTGAAATATTCCTTTTTAAAATCAAGTCAAGAAAAAAATGCATCTTATTACCATTTCTACTCAGTGCTGATCTGGAATCCTCTCAATGCAATAAGAAAAGAAAAAGAAGCACAAACACTAAAAGAGCACAAACAAAATTATCAAATTCCACATAGAAAACTTCAAAAAATTCACGGATTTGAATTAAGAGATTCAGCAAAGTTGGTGAACACAAGATCAACATATTTTAATATGCCCATTCTTATATATCAGCAAAACTAACTAGAAAACACAACTTTTAAGAACAGAAATAGCTTATATAAAACTTATTCAAATAGGTATTATGTGTTATTTCTCTCTTTTTAGACACTGCTATGCATGAATTTTATCAGATCCTAACCCATGATTTCAGATACTGGTTTCCTTTTCTCTTCTTTTTCTTTTCTTTTCTTTTCTTTTTTTTTTTTCTTTTAGCAGTGTATGTCTTCCTACGATTTGCAGTTTAGAGAGAGCAGCATGCTTGCCAGACAGGCCGGGTCCTGCTGCGACGTGCTAACCATGGTGTCCCAGCGGTGCCCAGGCCTGAGCTGTGGCTTTGGCTGCTTCCTTTTAGGGAAACTCCTGAAGGCCGAGTACATCCTGAGCAGTCTGGTCAGCAGGCGCGGGGCAGCAGGTAAGGGCCCACAGCCGGCCTCCACGCTCAGCCCACTGGAGCTCCAGCCTGACAGCCGCAGGAGCTAACGCCACTGTACCAGGCGACCGCAGCACACCCTGGGAGCCGCCCTGCACCCATCAAGGGCGGGCCTGCTCCTTTCTCTCCGGCTCCACTTTCTCTAGTTAGAAACAAAACGCGGCCCAGCGACCAGAGCTCCTGACAGTCCCCTGTGTGTTACCTGATGAGCTGGGCTCAGAAAGAGCTTAGAGCAGCCTTTAAAGAACAGTGAAAGGAAGACAGCCTGGGAGTTCAGAAGAATACATTTATGGCCTTATTATTTACATAGTTTAGAAAATAAATTTTGCTATACCAGAACTTCCATAAAAACGTATTTTGAAATGGATTTTTTTTTATATTTAATCACATATGAAAGGAAGCAAGTCATAATAGCTGGGTACAAATTACTCCAGCCTTCAGGCATCTCGTCTGAATCGCCGGACATTTAAGTGGATGACTTTCCCAATGAGTTGAATGCAGTTTCCAGTAGACTTTCAAGGTCAACATGCGTGGCTATAAGGGGCCGAGCACCTTGAGACTTGTAGACACTTGCAGTGGGGGCCACCGGGGCACAAGCACTGACCACACAGCCCTCACTTGGGGCCACCACCACCACGTACAATACGCACACGTCCACTCTTCTGTACACACGGATCAAAAGCCGGGGCGAACACGCAAGGTGAGGCAGAACAGTGAGGAGGCCGGACCGCTGAGTCTGACTGGGTTTGACCGCAGGCAGTTTTCAGGGTCCGGCCTCCCTGGCCCTTCACCCCACATCTGGGCAGGCTGACAAAAGAGCCCCGTCACCAGGAGGCCGCCCAGCCTGCGGGGCCCTTCCCCGGCCCACAGCCTCACCACAGCCACGCACAGTCCTGGCCGCACTGCAGGCCCACGTGGGGCCTGTCCGGCTCTCCCCAGAAAGGCTGTATGTGGGACCTTCCCGCACCCGCGGTACCTGTGTGCAGCAGCAGCGGCATCGCCCGGGCCCCCCTGGGGGAATGCGGTGCATCCCCCCCTAGAGACAACCCCATGAAACCCGGAAATTTCCCCAGGGCCTTCGGTCACTGCGCTGGGGCTGCGACCTGGAGAGGGCAAGGGCTGCAGCCCCCGGGGTCGGGGTCATGCTGGGCTCACTACCGAGAGAGGACACAGCCTCTCCCATCTGCGCCACGTGGCTCCTGGAGGCGGCTGTGAAAATAGTTTACCGCGCTATTCCCATAACAATTCAAGGCCAAAATGCTTCTCTTTTTCTCTTTTATCACAGGGACCTGGCGGTACAGAAATGAAAGTGACAAGCTCCTGGTGCAGTCGGTCTGCATACAGATCCGAGGGCAAATTCTGCAAAAGCTAGGTGCGACTCTCACGGCCCCACTGAAAAGGTGCCAGGCGTGCTGCCGCGTTCACAAAAGAAAACGCTTTTCTGGGAGCAAAGGAAACGTGTGCAAGTGTGTATGCGTGTGTGTGAGTGTGTGTGCGTGTGTGTGTGAGTGTGTGCGAGTGTGTGCGTGTGTGTGTATGTGTGTGCGCGCGTGTGTGTGGGGTGACTGCCAGCCACGGCTCGCGGCATGTCTTTGGGCACGTGCCTCTGTTCCGCAGGGCTCCTCGTGCCGTGCTGGCCCCTTGTTCTAAACTCCCCACACCTTACCCACTCGTTTCACGGAGGTACACATATTTGGGGGGTTTTCAAGCAGCTCACAGGGCCCAATCATAATTAAAATGCAAACAAAAGTGTTTGAAAATTTAATAAGGTGGCAATTGTAAATAATGGAGGTGATGATTTCTGTATTGATGTGAATTATATATGAAATACATACTAATTCTCACGGCTCCCCTGTGAAGGGGAGGATAGCCCGTGTGAACCACGGTGAAGCCTGCTGGTTGCTGCCAGGCTAACCCAGCCCTAGACTTTCTAACAGGACCTAATGAATCTTCTCCCTGTATTAGTTTTCAAAGCCGTTTTCCATCACGAGAGCACAGGCTCTAGCAGTCGTCTGTCTCCCCTTTTTTTCAGGGATGTGGTACGAGGCAGCAGAGCTAACCTGGGCCTCGATTGTGGGATATCTGACCCTTCCTCAGCCAGATAAAAAGGTCGGTTGTGTAGTTCTTGTTCCCCCTTCCTAGATGTGTCTTATCTCCCATGGCACAATTCAGTTTATTACTTGTCAATTTTATTGGTCCCATTTTTTATTGATTCTCCATGGACATAGGACCAGGGACATTTGGCGACTTCCCCCGTGACCGCTCTGTCCTGGGTCGTTGTCAGACGGCTGGCACATGCTTCGTGTTTCTGTGTTGATTTGTAATTATCCATCTATCTACTTATTTGTGCTGAGCCATCGTCTTCTCATCACACAGTTAGCCTTTGCTCCATGGGAAGCTCACGTGGCCGAGCTGCTTATGTCTGAAGTCACTGTCCTCGCGCTGAGCGCAGACTCCGGTCACATGCCCACGCAGCGTCTTTACTCCAGAAACCGAGACGCAGCATTTGCTTTCCTGCCTGGCGCTTTTGTCCTCCGAGACTGTGGCGACCCTCGTTACTGCGCGTTCCGAGCGGTGTCCGCAGCGCAGCCTCACATGGCACAGACAGACAGGCCCCCGCGAGGGCCAGTCCCAGGCCAAGTGACCTTTTGAGCCCTGTGACCCCCGATTCCAAGTGTTCCTCGTGTCATGATAACAACAGCGGTCATGAGCAGCGGCCCGCGGGGAGGGCTGGCCGCAAGGTGAGAGTGCCCGCGAGTGGCCGTCTGTCCTGTGCTCCCCTTGCAGGGCATCTCCACGTCACTCGGGATCCTGGCAGACATCTTTGTTTCCATGAGTGAGAAAGACTACGAAAAGTTTAAAAGCAACCCACAGATGAAATTGGTAACTATCAGCTGCCACGCCAGGTGCAGATGGGCTGCCTGCAGACCCGGCCTCGCTCTCTCTGCAGGAGCCTGGGGGCACCGCGTGTGCCCCTGGCGTGATGTCAGCACCCTGGGGACAGGTCCTACGTGTCCTGTTTGCTTTATTATTCCAGCATCCGGCGCAGCACCGGGGGAAGGAACGAATGGCATCATCAGAGCGATGAATGCTTTGCAGCCCACTTCTTTCCTTTCGAACTATCACGAAATTCAATTTCCTCACTTGGGGCATCTCAATGACAAAGTAAAGGGGTAACGATTTCAAACCCCTAATGATCATCCTTTCAGATGAGAACAGCCTCCCTCCCACCCTTAATAATAACGGCCACTAACACTTACAGACCGCTTTACCCCTCACAGAGCATGTGTGTCCATGCTACGGTCACACGAAACCCTACGAGGTATGTGAGTGAAATGTGAGAACACTGCAGTTTGCACGGGCAGCGAGGGGGCCCCTGGGGCAGACCCCTGGCCAGCCCGGCGCCCAGCTCCCCTCCACCGAAATCCAGATTCTAGCATTATCATCAATATTACCATTTTTAATCAATACCACAGTGACAATAGGACCACCATCAGCTTAATGAGGTAGCGGAACGATGCACAGCTCTGACTCGTAGCAAGGCGCTGCTTTTGCTGCCAGACAAACACAGGAAGGGGTTTTGTCCCTTGTGTGGTGACGTTGTCTCTGGCGACTGTTTAAAACTGCAAACTCCCTTCCCTCCTCTGTGCCCTTCCCCACAGTTCCTCCTCCGGGACACTTACTGCCGTTCAGATACAATGCGTCTCACTCTGTGTATCGACTGAGTCCCTCCTGCCAACAGAAGGCAGGGTCAGTGCAGGCTCCCTGGGTCTAGAACAGCGCCTGGCACGCAGAGGCTCTCAGTACACAACTTTAGAACGAATGAATGAATGAGTCTTAATTGCTGTGAAATCATATATTAAAGGGCTCCTTGCCAAGAACAATTCAGAAATCATCAGTTAATCTGGCCGCAAACTGCATGCAGTTCCTGTGAACAAAGGAATCTGTGTGTCCCTTGGCCTGGGCAGGTGTGTCCCGCCCGGGTGGCCTCCCCGGGGCGGCGAGGGGCCTGTGCCCTGGGTCCTCCCCGCACTGTGCTGAGCCGGTCGTGAGGAGGGGCAGAGCGTCCCTCGGAGCCTGAAAGCCAGGCCGAGGCCTTTCCGAGCCGGCCGCTTGCTGGCGGGGTAACAGCGGCCGGCTGCTCACGCGGCTCCCCGCTCCCGCGCAGGGCCTGCTGAACGAGTCTGAGCACCGGTTGCTGTCGGCCGCGGAGGCCTGCAAGCTGGCAGCTGCCTTCAGTCCCTACACGCCCCTCTTCGTGCTCACAGCCATGGTAAGTGCAGGGACATTGGACACTAGGGCAGATGCGGGGAGAGGGACATCAGGCAGCAGGCATGACGTCAGGGCGGCCACATCCGGTGGGAGCCGCATGCCTTCACCCGGGGCCACGAAGGTGCCGCCCCCGTGAACCTGAGTCACCCAGCAGCTCTTTCAAAATCCGCGCTCCTGGGCTCTCGGTCCTGGAAACACAACTTCCGGGATCGGGTCCCAGAAATCTTTGATTTGGAAACCCCCCGCCCATGGCTCAGATGCCGGGGCGGATTGGAAGCCGCTGCCCTGCGTCCCCACGACGTAATGCATGACGTGTTTACATGTAGCAGCTTGTCGTGTGCAGAGAAACTCTCGGTGCCATGGCCTCTGCGCCGTTCACTCAAACGAACAGCAGCAACAAATGCAGTGCCTTGGACGAAACAAGTGTCACGGCCACAGCAGGGCGCAGCGGACGCTCGTTTCTGAGGCTCTGGCCGGCCGGTCCTCCTCCTGCTTCTCACTAAGGCCTCAGGTTCTTAAGTCCACATCTGATTGTGTGTTTTTCTTAGAATATTTGTGGTGGCACATACTTGCTGTCACGCAGTGTTTGTTTTTCTATACTATTTCCCATGACTGTCCTCCAGGAACTAAAACCTTTCCCGTTTCACCAGTTTCCAGCGCAATGCCTGATTTTGTGTTTGGTGCTTTCCCCAGATTATCCGTGGCACGTGCTTGCTGTCCTACAGCTGTTCTCGTGACTGTCCTCCAGAAATGAAACATGCGTACGTGTGTGAGGCCAAGGAGGCTTTTGAAATCGGTCTCCTCACCAAGAGACCCGACGAGCCAGTTACTGGGAAGCAGGAGCTTCACAGTTTTCTCAAAGCTGCGTTCGGTCTCACCACGGCGCACCGAAGGCTCCGCGGGGACACGGAGGCGGTCGGCGCGGCCAGGCAGCTGTGCAGGGGGGCCGTGGGGAAGCTGTACGCGGTCAGCACGCCAGCAGGACGTCGGGACAGAGAGACCCTCTCCCGGGAGATCGTGTCTCTCGTCGCCCAGGTGGTGGGGCATTTACAGGTTCGAAGCTTTTCGAATTTGGATGACAGGTCTTACGTCCCAGTGGACTTCATGCGCGGGCTGGAGAAACCCATCTTGCATGGCCCAGCGGACTTCCAAAAAGTCCTTGAAACCTATTCCCAGCACCATACTTCAGTGTGTGAAGTATTTGAAAACATGTGTGAAAACGAGAGTAAACAGAAAGACACAAACCCAGCGGTGTGTATCACCGCCCTAAGAACAGAAACGGAAAGCTTAGACACTGTGGGGGCTGAAGAGAACCCATGTTTCCAGAAAGTCCCGGGAATGGTCGACAACAGGCAGGAGACAGTCAAGGGGCCCGGGAGTGGAAGCGGGGCCCACCCCGACGCCTCTGGGGTCTCCTTGGATAGCGGGGTGGGGACGGACACCAAGTCACCAGCCCACGGCAGTGGCCCCGGGGCTGCCCCGGACAGGCCCTCAGCACTTAGCTCCCCCGCGAGCTGGGAGGAAGTGCGCGACGAGGCTACTGACCAGTCCCCCGGAGATGAGCCGGGCCAGGGCCAGCGTGTGGCCCCTTCTGACGGGCGGGACAGCCGCACGCACAGTAGGGCCGCAGGCACACCGTCTTCTCAGCTTCAGGGTCTCCCTCTCCAGGACGGCGGGTTAGAGCCTCCGACCGCCGTGCGTCCTCCTAGCACCACAGGCTGGCCCTCAGCCCCTGGCCCACGGCCGCTGGGAGCGGCTCCAGAGGACGCTCCCCAGGTCACAAGCATGGGACCCACAGACTCTTCCGCCGGCCCCAGACCCTCTCTGGGCCTCACTTCTTGGTCCCCGTCTGCTTCTGGTCAGCCCAAGAACGTGGCCACATATGCTTTGATCCAAGAAGAAGAAACCTCTGAAATGACTGATGAGTTTCCGGAAACCAGCTGCGATGCTAAGGACAGGTGCGGGGAGAAGGGACAAGAGCTGAGAAGGGGCCCCAGCCCCACACCCGACGCCAGCGCCTCCTGGGTTGACCCAGAGGGAGACACAGTGGACCCTCCCAGGACCCCTCGGGGCGAAAGCCCCACTCCTCCTTGGCCTGTTCAGAATCCTGACTCGGGACAAAGCCGCGGCTCCGTCAGAGAGCAGGACCCCGAGCCTGACGCCCCCACGGGAGAGGACAGCCCGCTGCCCCAGCGCACGGCTGCTCAGCACCCCAGGGTGCGTGGCTCCCGCAGGCACGGTCAGGGGGCTGAGGCCCCCAGCTGCTCTGGAAGCAGCAACCGGCCCTGCCCTGCCCTCGGCGAGGACTGCGCTACCACCGAGGAAGGCAGCGGACCTGGAAACAGGCTCAGCAGCCCGTCCTTGTCCTCTGTGTGTGGGTGGGACTCTCCCGCAGTTCTCAGCGGCTCTGAGCGAGGCGAGCCCCGGTCCTGTCCGGACCCCAGGGGCAGTTCTTTTGTCTCATTGCCAGGAATGACGAGGCAGGACGCGTGCGAGCCCCGCACCTTGCGGCCCGATGACGTGGAGAAGCTGCTGGCAGGGGTGAGGCGTGACTGGCTGCTCCAGAGGCTGGGGAACACGGGCGTTTTTAAGTCCAGCCGACTCCACCAGGCGTGCGGTGAGTGCGGGCCTTGCCGGTCGCCGCAGCCTCCGCGTCTCCGTGTGCCGGGGCCCTGGGGAGCCAGCCACACAGGCCACTTGGAGCTCATGAAAGACACAGGCCCGCTCTGCTTTGTGGTGCACAGAGAAATGTGCGCCTCCCTCCCTCACGCGTGCACAAGGGACCCTAGGGCCGCCTCGCACTCTGGGGACGCGGCCTAAGGACCCAGGAGGCGGTGAGGCCGACGGACCTCAGCCGACCCGGGGCCATCGGTCAGCGCTTTAGGCTGCGCCCACGCTGCGGCTGCCGCCGTAGGTTCTCATGGAACCAGCTGACTGCGCCTCCACCTGCCGCCCAGAAGGTCCCTGGCCAGCCCCTGGATTGGTCGGGTGCCCCCTTCCAGTCACAATTAGCAACACTTCTTGCTCAAGGACAGCCCAAGGTCACTTCCTGTGGAAGTTAATGGTCCAATACAGCTTAGAAGTGATGGACAAGCTGGGAAGAAAACCAAAGAAGGTTCCTTCTTCAGCCCAGGGGACTCCATAGGAATGGCCTCCAAGGCACTGAAGAACTATCTGAATGAAAAACACGAATGCAAATTGCATTTCAGAAGGAATTAACTATGTGGTTAGCTAGGCACTAGCTGCTAAAGTGGTTAGTAGTTCTCGGTCCGGGGCCAGATGGAGCTCGGGGCTCCCTTAGGCCTCCAGGGCCCCACCCCAGAGACTCCGTCTTGGTGGCTTAAGAGCTGGTGCCTCAAAGTACCCTAATGCTTTGCCTGCCATCCTGAACTCAGACTGAAATGCAGATCAGATTGTTGCCAAAGAAGCAAAATTTTTACCGTAGGGCTCTCCTATTGACTGTGGGATTCTGTGAGCTGAGAACCACACTTCTCAGCCTTTGCTGCTGTGTCCGAGTGCCGCTGTGTGAGGGCAGCCGCGCTGGGGCCGGGAAGGCTCACCGCTGACGCCAGGAGCGTTTCCGCCTTCCTCCTCCTCCGCCCGTGCCCGGCCTGCGAGCCCTGTGCCTCTGTGCCCCGCTTCTCTGACTGGGCCTCCCAACCCTGGTCACTGGGTCCCCGGCTGCTCCCCGGAACCCCACCCCAGGCCTGAGGCTCGTCTTACTTTAAGTATTTCCTCTCTCAGTCTCTTGTCATTCACCCAGGGCCCTGTTCACATCAGTGTAACTTGTGTCCCAAAATGTCGCACCCCTTCCTCAGGCCTCACGTTGGTCTCGCTCCTCAGAGACGCTTGCTTGCCAGCGCTGGTCTCCCCCTCTTTAGGACAGTAAGACATCCTTACTTTTCCTGTAATCTTTTCCTTTCCCAGCTGAGTTTGTGTTATTGTACAGTAGCTATGTTTTCTCAAGTGATTCCTGGATTTCTGAACTTAAACAAGTGAGAGAAAAGTAGGGTGTGCTTGGATGTGGAATCTGGGCCCTGGAGTTGCCGGGAACCTCTAAGGTGAAATTACTGGATGTGTTTCTGTCTGTGTGATCTGGCGTGGGTACAGCCTTTGGTACCTGGAGCCCCAGATAATTGGAAGAAGGTGCAAGCAGGTAGTAGCCACTGTTCCAAGATGGTCTCTGGGCTTCGCTGTTTAAAAAGTTTTCTTCTCCACTGCTTTCAGACAGAAGCCCTGCCTTATCTTAATCCATTGCCATCACAAACAAGAGACTGTGAATCAAAGGCTGTTCTTCATCATATTTGTCGAACTTTACTTTCTTATTGTACTTCACTAATCTCTCATTAGTAGCCATAGAAGAGGCTGCAATTTAAGAAACGTATAAAGAAGGGCCGGCCGAATGGCTCAGTTGGTTAAGAGCTTGCTCAAGAGTGTGAGCTGAGCTCTGAGCAACAGCGGTTCGAGGCCAGCCCGAGCTGAGTTGCCGTTGAGCTGCCAACAGGTGGCAGGATGGCTCAGCTTAAAAAAAAAAAAAAAAAAAAAAAAAAAGAAACGTATAAAGAAATTGAAGGTTTCAGATAAACCTGTGTTACTTCAACTTTATTCATGAATTGTGACATCCTTTAGAAAATGGGGGGCCGGCCGAGTGGCACGGTGGTTAAGCGCTGGCTTGGGACGCCAGCGGCCCCAGTTCGGGTCCCACATATGAGGGCCAGTGACACTGCCCTCAAAAAAAAAAAAAGGAAAAGAAAATGGGGTCCATTTTCATCTGGTCTTTTCTTCTAGATGCCCTGTTGTTGAAATATTCTAAGAAATCTGAATTGTGGACAGCCCAGGAAACTGCTGTATATTTGGGGGGCTACCTGAACGTGAAGAAGAAAGGCCGACAAAGAAATGCGATTTGGGTTCATTATCTTCACCAAGAGGAGACTCTGGGCAGGTACTGCTTAGAAACACCCATGTCACTAACGCACAACGGGCCCGTCTCCTGTGGGCCGAACCCCACCCACCCTTCTGCTCTCTGCAGTTTCAATTGCTCCTGGTCAACCGTCATCAGGAAATTCCAGAAATAAACAATTCATAAGTTTTCAATTGCATGCCATTCCGAGCAGCGTGATGGAATCTCTCGCTGCCCCTCTCCGTCCCCCCGCCCACCTCCCACTGGGACATAACTTGTCTCTTTGCTGACCATGTCACCCTGACCCACTCCCATACCTTTTATTACAGTGTATTGTTATAATTCTGTGTTATTGTTACTTATTGTTGTTAACCTCTTATTGTGCTAACTTATAAATTAAACTTTATCACAGGTGTGTATGTACAGGGAAAATCACAGTATATACAGGGTTCAGCACTGTCCCCAGTTTCAGGTATCCACTGGGGGTCTTGGAACGTGTCCCCCACAGATGAGGAGGGACAACAGTATTTATGAGGTTTTGAAATGGCTGAAACAATTGGCCAAAATGTATGTGTTCAGATTTCTACTCCTCCTTCCTCCTCCTTAATTAATTGGTAACAGTTGCCACATATCGACTGACGGTCAGCAGTTTTGCATATATGCATAACTCCAAACCCATCAGGAAAACCCAATCAAAAGATCAGGAAAATGGAGTTTCTGCCACATGGCAGTCCAGAGAGTATTAAACACGCTCTCCAAAATGCTAAATAAAGGCGGTGAAACTATGTTAAACTCTGAAAGCCATACTTTGAAGTGAATGAATGAGCCTGCAAAAAAGGCAGGAAAGTCCTCTGACGCCAGAGATGACGCATATCCAGGTAGAGAAGAGAATGTGAACCCTACGACGCCCTCCACCGCAGCTGTCGGCCAGGTAGGGTGAGGGAGCGGCTAGTGACAAAAGTTCCTGTGGACAGAAGCAAGTTAGGGACGCCACGTGAACGCGGGACTCAGGAATGGCTGCATTCTTGAGGAAAAGCTTGTCTTACAAATTCCACCCCACTGCAGCAGAAGCCTGGAGGAGATTTCTTTGGCCCTTGATGACAACTTTATGCAAAAATCTGCCCAAAAAGATCAGTGACCGAGTGGCGTGGTGGTTAAGCGCTGGCTTGGGAAACCAGTGGCCCCGGTTCGGGTCCCACATATGAGGGCCAGTGACACTGCCCTCAAAAAAACAAACAAACAAACAAAAATCAGTGACCACAGGTGGTCCTCATTGGGCTTCAGGCCTAATTTTACACCATTTGTGTATTTTTAAAGACCTGTATGCCAAGACTTTTAATTTAAAGTAGGCCCTGTTCTTTACCCAAATCCAGACAACATAAAAGATAAATAGGAAGATGGGCCGGCCGAGTGCGCGGTGGTTAAGTGCTGGGTTGGGGAGCCGGAGGCCCCGGTTCGGGTCCCACATATGAGGGCCAGTGACATTGCCTTCAAAAAAAAAAAAAAAGATAAATAGGGAGAGAGAGAGATTGGGTGACCCTCAAACAGTGGAAATAATTTATGAATGGGAAACGTTAAGAAATTTGCCCTAATCACACATTTGCGTGGTGCGGCCAGGTGGTGTGGGGTGAACTGTGTCCTCCGAAATTCACATGTTGAATCCTAATCCGCAGGACCTCAGATGTGATGTGACCTTATTTGGAAATAGAGTGTTTGCAGATGTCACTGGTTAGGATGAGGTCACACGGGAGCAGGTGGCCCCAATCCACTGTGACGGTCCTTGTAAAAGTGGAGTCTGGACAGACACGCAGGGCCAGAGAACCAGGACGAGACTAAAGGTGTGCGGCCGGAGCCGGGAGGCACCTACCAGAACCGAGAGAGAATCGCCTTGTGGTGCTTAAGACACAATTTGTGGCACTTTCCTACAGCAGCCCTAGGAAACTAAGACACAGCGCAGAAGGATCTAGATGGGAAACCCAAACGAGAGTAAAGGGCACAGAAGGTGACAAGGGCCCAGCATGCCTCTGATCAGAGACAGAAACAGCAAGAAGAAAATAAATCACTGTTTGAATAGATAATTTCCCAAAACTGCCAAAATACATTGCCTTACAACGCCTTACAATACAAAACAAATAAATGATCTTGAGATCCGGTGGCCCCTGACGGGACGATCTGCCTTCCCGATGGCGGGGAAGCCACAGGCACTCCGTGGGCTCGGCGCTGGCGCCCGCTGGGCTCTCACCTCCTGGCGGCTGACGGGGCATCTGCCCCTCGGAAGTCACGGAGCGTCTGCGAGCCTCCAGTCGCTAGAAAGGGCAGGAGGGCAGAAACCTGATGGGCGGGTCCCCAGCTACAGAGGGAACCCCAGAACGCCAGGGGCCAGCAAGCAGCAGTCCTGACCGCAGCCGAAGAGCAGCAGCTCACTGCCGACAGCCCCTGCGGAGCTGCGCGATCGGCACGACGCCCACGGGCGGCCCTCGGGCTGTGGGCCCTGCGGACGCCCAGGAGTGCCCGGTGCCACCGAGGAAGGGCTCGCTGCAGGTTCGGGACTGGCTCGGCCTGGGCCCACAGGCACGTCTCCATGGCAGCGACGTGGAAGAAACGCGCCCACGGCTGAGGGCCAGGCCGCTGCTCCTGGCCTCCGGGCTCCGGGCTCCGGGCTCCGGGCTCCGGGCTCCTGGGCTCCGGGCCTCCTGGCCTCCTGGCCTCCGGCCTCCTGGCCTCCTGGCCTCCGGGCTCCTGGCCTCCTGGCCTCCGGGCCGCCGGCCTCCTGGTCCCGCTCCGACCCCCCCCCCATGCGCAGACGGTCGGTCATTCAGTCGTCAGGACCCTCCTGACCCACAGGACCCTGAAGGCCAAGCTGCCAAGACTCCATTAGTGGATTCGGAAAGGCCTGGCTGCGGTCAGTGATGCTGACAACTCCCTGTGAGGTTTGGAGGTCACTCTGGGCCCATGAATTACCGTAACCAACACATGCTCATAGCGAATAGAATCCAGGGGCAGCTGGTTCCGTCTGCTTTTCAGCCCCGGCTCACGCCCTGCACGCTCCGTCCGCAGCTCCGCGCGAGCCTGTGCAGTGCTCAGCCCCCGAGGACCAGCACAGGCTGTGCACACGGCAGGCGTGGCGGACCCAGGTGTTTGCAAAGACAAGTGACCATGAAAAGAGAGGAAGGCTGCAGGTGGATTAGCCCCGATTCCTGCACAAGCCGCCCCGCGGGAAGGAAGCCGTCCGAGCGGTCCGGCTTTCCCGGGCCTGCACTTGCCCGGGGCTGATGGAAGGAGCCGCTGAGCTGCCAGTTAGCGACACTTTGTAGTCAGTGTCCTTCTGCATCAGCGTTAGTCAGGGCTCTCCAGAACCACTAGGCCTCACATCCAGACACCAAAGCTGAGTGTCGGGAATCGGCTGGCGCGATCATGGAGCAGTCGGCAAGCTGGAGCCCCAGGAAGACCCAGTGTTCGGTTCCAGTCCAGAGGCAGCAAAAGACAGCGTCCAGCTCCACGGCAGACAAGAGGCTCAGACGTCTGGGTCTATTCCGGCCTTCAACTGATTGGACGAGGCCCACCGCACTGGGCAGGCCGTATGCTTAATTCATCTACTGATTCAAATGTGACACGCCCCCAAAAACACGCATATTCAGAACCCCCAGAATAATGTCTGGCCAAATGCGTGGGCTCCCTGTGGTCCAGCCAACATGACACTGAATTGGCCATCACGGTCAGCTGGCCTGAATGGTGTCCCACTGCCCAGGTGGCTCTAAAAAAATTATGTCAGTCATGAGCTAAACCAGGATAATTAACACTGACGGCCTCGGGCAGAGACAGAGGATCGTCTTTCGAGCATTTTTGCGTGTTTGGTCTCGTCCTTCTCCCTGGGCTGTATGTAAGGCCACCATGTCATTTCTCTGTGTGGCTGTGCTCCGTCTACAGGTATGTTGGGAAAGAGTACAAGGAGCCGAAGGGACTCTGGTACCACTTCACCGACGTGCAGCGGCAGATGACCGCACAGCACTACGTCACAGAATTCAACAAGAGACTGTATGAGCAACAGATCCCCACCCAGATGTTCTACGTCCCATCTGTAATACTGCTGGTAAGACTGAGGAAAGCAGGCTTTGGTGAGACGCCTGTAACTCGTGGTAGCGCAGACGTCTGTCACCAGCCTGCCGTCCATCTTCTTCCACCATCATTCTGGGAAAATTCAGCCCACCCCATCCCAGCCTCCTTTATCTCCCTATCCACCTGCTTCACCTGCTTACATGGATTTGGGGACCTGTGGCCTTCTGCCCACCCTGCCGTCTGGTCCCACAGCTCAGGTTAGCCCTTTTAGTGGACTTGCCTCCGTCTTGTCTCCGTACTTTCAGAGAGAGAGAAGGGACCCTAATGGTCGTATCTACTACACCGCATCCCCTCAACGTGACACACGAGTCCCATTTCACATCTGTCGGCCCCCAAACCTGCCAACAAGCGAATACCAAGGCATAGCTTAAACATCTTAGTGAGAAAATGTAATCATTACATTTTTACTTTCTAATATTTCTAACTGGTAGGAAGTTCTCAGATGTGACCCAAATCTGTCTTCCTCTAATTTCTACCCATGAATTAACCTCTGCTGGGACCACTGTGGCTAATCTCTTCACGAAGATATGTCTTTCCACCTATGAAGGCAACCATTCGCACCTACTTTCTCTTCTCTGGATAAGGGAACCCTGTTTCCCCGAAGACGCTTTGCTCATTCACACCCACAGGGTTTTTTTTCACTTTGGCCAGAGACATTTTTAGACCCATATTTTTCTCAATAATAATAGCTATCATTGGTTTGCACTTTCCTTAGTCCAAGCACCATGCCAGATCTTTGACATCAACTCGGACCCTTGAAAGGACTCTACACAGTAGGTCACGCGCAGAAGACTCGCACTGGGACCCCCATGCAGCCCCAGGGCACGATGTACCCACAGGCCCTGGCGAGCTCGCACAGAGGGCAGGTCACGGCGGGGACTCTGAGCACTTTCCCGAAAGAAAAATAATAACTTTAGGTTCTATTATAACGCCGTACAGTGCTAACTACATCACATGTATTTTCTCGTGGAATCCTTATAACAATCCTATAAAGTTGCCCTTCTACCCACTTTACAGATAAGGGAACCCAAACCTAGAGAAGCAACAGAGCTCCCACCTGGCAAAGCCAGGGCTCAAAGGAGATCTTACAACCTCCGAGGCCATGCCTCCCCTGAGGTTACACTGCCTCCGCTTCTATTTTTCAGATTTTAGAGGGCAAGACAATAAAGGGATGTATCAGTGTGGAACCTTACATGCTGGGAGAATTCGTGAAACTATCAAATAACACAAAAGTGGTGAAAACAGAATACAAAGCCACAGAATATGGCCTGGCCTATGGTCATTTTTCTTACGAGTTCTCCGGTTATAGAGATGTCGTGGTCGACTTACAAGGTATGTGCGGCTGGAGTTGCTTCCGGTTGTCAGTGTTATTTATATGAGTGTGAGGTTTGTAACGAGCTCTTCCCTGGGCTGTCCAGTGCAATGCCACTATTTGGAATTAGTCGATTTTACTTTACGTAGCAAATGATACCTGAAAAAAACTAAAGCTCCTGTCGAATAATCAGTGAAAAGGTCCGCTCACATTTGCCGGCTTAATTCTGGAGCAAACCCACACTGGCCCTTGAATTTCACACGGGGGGACTTGAGTGATGAGGGCGCCTTAGCCCCGAATGCTTCAGTGTGCGACGCCCCCATTCCTTTGCTCCCGCCCTCCGCCTTTCTTTCGGGGTCGCTGTGGGGCGGGCAGCTCGGGCCTCGACTCTGACTTCTGCTGCTTTTCCTGCACTCATATTTTAATCTCGTTTCGGTTCATCTGGTATAGTGTGTATTAGAGCTGTTAACCCACACTCTAAACCTCCTTTAAATAAGTGAGGTTATCATCGTTGTTTCTGGTAATGATTCTATGACTATGGGCCAGCATCTCCTCTGTCCCTCCCCGAGCAATTACGTCACTCTGTCACATCATGGATCACACTGACTTAATCCTTCCCACTCTACAAGAATGTCAGTTCAAGAGGTACAGAGATTTTTGACAAACTTGTCCATTTCTATACCCCCAGCGCCCACAACAGTGTTTTGTGTAGTGTGTGCGCTCCATAAACATTTGTTAAACCTATAAATATACAAATTAATGAAGAACGCACTAAACACATTTCTGAAGGGCCGGCCGAGTGGCGCAGTGGTTAAGCGCTGGTTTGGGAAGCCAGCGGCCCCGGTTCGGGTCCCACATAGGAGGGCCAGTGACACTGCCCTCTAAAAAAAAAAAAGGAATTTCTGAATCATGAGAGTTGTTCAGTATTATGATCAGAGTAATTATGCTAAGTGCATTTGATGGCTCTCAAATTCCTTGAAAATTAGTGGTTTGGGTAAATCATATATGACAAATTATCCAATATTTAATTCTCCTGTAAACAATAATTGGAATATGCAGTGCCAAGTCCCTTAGCAGAAATTTTCAACATAAACTGTGGGATGACTGAGTTTTGAGTGTCTCTAAGCATTTTTTTTCATACACCTTGCTGACGTTTGTGGAGGATTTTGTTCTGAAACCATCTGTTTCTCTCCTAGGCTGGGTGACGGGGGACGGAAAGGGGCTCATCTACCTGACGGATCCCCAGATTCACTCTGTTGATCAGAAAGATGTCACCTCCAACTTTGGAAAAAGAGGAATTTTCTACTTCTTTAATAACCAGCATGTGGAATGCAATGAAATATGCTGTCGTCTTTCCCTGACAAGACCTTCAATTGAGAAACTAAATGAGCCATAGAGTGGACGAGGCTGTGACAGCGTGACAGCGTAGTGGGGCTGTGACAGCGTAGTGGGGCTGTGACAGCGTAGTGGGGCTGTGACAGCGTAGTGGGGGCTGTGACAGCGTAGTGGGGCTGTGACAGCGTAGTGGGGCTGTGACAGCGTAGTGGGGGCTGTGACAGCGTAGTGGGGCTGTGACAGCGTAGTGGGGCTGTGACAGCGTAGTGGGGCTGTGACAGCGTAGTGGGGCTGTGACAGCGTAGTGGGGCTGTGACAGCGTAGTGGGGCTGTGACAGCGTAGTGGGGCTGTGACAGCATAGTGGGGCTGTGACAGTGTAGTGGGGGCTGGTACAGCGTAGTGGGGGCTGTGACAGCGTAGTGGGGGGTGTGACAGCGTAGTGGGGCTGTGACAGCGTAGTGGGCCTGTGACAGCGTAGTGGGGCTGTGACAGCGTAGTGGGCCTGTGACAGCGTAGTGGGGCTGTGACAGCGTAGTGGGGCTGTGACAGCGTAGTGGGGGGTTGTGACAGCGTAGTGGGGCTGTGACAGCGTAGTGGGGCTGTGACAGCGTAGTGGGGGCTGTGACAGCGTAGTGGGGCTGTGACAGCGTAGTGGGGGCTGTGACAGCGTAGTGGGGGCTGTGACAGCGTAGTGGGGCTGTGACAGTGTAGTGGGGGGTTGTGACAGCGTAGTGGGGGCTGTGACAGCGTAGTGGGGCTGTGACAGCGTAGTGGGGGCTGTGACAGCGTAGTGGGGCTGTGACAGCGTCGTGGGGCTGTGACAGCGTAGGGGGGCTGTGACAGCGTAGTGGGGGCTGTGACAGCGTAGTGGGGCTGTGACAGCGTAGTGGGGCTGTGACAGCGTAGTGGGGGCTGTGACAGCGTAGTGGGGCTGTGACAGCGTAGTGGGCCTGTGACAGCGTAGTGGGGCTGTGACAGCGTAGTGGGGGCTGTGACAGCATAGTGGGGGCTGTGACAGCGTAGTGGGGGCTGTGACAGCGTAGTGGGGCTGTGACAGCGTAGTGGGGGCTGTGACAGTGTAGTGGGGCTGTGACAGTGTAGTGGGGGCTGTGACAGCGTAGTGGGGGCTGTGACAGCGTAGTGGGGGCTGTGACAGCGTAGTGGGGGCTGTGACAGCATAGTGGGGGCTGTGACAGCGTCGTGGGGCTGTGACAGCGTAGTGGGGCTGTGACAGCGTGGTGGGGGCTGTGACAGCGTAGTGGGGGCTGTGACAGCGTGACAGCGTAGTGGGGCTGTGACAGCGTAGTGGGGGCTGTGACAGCGTAGTGGGGGCTGTGACAGCGTAGTGGGGGGCTGTGACAGCGTAGTGGGGGCTGTGACAGCGTGACAGCGTAGTGGGCCTGTGACAGCGTAGTGGGGCCTGTGACAGCGTAGTGGGGGCTGTGACAGTGTAGTGGGTGCTGTGACAGCGTAGTGGGGGCTGTGACAGCGTAGTGGGGGCTGTGACAGCGTAGTGGGGCTGTGACAGCATAGTGGGGGCTGTGACAACGTAGTGGGGGGTTGCATCAATGTTCTGCTCTCCAGTATCATGTTGTCCTTCCAGGTACACGCATGGCACAGCCTGGTCCCTGCGGGCTTAGGTGGGCTGTGGCTGGTTCCGGACAGCGATTTCTGAGAGCACTGACCAGGGTCACTTCCAGGCTCAATGTTCAAATGCCGGGGCAAGACCCCCACGTCTCTGTCCCTGTGCCCCCATTACCAAGAGCAGCTGGCTTGCCGTGAGGGCATCTGGGGAGGAATCCCTGATGTGTGATGGGTAAAAGGTGACAAATAAACTTTTGTGGCTCAAGCTACCAAGATTTGGGGGTTTTTGCCACCATCTATCCAGACCGATACTATTGGTGTTTCTCTTACTGATTTAGAAGTTCCTTATATGTTGGGTTGTATGTCATGACTTTTCCGACAACCCAATCTATTTAAGAATTCAGGATTTTGTGGTACGAGTGCCAGTTTTTTCTGTTGGTCTTTTGACATCTTTGTGTGAAACATTCTTCCGTGCAGATTTGTGTTGCATAGCTGAATTCATCAGTTTTTGTTTTATGGCTTCTAGGTTCGCGTGTTCTGTCCATGCCCCTGCCCTGGGCTTCTGGGTTGTGACTCCCCCCGGCCCCAGGGCGCTCACATCTGGGAGAGGAAGGTGGGAGGTGCACTGGGCGGCCACCCCGTCCATTCCTGACCACAGAGACTTGCTCCTTCACACAGGTTTGGGGGCAGCTCCTCCGCAAAGTAGCACACTAACAGCCCCGGAGGCTGCTATGGGAACCCCGAGGTACGGCCTTTCGGACAGAAGTACAGGTGGCAAGCTGGGACATGCGACTGGCGTGTGTGGTGGGGCTGAGCCCTTCAGCTGTGGCTCTGACGCTGACCCCAGGTGGAGGGTCAGACGTGAGGTGAGCTGGTGTCCGCTGGTGTCCGCTGTGCCGAGGGCAGTAGCGGCGTCTGTGAGCACACAGGAGACCACAGCTGAGGGGCGCAGAAAGGGTGACAGAATTAGCAGCCGCCACCTCGCATGCACCCCGCAGTGAAATAATGGACGTGGGCAAAGATCCCCGAGAGCTGCTGCCCCGGAGGACCGTGTGCGTGAGGCCAGTGCTGCTTGTGCCTCAACAGCTGCCAGTGGGCCAGTGACAAAGCCACATTTGGGGGAAGATTAGGGGTTTCTAGTGTGAACTGGCTGTTAGATAAAATTAGTGAAGTGATATCTTAAACTTTTCTAATTTCCTCCCCATTCTTCAATGTTTATTTCCAACAGAAAAATGGATACTGGGACATTTTTAAGTAATTTTCAGAAAAACTCCATTATCATCTTTGTAAACTGAACTACGTAATTAATTTTTATTTTAATCTTTTGCATGTAGTGTTATAAAATGATGATGTTTAAAAAGCTAAGTTTCAGGAGTTGAGTCTGACTTAAGAAGACTTAATTCTTGTCCCTTCAGACGTCAGAAACGCCAGGCTTTTGTTATCGTCTCTCAGCACTGCTGTTGCTGTGGAGACAATATGTGCCACGGTCTGGGCGTACACATCCTCAGCCTGAACAGCTCCACAGAAACTAGGTGTGAAGTGTGAGGAGCAAGAGAGAGCGGGAGAAACAGACAAATCTCTCTGTTTAGAGCCCGGTCCTCCAGCGAGAGGGGGCTCCGCAGCTGCACGGGGAGGGAACGCTCGCAGAGCCCCATCGCCAGCGCGAGTAACCCTATCCTGACGCTCCCACTTTGTCAGGTGAACGTGAGCCGGCCGTCAGACTAGCCGTCCCCACTGCACGCTGTCTGTCCCCTCGGGGCATGCAGCGTTGTGACTGTTGTTGAAAGAGAATAAGCAATCCATCATTAAGCCAGGGGGTCACTCTCCATAGAAAAGTGAAATCAGCTGTGACACTGCTCAGCCCTCCCGATTTGCAGATTAAAATGATACATGGCAGCTCACGTGTCACGAGGAAGATTAAGTCGGTCATCTTGTTCTGCAGCCCAGACAAAAGAACTGCCCTCAGCAGTGAGGGAGCGTGACAGAAGCCGGAAAAGTTGGACGCAACTGTCTTCTAACAAGAAGACAGAAAAAGACTGTTACTTTCCATCCATGCAGCCTCTGAGCGGGGATGGCACAGGGGACCGCCCTGAAGGGGCCTAAGTCTGTACAAGCCCTGGCCGCTGGAGGTGCCACTTTGTCACCAGAGATGGACAAGCAGCTTATTGTAACCGCCGCTGCGACTGATTTGAACGTGGCGCAATCACCAGGCCCTGGACAGTACCGGGTACCCAGCACGGCTTTTCCATTGTGTGGCCCGCACAGCAGTAATGAAGCCCTAAGTGACCCCACACACAGAAAGGAGCTCACAATGGCAGGCTTTTAAGTCCCCAAACCGAGGCAAATCATTGTCAGATGACAGAAAATCATACGTTTTGAATAACTGAATCTGTGACTGTGGTGCATTTTTTTTTTTTTTTTTTTTTTTTTTTTTTTTTAAAGATTTTATTGGGGAATTGGCAGAGGGGAACAGCGTTGGGGAATCGGGGTAGGGGAACAGACAAGTTGCTGTCTTTTTGTTCTTCAGTTTAGTTGCGGAGGATGTTGCTTCACTGTTGGTATCGATATTGCGCTCTTCCTGGATGAGGCAGATCGGTCGCTGGCCTCTGGATGTCGCTCACCGCGGCTATTGGCAGCTCACGCTTGGCTGCCAGCCGCTCACGCTGGCTGCGGGCCACTCACTGTAGCCTATGGCAGCCCACTGCAGCAGGGGCTGCAGCCCACACCATCACCGGGGCTCTCACAGCCCAGCTCCAGGTGGAGCTGTTGTTAGTTGTAGAGGGCAGTGTCACTGGCCCTCATATGTGGGATCCGAACCGGGGCTGCTGGCATCCCAAAACCAGCGCTTAACCAGTGCGCCACTCGGCCGGCCCTGCATTTGTTTTTAAAAGTGATTTTCAAAAGGAAGAAAAAAAATGAGTATTATAATGTTTAATTTTATATTAAATAAGTGCATTCATTAAAATTAATGTAAGAAATATCTCTTTCTAACTAATTTTTTTTTTTTTTTGAGGGCAGTGTCACTGGCCCTCATATGTGGGACCCGAACCGGGGCCGCTGGCGTCCCAAGCCAGCGCTTAACCACCACGCCACTCGGCCGGCCCTAATTAAATATTTTTTAAAACTTAAAATCATTGTAAAGTTTCATTTACATGTTTCATTAAATGTTTGTCATTTAGATCTTAGCAGAAATGACAGAGGCTAGAGAGAGAATTCTGTGATCTCTTGGGCTCCGATGAGCTTTCAGCAGCACTGTCACTGGACACGTTTTTGTTGTTTACAGTGTGTGCGGCCTTTGCCACGCCAAATCCTTTCTTGAAGAGCAGACCATTTCTCTACTCTAAGACAAGTGTTTCTACTCCGTTACCTCTCAGTAAATTTTCGGTCGTTAACTGTGCAGAGCTGGCTGTCGGCTGTGCAGGCCGGGGCAGGGTCCTGCTCTCCCCGCCAGGGCCTACCACCAGCTCTCACCTTCTTTTCTGACCCAAATCACCGAAAAGGAGATGGGCTGTTTGAACATGTTCGCCACACATTTGCCATGGTCTCTTCCCAGTGACAGGACCCAAGGCGATGGGCTCTGCAGGGCCGCGTGCCCAGCGTGTTTTTAATGTGAGCTGACACCTGGCCCCTGTGCAGTGTTCCCGTGGGCCGGACTGCCCCCTCTGAGCCGGCTGCATCACAGAGGGTCTGCATGGGGACGGCGCCTCTGGCCAGCTGCACCTTCCCCAGGTGCAGGCCGCCCGGGCCAGTGCACAGGCCTCACTGCCCGCCACAGACGTGTTGGCAAGACCCTGCTGTGGGTGCAGACAGAGGCTAAGAACCTCGGAGGCCTGCCTTCTCCACAGACTCACAGCCATAAACTGTTCTGACAAAAGCAATTTAAAATAGCAAAATCCTATTGCAGACAAGGGCCAACAAAAATGACCTGAAACTGGGCTGGGTGTTAGAGCCCCGCAGTTCAGCTCGACCTTACAACCCCCCGCCAAACAGGCCCGGCTAGTTCCCACCCCACTGCGTGCCCCCTGCTCTGTCTGAGCTGAGCAAGGACACACACAACAAAGTGTGTTCCTAAGCGTCTTGACTCGGCGTAATCTCTTACTGAGCCAAATTACACTTGGCATCTCCAAACTGCATTGCCAAGTGTCAGCATTTATGACGTTCATCTTTGTTACCAGAGGGGGCACACCGAGGACTGCTGTCTAAGACCCGCCCTGAAGAGGCCCATCCGGGCTGCGAGCAGCTGCCGATCAGGACGCAGACAGCTCCAAATGCCCTGCGTGTCAGGACAGTGCCAGTCTTTGTCATCAATAACTTTAAAAAGTCAATTAAAATACAGACCAAGATGAACAAGTGCCTGTCATTTGGTGCATGTCAACTGTGTGACTTCCTGACGGTGTTGGCAGATGTGCCCAAACGCCGTGCTCAGGACAGTTGTCCCCGGAGTGGGTCTCGACCACTAAGAGGCGAACTGAAGCAAATTAAGGCTTTATACACGTTAAAAGTCAACCCCGTTGGCAAGAAAACCCCCTTTCAGGAAGCCTCTCACCATTTGGAGCAGCTGACGTGCCACTGCTGGAGGACACAGCCGTCCTGCCCGGTGTGCACGCCCTGGGGGCCTTCCCTCGGGAAGACTAAGACGTGTTTCTCTCTGTTGAAGGGGCTTCCCTTTTGCACCTGCAAAGGAGCCCTAAAGTTGTTTTCTCTTTCCACCCTAAAAAAAATTGTACTAATATGTTTCTTACAAAAAGAGGTAAGATTCAGAGGCACGGGCGCCTGAGCCTAAATTCACAAGTGGGACCTTTAAGGAAATACACCCACCTCTAGTTTTTTTTGAGAAAACTTTTTTAAAATCCAGACTGTGGATGGCTGTTTCTCAGCTGGAAAAGTCACTCTGAATGCGCTGGCCACGACATTAACTAGAAATGACCCTTGCTGTCGCCGTCAGCATATGGGACAGAAGAAACAAATGAAAAGACAAGCCCGAAAGACGGTTCCCACCTGGGCGGTGGGGGAGACGCTGCATCGTGGCTCCGGAGACCCTGCTCCCACGTGCCCCGCCATGTGCTGGGGGCTCCGAGGGACATGGCCGCTGAGAACTCAGCATCTGAGCTGGGTGCCACAACCAAGGGGCCTCAAAGCTTCCCAGCTGAGAACACCCACAAGGTAGCCTGCTGCAAATGTAGGCACTGCATTCTCTTGATGACATACTCCTTTCCATGCACATGTTTAGGGGAATAAACCAAGGAAAGAGCTCTCATCACGTGCTGTCCCCATGTTTTCCCAGCTGTGCAGCTGTTTCAGGAAGGATTTGCTAAGCAGAATCGGCTGTGTTCTTGCAAAAGAAGGAGAGGTAAAGTACGGGGCCGGCGGGCGGCTTGCCTGGAGATTGCCTTCAGCTGTCTCCCTGTGTCACCACCAAACTGCTTCTTGTACCCCCACCCCGCCTCTTTCTCCCCTCCCACCACCCTAAGGCCACAAAGATTTAAAATGGAAAAGCAGGCTCTGACATTGAGCATGGTTCTGTCACAAGCAGGGCTGCGCCCACTTTCTGGCCTTTCCACTCCTGGGCAACAACTTTGAAACATCAGCTTGGGATCAGGGCCTCCTGGTTCTACCTGCGGTCACTCCCTTTGGGCCCCCGAGGGGCCTGGTGAACCACAGGGGCCCCCTGAGCTCTGTACATAAGCAAGACTGACGCCAAGCCCTCAGAGCCTTGGGGTTCCCGCAGGTCAGTGGGTGCAGACACACTTGGGCAGAGCTGTGAGGATCAGAGCTGACGCCGTGCAGGACCGGGCAGATTCAGGACCTGGCACCTTCTGGCGTTCAGTGAACATTTACAACCATTACGCAAGCTCTTCCCCCCAAGGCAGTCCAGCGGAATGTTTTCCATCTCACTGTCACTAGCTTTGATGGCCAAGACCACTTATCTGCGTGTAAGCTCAGGATCCCCCGACACAGGGGGCAGGCTTGGTCATAGGGAGAAGCGATTTGTGCCGCGCGCGGGGGTCCGTTCACATGGCTCCTTACTGACCTGCATTCGGATTGCCATGTCACCTGGAAATGCTATTTAAACCATATCAGTTTGCGTTTTTTTAAAGTCAAAATACTCTAATAGTGGCAAGTTCATAGGGTGCAACCTAAATGACCCTCAAACGTGGTCCTCTCACTGTCCAGGTAATCCCACAGCCTCCCTGCCTCTTACTTGTCCTTCGAGACTCAGCACCGGTGTCACCTCCTCTGGCCATCTCCTCCTACTGCCGTCCAGTCACACGCACACGCACATGCATGCTCACTCACACATGCAGGGGCTTCATTGCACCATCACAGACCTTCCCGGCGGGACAGTAAAAACCACCGTTTAGGTATCTGCCTCCCCATTAGATTATGGGCACGTGAAAGCGGAGACTGTGAGTTCGGTTTGTCAGTCCCAGGGCCCTGCCCCGCACTTGGCTAGTAAATAAGGCCCTGCTGAATGAAAGAATTAAATCATTAAAAATCACAAGATTAATTAAGAGTGTAGTTTCAGGGCTGGCCCACTGTGGCACAACTCCTGCTTAACACAGTGTTTAAGCTCTGCCAGAGCACGTGTTCCAAAGGCTTGTGGGCTGAATGGATGAATGATGGCAGGTGAAAAATCTCTTAATTAGATGAGAGGGTCCTCTTTATTTGTAGGACCTGAATAAGAAAGGCCTTCTCAGACACTGAAAAAAGCTATGCCGACATCTTTGTTTTACAAAAGACTCATCTGAATGATAATGACTGTGGAAAATGGATTAGCTCCTGGGCGGACAGGGGTTTTTGTTTATTTGTTATTTGTTTTTATTTTTTTCTCTAAGGAAAGAAGTAAAAAAATTTGAGTGCTTCATCGCGTAGGGAGATTCAATCCCGTCTTATTTTCCATGATTTTGATTTTGGTGCTTAATTAATAAAGAAAATTAAAGTATTTGTGGTACACAAGTTAAAAAAAAAAGTAATTGTTTCTAGTATTGTATTCATGTTGATTTTTATCAGTTTTTGTTTCTGCAAATCAGATAACTCTGGAGAAAGTGATAAAGTGATTGCCATCTGCCCTTGCCTTCAGTGATGAGCATAACCCTCTCTGGGGCTACCTTATTGCTGTGACCAAAATGTGTTAGTGATCTAATTTTTTAAGATGACCGATAAATGCTGCACACCTACATCGTATGTATTACTATATAATATGTTCAGATAAAGCATAAACTATTTTAAACGTAAGTGACTTTTTAAAAAAAAAGGCCTAATTTATTGGTTATGGCTCAGAAACCAGGTGTTTTAAAGTAGAATAAAAAGGGTATTTTTCAAGTTTCATGAATTAAAGAGTATGGCTCCTCCTTTCAACAGAACTGGTAAGCATTGCTGAGCCTGAGGGCTCATCCTAAAGGCAACACAGGCACTTAACCTTCCTGTAACCAAAACGCTGCCCTTATTTTCTAATATTTCTTCCTTCATTAATCTGAAGATCATTCTTTATTACCAGCACCCAAGTGTTGGTGGGAAGAGAAGATAAGATCACCCTAAAAGAATTAGGAAGAGGGTGTGAAAGCTGCAGACGGAAAGTTTGATGCTAGCGGAGGTTGGTTCATGAGGTTTAAAGAGAGCCGTCTCTCCATAACATAAAAGTGCAATGTGAAGCAGCCAGTTATCAAGACGTCTAGTAAGATAATTCACAAAGGTGATTGCACTAAGCAACAGATTTCCAGTGTGGATGAAACAGCCTCACGTTGGAGAAGGACTTTCATGGCCGGAGCGGAGAGTGAGGGCCTGGCTTCAAAGCTCAGAGGACAGGCTGACTCTCCTGTGGGGGCTCGTGCAGCGGGGCCTTGAAGTTTGATCCAGTGCTCACTTACCACTGAGAAAATCCAAGGGCCCTTAGGAATTATGCTTAGTCCATACTGTCTGTGCTGTAAATGGAAAAAGCCAGATAACGGTACATCTGCTTACAGCATGGCTTACTATTTTGAGCCCACTGTATATTTAGGCTCACATATATAGAGACCTACTGCTCAAAGTTTCCTTTCAAAATATGACTCCTCAGTGATACTGCACCTGGTCACCCAAGAGCTCCGATGGAGATGGACAACAAGATTAATGTTCTCAAGCCTCCTGACACAGCATCCATTCTGCAGGTCAAGGAGTAATTTTGACTTTTCAGTCATATTATTTAAGAAATACATTTCATTAGGCTACAGCTGCGGTAGGCAGTGATTCCTCTGATGGATCCGGGCAAAGTGAATAAAAAAACCTTCGGGAAAGGACTCACCATTCTAGATGCCATTAAGAACCTGTATGACTCATGGGAAGAGGTCAAACATCAGCATTACAGGAGTTTGGAAATCATCCAACCTTCATGGATGACTTTGAGGGTACACAACTTCGGTGGAGGAAGAAACTGCAGATGTGGTAGAAACAGCAAGAAAACTAGAATTAGAATTAGAGCCTGAAGATGTGACTGAACTACTGCAAACTCATGGTAAATCTTTAACTGCTGAGGAGTTACTTCTTATGGGTGAGCAGACAAAGTGATTTTTTTGAGATGAACTCTACTCCTGATGAAAGTGCTGTGAAGGTTGTTGAAATGACAATTCAAGAGGACTTTAATGAGGGCATTACATCTACTTAGTTATAAAGCAGTGGCAGGGTTTGAGAGGACCTACTCCGATTTTGACAGAAGCCCTACTGTGGGTAAACTGCTGTCAACCAGCATTGCATACTACAGAGAAACTCTTGGAGAAAGGAGAGGTCAGTTGATGAGGCAAACCAAATTGCTGTTTAAGAAATTGCCACGGGCCAGCCGAGTGGCACAGTGGTTAAGCACTGGTTTGGGACGCCAGCGGCCCCGGTTCAGGTCCCACATTCGAGGGCCAGTGACACTGCCCTCAAAAAAAAAAAAAAAGAAAGAAAGAAAGAAAGAAATTGCCACAGCCACCCAGCCCTCAGCAGCCCCCAGCCTGATCAAGGGCCAAAAGCATCCTGAACGGAAGTCATGGCGGCACCCTACCTACGCTCTCTGCAGAGGGGCTGGCTGGCAACGCTGGACATCAGAAACGTTTCAGCGACCAGGTGAGAAAGGAAAAAGCAGACTCCTCCTCCTCCCGAACCACACATCTGAAGTCAGGTCGACCCGCGCAGGCAGGAGAGGGGTTGGATTGTATCAGCTCTAGTTATTAACCGTAAGAATGCCACTCTAAAGTCAGTGGTAGTTACAATTATTCTGATTTCTAGTGATCTGCATTTTTCTTTGATACTTCAATAGAATTCATGTTATTTTTGAAATGACTAAAAATATAAACCTGTAAAAAAAATTTTTTTTTTTGAAGGCAGTGTCACTGGCCCTCAGATATGGGATCCGAACCTGAGCCGCTAGTGTCCCAAGCCAGCGCTTACCCACCGCGCCACTCGGCTGGCCCTAAACCTGTAAAATTTTTATAGTTAACATACCATGTACATTTGGTATTCATTTATTTCAAGAAAATAGTGAGCAGCAACCAGGACTTACTCTATGCCAAGCACATGACCTGTGCTCGCTCCCTTAACTCAATTTAGAAATAGGGAACTCAATCCAAAATGAAGGTGCTCAAGACCACCCAGTATGTAAACACGACAAGTGACACTTGGACACACGCTGACAGACATCCAGCTCAGGCATGTAATACTCAGCATACTCAAATTTAAGATTCCTCTTCTGTTGTGATAGAGCATCGCAAATGGAATCTCAAGTCCATTACGATACTTGTAAAAAAGAATTATTCCTGCCTCTTAATCTAGTCAAGTAATTGTGTTTATGTAGAATATATTCTGAACCCTTAACTCCAACACCATCCACTGCCTCACAGAATTATTAAAGTATGTTCTGCTCTGCTGTGAAACGTATGGGTACAGCTTGAGAAGATGAGTACTGTAAAAAGAAGAGAAAGCGTTGTCTAGGCAGATCCATCCATGACCACATCTATCTATGACAAAAGGTGGGGGAAAGGCTAACAGTTGAACAAACTACTTTCTCCTCATCAAATAAAAAAAGGGTCACTGAGATGTGTCTTAATTGAGTCTGCATATAAATAAGAATTGAGAACGGATTCTTCTGTGTCTATGAAGAATTTCCTTCATTCATCAACATGAATTCAACCAGTATTTAGTGAGCTCTTACTGTGTGGGAGCATGTTGGGTGTTGGAGATAGCAGCTTGGAACAAAGCTGCATCCTACCTTCTGAGGATGGGTCACGTGAACACAAGTTAGCGAGATGCTCTAGTGGGAGGTGGCGAGTGTGGGAACAGCGAGCACGGCTGTGCGTGTCCAGTGCAACGTCCTCATACTGGAGCAAGCACGCAGCAGGCATGTGTGCGTCCCGCAAGCTGTCTAACTAAATACGAAAAGTAAGCTCTGCGCTCAACAGGAGAGAGCTCATTGTGGACTTGGCTCTCCTAACGTCTGTGTCACGTGCGCGCTGGAAGACCAATGCTTTCTGCATGCTCAGGAGCTCCGGGACGAGGATGGTCCCAGGGCCCAGGTCTCAGAGTGGAGTGGACCGGCACCGCAGACCCCCTGCCTCCCCACTCCCACCCCCACGCCCCCAGCAGCCAGACTGTCATGTTAATAAGCCGCGATTTGTAAATAGTGGCTCCCTCGCCCTATCCCAGCCCCCTTGGCCAGGCGCCTATTCTCTGCTCAATGGCACAGATGCGGCTTTGAGCTGACTGGGATCAGGCAGCTATTAGCAGCAAATCCAGTGAGGGAAATTAATGAAGGGGACAACTAATAAAAGACAGCTCAGGACAGCCAGGCTAACTTGCTCCGAGCAGTAATTAACTTTTTTCTTTCCTTTTTTTTTTTTTTTTTTAAGCTCATGAAGGTAAATATGCCACGGGCAGTGGTCCAGGCCGACTTTTCTTTATTAAGGAGGAGAGGGCAGAGCCGTTCACAAGAGCTGAGGCTTAGGCTGTTCCCCCACGAAGAACAATTCTCAGGCAGACCGTCATGTGGACACGGAGTCATGATGCCCACAGCAGAGGCACCTGTAGTGTGAAGGAGAGACGAGGAGGGTGCAGAGCCTGAGTCTGAATAAAGCGACAGTCACCTGCTGCCCGAAAGCAGCTTCAAATGGTTTCTAAAGGTTTTTAAAATCCTTTTTAAGGTTTGCTTTTCTTCCCCACCTAAAGTGATCTGCACAAGTGCCAAATGAAGACCAAGACTGGATTCAAGGTGCATAGCAAGTCCTAGGTGCCGCTGACTCTGAGCCTGGTGTGGCAGGGCACTTACATTCCCCAAGCCCAGTTTCCATCTTTAAAGACAGCTATAAAAGGCAACTTAACGCTTGTTTTTTTCCATCTATTTTTTTTTTTTTTTTAGAATCAATATGGCTCTCTTTTTTTTTTTGAGGGCAGTGTCACTGGCCCTCATATGTGGGACCGAACCGGGGCCGCTGGCATCCCAGGCCAGCGCTTAACCACCGCGCCCCTCGGCCGGCCCTCTATATGGCTCTTTTAAAAGTAAACCTTTCTGGGGGCCAGCCGAGTGGCATGCTGGTTAAGAGCTGGCTTGGGACACAAGCTCTGAGCAGCAGGGCCCTGGTTCAGATCCCACCTATGAGGGCCAGTGACACTGCCCTCTACAGCTAAGATGGTGAACAACAGCTCCACCTGGAGCTGGGCTGCCGTGAGTCCCTGGCGACAGTGGGGCTGGCCAGCAGCCAGCGTGCACTTTCCTGAGCCACCGAGAGCGGCCGTCCATTGACTGGCGAGAGATCGCCTCACCTGAGAAGAGCGCAATGATGATACCAACATGGACCAGTGAAGCAACGTCCTCCACAACTGGACTGAAGAGCCAAAAGACAGCAACTTGTCTATTCCCCTCCCCCAATTCCCCAATACAGTAAAATAAAATAAAAAAATTATTACAGTAAAAGACACATTGCCATTAGTCTTCCTCAGAATACTCCCCCTCACTTCGAACACACTTATCCCATCGTTCTTGCCATGTGTGACACAGAGCCTTTCCGTTGGGATCACAAAATACTGTGAATGCTCCTGCCGAGTGCCATCCAGCGGAAAGGCAGGATCTTCAGTACAGGAAGCAGCGTGTCGAACCTTAGTAACAGTGTGTGACAAGTTTCAACTTGTTAAGTGCAGTCGATCGGGTTGAGAGAAGATGTGTTTTAAAGTGTGCTGTAAATCATCCCCCATCATGACAACACTCTGTGTCACACATCGCTCCTGGTAGGGCAATTTCTGTCAAATAAAAACATTACGGTGTGTCCTCATCCACCTTATTCACTGGATCTGGCACCTGCGACTTCTGGCTCTTCCCCAAAGTCAAAATGACTCAGGACATCGAGGCAGCCATGACAGCGCAACTAAAGACACTCACGAAAGAGGACTTCCAGGTCTGCTTCAGAAAGAGGCAGGAAGGATGGGATAAGTGTGTTTGAATGTTGGGGGGGTATTTTCAGGGAGATTAATGGCAATGTATCTTTTACTGTAATACATTTTTTAATTTAAACATTCACTGTATTTATTGATCACACCTCATATTTTCAGAAAGATTTACTTTTTTAAAAGATTTTTATTGGGGAATCAGGGAAGGGGAACAGACAAGTTGCTGTCCGTTTCTTCTTCAGTCTAGTTGTGCAGGCCATCGCCTAACTGGCTCATGTTGGTTGCAGAGCAGTGTGAATATATTTAACACGACTGAACTGTCCACTTAAAAACGGCTGTGATGATTTTTTTACAACCCACTTTTAGGATAGTTATAGACTTGGAGACATTACAGCTTTATTGCATAGCCAAAAAAAAAATGGTTTTTATAACAGAATCTCCAGATGTGAACCACTAAGTTTTGGGCAATTATAAGCCTTTATTCTGCTACAAATAAGTTACACAGTCCTCAAACAAATACGAATCCATGTGAATTAGAGTAGGATGTTATGACACGATGACAATCACCAAATGTTACTAGCTTTTAACTCACAATTGTTTTCTCCCTCAGTCAACACCCACTGTGAGTTTTGGTGACTCAGAACCACCCCTGCCACTTAGGTGGTCAGCGCTGCAGCATCTCAGGCCAGGAGGACACCGCGGCCTGCGGGTGCGAGGAGGGCTGGCCCGTCACGTGGAGACCAGCACCTCCTCGGGCTTCGGACACGCGCCGCAGAGGAGGGTAAAGGCAGGAACAGGGTGTCCCCTGGAACATACAGGAATGTTGTCTAGTGTGCGGGAGGCACAGTCAGGACAAGGCGGCCCTCCGACAGCCGTCGTGGCCATGCGCTGAGGGGACACGTGAGGACTGGGGGGGGGGGGTTCAGAACTGCCCTGTTCGGTGTGCTTTGGAGACTCCTGATCCCTTCAAATATGCCAATAAAATATCTAAAATTCAGAAGTGTGCCATCAATGCAAGAGCCTGAAGCCTGATGTTTACCAATCCTTGTCAAAGACCTTGTAACAGCACTTACTTCCCAGGGGCAGGAAAAGAGAGCTACTTACTGAAGAAGACGGAACTGTAGTCTCCTTTGGGTGGAGAGATAGGCAGTGGCAGCTACCTGGACAGGTGTGGCCACAGGGATTTGCTCCCGCTGCTTTATGTGCTATGGTCTTTCTCATCTCATACGTGCTGTTGGGAGGACATGAGTGTCCAGGAGCTTCCGTGATGCCACGGCCGGGTGGGCACCGCTAGTCACACGGGCAGCGCCCTCATCAGGGCAGCTTCAGCGTCTGTAGCTCAGAACCTTTTTGCTCAGGAAACTCTAAGCCTGGAAAGCTTTCCCCAGGGCAGGCGAGCAGATCGCCCGAGATTCCGGAACAGTTCCGCTCAAGTAGGACTGAAACCCTTTTACAATTATTTGCTCACAGAAAAACTCACTTTTCACTACATTCTTTCTGATGCCAACAAGTACACCACTGAAGCCTGGCCTAAGCACATGCCCAGCGTGCTGCAGCTGTGGTCACCTCATTTCCTTGTAATTCTAGAGACACCTGGGCTTGAACCCAAGACCTTTGAGTTGCTTTACTGCTCTACCAACAAAATCATGTTTTCTTCCTTGTCTATTTTTAAGCTGTTGCCATGAAATTTTGAGAGTTAAGAAAAATATTTTAGTTTAGGTGGCTTTCATTAAAGAAACATTTTTGACCACTTTAGACACTGTAGTAAGAAAGAAGCATTAATGCATTAATATCATACTTGTCTGAAGTTTGCGGTTAGAATTTTGTCCACATCGTTTCAAAGATATGTTTAAGGTTGACCTCATTTGATTTCCAAAAATATCTGGAAACTAGGGCAAGAAAATGAACTAACCATATCCTCACAATGAATCAATCCCCTTGTATTTGTATGTGGGGTTTCAATAGAAGTGAAAGGTTGAAAAAGCAAAATCAAATTAAAGTTATCTTAGGAACCCTCATTTTAAAATTATTTCAACGCATAACAAGTTCATGTGTCGCAGGAAGAAAGCTGTGGCAGCTTCCGGTGCCTCCTCTGTGCCCTTGGCGCTGGTCCGGCCTCTCTCTGCTGATCTTCCCCGAGGGGGCAATAACCCCGGAGTCGCCGCGCTGCCCTGGAGGCCGGGCGGCGGCGCGGAGGCCTTTAGGCCGAAGCACAAAGCGCAGGGACCATAAACACATCTGGAAGGAAGACGGCCTTTTTGCCGCAGGCACTCGGCTTCACTGCGAGCTGCTGCCATGGAGACAGGCCTAGCTCTCTGCTTATTCTGATGGTTCTCGTCCATTTCATACGGACTTCAGAACTTGTGCTTAGTTATTTCTTATCAGACACATTGGGTGAGAGGTTTGGGTTCTTTGCCGCGTGGTGTGGGGTGCGGGGAGAAGACAAAGAGAAGGCGACGGCGGGCCATCCGACAGGACGCGGGGAGCCGGCGCCCGGCCCCGCGGGGTCACAGGGCGGGCCCGCGCCCTGCCCCCCGCGCCCTGCCCCCCGCGCCCTGGCCCCGCGCCCTGCCCCCCGCGCCCTGCGCCCCGCGCCGCGCTGCCGCCAAGTCCGGCGGAAAGGAAAGGCGGCCGTGGCCTCGGGCGGGGGGACCCTGGATGCCAAGCTGCTCTTTCGCTTAATACGACTTTTTGCGAGAAACGTGATGCCAGGGAACCCGAACGCTGACGGGGTACAAGCCGGAGACGGGGTCGGAGAGACGAGCGAGAAAGGGCGTCGCTGCTGAGGACGGACAGCGGCCTCTGGGGACGGGCGGCGCCCCGGGACCCCGGCGGGCTCGTCCCCGCGCCCGAGAAGCCGGAGAAGCCGCGCGCGGACCCGGCGCCTCCCGCCTGCGCCGCCCCCGACGGCCGGACCTGGGGGGTCAGGAGCCCGCCGGCCCCCGAGCGCTTCCCGGGGACCCGCAGCCCAGGACCGGGCCGCGGCTCACGTCGGAGCCCCAGTGACACGGGCGCATCGCGCGCGGCAGACGCGCCTGGGGGGCGGCCCGGGGACCCCGCGCGTCGGGGCGGCACTGCGGGGCCGGCGCCCGCGGGGTCCTCCTCCTTTCGGGGCGCGCTCCTTCAGTCTCATCGCCAACGCGGGTCCCGGAGGGAAGGAGGCGGCGGCGCCACGCGGGGCACAAGCCCGAGCGCGGGGCGCGCTGAGGCCGTGCAGGCGACGGGGGCCCTGCCTGCAGGCCCCGCGGAACGGCCGCTGCCCCGGAGACGCTGCCGGCCGCACCGTCGCGCGAGCCCCTGCCGCAGCGGCTGGGCCCTGGCGGCGCCAGGGACAGCGGGGCGCAAGGCGGGCCTCCCCCGCGCTGGGTAACCGAGAGCCCGAGGGTTGCGGTCTTTCCAGCAGACGCGGCTCCTGGCGGGCCTCGCCCACGCCGGCCACGGACGCGCGCCCCGGGCTGCTGCTCCCCCCGCCCAGCCGGAGCCCTGGCGGCGCGCGGGGACGCCTCGGGGACAGCACCTGGCTTCCTGCGGAGGCCACAGGGGCGGCCCGAAACCTGGGCGGGAGCGAACGTGATGTCCTGTTGCCATGGACACTTGCCCTCGAGGGGCTTAAACCTAAGATGCGGGCAGCCTTCACTTGGTCATCCTTGACGCAAAGCCAAAGGGCACTGATTTCTGCTGGGGAGATTGAGGCGCACACTCGGAGTTACTATCTTGGAGGTTAGGGAACCATCTTTGCTATCTCTTTGAAGGAGTTTTGATGATGTAACTTTTTTTAAAAAAAATTGAGAAGCTCTTTGATTCTTTGGGCTCACTCTGAATATTGTCACTTGTCTGGGAGTTTGCTTTCCAAAACCAACAAGCTTGTAAAGATGGCTGATACTCAGTCAGCTTCCAACGAGGGATTTACAAGCGCTGAGCTTCCTCGCAGGTGTTGGGGCTGCAAGGAGCCCTCCGAGAACTCTCCAAGGTTAGGATGCTGATCGAAGCTCCAAGAAGAAGTTCAGTGTAAGAACCGAATTTCAACACACTCCACGAAGAAATTTCAACTTCACTATTTTTTAAAGGCAGGGTTTCTGAACTTAGGAGCCTATCATGATTCAATTATCAGTTAAACCCCACCCTTTTAAACTAACCTATTTTGCTCAGAAATTGATTTTTCAAAAACCAAGTTTTGTTTCTACTGAGAGTTACACTCACGTCAGTGTCCCTAAATATTTAGCTTCTGCTGACTTCTTAGACCTTTTGTGTTAGTGAAATTCTGCACACAAACATTGACGAACAATGCAATTTGATATAAGGAAAATTTCAGAAAAATGCAACTCCTTCTAAAAACCACACAAGCAAGGAAAAAGTTATAATGCAACGTACAAAAATTATGAAAATTAGATACTTTATTTATAGCTTAATCACAAGAACAATTTTCTTGTTTTTCAGGAGGTAAATACATACTAGAATAAACTCTGTAGAATATACAAAAAATACATACTTTTCCTATGAAATATTTTTTTTATAATAAATAGAAGGGAACACGTGTAGCTGATCTGATGGTGCTCGTGTCTGTTGAGGTTCTCAGTCTGTTGATTTACTTTTAGTCTCTTGAAAGAATGGGGGAGTTCCTTCTCCCCTGCAAGGTCGAGATAAATAATGCATGAAGCAACCCCCTCCCATTTTCCCCTCTTCCTGCACATTTTTCCTTTTGATAGAGAGTTCAGCCTAGATTTCCACGCTTGCATTCAATCATTACAAAGCTTACAAATTATACAATGACTTCTAACCTGGCCCTCTAACAAAACAACTTTTTTCCCTTATAAATCATAGGAGACAGATGGCAAAATGGAGAAGCAAAAGGAAACCGAAAGACGGGACAATAGGCATTGTGACGAGTCGGGGAGACAGAACAAAGTGCACGTCAGAGGAGAGTTTGGTTTGACGGGTGAGGTTCCCACAGCCCTCAGACGGCAGTGGGAATCCAGCAGATGCCCGGCGCCGACTCCGCGGACCGCGTCGCTACCGGCCACGCCATTCAGATGCTAAGACACATTCTTTCTACGGGACGTTAACGTCTCTATGCAGAAGCGGGGGTGGGGGGCCGCGGGACGCTCCCCGCAGGGTCTCGAGACCCGCGCCCCGCACCTCTTCGCCGCGTCTCGGGGGCCTTAAGGAGCGCGCCCCGAACGCTGCCGTCCTCGGCGCGGTCAGCTCCATCACACCGCCCACGGCTCGGAGCCCGTGGGAACCGGGCGGCCCGTAGCGGGGCGCGCCGCGCGCGGCCAGGGCTCGGGGGAGCGGCGGTTTCCCGGGCGCGGGGGCCCCGCGGGCGGGCCCTACAGGCGGCCCCTGGGCGCCGGGCGGCGGGGCGCGCAGCGGCGCTGGTCGGGGGCCGGCGGCGGCCAGCAGTCGGCGTCGGAGCCCGCGGGGCTGGCCGGGGAGCAGGCGCGGCTGCAGGGGGACGTGCACGCGGAGCGCGCGGGGCTGGCGGCGCAGCTGCAGCCGGACGCGGGCGACGGGCTGCCGGCGGGGCTGGGGCGCAGGGCGTCGGCCAGGCGCAGCGTCTCGCTCAGCGCCCAGATGTAGTTGTGCGCGAAGCGCAGCGTCTCGATCTTCGTGAGCTTGGCGTCCTCGGGGAAGGTGGGCAGCACGTCGCGCAGCGCGTCCAGCGCCGCGTTCAGGTGGTGCATGCGGTTGCGCTCGCGGTTGTTGGCCTTCAGCCGCCGGCTCTTCTGCAGGCGCTGCGCCGTCTCGGCGGTGCGGGCGCCGCGGGGGGCGGCCCGCGTCCGGGGCGCGCGCCGCCGGCTCTCGGGCCCCAGGCCCCGCACTCGCGCCCCCGGCCCGGCCCCGCGCGCCGCGCGCCGTTCCTGCTCGTCCTCGTCGCCGCTGGACGGCTGCGGGGTGAGCGCCGCCGCGCGCGGGGCCGGGCCCAGCAGCAGCGGCACGTCCCGGTCCGCCTGCGCCTCCAGGGCCTCGGGCTTCGCGCACATCCTGCGGGGAGAGCGGGGCGCGGGCCACGCGACGGGTGAGCGCCGCGGCGGGGCGCTGCGGGGCCGCAGGGCGCGCCGAGGGGACCGGCCGGGGCGCGCCCGAGCCCCGGGCGCCCCTCGTGGGGACCCCGCCGCCGTCCCGCTGGGCGCTGGGTCCGCCCGGGGAGGGCCTGCGGCTCCCGCGACGAGGCCGTTCGGACGCGGAGGGCGGGCGGGCGGGGGCCGCGCGGACACTCACTTGGCGCGCTGTCCTCCGCGGCCCCGTGCGGGCGCTGGCGGTGCGTGTCCGCCTGTCACTCAGCCCCCGGCACGCGACCCCCCGGGCCCCGCAGTTAAAGCGGAGCTGCCGTGGCTCAGGGGCTGCGTGTCTGGCACACGACTCGCCCTAAACCCCCTTATATACCCGCAGGGGCACAATCGGCCTCCCCGGGGCCGCCGCCCCGCCCGTGCCGCCCGCGGCCCCCTCTCATCGCCCGACCGGCGCGCCCCCCGCCCCCTTTATCTAATCAGCGGAAAATGGCCCTAAGCCGCAGCCCGAGCGCCGGGCCGGCCGCGGCCGCTGCTCGCGCGGATTGGCGGCTCGCGCTCGGCTGGAGCGTGCCGCTAATTTATTGATGAATGGAGGTCGCGAGGCGCAGCTGGCCAATCCCTGCGCCCCGGGCCCCGGGAGGCCCGCGAGCCACGCGCGCCGGGGCCCGCTGCCTTTCAGCGGCTCGGCGGGGGCCCTGGGCACCGCCCTGCGCTCCCGGCCCGACTCGGGGGTCGAACCCCCGGAACGCGGGCAGCCCCCTGGGAGCCGCCTCGCAGAGGAAGCAGTTTGAAACGCATCCCTTGGGTTCAGGGAGAAGCGGGTGCGGGTGGCGCGCTGCGGGCACAGGGTAGGCAAGCGTGTTCCGTTCCGGAGCCCCGCACCCTGGGCGAAGGGACGCCACAGGATTCGTGGAGGCGGCTCCCGGAGGGGACGTGGGCCGGGCGCGGTGCAGGGCCTTTCCGGGGACGCGTGACAAACCGAGGCTCCGGGCCTGACTCGGCTTCTCTTTCCCGGGCTCACCCCAGTGGACGGCCGGGCGGCACACAAGGGGGCCACCTGCGCGGGCGGCAGCGAGCCGCGCCGCGATGCCGCCGGCCTGCTGTCCCTCGAGCCCGGGGTTGCGCTGACATTTCCCTGACCCCTGCTCCGCGCTCGGGGCGTGGTAGGGACAGGCGGCGCGTCCTCCGGGGTCTCCGGCCTTTCCAGGGGAAGAAAGCCCTCAAGAGCCGCTGCACTGCGGAGGCAGCTTGTCCGAGTCGCCCGCCGGCCCTCCTCGCGCTCACACCGCCCTCGGGTGCGCGCGGCAAAACCAGAAGCCCCGCGAGGGCGCTGGGCCGGGCGGGGACGTTTGCGACCCGCGCTGCATCCGAGCTGAGCCGCTCGCAGGGCAGTCCCTGGAGATCCACTTTGCAAATTAAGTGTAAGCCAGGAGCACGTGGAACGTTAGGAGTTGAAAAGTGGCGACGGAGAAAGTATTGTCTGCGGCCTCGTCTCACTCCCCTGTAGGAGCCGGGGACAAGCTGTGGTGCAGAGAAGGAGAAAGCGGCTGTGGCTGTTGGCAACCTCTGGATTTCTATAACGTTTTCCGCACGGAGGTCACTTGCGGGATGGAAGGCACGAAGTAAAATAAAAAAGGTTCGAATCCCGAGAAAGTCACCCCAGCCAGCTCTCCCACAGCCAGACTTTCTGTCTTGACATTATTCCAGAACTGCCACGACTTGCAGTTTCCTGGTCTGCATTTGTGTTTTGCATCTCCCCTTTAGAAACCAATTCCTTAAATTTGAAAGCATTATTTTCCCAGCTCCCTCGGAATCCTTTCAGAACAGCTGGATTTCACTTGTTACAAGTGTAGAACTTTAAAAAGAAAGGAGAGACCCATCATCCACGTGGGTCACACTACTTGGGGTCTGTCTGTATGGTGAGCCTGCTGAATCAGAGCTTCACAGAGTTTGATCAGCAAGACATACCAGTAGCGAGCCAGGCAAGCTCTGGCCTCGGGTCGCGTGCACTTTGTTTTACAGGCCATCAGCACTGATCCCACACAAACAAGTAAATACTTTTCAGGCCCCCTAAATAAAAACAACCCCACAAGGTGTTGGCTAGCTGGGTGAAGGCGGAGGGAGCACGTGGCAGTGTGTGCAGGATTTTTGTGTTAATTGGAATGAAACAGTGAATGAGAAAGCTAGGTTCTGAGGAAATAATCAAAGACTGCTGAAAATAAATAAATACTGGGAGGATGGGAGGAACCACGAAGTGTCCCCTTTAGATCTCTACATCTCAGCGCAGGAGTTATCCGCAAAGAAAAACAAGCCCATAGAAAACAAAGGAAGGCTTATTTTGGTACCTGTTTGCACTGGTTGTTTTAAAGTGTTGGCAGTAGCTTGCAAGTGCTGGGTTGGCTTGATGCTGGAATATATCCGGAAGAACAGAACTGGAATCCAGCCAAGCGGAGGCCCAAGGAAAACCCCATGAGGCTTGTGTAACCGCAGACCCCACGATTACACTGGGTCCAATGCTCAACGCTAGTGAAACACGCATGGGGTTTCTTTAGTCGGTGTTAACAGCATTTGGGCACCTGACCCCCAGTATTTATGTTCTCCCAAGATTTAATGTATTTATGATACACTGAAAGGTACGCGCTTTCCTTTGTCAATATCCAGCCTTTCATACTATCTGTGAGTATGAAGTTTATAATGAATGTTCAAGTGTACCCTGTGCAGATGTTTAGCGATGGCAAAATTTTATCAGGGTAAATTGCATGTTCCCGCCCCTGGAAATTTCCTTCAAAAGGAAAAAGTATACCAAGACACTTAGGGCCGTGCACATACTCTAACATAGGGGTATGCACGATGGAAATATGAAGATACCATGTTTGTAGAATTTTGTTTTTAAAATAAGCACGTCTTCGGGTGTGTGCAGTATTGCGTGTTAGTTTACTGTGCACAGTGCAGGTGCCAAAAAAATCACCCTCTGTATCATGAATTTAATTCTAAGAGCTTGGGTTGTGTGTTGCAGCTTTGGGTTGTGTGCATCGTACGTAGTTTTCAAAAGAAGCATCACTCTTGATGACAGAACACCTCTGGAAATAGTTCCTACTATGAAGAATATTTTTTGAAAGAAAAGAAACGTTAGGGCAACCCAGAAGCCAACCATTCCCGCTCAGTCGCAGAATTCTATTTGTTCTGCATTTTGCAAGGTTTTGCTGAAAGAAAGCAATTTGCGTGTGTACTCAGATTTGCGAAGACGTGACCAACGCCAGTATCCTTGGCTGGACTCTTTTAGCACTCTTTTAACTTAAATAAATTCAAGAGGCACTTGTGTGGTCTTAAAGATTGTCCAGATGAAACGAGGCTGAAATGTTATGCGCAGGAGGGTGGGCGTGTGAATAGCTTCAGTGAGGGTGGTGACCAGGGCGCTGCTGTCCACGGCGTGAACTGTCCCAAAGGGTCAAGCTGTTCATCTTCAGCCCCTTTCACTGTGCAATCCCACTTTAAGAGAACAAAAGCTCAAAGCAGGCAGTTATCAAAAAATGGGAAGACAATGATTTAAACTCGACCCCAAGCCTTAGGAAGAAAGGGGGCCGAGTGCCTGTCCCCAGAGAAGGGGGAGGGGTGGCGACCTTTAGAAAGTCTTTGTCGCTTTTAAGAAGCTTGAACTTTGAGGCGACCCCAAAGCCCTAAAGTTTAGGGTAGGTGTTGCTGTGGGGCTACAGGCTACATCCCATCCACACTTCGACCTCACAAGTGGCCACAGTGGACAATGGTCCCCGCGCCGGACTCCGGCTGTTGCAGGAGAATTGGGGGGAGAGCGGGCTTTCCCAGGAGCACAGCGCGGAGGCCCGCTTGCCCTGCTCTCCGGCCCCCAATTCACACAGCCCGGCACCACTGCGCCTCCGCAAGGCTCGGTGACCAGGCCGGCGACGTGCCCGCGAGGGCTGCGCAGCCTGCGTGCTGGCCCCGCCGGGCAGGGGCGGTGCGAACTCCGGTCCGGGCGCGCCCGCCTGCGCGCTGGGTCGCCCTGCTTTTCCCCGCGGGCGCTGCGCCGCCCCTTCCACACCCCTCCCCGGTGTCCCCAGGGCCCGCAGCGCGCTGCTACCCCCAGCAAACACGTGGGGTGTCGGTCTTGGCGGCGGCGACGTCGCTGCAGATTTTGTCGCCCCCGCCCCTTCCCCAGGGGACGGCAGGGCAGCGGCTCCGGACCCGGGTTGGGCCCCCAGCGCCTGCAAAACACGGGGCGCTGACCGCAAACGGGACACAAGCGCGACCGCCCCGCGCCTGAGCCAGAAAGGCCCGCGCGCTGCGACGCTCGTCCCAGGGCAGCGCTTCCTGCGCGGGGACAGCGCCGCCACCAGAGCTGTTTGGTGGCGCCCATCGGCGTCCCTGAACGGGCCGCCCGCTCTGCGATGGCGATCAAGCGCCCATCTCAGCGGCCGGCGGTCCCGGGACGCAGCGCGGTCCCCGCGCTCCCGCACCGCTGGCCTCGCGTCCTTTTGATGCCATTCAGGCGCTTGGCTCGGGCACCTTCTCAACTTCAAGGACCTTTTCTTCCTCCGCTGCCTGAAAAGTGAGCGCGGGCCTCCGCGGGATTGGCGCTCGGGGAGGCCGCTGGGCTGGTGCGGGGCTCGGGCCCCCGACAGCCGCCGCCCGCGCCCCGAAGGCCCGAACCCGGCTCCGCGCAGCGCGCAGCCCCGCGCGGCCGACACGGGGGCCAAGCGCCGCGGGCGACAGCGGGGCCCCAGCAGCGGGCTGCGCGCCCTGCGCCTCTGGGGCCGGGCGCGTCCCCGCGGCGCCCCGCACGCGGGCCCGACGCGCCACGAGCGGAAAGCAAGGCCACGGGCGCCGTGGGGACAGGCGCGCGGGCGGCGGCGTTGTGGCGGCGGGAGCGCGGCCCCGGAGCGCGGGGCGCTCGCCGCTGGCTCTCGTTGTTCGGCCCCCAGACGCTTCCCCCGCGCCGCCGGGGCCCGGCCGCTGCGGATCGTGGGTCGGGTCGGTGCGGGGAGCCCGCTGAGGTCACGCCCCCGGGCCCCGGGCGGGCTGAGCCACGTGGCCCGGTGCCCGCGGGCTCCCGGACAAAGGGGCGGCCCGGAGTCTGCGGCGTGTCCTGCGGGGACGCGCGCCCGGCCCCGCGGCGGACTGGCCCGGGCTCCGCGGCGAACGCGCGGCCTCCCGACCCCAAAGCGCGCGCCGGGCGCCGCAACCCAGGGCCGCCCCGCCGGGGGCAGCGGCGTGAGCGGCGGCCTCGCCCTGGACCTTCTCATCGCGAAGTGACGCCGGGACGCGACGGCAGAGGCGAGGGGCCCGCGCGCATCGGGGCGCAGGCTCTGCGCCCGTCGCCACCCACGGCCGCTCCGCGCGCGCCAGCCTGGCATCTTCCCAAGGGCACCCGATGCCCACGGTAGCAGGGCGTCACGCGTGTGAGATGGGCGGCGGTTGGCACACAGTGCGGTCGCCTTGGATCCAGATGTCCCACTTTCTCTTCCCAACCCCGATTTTCATCTCTTTTCCGCTAAAATTGACCTGTCCTTCATTTTGTCAGGCAAAGTGCGCTTTCCCAAGTGTCAAAGGTAACTTTGGGACTTACACGTCCTACACTTTTACGTGTGAATCTCAAAGCTGCCACATACACCAATCGCGACTGCCTAATACATATGTTAGAAGGCCACAGTAAAAGAATGCCACGCAGACTTTCAAATACTTTTGATAGATATGTAATTTTAAGTGATGGATATGATGCTGAGTATGACCCCATCTTGTAGACAGTATTCATTTCTGAGTGATGGAGGGAAGGATAAAACACACATTCTGGAGAGAAAAATTTTCATAGTGCTTTATGTTTTTGCCACTGGGTAGTGGTAATTTAAATTTTGTTTTTTGTTTTCCAAGTAAATTTTGGAATATTTATAATCAGAAGCTATTCTTTTAAAAACACTTGCCTTTTCTTTTGTAGTCTTCATCAAAGATTGTAAGTTTCAGATCAGAGGTGTCTGAAGTGGGGTGAGTTATATCATTGAACTCATCCAGTTAAAATGAGGGCCCAGGAGTTGGACCTTTGGGTCCACATAGGATACTGTAACTTAAAAACAAACATTTAAAAATTGTCCTTCAGGGCCGGCCGAGTGGCGCACTGGTTAAGCGCTGGCTTGGGACACCAGCGGCCCTGGTTCGGGTCCCACATGTGAGGGCCAGTGACACTGCCCTCAAAAAAAAAAAAATTGTCCTTGAACTACAATGTAAACATAGTTGTATAGACAGAAATGTTCAATGCTAATTTTAAACTCTTGTTAAATCACGATTCCTGGGGTTGGGCAGACTTTCTATGTTCTGGTTCATCTCATCTGTTTTTCCCAGAGGTGAGATCACATCACAGGGTTCTGATGGATTTCTGATGGATTTCTAAAGAAGGATTTCCCTGCCGTGTCTCAAAGGAACATGTTCTCTTGTTTAATAACACTTGCTAGCAGGAAATTCTTTGTGTCTAATCTTTCTTAAATGTGTTTCCTCTTGACCTGTCCTCCATAGTGATTAAAACCTTTCCTCCCCTTTCAGTCTGTGCTTCAAAATATAGCATCTAACACTTTCTATTTAAAAAGTAATTAGGATCCATGGGCCTTCCGAATGGCACGTTGGTTAAGAGCTGGCTTGGGATGCCATCGGCCCCGGTTCAGATCCCACATGTGAGGGCCAGTGACACTGCCCTCTACAGCTAAGATGGTGAACAACAGCTCCACCTGGAGCTGGGCTGCTGTGAGTCCCCGGGACGGCATAGCTGCAGCCCCTGCTGCAGTGGGCTGCCATAGGCTACAGTGAGTGGCCGGCAGACAGGGTGAGCGGCAGCAGCTGGTGTGTGCTGCCAAGACCCGCTGTGAGTGGCCGTCCAGAGACTGGCGACCAATCTGCCTCACCCGGGAAGAACGCAATGACGATACCAACATGGGCCAGTGAAGCGACATCCTCCACAACTAGACTGAAGAACAGAAGGGCAGCAACTTGTCTGTTCCCCTTCCCCGATTCCCCAATAAAATCTTTTAAAAAAATAACTGCCTTCTCCTTCCTTCATTTCCCAAAAGCTCGAAGTGTTTTTCCCCTTCCTAATAAACTAGGGATGAAATAAAATAAGCCACACAGAATTTTAAAATAACAACATACATATGCAGTCTAAAGAGAAATCAGTGATACAGTTCTCAGTTCTAAGCACTGGGCCAAGAAAGAATACCTAGATAATGATTTCAATCACAATTTGCTGGCAATTAGCATTCCCTTTAACTCAATATTTAAGAAGAAATAAATCTGGACCTATAGAGCACAGAGTGAATATAATCTCTGTAGAGAGCCAAGTCGATTTAGGTCGACAGGGCCTTCACAGGGCCGGGCCCATCCCCCCCTTCCACTCACAGGGCCGGGCCTGTCACATTGAGAAACGTTTGTACAGTCACTCCACTGTCATTAAGTGTCAACAAATAATGTACATTAAGTTGCCTTTGTTTTCTTATTGCTTTTAAAGGACTACTCTAAGCCAACATGATCAGAAACATAAAAGCAAATAGGTCACTAATATCCCATGTAACCAGTGGCCACAAAGAACCCCTGTGTCCCCACAGACACCTGCCCTTAGGTCCACATCAGAGCTGGGGCCCACCCCATGGAAGGGTGGGTCTTTCAAGACTTACAAGGCGATAGATCTATGCCAGCAAAGTGAACGGGAATGCCTCTAATATGACACTGCTGGGGAAGAGGCTGCCAGTGGGCCCCCCTAGCCATTGTGTCCTCCTTCTCTAGTGATAGGACCCCCAACTTTTAGCTGGGCACATGGCTGCCTACAGTAAAGGCTACATTTCTCATTTCCCTGGAGCTAGCAGTAGTCAGCACAACCCAATTCTAGCTGATGAGATGTAACAAGAAATGGCACATGCACAATTTCATGTCCTCTCTCCTTTTCCTCCACCTGCTTCTTGGACGATGGATGTGACATCTGGATGTCTGTCTTGAGTCACGAGGAAGAGGAACACACCTGAAGATGGTGGGACACAGGTTCCGGGCCAGCTCTCCATTCCTTACTCCCAAACTTGTATACGTGAAAGGAAATACACTTTCACGTGGTCAAGCCACTGTGGTTTTGGGGTTTTCTGTCACTCAGAACCGAATCTAGCGGCAGCTCCAACTCCCAAATCCATGGAAAGTAACAGAGGAGATTTTTGCCTCTCTCTCAACTTTATCTTGATTGCTGGGCATTTAAAGGCGGTAATCTTGGTATCGGAAGAAGGTACACTAGTGAACAAATTATGTGGTCCCTCGTGGTTCTAGGCAGGACATCCAAAAATACCCAGCAGGGCCGGCCGAGTGGTGCGGTGGTTGGGCGCTGGCTTGGGAAGCCAGTGACCCCGGTTCGGGTCCCACATATGAGAGCCAGTGACACTGCGCTCAAAACAAAACAAAAACAAAACAAAAAAACATTAAACAAACAAAAATACCCAGCAAACTGTAAACTGGAGATGAACTAAACGGGCAGAAGGAAGAATGCCTCAACTGGCATGGGAGAATTGCTAATGAAAACCTTTCTAAGTTTTAAGAACTTGAGATGAACTGAGAAAGGTTAGACGGCACTGAGTACCTGAACAGAAGTAGAATTCTGCGGAGGCCAAGGGAGGCGCCTCCGTGGAGTCAGAAATTACAAGCATAATGTTAGAAATGAATGTGGCTGAGTCTTAGAGGAAAAGGGTGAATTGGTCATTAGCTTGGGTTTCTTTAGATGAGGTATAATTTATGTAAAATAAATCACCCCATTTTCATGTAGTTCTATGAGTTTTGACAAATGTCTACAGACCTGTAACCACCGCCACAATCAAAGTATACAACAGTTCATCACTCCAACCCCGGCCCCCGCACGCTGCTTTAGGGCCAGCCCTGCCCCGCTCCGCGTCCCTGGCGAACCCCGACCTGTGCTCCGTCCCCACGCCCGTGAAGGGAGGCCTGCAGCCTACAGCCCTTCGAGCCTGGCTTCCCTCCTTCGGTGCCTCCCAGGCCGCACCCCTGGTTCTCCTCCCCGCTGCGAGCATTTCCTTGTACGATGTTCTGTTGGTGTGTTCACCCGCTGAAGGACATTTCGGAGGTGCCGGTTTGGGGCAGCGATGAATAAAGCCACTAGGTGCAAGTTTTCGGATGAACCTAATTTTCGTTCACTTGGGGACAGGAGTGGGAGGGCGGCATCGTGCGGCTCAGGGTGTGTTTGTAAGAAACTTCTAAGCCGCTTCCCGAAGTTCCTGTATCCGGTCCACTGCCATCAGTGGAGTCCCGAGTTCCCCTTGCGATCCCTGTGGGCATTTGGCACTGTCAGCTTGTTTTGTCTTTGTTTTTAAGTCATCTGTAGTGGCATCTCACTATGGTTTTAACTCACATCCCTTCACTGGTAATGAGATTGACCTTTTTCATGCTTATTTGCCATTTCTGACTTTTCTGGTAAAGCATAGCTTCAGATCCCTTGGGTTATTTGCTTTCTTATTACTGAGTTTTGAGATTTCTTTATATATCTTGAAAACAAGACCTTTATCAGACATCTTTTCTCAAATATGTTTTCTGTATATTCCTTGTCCTTTCATTCAATTAGTTCGTTTTGAAAAGCAGAAGTTTTAAATTTTAATGAAGTCTTATTTATCAATTTTTTCCTATAGATAGTGCTTTGGTATATTTTCTAAAGTCTTTAACTAAATCAAGGACACAGTTTTCACTTATGATTTCTTCAAGAACTTCCACAGTTTTACATTTTGGTCTATGACTCATTTGGGCGTATGGTACAGGTACGGGTAAAACTGATTTCTCTGAATATGGGTGTTAATGTTTACAGCATCATTTGTTGAAAAGATTCTCCTTTCTGCACTGAATTATCTTTGCATCTTTGTCAGAAATAAACTGTCCTTACTTGTGTGGGTTTATTTGTGGATTCCTTATTCTGCTCCATCGGTTTCCATGTCTACGCTTTTGCACAACTCCCTAGATTACTGGCACCAGGGGGGAAAAGGAACCCTTTTGAAATACCGCCAGCACAGTCTGTTCTTAACGAGGCCTGCCTGCAGGGCGAACCAGCTACCGGAGCCTACGGGGGCCTGACTGACCCGGGGAAGGGGGACCCAGGACCGGCCCCCTCTAGCCATCCTCTCCCACCCGAGGGGAGAGAGACTGGGAAACACGGTGAGCTCACGGCCCAGGAGCACCAGCTCGGGAAAGACGGGGCCCTGATCACAGGCCACAGAATGCGCCCCCTGCCCCCACATCTCACCGTGTCACCGAAGGCCTCTGACCGCATACATCACGTCCGCTTCTCAGGAAATAATGACAAGGCACACTGAAGACAAAAAACACAGTTTGAAGAGACAGAGCCATCAGAACCAGACATAACGGGGATTTTTAATTCCCAAACAAGCAATTTTAAACAACTGTGAGTAGTGTGCTAAGGGCGTTGCCAGATGGACAGCTTGCTTATGCGGTAGCCTGGTGCGTAACCAAGGCTCACACAAAAAGGTCGGCACTCAGTTACCCAGGACTGCTGTCATTGAACTCTGCCCAGTGCCCCGAACGGCACTCATGTGATGTCACCGTGTGGGTCAGGAGGGTCATTTTATCCATTCAAAACACTGGAGAGGGCCTGTGACACCTCCCAAGCCACAGATGAGTGGGAGACGTCATCTAGACACACACGCGCTCCATCTGTGCGGAAAGGCCTGACATCTTTTCATGCCCCACAATTTGACAGCCACGCGCCTTCCCTGCCAGGTACCCCAGTCCATGCACATCCCTCTCTCTCCTACTTCTCCCTGCCTCACCTGGTCCCCAGGGTGTACCTACACCCTCTACCTACACCCCAAAGCCTGACACTGACTGCAGAGAAGGAACCTGAGACCGTGGAAGACAGCATGTCTGCGCTCCCAACAGTAAGGCCAGGTTATTCTTGGTTTATTTACAAGAATGCAACCTAAAAGCTGGTCAAAGCAGCCCGATTTTCTGACCTCAAGGATTCCCCCAAGCTTCTTCATCTGGGAGAGCTTTAGCTTGTCCCACACGGGAGTGGGGGCAGGGTGTGTAAGCGGTTCCCCTACTCTCCGTGCCTGGGCTGCTGCACTCACGTGTTCCAGGGGATGAGCCACACGCTGTCCACGCAACCCGGGTGGCCACAGGGCGGAGGTGAAGCCACTTCCATCGCGACTCAGCCAACACAACAAATGGGTCCCAAGTGTTTGTTTTAAAAGAGGAATCGGTGCCCTAAAACTTCACTGAAAAAGTCTTCTCTACTGGATCTTTAACCCCAATGTTGACTGCTTTCTGAGTTTCACACACACACACATCCTCCACTTACTGTATTATCACAATGAGATTTGCCCGTAGAAAGTACAACAGCAAGGAAAATCAAGAATTAAGAGACTAACAGAAGAGCTGAAAAGCATCAACCTAACTAGCGTTTCAGGTAAAAGGAACTCAGAGGCTGGCAGACACTGGATTGTACTTTTTCCTTTACTTTACAATCAAGTCATGGTAATAGAAACCAAAAGCACAACTTGAACTACACATACATTTCACTCATGACTAATTACAAAGCAGGCATTTCAAATCAGCATTGAGCTCATGTTTTTAGAACAATTATTTAATTTTCAGGGTCCAGTATCTGTCAAGTAAATCACCAATTTCCACTTAAGTCTTATTTAATATAAAAAATTGAGTTAGTACAAAGCTATTTCACAGCTGTCTTTAAATTAAACAGCCAAGAACAAGCAGCACTTGGGGTTTGCTTAGGCATCTCCAAATCAAACACTCTTTTTGTTCTGCTATTAAAGAACAATACCAAAAGTTGTATTTTATTATGAAGTTTCAAGCTGGGCTTCATAATCTGATTTTAAATTGTGATTTTTCACAAGCAACTCAAATATTGAAATATATGTTTACAAGGATGGGGTTGGCTGCAGAGCATAAAACATTATTTTGAAATATAAACATATTTTTAGCTATTAATACATTTTTGTTAAAAATCAGCTTTTTTCCCAACAAGTAGCAAACTGGGTCTTCTAGTAGTAAACACAGGTGTTCAAAGAAAAGCCAACAACCCCATTTCTCTAGTAAAATGCATTTACCAGAGAAGTACACACTGATCAAATAACAAACGGTTAGTAAATTGTTAATAATAAATTAACCAAGGCAAATTATCAGGAAGTGACTCTGGTCGGGTCAGATGGGACTGCAGGATTTGGGCCTTTCACCTGTTGGTGACGTAATTTAAGGGACTCCCCGTGTTGGGGTGCAGCACAGCAGAGGGGCCTCAGGCGGGTCCGGGCCCCCCGGGCCTGGCTCTGGCAATCACTCCCATTTCGGACCTGTCGTCGTCATTTCTAAAACGGGGAAAGCTCCTGTCCCCCGTCCTCACTAGGGGTTCATGTACAATAATTTTTACATTATTGTGAAAGAACGCTGGAAAAAAACCAACACTCTTATCCTGTAAAGCAAAGGCAACTGATGAACAGACTAAAGCCTAGAAATTTCATGCTATTGCAGTGTGATGCATAGCCCTTTTCTGTAAATAAAAATCTAGAGAATGTTGTTATATAATTCTATCACTTCCAGAACACTAGATGGAGGGCCAGTTTTAATTGTTGCTATCTGTAGATATGTGAAAGCTCTAGTTGTAAAACTGGTTTGGTTCTTTGAGTCTAGTGTGAAATCATGAAACTGGTGAACAACAGCTCGATCTGGAGCTGGGCTGCCATGAGTCGCCGGCGATTGTGTAGGCTGCAGTGGGGCTGGCCGGCAGCTGGCCTGCGCTTTCATGAGTTACTGTGAGAGGCCGTCCAATGGCCGGCAAGCGACTGCCTCACCCGGGAAGAGCACAATGACGATACCAACATGGGCCAGTGAAGCAACGTCCTCCACAACTAAACTGAAGAACAACTTGTCTGTTCCCCTTCCCCAATAAAATCTAAAAAAAAAGATTTTTCCTTCAAGAAGAAAAAAATCTATGTATATGTACTATAAGTTAGGAAAAAATTAGGTATGTAATGGTAAGATATAGCCACCGCTTAGCAAAAATGCTATGACCAATCTCTTAACCACCATCTAAACCATAACAGGTTCTAGGCAAGAATATTATTGAATGAATGGGAAGTTCTAAAGACTCCAATGTGTTCCTGTTGAAAAAGCTTTCAATAACCTCTGTCACATTCAAGTAACTACGAAGATACATATAATAAATATTAGACACTCATATTGACCTGTTGTCAGGGTTGGGAAGTCATGAACTGCAAACATGATGAAACTGGACTGAAAACCTAACTGGTGAACTGCCCGGGCAACCCATGAGAGACGGGGCGGGCATGCCCTGTAAATTCAAAGACCCTTACCTGTTGCCTGGATCAAAAATACCAGCTTGATACCAACCAGCAAATGGGGCAGCTGGGGTGCTGGGCCCACCTTCTACTCGGGACATTCGGCAACGCCTGGGGCCATTTTCAGATCTCACAACTGGGGGGCAAGGAACAAGTGACACCTGCTGGGTGGAGGCTGGATATGCTGCTAAAGGCCCATGAGGCCCCGGGCGGCCCCACACAGAGTTCTCCCGCCACTGCCAAGGGTGATGCTGGGAAGTCCCACTCTGCACTGTCACACCTCTTCCTGCAGTGGCAGACATCAGTTTCTTGCAAAGTGACAAGACGAGAGGCAGGGTGGATGGAGGAACTAATGACAGCACAACCACAGTGTGGCAGCTGAGTGAGTCTCAGCAATTTAACGTGAAATCCAAGAGGGCTTAGACCAACTCTGCCATCCAGCTGTCAACCTGAGACGGAGATTCCCGTCATGCAATGCCCAGGATGTGAGGCAGGGGCGCTTCCCATGGTCCCCGGATAGCACCCGAAGTGCTTGCCACAGAAACAGACCCCCACCCAGAGTCTCAAAGCCATGTTACGAAACACTCTTCTCGGAAAAAATTCCTGGAGACCCAGCTCCGGCTGGCCAAGAACTGACTCAAAATTAAGAGATGGAAAAGGGGGAAGCTTGGGCAGCGAAACTCAGGAATGCAGTTTAAAAGTGTTGTCGGCTGGACAGCAGCTCAGCTGGCCTAAGGGACCAGGGACAGTCACCTTTGTCACTGCACGTTGGACACTTAAAGGGCCGCTGCTGTCGCAGCGAAGCTCGGAGGGTCAAGGACGGGTTTGGTCTGCTGGACTCACTTTTCTCCCAAACAAAAAGAGCGCTAACGGGCCAGCCGAGTGGCGTGGTGGTTAAGGGCTGGCTTGGGAAGCCAGCGGCCCTGGTTCAGTCCCACATATGAGGGCCAGTGACACTGCCCTCAAAAAAAAAAAAAAAAAGAGCGCTAACGGGGCAGACTGGGCGTTTTCACTGGGAAGGCGGTCAAGTACGCAATCTCCTGCAGTGAGGTATTTTAACCGGTCAAGACCGCGCTGGTATCGCCTATGACCAGGCCCTGGCCGTTCTCTACGGAGGAGGAAACGCTCCTGTGTTAGTAACGTCTAAACCCTACAACGCGTGTCCCACCCACAGAGGCCGTGAGCGGGGCTGACGTGGGCTAGCAGAGACCACTCTGGGCAGTCATCTCCCACCGCTTCCTCATTTCTGTTTTCATCTCTTGCGTATTCTGCAACGTTTCTACAAGCAGAATGTATTCTTTTTTGTAATAAAAACATTTCAAATCCATTATATGCCAATTACTGTGCAAATAAATGAACAGGAAAAAGAAGGAAATGAACCAAAGGTGGTCATTCATTCATTCAACAGACGCTCACTGAGTCCAGGCCTGGTGGCTGGGTACTGCTGTCTCCAGGAGTAAACTTCTAGTGTTTTTCTTCTTCCTTTGTATTTCTTAAGTTTTACTGTGAATAGGTTTTTAGTTATAAACTGACAGGGCATTATATTTATTTTTAGAAGATTCAGACGGAGGCGCAGCTCAGTGGGTGCTGGTGCCACTGTGCCCCCCACGCTGGCAGGCGAGCTTTGAGATATCCACTTTTTTTTTTTTTTTTTTTTGAGGGCAGTGTCACTGGCCCTCATGTGGGACCCGAACCGGGGCCGCTGGCTTCCCAAGCCAGCGCTTAACCACCGCGCCCCTCGGCCGGCCCTTCACTTATTTTTGAAGGAACATTGAAAACGCCCTGAAGGCTTTCCCTCCTGCCCTTGTGAAATTCATTTTCTTAGCAAACACTTAGAAATAACTTAGCAAACACTTAGAAACACTTAGAAATAAACACTTCAAATACTTAGAAATAAAAGTATTTTCATTAGTAAGATGTTATAGTACCTTCAACATCTGCCTATCTTAATACAAATAATGTACGCTTTTGTGAAGAGCACATTTTTATTATGCATTTAATGTTATTTAAATATCATAAAGTATTTTTTTCAATAACAATGGTTTTGGGGTAATAAAAATATAAAAAATATGTCATGTGAAGTGAATCTGAATTCTATACCATGCCTTTTTGTAAATGAGGTTTATCTTTACATTTGTCTTTTTCACTCTTTTTCTTCTGTTTTTCTTCTGCTTGTTTTTCAAAATAATCCCTAAGGAGCTGGTTCAGCTGTGGCTCACACTGGCTGGCATACTGCAGTCCATCTTCCCTTCCTTAAAAAGACACAAGGCATGAGCCAGCTGGATTTCGTAATGCCCCCACTGGTCGGCTCTGTCATCTCCCCCAGGGGTAAACGCAGCTGTTCCTACCTGAACCCCTCCAAACACTAATCCAAAAGTCAGTTTTAATTCACAATGCCTAACTGAAACGCATTTTTACTTTACCTTCACAATGCTGAATCACACGCCCCCACAGGCGGTTTTTTCTCAGGCAGGCTAAATTTCCCACGATCAGTAAGTGCCTTCTTCCTCTGGTCAGCGCAACATTCATTCTCTTTTCTGAGTCGATGAACCCCACTTGTCTTGTCCTCACACAGGACAGGACGATGATCTCCTTTTCAGCTCCTTGAAAAGCATCTACTGTGGACACCTGCACAGCTCTCACGCCGGGCTGGTCGAGGCCCAGCGCGCTGAGCGAATGGCAGAGCTGTGGAGGAAAGAGGGAATGGTCACGTGGCCCAGAGGTCACGGGGAGCCCCAGCCTGACCCTCCTAACAGCAGCCACCCTACATTAACTGACAGTGGATTTTCATTTTTTTCTTGTGCTTGCATAGGTTTGGGTAGTTTCTGAAATGATGAGTAAATAACAGGACGACGATATAAACTGTGAAACACAATCAAGGGATGATTTATCTATTCCTGGGGAGCTCTTTTGCATATACTAATTTAGCTGATAAATAAACTAATAATGAAACATGAAAAACACACAAAAAATTGGAAAAACATAAAAACTAGTTAGAAGTAACTGGCTCATGTGTACACTAATATCTGGTATCTATCTTTGGGTTGCTAATAAAATGCAATAGTAATGAAAGAACATTTTGGGAAACACAGACTCATGCCATCTGTCCCCAAACATAAAACATACACCACATGTTCTTCCCTCTAATTTGTTTATTTGCATTTTTGCCCGAACAGCTGTAAACTGAATTTAATTACGAGGTTTACATTTAATTATACAGAAGAGAAGCCAGACCAGACAAAAATCAGAATGTTTCTTTTTTAATACATGAAATACAGTCCCAAAAGTTTTCAAGCACCAAACCAAACTATGACACGTGTATCAAACACTGCAATATAAAGTCATAATATTTACCTATGACCAGTCATCTATGTAGCACCAACCTTGTTCATCTGCGCTTTGTATAATGTTATCACCCCAATCACAGAGCCGTCCACTCCACTCGCAATCAGGGATTGAATCAGCTTGAGTGTAAAGGCAGCTTCTGCCTCATTGTGAAAGCTGTTACCTCTATCAATCTGGAATCAAAACCAGATCCCAATTACATTTCCCAGAAAGGCTATGGAAGGTCCCAGAAAACCGCAGCAAAAACAGTAACCTCAGCTGTGCTGACTCCACCAGCAGTGATATCACTCACCTGCTCTGCTCCTGGGACGTGGTAGAAGCACAGCGTGGGCAGCCAGGCCAGCAGGGGACCCCTGTCCGCCTCGGACACGCCGTTCCTAAGGTTTCCATTGTAGAACAGATCATTAGCGACAGCGCTGATTGCTGGGTGACAACGGTACTGAGTTCTCAACAGAACTGGCTTGTGACCCTAAGGAATTTAAATGCAGAAAAGTAAGAAAACCTTATTTTTTTTCCTAATGGGAAAAACATAATATTTTAAAATTTAGAAGTATTGCTATATTTTTTTCCTAGTGAATGAATTATAAACATGATAAAATAGACTATAAATAAAATTTAACTACTAAAAATCTTTTCATGGTAAACTACTATTACACCACAAAATTATAAAATATAAAACAAAACTTATCAAATAAGTTTGGTTCCTAACATTCTGCTTTCATAATCTACATGGAATTGGCCTAACATTCGCCTGGAAAGGAATCTTAAAAAAACAGAACTGAAAAGTTGTTGATAACTCCTCTATTAACTTTCCCCCTGGGTGCGAGCCATTTTCATTCTGAATCTTCAAAGAAGCTCCGAGTTTTGTTCATGCGTCATCAAGTCCCATCGACCTCAGCGCTCTCCTGAGGTGTGCTCTTTCTTTGCCAAGTGCTCTGTAGCGCTGCTTCCACATTGTGAATAGCTATATAGTACTCTAATAATAATAATACACTATAAAATGCAGGATTAATTAATCACATAGACAAGGTACCTTCTATGGGAGAGACGTGTGTAAGAAAAAAAATCAGTCCTCAGTCCCTTGAGGACAAAGTTTGTGGATAGGTCCAAGTCAGGGGCATGTGAAACCTCCGACAGAAAGCTTTTGGTGTAAAAATGCTCAAAGGGTCACTCTTTACAACTAGAAACAACTAAACATTCAAACAACTTAACAGAGAAATGACTAAATTATGGTAATATTTAGTGATTAAACATATTTATGGCAACAGTGATGATTATAAAACTATAACAACACAAGGACAATGATTTATTATAATGCAGTTTTTAAAAAAGCAGGATAGAAATTATATATTTACGGCATGGTCTTGACAATGTGAAAATACATATATACTCCCCCAGCTTTATTGTGACATAATCGACACACAACACTGTATATTCTAAGGTGTGCGTGTTGGGTTGGTGACATGTATTTGCAGTATGGTGACGGCCAGCTAACACCTCCGTCATTTCACATAATGACTCTTTCTTTTTTGTGGTGAGGACATGTAAAAGCTAATCTCTCAGCAACTTTCCAGTATACACTACAGCATGAACTGTCATCCCCACGCTACCTTAGACCCCAGAACGTATCACCTTCTCACTGGAAGTCTGTACCCTTTGACCAACATCTCCCCACCCCAGTAACCACAACTCTACTCTCTGTTTCTATGAGTTTGGCTTTTTTAGATTCCACACATAAGTGAAATTATATGTATTTGTCTTTTTCTGTCTTAAGGTACATTCATGTTGTTACAAATGGCAGAACTGCCTTCTTTTTTATGGTTGAATAATATTCCATTATATATGCCATAAAAATGCATGTATTTGGCATAGGCATACACCCCTAGGATTAAAAGCTGGAAGGAAAAATACTAAATTATTACAAAGGGTTTTCTCCTGGGGGTAGTGACATTATAGATGTATTATTTTTTACCTTTTTACTTTTCTGTAGTTTCTACACTTTCTATAAGGAGTAATAGATATTACTTTAATTTCTTTTAATTAATTCTGAACTAGTTCAAATATACAGAAAAGCAAAGAAAATAACCTGACACCCATTTATGCACTACTCAGAGCGACATCAGTATTTAGTCATCTTTACTTCAGACCTCTCTTCTGTTAAGAAAATGGGACGCGTACAGCTAAGCCCACCCCTCATCTCTCTGCTAACCCCAGCAAGAGCCTCAATGCTTTTGGCATTTCCATGCAGTTTTATACATTTACTACTTTGGCAAGTACCTATAAATATGCATTATTTGTGTACCTCTGAAAGTTACATAAAAGACACTTTACTGTAAGTGTCCCTTTGTACCTTCTTTCAACATCTGTGGGTTTTAAGATCTATCTGGATATGGGATAAATGAACTCAACTGTTTTATGTTATTTCATTCTGTCACTAAACCACTTTTTAGTCTAGCCTTTACTTTCCCTTTTAAAATCCCCTGGGAAAAATCTACTTCATATTTTAAGTCACGGATGACAGACAAATGAAAGAGCAGGGGGCATAACAGCACACCCAACAAGCCCGTTTGTTCAGACAGGGGAGGGTGTGTGCATCGGCACGGGTTATCCCCAGGACACAAGAAAGGGGTACCAAACACTTCTGGGGAGAGGAACTGAGCGGTTGGGGGACAGGAGGGGAAGTCTTTTCACTGCCTCTATCCTTTTTGGTTCCTCTTGAAGTTTGAATCATGTAACCATATTACCTATTCCAATCCTTTTTAAGAATTTAAATAACTTTTTAAATTAAGATTTTAAAAGCCGTTCAAAAGATCTGATTCAAAGGAGGTTGAACACTGATTTATCATAGGGTGGGGTAGAAACTTTTGCTTTTCAATTCAATTACAATTAAAAGCTCAAGACAAATGAATTTGGGTCTTTACAAAGTTGTATACAGCTCAACTCAAAACTCACTGCAACTTGATGGGCCAGCCGAGAGGCGTGTTGGTTAAGAGCTGGCTTGGGACGCCAGGGGCCCCAGTTCGGATCCCATAAATGGGGGCCAGTGACACTGCCCTCTACAGCTAAGATGGTGAACAACAGCTCCACCTGGAGCTGGGCTGCTGTGAGTCCCCGGGACGGCATAGCTGCAGCCCCTGCTGCAGTGGGCTGCCATAGGCTACAGTGAGTGGCTGTCCAATGGCCAGCAAGTGAATGCCTCACCTGGGAAGAGCGCAATGATGATACCAACATGGGCCAGTGAAGCAACGTCCTCCACAACCAGACTGAAGAACAAAAGGACAGCAACTTGTCTGTTCCCCTCCCCCAATTCCCCAATAAAATCTTAAAAAACAACAAAAAACAACAACATTGAAACTCTAAGGAGGAACTTCTGAATTAAAGTAGAATAAAGCTGCCTTGCAAAATCTATTCTCTAATACCTAGAAGAACAACAAACAACAAAAAAATCCCACTAAAAACAACAGCAAATAAAAACTCAGCAGGCATGCAACAAAGAAAGGTTTACAGCCACCCAGTCCGGTAAATTGTTAAAATATGCTTGTCAACAAGAAAGAGACGCGACTCTGGGTGGAAGTGAGAAATACAGTACAGGGAGATTCCTAACTACTCCAGAAGTTGCTTCACAGAAATGGACTCCTGAGAAGAATCATGAAACAGGGAGAGTGAACTGAGCAGCTTCTAGTGGACGTGAATGCTCTGAGGACCAAACAGTAAGCTGATGGGATGTCTGTCTGAGGCCCAGGAGTATCGTTCATGCTGCCTCTCAACTATGGCCAGTCAGCTCAGCCACACACAGGTGCTACAGCGCCGACTACTGGCAAACAAAAGAAAGGCCTCTAGTTTCCAACCTGTTCAACTCTTGGAATCGAAGTAAACAAAGCTGACCTAATGCACCAGCAGAGGAACAACTCATCAAGCAGCAGGAAAAGTCACGGTTACACGGGATCACAAAGAGAAAATGACACTTCTCCAGAAACCAAACTCGAAGTCTTGGAAGACTGTTGTCTAACTGATAGAGAATTCAAAGTCACTGTCACGGACAAAGTGGACGAGATACAAGAGAGCTCAGAAAGGCAGCTCAGTGTGAGCTCGGGAGTAACACTGATGAACAGAAAGAGGGCTTGGCCTAAGAGATCGACACCCTAAAAATGGACCAAACAGAAACGCTGGAGCTGAAGGGCTCGGCAAGTCAGAGGACGAAGGCACGAGAGAGCATGGAATAGGCAGGAGTTCAGAATGATTCAGGCGGGAGAGAGGAAGGAAGGCCTGAAAACAGAGCAAGCGCTACGAGACCTACCCCACTCCACTGGGAAGGGCCACACGGTGACAACGGCGTCCCAGAAAAACATGGCAGGCAGCAAGGAGCAGGGCACACTTAAAGACACAACAGCGAGAACTCCCCAAAACTGGCGAATAAAATGGACAGGAGTCCACAAAGCTAAAAGAACACCTCCCTCTGCCAAGGCAAAAAGACCTTTTCCAAGACACGTTAAATTAAAATTGCCAAAAGTCAATGATAACGGAAGAATTTTAAAGGCAGCCGCTGTGGAGGGGCGGGTAATATAAATGGAAGACAGACAAGACGCAAGAAGTAAGAACAGCTGGGTTCCCGCTGATTAACTGAATGTGCCCCTTACAAAATTCACGTGCTGAAGCCCTAGACCCCAAACTGGTGTTAGGAGGCAGGGCCTCTGGAAGGTGATGGGAGTTAGAGGAGGTCATGAGGGTGGGGCCCCGAGAAGATCCGTGCCCCGTCAGAAGAGACACACAGCAGACGCCCTCCCCGCCAGGGGAGGACACCGCAAGAGGGCCCTGGCCGGGGCGCCAGGCAGGCAGCTTGGCCGTGGCCTCCCAGGCTCCGACCTGTGCTAAGGAACTGACTGGTTTGCCTGTGCTGTTTTGTGACAGCAGCCTGAGCTAGGACACTGACAGAGAGCTCACCACGTGGAACCAAGAGAAGAGAAGCTCCAGGGTGAGAGGGCTTCTATTACAGGATGACTAGATACAGGATGCTTTCAACTGAGATATTCTGTAGTCAATTTATAAACTTTAAGGTTATAGAAAGAGTTCTTGCATCCAGGGAGAAAGAAAGAAATCACTGCAAGGGGAAAACTAGTCTGTGCAGCTCTGCAGCCAAGGTGCCGTTTCCATGTAAAGGCAGTGAGACATGAACTCAGGAAAGTGGGCGTCTACGAGCCATTCTGGAAAAAATACACCGAGGAGGAAATCTAAGGCACTCAGGTGAACAAAGAAGCTAAGTACTGAATCTCTGAAATACAGAACTGATTCCTATTAATTGTACAAATTATAAACATAGACTAAAAATAGTGATGTGACCAAGAAAATCGGAGGGGACAAGAAAGGCGAAAGGAGTCCAAGGGCACTAACCACCTCTGCCTTTTAGAGCAGGACAAGCAATCCATTCTGTCTAAGCCTCTTGTTACAGGGAACTTGGAGGAAATAATCTCTCTTACAGGCGAAGAACTATTTATTCGAGATTTAATAATTGTTTAGTTTTACCCAGTTTTTCTTCCTGTTAAGAAAGTACAGATTATTGAAAGTTTAAACAGCAAAATAATTCCTTAAATGCAATTTGAACTAGCAATGATGAAATTTTTTATTTTTGGCAAAAGATATTTTACAATTCTTTTGGCTGTAACTTTAATCTTCTGTTTATAAAAATGGCATGAGTTAGATTATTGCATCAAAACAACGGTAATAATGACAAGACAAGCACATTGTATCCATGAAAAGCAGTGAGGTCATGCGGACCAGGGAATAGAAAAGAGGGCCCAGAAATAACCTCTCCCACACGGTCCTGCTTTTGACAAGGGGCCAAGAGCACTCGACAGACAGGGAAGGCGCTGGGAAAGCTGGGTCCCCACGTGGAGGAGAAGCCGGGCCCCTGCCTCGCACCACACGCAGCACCTCTGGGAATGGGCAGAGGCGGTGGTCACGGCGCTGGGCGCCCACTGCCAGGGCTGTTCCGTTAGGGTGGTTAACTGTATGTGATGTGAACATCGCCTCAACTGAAAACTATGTTAATGATTAATTTAAACATTTCAATGTGAAGCAGAGCTCGACAAAGGCGGGCATGGGTAAGGAGACATTACTGGTTTTCTAGGTTTGAGAACAAAAGCAGCATACGTAACTATCTACTATTGAAATGCGCGGGGAAACTGCTCATTTTATAAAGGGGCTACAATGACAGGATCCTACTTACCTCTGGGATGAGTACTTTCGAAACTCCAATTAAAATTACTTTTTAGTTTTTGAGAAGGGACCAGTCTTCTAAATTTTCCTTTTCTATCAACCTACAGTTAATAATGAATAAACGGTAACTATGAGTGAGCCGCATACCATTAAGCAAAGTCGGTCAAAGAGAGTTTGTTCCAGTCCCTTGTCATGTGCCGCTTCGGAAGCCTGGACAGTAGGAGGGAGCTGTCTGGGGTCTCCAACAAGAACCAGCTTTTCACACTCGAACCTGAACGCAGGATTCCAGAAGTTAACCTCAGTGGTGGGAAAAGCATGCACTGACATTCTCTGTACCATTTTCTAAACTGTATTTCACGGAACTCACACACCATGAAGCGCTCTGAGGAGTGACAAGGCTTACGAGTGCCAATAAATGGATTAAAAGGCTCTGAAAAATCATGCAGTCAAGGACCCTTTCTATAACTTTATTCTTCCCACAGAAAGCCCATTAAGTGTCCCCTGCCTCTGCGTGCATTAGTATTCACAGAACACTCTTTGAGAAGCAATGACTTTTGGAAACTATAAATGTAGACTTTGAAGCTTTCTTAGAAGAAGCATAAACTCTTGCTTCAGAGATAAAGTAAATTGGGCTTGCAGGGGCTAAATGTCTTTGTAAATAGGAGAAAGATAGAGTGGGAAAATGCCCATTTTTTTTTTAAAAAACTGCAATACTGTTATTAAGGAACATATTTGGTCATTCAGATGACCAAACTCTATTTGTCCCTTATACTAGGGTGCCAAAAAATTGTATACTGGGGTGCCAAAAAATTGACTTGTATTCATCTTTTGTTGTCAGTATATATTGAGTATTACAATTTTATTTTATTTTAGTTATTTTTTTAAGAAAATATGATTTAAAAAAAAAAAAAGATTTTATTGGGGAATTGGGGGAGAGGAACAGTGTTGGGGAATTGGGGGAGGGGACCAGCCAAGTTATTGTCCTTCAATCTTAGTTGTGGAGGGCACAGCTAGCTCAGCTCCAAGTCCAGTCGCCCTCCGGCCGCCCGTCAGCAGCTCAGCTCAAGGTGCTGTGTTCCATCTTAGTTGGGGGTGGGGGGGTGGGCAGGCATGGCCCACCTTCCCATATGGAAGTCCAACTGCAACCTTGTTGGGAGCACGTGCTCTCACCAGCTGAGCCATCCTGCCACCTGTTGGCAGCTCAGCTCACACGAAGCTCATGTGGGAATCGAACCAGCCACCCTGTTGCTCAGAGCTCGCGCTCTTAACCAACTGAGTCACTCGGTCGGCGTGAGTATTACAATTTTAAAAATGGTTTTTCCTTTTTTGAATGTGTGTAATGTACATTTTTTTTTGGCACCCTCTGTATTTGGTCTTGGTCCTGTAGAAACAGGCTCACAGCTCCGGAAGCCTTGGACAGTGATAAAACTGCCTTTGGCCCTGCGAGTGAGGGGGCTTTTGGACACAGGTAAGGATGGGGGCTGATGCCAGAGGACCCACCCTGTGACTAAAGGGTTGGGACTTTCCCTCCCACCCCTGGCCTCCAGAGGGGAGGGGCTGGAGGCTGAATGGGTCCCCCAAGGCCAGTGAGTTCATCGTGCTGCCTGTGCAATGAAGCCTCCAGAGAAACCCAAGAGGACGGGTTCCAGGGGCATCCGGACTGGTGACTGTGGAGATGGGAGGGCAGCGGATCCACGTGCCCCTCCCCACACACCTGGTCCGATGCACCGGTCTCTCCCATCTGGCTGTTTCTGATCTTATGACCTTTCACAAAAAGCCAGTGACCTTAAGTGACGTTTTCTCTTAGTTCCACGAGCCACTCTAGGAAGTGTATCAAGCCCCAGGAGGGGGTTGTGGGGACCCTGATTCACAGTCAGTGGGTCAGGAGTGCAGGTGACACCTGCGCTGGGACTGGCATCTGAGTTGGGGATCGTTGGAACCTCCCATGTGCACCCAGGTGGTCAGAAGCACAGGTAAGAGCTGTGTCCAAAGTGTGTGTTTGGGGGTGAGGGGGCTGTCTGGTCGGACTGAACCCCGAACCTGTGGGATCTGGTGCTGACTCTGGGTGGCTAGTGTCAGCAGTGAGTTGCTTCTTGGACCCCCAGCCGGTGTTCCGAGGATTGCTTGTGGGTGCCCCCCCCACCCCCGCCCCACATTGGAACGGGGTCCGGGCATCCCTAGTCGAGAAATGTCATGTAAATCGCAGCTCTACTATACAGTGTGGCCACAGCAAGCTGCTAAATTGCTCCAAGCTTCAGCATTCGTATCAGTGACCTGGCTGTGACAACGCCTTGCACGGCTGCGTTCGTCTGTGACGTGTCCGGTGTAAGAGTGAAACTCCTGCCCCTCCGTGCAGGGTCACTGCGGTCCCCCATCCTGGCTCCTGACCAGGGTAACCAGCTGTCCCCCACACAGCGGCCCATCAGGTCCAGGCTCAGCCATGACATGGACCCTGCTCCCTGTCACCTGGCGACAAGCCCACTGAGTCCAAGTCTAGCACCATTCCCACCTCCTCAGGGATTCTCCAATAAAACTGCACGGTCCTCTAAATTTTAACAGAGATTTTCATTTTCAACTTATTTTTCTGTATATACTTATATCCTTTCATAATCCAGAACTCACTTTCAGAAACTAACCCCTTGAAGGTAAGGCAACTGAGGAACTTTCTTCAACAGGGTTGCCTTCTCAGAGAGGGACCTTCCTCCAGTTAGAAACCTGCAAGGCTCTAGAAGAATTCGAGCATGACAGCTGCCAAGGCTTTGAGGATCATGTGGCCCAGGCCCTCAACGGCGATCTAACAAAACTTTCCTCTGCATTCTTTAAAATTTTCACAAGTTCGGGACGGGTTAGAACGGAGTCAGTGCTGGGACTGGCGGTGGCAGCTGCGTGCCCTGCGCAGGGGCCTTACCTGGCGATGGGAAGGAGGGCGGCAGGCTCCGTCATCTGGCTGCACTCGTCCAGCACAACTACCGGAAACTTAAGGTCGTTCATGCATGGGAACGGGCAGGCTGCACAGGTGGCTCCAACCACGCGAACCTGTCACAAGAAGAGCGCCAGTAGTTAACAGCTACTTAAAAACACAAGAGGGCCGGCCCAGTGGTGCGTTGGTTAAGAGCTGGCTTGGGACACCATTGGCCCTGGTTCGGATCCCACATATGAGGGCCAGTGACACTGCCCTCTGCAGCTAAAATGGTGAACAACAGCTCCACCTGGAGCTGGGCTGCTGTGAGTCCCCGGGACAGGATGGCATAGCTGCAGCCCCTGCTGCAGTGGGCTGCCATAGGCTACAGTGAGTGGCTGGCAGCCGGGGTGAGATGCCAAGAGCCGCAGTGAGCGGCCGTCCAGAGGCCGGGGGCTGATCTGCCTCATCCGGGAAGAGCACAACGATGATACCAACATGGGCCAGTGAAGCAACGTCCTCCACAACTAGACCGAAGAACAAAAGGACAGGAACTTGTCTGTGCCCCTTCCCCGATTCCCCAACGCTGTTCCGCTCCCCCAATTCCCGAATTAAAAAAACAAAACTCGGGCTGGCTGAGTGGTGCGGTGGTTAAGCGCTGGCTTGGGAGGCCAGCAGCCCCGGTTCGGGCCCCACATACGAGGGCCAGTGACACTGCCCTCAAAAAACAAAACAAAACAAAACAAGAGGACACGTTTACCAAAGGTCTCTCAGGGTAAAATCAGAAACGAGCTAGTGTTAATTACTGGCCATCAGAAATCGTAGGTCACTCTAGTACCATGTTTTCCTTATTCCCACGTAAGAAACAGAAATCACAGAACATGGTCTCCTTACGCGCCAGCCCATTAATCGGGAGGAAAGGCATATGGGACACTCAGCAGGGAAGAATAACAGGCCGACTTTAGAAGCACCAGGGCAACCGAGCACTCCACCCTCCCGGCTGACGTGGGGCCACGCCTGGGCGGGGCCTCCCTGCGCATGCGCGCTCCAGGGGTGGGCCTGGGCCGCGTGACTCGGGCCTGCGCTATGGCTCGAAGCCGGCCGAGCCTCCGCCCCCCGCGCGCCCCCGGCCCCTCACCCGCCGCAGCAGCGCCTTGTTGGTCCCCAGCTTATGCTGCTCGATGCTTCTCCTCACGTAGGCTCTTTCCGTCGGAGTCAGGTCTTCTCTCATGAGTGCCTGCAGTTCTTTTAATTGCTCACTCGCGCTCTCCGAGCCGGCATGCAAGCTAGGAGCGAGTCACAAACCAGAGGCCCGGCTTGCCGCCGTTTGCACAGCCTCCCAGAAAGGGAGGGCGTGCAGGGCCGCCCGGTGGGCCCAGGACCGCAGGCCCCGGCCCTCAGCGCCCAACGTACGGGGCCGGGCGGGCACCTCCGTGTCCACAGGCCCCGCGCCCCAGACCCTAACGTAAGGGGCCGGGCGGGCACCTCCGTGTCCACAGGCCCCGCGCCCCAGACCCTAACGTAAGGGGCCGGGCGGGCACCTCCGTGTCCACAGGCCCCGCGCCCCAGCCCCGACCGTCCGGGGCCGGGCGGGCACCTCCGTGTCCACAGGCCCCGCGCCCCAGACCCTAACGTAAGGGGCCGGGCGGGCACCTCCGTGTCCACAGGCCCCGCGCCCCAGACCCTAACGTAAGGGGCCGGGCGGGCACCTCCGTGTCCACAGGCCCCGCGCCCCAGACCCTACCGTACGGGGCCGGACGGGCACCTCCGTGTCCACAGGCCCCGCGCCCCAGACCCTAACGTAAGGGGCCGGCCGGGCACCTCCGTGTCCACAGGCCCCGCGCCCCAGACCCTAACGTAAGGGGCCGGACGGGCACCTCCGTGTCCACAGCCCCCCGCGCCCCAGACCCTAACGTAAGGGGCCGGACGGGCACCTCCGTGTCCACAGCCCCCCGCGCCCCAGACCCTAACGTAAGGGGCCGGACGGGCACCTCCGTGTCCACAGCCCCCCGCGCCCCAGACCCTAACGTACGGGGCCGGACGGGCACCTCCGTGTCCACAGCCCCCCGCGCCCCAGACCCTAACGTAAGGGGCCGGGCGGGCACCTCCGTGTCCACAGGCCCCGCGCCCCAGACCCTAACGTACGGGGCCGGGCGGGCACCTCCGTGTCCACAGGCCCCGCGCCCCAGACCCTAACGTAAGGGGCCGGGTAACCTCCGTGTCCACAGGCCCCGCGCCCCAGACCCTAACGTACGGGGCCGGGCGGGCACCTCCGTGTCCACAGGCCCCGCGCCCCAGACCCTAACGTAAGGGGCCGGGTAACCTCCGTGTCCACAGCCCCCCGCGCCCCAGACCCTAACGTAAGGGGCCGGACGGGCACCTCCGTGTCCACAGGCCCCGCGCCCCAGACCCTAACGTAAGGGGCCGGGCGGGCACCTCCGTGTCCACAGGCCCCGCGCCCCAGACCCTAACGTAAGGGGCCGGGTAACCTCCGTGTCCACAGGCCCCGCGCCCCAGACCCTAACGTAAGGGGCCGGACGGGCACCTCCGTGTCCACAGGCCCCGCGCCCCAGACCCTAACGTACGGGGCCGGACGGGCACCTCCGTGTCCACAGGCCCCGCGCCCCAGACCCTAACGTACGGGGCCGGACGGGCACCTCCGTGTCCACAGCCCCCCGCGCCCCAGACCCTAACGTAAGGGGCCGGACGGGCACCTCCGTGTCCACAGGCCCCGCGCCCCAGACCCTAACGTAAGGGGCCGGACGGGCACCTCCGTGTCCACAGCCCCCCGCGCCCCAGACCCTAACGTAAGGGGCCGGACGGGCACCTCCGTGTCCACAGCCCCCCGCGCCCCAGACCCTAACGTAAGGGGCCGGACGGGCACCTCCGTGTCCACAGGCCCCGCGCCCCAGACCCTAACGTACGGGGCCGGACGGGCACCTCCCACACTGGGGAACACTCTGCGGCGCTGGGGGCGCAGCACTGACCTGTGCGGCAGCACCGGCTTCGCGATCTTCCTCACACTCCCAACTCGGACGAATTGTTCAAATCCAAGACTGAGAAGCCTGTAAAGGAGAACATCAAGTCTCACATACCATCTACATTATTGAAATTAATTCTGTGTAACAGCGTATTTTACACGTATAAAATTCCATGTGAAATGCTTAAACTCAAAGGCAATGCAGTGCAGCTGAGGGATGCTTTGGTCTTTTCTGTGGAGCCTGTAAGACACAGACAATCTGAAGAGGCCATTAACTGTTCCTAAACTATCGATGTTAGTACTGATCACAATACAACGGCCCCTCGAGACATAATAATACACAGAGCAATAGCACCGTATGTTTAGCATCGAGCTTTGTTAGGAAGAATATGGCTCTTTGTCTAAAAGTCATCACACCTCTGTGAGGAGGACACGGAAAGCCAGCCGTGACTGAGAGCCAGCGAGTCGGGCTGTCCCCACAGCCATGTGATCCCACAGGCACGGCCCCGGCACTGGGGGCCGAGCGGCAGCCCCACGGGAGTGCGCAGCCCTCGAAGCCGCGGCCGCCGCACTAAACCTAACACGAGCTACTGAAACACTTGTCACTCCTACCCGAGAAGTACTCTGTCAACAGCGACATTGGTGGAAGAAGAAATCAGAACCTTCCATGGTCTTGAATTTCCAACTGTAGGAGTTTCACTCTTTTCAAACAGCTGCACAAAAAACAAAATCACCACCGCCAACAAGTAACTCTTTCCTGCTCCAAAAACACCTAATTATTTTGAAGGGGAAAAACATAAAAGTAGCATCGTAAATAAGTTTCTGAAAGCACAAGAAACATTTCACCATCTATGTCCCTCTCCTTCATTTAACTAATCTATTCAAAAACAACAACCGGGTGCTCACCATGTGCTCAGCAAGGGATACACGGATGAAGGACCAAAGGCCTCCTCGCTTAATGAGCCCACAGTGCCCTCAGGAAGACAGTAAGGCAGCAGTGGCGTCGGGAACGTGGAGTGGGTAACGGGTCAACTACATGGAGGCAGCAGGAGGCTGGCCTCCCCGGGTGAGCACACAGTGTGAGGTTCAATCGCATGCACCTGGAAATTATACACTGTCACCCCAGTAAATCCAATAAAAAGTAATGAGAACATGGTAAGCTCTACCGAGAGAACACCGCCGTCTGCCCCGGCGGAGATGGGAGGCTTCCTGAAGATAACAAGTGGCAGAACTAGCTCTCAGAACCAGGTGCCCAGGCCGCGGGCGGCGAGGCGCGGGGCTGCTGCGTATTCTCTGCAGCCTGTGACCAACAGGAGCTCTGCCTGCTGGGCCGGCCTGCAAGTCTGACTGCGGCCCTAAACGCCCAGGGAACTACTCACTGAAGGTTTTAAACAGTGGAACTGACTCGATCAGATTGTTTTGGAAAAACTCCTTCAGTGAAAAGCTGAAGAAAGGTGAAAGTAAAGGTGGCTCAACACTGGGAGGACCCTAACACCCACACGCCGGCCGCCTCCTGAGTGCCTCGCAGGTGCCCGGACGGCCCGAGACTTGCCCTGGGAGTCCCGTTAACCCCGCAACCCCAGGCAACGGCCACCGCTATCAAGCCCACCTTACAGGGCAGGACATTAGAGCGGACAGGTGAGTGGCTGCCCAAGATCATAGGGCGGACAAATGCAAGAGAGGACACAAACCCTGGGTTCCCGCTCTGGGGCCCACATTCCCGGGGGGAGGGGGGGCTCGGAGGAGCAGGAAGGTGTGGGGGGGCGCTGGGGGGGATGGGAGACAGCTGGCTGGGGCTGCCCGGCAGGTCCGCTCAGGCAAGCGGTGGCCAGGAGAGCAGCGCGCACCGCCCCGACCCAATGCGGACGGAGTTGGGGGTCACTGAGGCCCACGCGGCGGCCCGCGCTTCTCACCCTGGATGATGGTGATGGGGGGGCGCACCTGGGCGGGCGGCCCGCGCGCCTCTTCAGCGCCGCAGTGCGGAGCCAGCATGTGCGCAATCTGGGTCAGGGCCGCAGCTTGGTCCGGGTTCAGCGCGTGTGCCTGCATCACCTCGCAAGCCACCTGCAGCGTGGCCCCGAGGCTGAGCACGGCCCGGTTTGTGTGGGTATCTGACAAGGCTGGTGGGATAAACGTCCTCTTACTGCCGCTCTTGGTGCTAACTGTAGTTGACGAAGACCTAGTGAAAGGCAGCAAATGAAAAAAAACGAGGGGCTTTTGAAATAGGTGAGTAGACCTGTTCATAACTTAGCCGACCCTTCGTAAGCGTCACGAAGAACCTTTATTTGCGGACAGGAGTGTCTATTCACCCGAATGGAGGAGGGTGGGACAGAAGAGAGCCACCTTTGTTGAATGGTGACCCTGTGCTAAGCATTTTACACATTATTTGACGTCCTCCTCACAACAACACTAGGAAGTAATTTACCCAAATAGAGATACAGAAGATATTAAATTTCCCCCCCAAAGCACATGGCTAAGAAGTGGTATACTGACATTAAAGCCCATGCTCTATTACACAAAGCTGGCTTAGTTGATTAATATAGCCTCTGTTTTAAGTAAAACGGTGATACATTGTTTTTATTTCTATAAAGACTAAATTTATTTCAAAGTAGAAAAGTAACAATGGAATTACATGGATTTTTTTCACCTAGGACTTGACTGTGGTGAGAAAATTGAAACACCACCAGATAGACCATAAGATTCCAAATTATATCATATTTCTTTTTTTTATTTTTTTTTTTTTGAGGCCAGTGTCACTGGCCCTCATATGTGGGACCAAACCGGGGCCGCTGGCTTCCGAAGCCAGCGCTTAACCACCCGCGCCACTCGGCCGGCCCTAGATTCCAAATTAGAAACTAGACTTTTTCTGTTATTTTAATGAATTTAGTAAAATACCACTTCTGATTTTTTAAGAGGGGGCATGATATTTGAGTATTTTAAAAAGGTTATGTCAAGAATAAAATTAGTATTGATATATGTACTGGATTCAAGCTGTAAAATTGTAATTTATAATTTTTAATTGAATAAATTTGACATGATGACACTAAGGTATACAACATGATACTTTGATACTGTAAAATGATTCTTCAAAATGTTAATTTGTGGCACAAACATACAGACAAATAAATAAGCAATACTCAAAAGATCCTTAAGAAATGTTCCCTGGCAAAGGGGAAAAAAATCTGCAGTAACATTTACTAGCCCCAACCACAATAAATAAGTGATGGATGGATGAATGGAAGGACTAACAATGCATAGTTCCCCTTCGCTTTTAATTTTCAACGACCGACAGACAGGAATCTCAGGGTCTCTAAAGTAACTGAAATTTCGTTGGCACTTGCAGTCATGGGTAACGGCCGCTTCTGACCACCCAGGACGCAAGGCGGACAGTGACTTACAGGGTTAGCAGGTGCCATGTGATGGGTAGTGTGGCAGGGTGAAAGTGGTCCTCAATGTTCTTCAAGGTGGTCAGCTCTGTGCTGGCATTACACACCAACAAAGCGTGGACCACTGCTGCAGAGGAGGCAGAAAATGAGATTCCATGTAAGTCAGATGGGTCATAAGCAACACTATGAAACGTGCACGAGATTCAGGCCAGGCACTCCCCCAATGTGAACCCTGAGCGCACGCAGGGTCGTGGCCTGTTAAAGCACGCCTCCATCTGCTCGGTCACACTTCACAGATGGGTCCCCCGATTCTGCAGCCCAAGGCAAACCTGGACTCTGCACACCTGCCAGAGGACAAGAGCGGCTGAGTCAGCGCTTGGTGACACTGCCCACGGCCGGCAGCCCCCATTACAGTCGGCATATCACGGGTGCCTGCAGTGGGGCCTGCGTAGCTTCTGAACATTTTCTTACATGTCTTCCTCAATAATTTTATAGAAATATGTGGAAAGCACAAAGCTAGAATGCTGATATTGATGAGCAAACAAGTGCAACTAACATGAAAAAAATGCATCAAAAGTGACAAAGGCTCACGTAACTAAGATTACTGGACTCAAGCTGGTTGACTAGGTTTACTTGGCTCTGATGGAAAACAATCCAATGAAAAACATATGGGAAATACTTGAATGAGTCCTTAAACACTGTGTCTGTAAGTGGTTATGGACCAAATTCAAGCAGTTCTTCCCCAAATCAAAACGCAGGGAGGGGCCCCGGGCCCCTAGGGCTGATGGGGCTCAGCTTCCCTCAGCGAGAGGAAAGCAGGCGCAGCCCATGTCTTCCTAAGAACTTCCCGAGGCAGACGCTAAAATATACTCGGCACGAAGACCACAGCGCCCTTCCCACTCCGCGGCTCGCAGATCCTCTCGCAGGTTCTGTGACCTTTTCAGTATAAAACAAACGGTTTGGTTACGGAAGGCACCCTATTAGAATAAAAACCAAGGGAATTAGAACTTGATACAAGGCATTATTTGAGAAAATTCTTATAAGTTTTGTGTGTATGTGTGTGTGTGTGTGTGTGTGTGTGTGTGTGTATATATATATATATATATATATATACCGGCCCTCATATGTGGGGCCTGAACCAGGGCCGCTGGCGTCCCAAGCCAGCGCTTAACCTCCGCGCCACTCGGCCGGCCCTCATATTTATATTTTTAAAAAATCAGGTACGTGCTGTGTAGAATTCAACTTGGACAAAATACCTGAGTGAAGGGGTCAGATTCTGTTGCTAGCCCCCTGGGACTTGCCTGCTGAAACATTCCCGTGGTCAGCTTCCACATGCACTTTCAGGAACACACTGTACAGTGCGGGAAGGCGGGTGGGCGCCTTCGTTGGCCCCTGGCTTTCTTTTTCAGTCCACATGAAGCTGGCTATGGTAACACTTACTGTTAGTGGGCCAGTTAGAGGGGCAGTAACCTCGCAGAGGCAGTATCTCCAGCTCATTGGTAGATGATGGTCCAAAGAAGGCACTACATGCGATGAAAGTGTCCAATTCAAAGTCCAGGGTTTTAGAGATCACCCAAAGGTCATCTGAAAAACAGGCATTTTGTAAAGGGCTCAGCATATGCTCCATCCGAGGCCACTTGGAACTCCTTGCATGCTTAGTCCTACATCATTACTCAGAAAACAAACCCAGGTATCATCGGCAAGACCTGGGCAAGAAACATTGCATTTCCACTTTTTTTTTTTTTTTTAAAGATTTTATTGGGGAATTGGCGGAGGAGAACAGCGTTGGGGAATCGGGGAAGGGGAACAGACAAGTTGCTGTCTTTTTGTTCTTCAGTTTAGTTGCGGAGGATGTTGCTTCACTGTTGGTATCGTCATTGCGCTCTTCCCGGATGAGGCAGATCGCTTGCTGGCCTCTGGATGTCGCTCACCGCGGCTATTGGCAGCTCACGCTTGGCTGCCAGCCGCTCACGCTGGCTGCCGGCCACTCACTGTAGCCTATGGCAGCCCACTGCAGCAGGGGCTGCAGCCCACACCATCACCGGGGCTCGCACAGCCCAGCTCCAGGTGGAGCTGTTGTTAGCTGTAGAGGGCAGTGTCACTGGCCCTCATGTGGGATCCGAACCAGGGCCGCTGGCATCCCAAAACCAACACTTAACCAATGCGCCACTTGGCCGGCCCGCATTTCCACTTTTTTAATGGGACTACTTTTATTTCATAACTGTGAAAAACAGAGTAAACAAAGACAACCTCTAACTCATCTCTCTCATAAAATGGCTTCTAGCTACGCCATCTTTCCAACGTGGGCCCAGCCACGTGTGGTTTCCACACTGAAGCAAAGCCGCAATCCGTGGGTGGAGCCCACGTTCCCTTGGGAGGCCTGGCACTCCGGGTAAAGGCGGGCTGCTTTCTCTGCTTAACATGCCCACCCGTCAGGCAGCACTGAGCCCTCGGAGCCCACAGGCCGCTCCCCACAGCACCTGGGCACCATGTCCACCCCAAGCTGAGGTTACACGTACAACGGGTCAACTGTATTGGTTCTAAAACGTATTTACGCCAGCTGTGTCTCTTATTATACAACTTAATCATGTGTTATTGGAACCATTATGAGTACAAAGGGAAAAAACGTTGTTTTCAGAAAAACAACAATTAAGTGAACAATTTAGAATGATGTAATTAAGAAGACTGGCTAAAAAAAAGTCAAAACACAAAAAACTGCTTTGACTCAAGTACAGATGAGATAAATGTAAAAGACTAGAAAAGAGATTAAAAAAAAAATTCAAACCATTTTCCACTTAGTGCGTCACAATTGTCTTTAAGCTCTTGGTCCATGTTTAACTATTTGAAAAGGTACGTCTTGATGGGTGATGCATATGTGGGGGTTATTACAAGGAAGGTACAAAGGATCTCCAATCAAAACCCGCATTCTAAACAAAAGCCTGGACTCTGACAAAAGATCATTACAGGGCCGGCCGAGTGGCACATTGGTTAAGAGCTGGTTTTGGGATGCCAGCAGCCCCGGTTCGGATCCCACATATGAGGGCCAGTGACACTGCCCTCCACAGCCAACAACAGCTCCACCTGGAGCTGGGCTGCGAGCCCTGGTGATGGTGTGGGCTGCAGCCCCTGCTGCAGTGGGCTGCCATAGGCTACAGTGAGTGGCTGGCAGCCAGTGTGAGTGGCTGGTAGCCAGCGTGAGCTGCCAATAGCCGCGATGAGCGACCAGCCAGAGGCCGGCGACCAGTCTGCCTCATCCGGGAAGAGCGCAATGACGATACCAACATGGGCCAGTGAAGCAACGTCCTCCGCAACTAGACTGAAGAACAAAAAGACAGCAACTTGTCTGTTCCCCTCCCCCGATTCCCCAACGCTGTTCCCCTCCCCCAGTTCTCCAGTAAAATCTTTAAAAAAAAAAAGATCATTACATAAAAATACATTCACATATTTTAAGTTGAAACGTTAATATTTATTTGCACTGTCTTTTCTAATTCCTGACTTTGAACAACTTTTAAACTGAACTGACCAACCATGATCTCACCTGCATCAGGAAGGATAGTTCCATGGGCTCCATTCCCACCTGGAAAGCCTCATGCACATCAACATGTTAAGACTCCAACTGCTCCTGGATTAGGTTATGAGTTTACCACAGCACTTTCCAAATGGATTTAACCACAGAACCTATGTTTTACACTAACTCTTACCAACACACCCATTGAATTAGTGTTTTAGGACACTACTTCAGAAAAAGCTGATCTTTCTATACTATATCTTGTACCTGATCTTTCTATACTATGTCTTGTACCTGATTTATTTAAAAACACTTGCCAATTGAGGTAACATTTTAAACAGTTTATTCCTATTTGCTAATATTTATTTTATTCAACATTCATCAATTTGTGAAAAGATCTCTAATTCTAAATAGTTGACAGAAAAATTTGTTCCCCTTCCCTTTCTTCCTACATCACAATGAAATGACAGCCCAGAAGAAATAAAATGTCAGCCCAGTGCAGTGCTTGGGGATAAAGGAAATGGGAAAAGGAGGATGATAAAATCCCACACGGCTGGGGGATGACCGGTCCTTTGCAGCTGATGTTAACAGAAAGGCATTCTGGGAGAAAAAAGAGAGGGCCTTTCCCCAGTGGACTCCCAGCAAACCCCACACGCACCAGGCACAGGAGGAAGGGGAGTGGTGGGGTGGGGCAGCTGGGACAGCGACGCGTGAGCAGCTGACTCCAGCTCGCGCTGAGGCTGAGCCTGGGGACGCAGCCCCTAACACAGAGGCACAGGCGGCAGCCACAGCACCCCAGGGCACACAGGCAGGGCGACAGGTCAGTCCAGGCAGTCTGGGACCCAGGGGAGTCGCGTCACTAGGAAGACATGATAAGCTGTTATTCCGGGTCAACAGACACGTTGACTGTCAGACAGGTACTGTTACTGTCGGCACTTCACAGGCAAAGGAAGACAGAGGCCCAGAAAAGGAACTGAGTTAGCCATGGCAGAGTCCTGCCCTGAACGCAAGTCCCTGGCTTACTACAGCTGCCTAGATGGCGGCTGCCCTCCCCTGAGGCACTGCCACAGAGCAAGCTGATGCCACCAGGGAAATGAGTCATAGACATGTAAGGGGCACAAACACTTCCAAAGAAAAATATACTGGATTACAGAGTTCTTCTACAGAAAAGGAAACACCAGAACAGGGGGACGAAGAACGTAAATGCAGTAGAGATTAGAAGAGATAAGGAAAGACAGCAGCAACGCAAAATCAGAGCAAGAAAACACGAAAAGAAACGAAGGAAAATATTATTTGGAAAAATACAGCAGTTGAAATAAGTTCTAATTGATGGGAGACTCCTCAGTGAGACAAGGTCACTCTCCTGGCCAAACTGGTAACAGAGAAAAGCGGGGAGGCCAATTTCTGTCGTGCGCCCTGCACACTCACAACCCCAAGAGGGCTGACGGCCTTCTCACGCACCATGCCATTAAGGAAAGCTTAAGGCACTTTAAGAAAAAAAAAGGTCAAAAGCAAAACTTTAAAGCAATTAATAGAAAATACAGGTGAATAATTTTAGATCTGAGCATAGAAAAAGATTTTTAAAATACGCATTGTCATTTTTGACAATGACTATTCATCTGACTATATCAGAAAAGTTTTGTTTTGAGCCGGCCGAGTGGTGCGGTAGTTAAGCGCTGGCTTGGGAAGCCAGCGGCCCCAGTTCGGGTCCCACATATGCGGGCCAGTGACACTGCCCTCAAAAATAAATAAATAAATAAATAAATAAATAATAATAAAATAGAAAAAAGTGGTTTGAGAAAAAAAAAAAGTTTTGTTTTATTTTCTTAAATTTGGGAACAGTGTATTTTCCAGGACCCATCAGCTCTAAGTCAAGTAGTTGTTTAAATCTAGTTGTGGAGGGCACAGCTCCTTGGCCCATGTGGAAATCAAACCGGCAACCTTGGTGTTATAAGCACTGCACTCTGAGCTCTAACCGCCTGAGCTAAGGCTGTTCCCCCGGCCCTCAAATTGTTTGTTTATCTAGAGATACCTTCAATAGGTGAAAAGACATGATACAGACGGGGAGCAGACAGTCACAAGATACATGATGAACGAAAGATTAACATGCACAATATATAAGAACGAATAAAAGATTAACATGCACAATATATAAGAACGAATAAAAGATTAACATGCACAATATATAAGAACGAATAAAAGATTAACATGCACAATACATAAGAACGAAAAATAAGATTACAAACAGCACAAGAGTAAAAGGGGTAGGAGCATATGTATATAACCAACAAACGCACGAAGGAAGAACTGCCCAGCACGGCCAGGGAGCAGAGAGATGCAACCAGCACCACCGCAGTGACACCGCTTTAGACCCATCTGAGTGGCTGACCCAGGACAGGGGAGGGCAAGCACCGGGCCATCAGGGTGGCACTGTAGCGTCTCCATCCCCTGGGCGATGCCCAAAGAGACCCCGCACGTTGTAGGAGACATGAGAGTAATCACGCACGCTGTCCACACAGGGTGGGAACCAAATGCCCACCACGGGAAGAGTAACGAACGCGCTGTGGTGCCGTCACACTCTCCCACGCAGCCCAAACACTTGGTCTAGGCGCAGGTTTAGAGGACTGCTGTAAGCTGTAGATGCTGCAGCTGTGAAGCGACAAGAGGTAAGTTCTGGGGACTACACACAGAATTGTATCATCTTACTAGCGTTAAAAAACTAAAAAATTTAAATAGCTTTTTAGGAATTCATGTTTGTAAACCTACAAATGGAAGATGCTGACGAACACAGGGATTAAAGGGACAGTCACCTCAGCCAGGTAAGGTAGCGGGGATGCTGTGTATGAAATGCACATTGCTATAAAGGTTAGAGTTAGGTGACAAGCAGTGAAACGGACAGGTCGTGAAACCAAAGACGATCATTAACCCAACTTAGTGCCTCTAAGGACCTTAGAAAAATTTTTTATGGATTTTATTTCCAAAATACAAATATTGGGGTCCAGTGTTGTCAAACTGCGCAACAATGACAGAGCATGGATAAGCTCATTACATTTTCAGTTTGTTTTGAGATTAGGTCAGAGTGCCGTTGAATCGATATGCTTATTTACATGATGTCGAGAATAGTGTGACTTTATTTAAACAAAATTAAACAGTTGTTCACAGCCTTTAATAGATTTTTAAAAAGCAAAAATCTATAACATGCTTTGTGAAGTGGTCCAATTTACCATACAACAATTCACAGTACAACCCTACTAAACTGCACTTTAAGAAGCCTCTCTACCCCACAGAGCTCAGAGCCGTGTGGGACAGGCAGGCGGCCTCCGTCACCAGCTCACCTTTGCTGTAAGTCGAAGAACTTTCCTTCCGACTCAGCTTCAAATAAAGCTTGCTGGTAGGCTCACGATGAAATTCAGGATTTACAGTCGTGAACTTCTTTAGTTTGCCATACTGTTTTCTCTGAAAATCAAATCCTTTCCTGTGAAATGAGTAAAAACCAAAAATGAATTTGAATACTGTGGTACAAATTTTTTCTTAGTTGCGATATAATTGACATATAACAACACTGTATTAGCTTCAGGTGTACAACACGGGGATTCAACACGTCTCTCGTGAAGTGATGATCACGTAAGTCCAGGGAACACCCATCCACAGTTATAACCACACAGTTATAAATTTTTTTCTTGAGATGAGAACTTTTAAGATGTGCTCTTTCAGCAACTTTTAAATATATGATCCAGTATGAAACATAGTCACCACACTGTACATTACTCCCCCAGGGCTCATTTATTTTAGAACCGAAAGTTTGAAGGTACAAATGTTTTTTAAAAGGTTTAAAGTATGGAAAGGAAAGAACCAAGGTGCATCTATGTTTGTATATTGTACTTTATACAGATATACAGAACGAAGACGTCCTTGGTCAAAGGAAGAAAACAGCAACCCCCAGAGTTAGCGTTGGGAAACGCATCTAAAACCTCAGCCGCTGTAACTAACTGTCAAATGGGAACAATAAACTATCCCCGGTATTTCCGTACCTTGTAGGTAATTGTGGTTAAAAGGAATAATACAGGCAAAGTGCTTAGCAGACACCGGGCACGGGTCAGCCCCCAGCCACGCTGCTCTTACATTGTCCCACAGGTGCTCCTGGGGCGGCCCTGCCTTTAGGAGACACGGTCCCCACAGCAGCATGCCGTTACCCCGCAAGCTTCCGGCCTGCGAGTGGGCATGGCCTCCTCTCCTGCGCTGATAAGAATTACTCCTGTGGTTGGCTCAACAGGGTTTACCTTAGGGGGATGACTACATATAAAAATGGTCAGAAAATCTGCCTTCCAGCCAGTAACCTGATATTGCTGACATTGTGTGAGTTTAGAGGGGCCAAAACAGCTTCAGGGAGTCATCCCCGAGCTATAGTTAGAAAACCTGAGGTCCTCTCCCTTTGGATTCTTTTTCTCTCTCAGTCTCCCTTAAAACTGATGGTAATTCTGTCAGGCCCGTGAGGTTACTATTTTCTGAAATAATTAGAGGCAATTATTTGGTATCATGAAACATACCTCACCAACAGCTGGCATTCCTCATAGAGGGGTATTGCTTGACTTCTTAAGTACAAGCCAATACTCTTTACGTCACTTAAAACCAATGTGGGTGCAGATTCTTCCTGTGTTAAATTTCCTGGGGTCACTTCTTCAAGCCACTTGAAAAATTTACATTGGTCAGTTTTGGGTGCATCACAGGTATAAAAAAGGCGGCCCTGAGGGAAAGAAGATACTAAAATTTAGTGAGTAAAACAATGTTTTAATTTTTACTGTTTTTGTGTTATGTTTGTAAAGACTTTCATAAAGCTTGCTTGGCATCATGTAGCCCAGTAAGTTAGTTCCTAAACAACCTAAACTCTGCATTAATTTAAACAATAAATTAAAATTTAAAACCACTTGATTTTCCATCTGTTGTGTCTTCATCAAAAAAAAATCACATTATTCTGAGAATATAAGCTTATTTGAAAAATAAAATGTATTGGTTTTGATTTAAAGTGGTCACCACCAGGAACCTGAAAGCTGCCGGGAACCAGGGAGCACCTTCTGCGTTTCCTTGCAGCCTTTTCTCTTACGTAAGTGCAGGTGCGCGCGCACACACACAAGAACACATACGTGTAAGCCTTTGGTTTTCAAAATAAAACTCGGAAAATGACACATTTTCTGTAAGCTGACCCTCCTGCCCAACAACACGCCATGAGCATGCCAACCACGCCATCCAATAGCCTTGGGAAGGCAGTGTTTCGTGCTCTGGAACGGTTCAGCCTGCAGCCCTGATATGACTTATTAGAACCACATAGGCTCTTGCTTTTGACAACTGCAGGAAAGGTTTACACACTCAGCTAAGGACGAGGTGGCATACGCACAGGGGAGGAAGCTGTTATCACGAGTGAAGCGGTCGTTCCGTGAGGACAGGCCACGAACCAACGCAGCACACACACTAGTTTCCCCATAAGAATACGCCTTCCGCACAAAAATGCAGTCGGGGTGCCTGTCTGTCGCTGGGACTGGTGGCCACAGGGGTCTCCTTGGCTCTCGGCGTGCCCTGTGACAGGCATAAACCCTCCCCATCAGCTGCAGGACCACACGAGGCCCCGTCCTCGTCTCTGCACCCACCAGGAGCGCAGTGAGTGCTAGGAGCCTGAAGGGTGATTCTACGCCCGTTTCTGCTCCCTGAACACAGGTCGCTCCAGGAGCAGCGTGCTGGGAGTATGCTCGTCACCACAGGCCCTGGAGCTATTCCTAAGGCAGCAGGCGCCCCCTTTTAGAAGACAGGCGTTGCTGGCGCAGGGGGGAGGGAGTCGCACCTGGTTGGGACCTTCCTTCTTAACCATGACGAGCTTTGCAGGCTGATGATGATGGCAGGATGGCACATTGTTTTCTATGTTTTTCAGTTTCTCTCCTTTTGATGATGTGTAAAATGATATGTCAACTTTCGAAAGAGCTTTGTGCAACCTTTGTGCCAGGCCAAACAGCAATATATTTAGATGTTCTACAAAAAAGATACAGAGGAAAATTCAATACAGAATAATTTTGTGTTTGAGTCGCATATGTGTTGTTGGTTAGCTAAATTTGAAAACAGCTTTTTAACAGAGTAAACTGTAACACAATAACCCCCACTTTTTAAAGGCAAGTTCTGCCCTCATATAACAAAACAAACTATCAAAACTAATCATGCCTCATACTCAGTATTTCCTGCTAACAGAACCATTTGTGACACTTCCAGTTTAAAAGAAAATGAAACCTATCACTTGAAAAAGATAATACTGTCATTTCCCACTTTTAAAACTCAACTTGATCTGAAATTAAAATAAGTTACTGTCCAAAACTGGAATAAACACAGAACACAACAAATCTCAAGGAGAAAATATAGTGTGGAAATTCACAAGACAGCCCACTCCCACTGATGTACCGCTTACGAAGCAGCGGCCAGGCGTAACGGACGCCAACGCACGAGCCATACCTCTGAGACACGAGGCAAAGAGCTGCCTGTAGTGAGCAGGGGACTGGAAAGTGGCTGGTATGTGCATGAGCCTTGGCGGGAGGTGAGAGGGCTCGGTCTTCTGCCCACTGGGGAAGCACAGCTCGGAGCCACTTATCTCCTGAAATGGAATAATTCAAGTTATTATAACAACCACAGAAAAATGCTGTTGACTAGTGACTAAATTATTTTCTATGGATATGTTTAAAAAAACAAACAATTAAGAAAAATTCCAGAATCCTTGAAAATAAACTTTTCAGTTTTAGATGAGAAACCACTACAGCAAGAATGGGTAGGCACAATGCTCTTACTAACGAGTAAGACTAACTGCCCCTTCGTAAGTGTTTGAGTACTTTTTGCCAAGAAAAACTCCACTGATGAGAATGAATCATTATGTATCCCTCTTTCTGATTAGAACCGTAGTGAGCATTGCTCACAACCAATGTGTGAGATGTACTTCACCCTGATCCTGATCTGATCAGCAACCGAGTTGATGGTGCGAAATGAAAGCAACCTCAGTGACAGCAGCATGAAGCAGCCGTGGGGCAGAGCTGGCATCAATGACCTGTGGTGTGCCAGATACCGCTCTGGGCACTTTCAAATATGTGATGTCACTTCATGGTCATAACTACCAGGAAAGATCTTAAATCAAAGAAGATGTGACTATAGCTAGAGTCACAGAAAACTCTAAAAAAAAAATCAAGCCATTGACTTCAAGAGCAGAATCATTGCTCTCGCTGAAATTCAGACAATAAGACTGGAAAAAACGCACCAAGAGACACGGGTGCATTTCGTCACCTGTGGACCTCCTGTGACGCTGTCCTCATAGCAGCCAGGCTCTCCCGACACGCTGGGAGTTTCCTCCGTCTTGGAAGTCTGCTTTAAATTCAAAGACACTGCTTGCTTTCTGCAAACCAGGCGCTGTCTGCTAAAAGGCGGCTGCTGCTGGTGGAGCGCGCTTTTGATCATCTGCAAACGCACAGCGTCGCCCTGGCATTCACCCGTGTCACCGGGACGCAGCCCAGGGACAGCCTCAGCGAGGCAGCCGTCTGTGCCTTTCCTGTCAAGTCTGCTTGGAGCCGCCGACTTGCCCTGGGGTACGTTTTGATATTTCAGCCACTTGCTTTGAGAAGACGCATGATCGAGAAGTGAAGGGCCCGCTGGTGTCGCCTCCCTGGACTCTCCGGCCTCGCTCTGGCCCTCAAGCCCCAGGCTGCAGGGAGCCAGCGCTGCGCCTTCACACACAACTGTGGGAGAAGCCGAGGGCGCCCGGCCGCCACGTGAAGGAGCACGCACGTCCGCTGGGCCCGTAGTAAGCGCGAGTCGCGGCCTGCTTACTGACGGGAGCCTCTGCAAGTTCTTCCTCTCCACCAAACTGAATGTTTCCATTACTGGGGAAAAACAAAGCCAATTAAACAAAAACATATTAAGGGCATCATCCAGGCACTAGAAAACAGTATCTATACAAAAGAGCAAAAAGTACCAACTTGCCTTGGGGGAAAAAAAAAAATCACATTTCTTTTTTTAAAATAAATGGTTTTAGTCTCAAAACCAAAAACCAAAAAAAAAAATCGCATTTCAGAGCCTAATTAATAGACTGAAACTTTTCTGAGCTCACTGAGCTTGAAGCCGTCTTTCCTCGGCTGTTAGCTAAGGACTCCCATTACCGCGTCTGCACAGCCCCGGGCGCTCAGGGCACTTCCGCCCCGCGGCTGGCCCGGGCCTCACTGGGCAGGGGCAGGGGAGGCCCGGGGCTGGTCTCCGAGCTCCCTCTCCTTCTCCAGGCTGAGCCCACGGTGTGTTCCTGGCGGTGTGACTGTCACTTCCTTCACACTTTCGTGACGCTCGTGAACTAATACTGACCTTCAGCATCAAGAAGGTTCTAAACTTATTTTGATCTATTGGTATCGCTCTATGTGATAAGAGTTCAGTCCCGGTAAACTCGTGTTTTGGCAGATTTTGGCTGAGTGTTAGTAACAGATACATTCCTGAAAATGTAGAAAGCAACAGGAAGTATTTGTTGAGGAATAAACGCATGAATGCCACTGCATGGGACTGAGCAAGTGTGAAGTCTGTCCTGGGTGGGGAGTGAACTCTGGGGACCGCCAGGGAGCCCACGACATTCTTTTCTAGTGTCAGGTTGGGGGTCCACCAGGCAACGCTGACAGAACAGGTCAAACCCTGCAGCAGGAAGCGTCCGGTGTGGCCGGGAGGCGGCAGCTGACGTCCCGGCGTCCCCCGGGCCGCTTCCTGGACGGGGCGCCCCACTAGCCCCTCTGCGGGCCCATCAGTAAAGGACGAGTCACCCGCGGCCTCACCCACAAGACTTCAGGTGGGGCTGCACTGATGGGGTTACAGGAAGACGGAGGGAAGCACAGGTGAGGGAGCGCCCCAGGAGGCAGGGCAGGCGTCGTGCGGAGGAGCCCAGGGGCACAAGGCACAGAGGCGGGAGGGCTCCCTGAGGGGCGGAAAGGGGCACGGAGCGCTTGTGCTCAGGCCGGCCACGCCATGGTGCGGTCAGACAGCCCGTGCCTTGCTCCGCTGGGCGGGGAGGGCCGGGGGCCAGGCTGCGGCGTCCCAGCCCTGACACACACTGCGATGGAGGAGCCCCTCTGGGAGGTCTGGGAGGAGAAGCGGAGAGGAGACAGAGGGCCGGGAGCCACCCTGTCACAGAAGGGCCACCAGGGAGAAGGGGGTGGGAGCCGCGGGGGGGGGGGCGTGCGCAGACACCGGCTCCAGGGCCTTTCGGGAAAGGACAGGGGCCGCTGAGAGGTCACCCGGCAAGGCCGCTGCTTCCAGGGAGCCCTCGGACAGTTCCAGGTCTTCCTCTGAGTCCAAAGAAACACCGGAAAGAGGGCTGAACGGTGACACCTTTTGTCGCGGTGACGTCACCTGTCCAGAGAGAGGAAACAGAAGCGCAGACCGTCATCTTGCCGCATGTCCCCCGTGCGAGTGACCCGGAAACCTGCACTGTGGGAATAGTGCTCGCCCCGCCACGCAGAGCTGCAGTGCCACAGTGTCCTGGAGGGACCGGGCACAGCACAGGCGCCGAGCGCCGCGCATGGGCCCGCGGGGCCCCTCTGGATGGTGGGGCTGCGAGGACCAGGGGCTCAGGCTGGACGAGGCTGCGTGTTCGCAGCGGGAGCAGGGCCCGAGCTCCGAGCAGCGTCCCCTGCTGTCCCCAGGCCCAGCTCACCTACAGTTGATCTAAACTTCAAGGTATTGCTCCCAAATGAGCCGTCACATTAAGGTACTCTTAGAACAGTCTGGAAATCTGCTGCTGCTTCCAGAACCGAATCTTAGAAATCTACTACGATGATCACATTTAAGTCCACATTTGTATAAAAACAGGATAAAAGAATAAAAGTTTGGAAGAAAACATGGCGAAGTGACAGAGTGGTTTCTATGGGGGGGGGTGACGGACAGGGTTCTTTCACTTGTAACCATACACTTCTGGTGGCTTGAAATGGTTAAAATGTGTTTGTGTGCACAGTTTTCTTCTGAGTCAATAAAATTAAAACGTTTACACATACATTTCAAACATTTCTGACCGGCCCCTTGGCTCTCGGTGCTATTCCGGGAGCTCAGGCCCAAAAAGAAACGGACTGACGGCAGGACGGTGCAGTGCAGCCGGGGCCACAGCGCCAGGGACGGCTCAGGTGGCCCCGCTGTCACCCTAGGGGGCGCTGCCCACAGCGGGGGTGGGCACCCCACCTCCTCAGTTACAGCTGAGCGGCGGACGCAGCAGCTAAGCAGCCACCCTGGCTTCAGTTCATGTAGCGTATAACCAGAGCGGGATTCGAACCAGAGTCTTCATCGCTCTGCTTCCCCAACGAGAGCGACGACAAAGGGCGAGCCTCACGGAGCACTCACCCCACCGACACCACAGGACGCCCTGCTGCTGCAGGTTCAGTCACTTCACTGCCCGCCTGAAACACCGTCTCTCTCAGAGGACAGTGGGGGATCTGACCCTTGCCTCCTGCCAGCCTCCAGGCTCTCACTCCCTCCCTCGCGCCCTGCTCCTGGAATGCCCCTCTCCAGACACCCGCCCGGTTCTCTGCATTCAGGTCCCAACTCCATTGTCATTAGACCGGAACACGGGACTCGGTCCCCTCACACAGCTGCTGTTCCCCAGCATGCTACGGCCCCAGCAGGAGGCCTTGGGCTTTCCTCGGAGAACCCAGCTTCCGCGAGGCAGGTCTGGGCTGCAGCGCCCCAGGCCAAGCTCTAGCTCTGGGGCCGGGGAGACACCCGGCGCTCACGAGAGTGTTCGGCTGAGTAATGTGTGTGTGCATGGAGGACTTTTCCACACACCGCCCCCACTCTCTCGCCTCTCACTCACCATGCAACCCAGTCTAACCCGGTCTCCACGCTCCCTGCTTGAGCCTGCTCTCGCCAAGGTCACGATGACCTACAAGGTGCCGGAAGGGACGCGCCTCTGCTCCCTTTACTGGATGTCTGCAGTAACCGGCATAGCGAACCCTCGCCCTCCCGAGTCTCGAGAATGGAACATCGCACGGTCTCTTCTCTCACTCTCTAGGTGGAGCCACCTGCTCTCGGTGCTTTCGGCAACTCTGTGTGCACCTGACAACACGCAGGCTTCTCTGAGCCAGCCCATGGACCCCGCTTCCTACTTAGCACCTCTACTCGGCCATCTCACAGGCATTCCTTCTCTATCCCTACATGCTCACCATACATGTTACTCACCGCTGAGGACTGAACTGTGTCCCCAAATCCCTGCTGGAGCCCCAACCCCCAAAGTGACTGTATTTGGAGACGGGAGGTCTCCAATTCTTAGGAGGTAAGAATAGCTGATGAGCTCACAGGAGTGAGGCCCTGAACCAGCAGCATCGGTGTCCTTAGAAGAAGCGATGTTCCCCCCCACCCCCACCCCACGCACGTGCACATCCCAGGACCGGCCACGTGAGGACACAGTGAGAAGACAGACGTCTGCAAGCAAGCAAGAGAGGCCTCCCTAAAAACCCAATCAGCCAGAGCCTTGATCTTGGACTTGTGATTCTATCTCTTACTTTCTACTTAGGTATGCCTCTCATTTCATGGCATATTGCAAAAACAGAAACATCTCTGAATAACAAGGATAGCAGTCATCCCCATTCTGTTACTTATTCTACCAGAAATCACTCCGGTTTCATCACTAAAACAATGTTGATTAGCTGTTGATAAACTTTCTTGATCATGTTAGAAAAATTAACCAGTCTTAAGATTTTTATGTTTTTAGTTTTTAATAGATTCATTTTTTTGAAGAGTTCCCAAACTTCTTACTCCAGCTATTAAAACTTTGCTTGTATGGTACCTTATTTGCTTCCCATGAAGTCCGTTCTGCCAACTTGAAATCATAATCCAAACGGTGGTGTGAATGTTCTAGATCTTTCAGAGGAAAATCTAAAATTGCTGGAGAAAAAAAAACACGGGACTTCGTATAAGACTGTTCAATGTGAAGTGATATCTAACGTTCCATTTTACTTGTAACTTACTTACAATCCTTTTCAATTGAGTCCTTAGCAGACTCAGCGATCGCTTGAAAATGGTCTTCAACATTAAAGCTCGTATCTCCTTCTGCAAAGTTTTCTTCATCTGGGAACTACAAGGCAGAGATCCATTTATTCGTTTACTCAGTAAAAAGAAAAGGTGTGTATATGCATACCTGTCTTTAGCTTCCTGTGCACACACACACCCCCGTGTATGGTCATAGCTGAGACACAGAAATAGGGAGAGCCGCTGAGAAGCCGGTTCTATGCAGGGAGAGCAGCGAGCGCCCCATCTCACCAGTCCTCCTGAACCCCGCTTCCTGCGTTCACACCGTCAGGACAGGAGTGCCTCACATTGGTGCCGTGTTCACATCACAACAGCAAAAGCATGACTGCCACCCCGCTGCCACTGCTGGTGCACAGCAGTCATGTAGCCCACACAGTGGTCACTCACACATGCGTTGTGCACTGGCAATGCTACATGTGCTAAGTAATTATGCTGTTTAAATGCCTTCAAGAAGATGACACGACGGTTTAGCCCTTAACAAAAGGGCATTGTGGTCACAAAAAGGCAAGAAAACAAAGCGGTGGGGCTGGTTGAGTGGCTCAGTTGGTTAAGAGCTCGCTCAAGAGTGTGAGCTCTGAGCAATGGGGTCGCCGGTTCAATTCCAGGCTTGAGCTGAGCTGCCGCTGAGCTAAGTGGTGTGATGTACAGTAAGAATGTATGCACATATACATGTAAAGGACTTCCTTCAATAATGTAACAATGAAAGAGCTACGTGAAGGTGGACAAGTTCTAGAGACCTGTTTTGTCAGCAAACTTTACATTACTGACAGTACCCAAAAAACTGGTTAAGGCCGTCCAAGTGATGTGTTGGTTAAGAGCTGACTTGGGACGCCAGCCGCCCCGGTTTGGATCCCACATATGAAGGCCAGTGATGCTGTGCCCTCTACAGCTACGATGGTGAACAACAGCTCCACCTGGAGCTGGGCTGCCGTGAGTCGCCAGCGACCACATAGGCTGCAGTGCGCTGCCGTAAGCCACCATGAACGGCCGTCCAATGTCCGGGGACCGATCTACCTCAGCCGGGAAGAACGCAATGATCACAATACCAACATGGGCCAGTGAAGCGACATCCTCCACAACTAGACTGAAGAACAAAAGGACAGCAACTTGTGTGTTCCCCTCCTCCAATTCCCCAACGTTGTTTCCCTCCCTGGCAATAAAATCTTAAAAAAAAAAAAAAAAAAAAGTTCTGGCCCAGAAATCATAAAAGAAAATACTAATAGAGGTAAGTACATAAATACTCAAAATTTATTTCTGGAAAAAATCATAAGCTGAGTCACAATAGTAACAGTTAGGAAATATGCCGACAGGTTAATTTTCCTAATGTACAAAGAGCTCCTACATACAGGTCAGCGTGCTGACCCTTGAACAACACATTTGAGCTGCGCAGGTCCACTTACATGATTGTTTCAATAAGGACACAGTCGGCCCTCCACATCCCTGGTTCAGCAGCCTTCCATTTAACCAACTGCAGATCAGAGGAAGTATTTTTGATCCGCAGATGCGGAGGGCCGATCACGTGTTGTTCTGGGCCATTCTATGTAAGGGTTTTGGTATCCACAGGAGCCCTGGAACCAATGCACAGTGGATACTGAGGGAGTCCAAAGTTATCTGTGGATTTTCGACTGTGCGGGAAGGGGCCGGAGGGGGGCAGCGGGGATTTCTGGGGGGTGAGGTAGTGGGGCGGACGGGAGAGAAGGGGCCGGAGGGGGCAGCGGGGACTTCTGGGGGGTGGTGACGCTCTGCTTCCTGAGGGTTGAGTTCACTTTCTGTCAGTTACTGAGCTGTGTGCCTATTGTGTATGTGCATTATGGCTTAATGAAAAGGGAAACTTTAAAAACTCTCTTTAACAGATACTGGTTCAAATACATGCATATCATTCTCTTTCCATGACATCGATTACATAGCAACAAGGGTACCAGGTGTCATTAGAAGACAGTCTACGAGCTGTTAAACATACTTACTCTATGTCATCTGCCTATCTGCTCCTGTCATAGATCTCAGTATTCGCTAAGTGAAAAGTAACCCTTCAAAACCATGACCCTAAACAAAGAAGCAAATCTTCCCAATAAAATATATTTGTCATATTTGATTTGAGATGTTATACTTCTTGTCAATTTACTAAACAACTTTTTAACTTACAACTATACAAAGATTTAAATATACTCCCTTTACAAAATTTAGCACTGACATAAGAAAATGATTTGGCAAGATGCACCTATAAAAACATTTTTACCTGCAAGAAGTCAACCTGCATACAAGCGCTAGTCCTCTTTGGTGCCAAAAAACAAGTGTCAGGCGTGCAGTTCTCACACTCGACGCCCCCTGGAACCCGTCCTCTGACCATCACAGCGCTGCTTGCTGACCCTTTCACTCGGTGCCCATGAAACTCTACAGGCTACAGGGCGATCATTCAAAAGGAGCATAAGTAGGTGTCAACAGTCACAACACACATGTACATAGAGAATAACACAAAACTCAGCTTTCTATTAAACATTAGTAAACGTGAATAAGTACTAAGGGGCTAGCACTGAAACCAGAAAATACTACTGGAACATGTTAATGGTAATGGCTTTAAAGTACCGAGTTCAGGTTCAACATTAGGAAGCATGCATTTTTACCACGAGCTGGACGAATGCAGTGACAGGGCCAGGTCAGCCAGGAAGGCGTGGCTGCCCCCTCCCCCCCCTCACTGTGTGCTTGTTTCGCGCTTCATCGCAGACCCGTCACATGATGCTACGAGGAAACCCTTCTGTCTGAACACCAGCTGTGAGCTCCTTGAGCTTCATCAGGGCACCGACAAGAGCATCCCACACCAGCCCTGGCACACGTCATCTACTGACGGCAGGGAGGGGATAAAGGGCGCCCCAGAAGCCTTTCCCTTTGCTTAAGGGGTTTGTAAACACGGGGTGTAGCTGCGGAGGAGGGATGGTGGGCTCTGCCTCCCAGAAGACCCGAGAGCCAAGGCCTCAGTGTGACCCCAGGCTCCGTCGGCTTTCCAGCTCCCAGTGGCTTGCTCTGCTGCCCCCTTGAGGGTTCTGGGAGTGTTAAGCCCCCGGGGTGACAAGCCTCCCCAGAATGTGCAAAACTGGGGCTGCTAATAGAGCCAAAGGAATGCACATCAAGGACGAATTTATTGCTCACTGATGAACTGACAAAACGACAATAATGCATAACCCGAACACTCTCTTATTTAAAAGTGAATATTCTAAATCACACATTTGAAAGGAAAATCAAATCTAAAATGCCCCCTATACAGGGCTTTTATTGAAAATGTTATTCCGAATTTTAAAACATACACATTTCAGTGTAAAAAGTCCCCACCGGTGAAGGCTGTCCGTTTCCCCAGTGACAGCAGACGCCCCTCCCCTAGGCTGCCCGAGAATTGCCACGAGGAAACCCAGCCACCTGTACGTTGCTGTCTGTCAATTTCTGTTGGGAGTAGGCAGCACCACTGGGGCCTGGGCAACACACGTCCACACACTCAGAAGCAGAGGGTGGCGGCTACGGGGAGTGACAGGCTGCAGAGACCACAGCTTGCTCTGCACTTCACAGGGCGTCACGTGCTGCCCACGCATCTACCTCCACATACTGGTTAGCTTATTAGAAGCAGAGGGGGCTCGGGCCGGCCGAGTGGCGCGGTGGTTAAGTGCTGGTTTGGGACGCCAGCGGCCCCGGTTTGGTCCCACATGAGGGCCAGTAACACTGTCCTCAAAAAAATAAATAAATAAATAAAAAAAAGGAGAGGGGGCTCAAGGCCAAACGGGGCTCAGAGTTCTCGCTTCTCTTGCTCTTAAAACCAGGTCAGTCCATGATGCTCACCAACCTGCTGACGAAAACTGACAGTTGTGCAAAAACAGCAGGAAAACACAGTGAGTTAGAAAATCGATGTTCTTCACCACGTTTACCTTGGGGTCACAGGCTTTTCTCTCTGTTTGTTTAGGAAGAATAGCTGCAAAAGCTGTCTCTTCTTCACTTCCCAAGGAAAAGAACTAGAACAAAATATCAAAAGTGAGTTAGCTCAAGTGCCAAATAATTATGAGAGACATTTAAAATGTTTGTGGGTTGAACGAATGAACAAGTGAATGAACAAATGAATTCACCGAATAAAGGAGAAAGCGAATGGAAAAAAAAAAAAAGTGAGTTAGCTCAAACCGCTTTGTAGGGGGTGCTGAGTTTGATGAAAAGATACTCCCTAAACCCAAAGTTCAGTTTGCGCTTTGTAAACATGTCTGTCCTCTCGCCTTGTGTGTCTCTGCATACACACAAGCCACCAGGCACCGGAGAATCCCGGCGGGAAGGTACTGTGCTACCAGCCTGTCACTCAGCATCTTAGACACTTTTAATTCCAAAAACTTTACGTGAATCTTTTAACACTAGAAAAAATTGTTGAGTACATTACAAATCACCCATCAAAGCTAATGCTTACGTCAATACGGATTACTTAATCCAAAAATTGAAATGTTACTAAAGGAGAAAGAACTGTAAAAAGTGTAACACTTTAAAGAATGGACCATCCAGCAACCATGAACCACAAGATACAGACAAAGGCAGCTCGTTACTGTCAGTTCAAGTAACTACATAAAAGAACGTAATTTTTAATATGAGTCAGACTTAGAGAATGACAATTGTTTTGTGTTTAAAAATATAGAGAGGGCCGGCTGAGTGGCACGGTGGTTAAGTGCTGGTTTGGGAAGCCAGCGGCCTTGGTTCGGGTCCCACATATGAGGGCTAGTAACACTGCCCTAAAAAAAAAAAAAAAAAAAAAAAAAAAGGTAAAAATATAGAGAAAAACATCCTTACTGGACAGCAGAGGTAACATAGTGTATTTCTTCAAATAATGGTCACTTTCCTTTAATCACACTATATATAAGCACAACTGTCCATCAAGAACTGTTTAAAAGCATTCCACGGGTTATCTTAGAATTCCCTAATCCAGTGAGTTTTAAAAATGAATTAGTTTTTAAACAGTACCTTCTCTGCTGACGGCTCCTTTGCTGTGTGTAGCTGATCACACTTACAGATATAAGGTGAGGGTGGCATCGGGGGTGCCCTCAAAGTGAACCTAACATTAAGTTTGAAAGTTCTTTCTATCACTAATAGTAGCCAAGGGTCATTCCAGAGGGCCCTAGAAAGTCATCACAAATACAAATACCCTCCTTTATCAACGCTAAGAAGACTGAAATATTTTTGCAAGACTGTAAGACCTTTTCCATTACTGTGAGATTATGACAGATTTTTAAAAATATGTGACATGTATTTTGAATGGCAACTCATTCTGGAAGAAAATGCAGTGATCGTCTTTATTTGCAGTTGATGCTTTGTGATAACTGTGCTTGAAAAAGTTCCAACCCTATTTTTTCACACGAGCAAACCCAGTAAGCAGGCAGCCATCTGCAACCTGCACTACGCAGCTGCGACTGCTTATGATCTTATACTTGAAGTTACTGTGTCAAGGCGATAAATGAGTGAGTCCTCGCAACATGGATTTTTCTGCCCTGTTCTGTTCTGTTCTAGGCCACAGCCCTGCAAGCCCAGCTTTAGCCATCAATAACAATTTTTGGGTTAGGTGATGCTTATAGGTTTGCCAAATCAGCTTTATATAAAAGATCGGTTATTACCAAATGCTACAGACCACACAGGACATTTACACAAAAGGCAGCAGGTTCATCTAAATGAGTGTAACAGGTAACGAGTTGCAAGCCAGTTTGAGGACTGACAAGATAAAATGCAAACACAGAATTCTAGGCCGCACCTAGATATACAGTTGTGGCTCTTGGCTCCTGTACACTCTGAAAGTCAGCTCACCTGCAAAGGCTGAATTGGTTCACTGGCTTCAGGTTCCTTTTCCTGGGTCATCACAGGGGCTGCTGGACACTAATGTAAGACACACCAGAGGCAGTAATAGTAAGTTACAAAACAAATACAAATTTCTATTCGACGTAAATATAAGAACACCGTACCCAACAATCACAGAAATAAAAACTAAATGTTGATTAAACATTATGTTCGCTTTGCAAGATTTTAAAAATATCTTAACAGGACTGGTAAACATGAAGTGAAATAAACATGCATGTGGTAAAACACTAAGATTTTGTGCCTTTTTTTTTTTTTTTTTTAGCTGAGCCATCCTGCCACCTGTTGGCAGCTCAACGGCAACTCAGCTCGGGCTGGCATCGAACAACCGTTGCTCAAAGCTCAGCTCGCACTCTTGAGCAAGCTCTTAACCAACTGAGCCACTCGGTCGGCCCTAAGATTTTGGATTTGACAATATCTATCAAGAATCAAAACAAGCGGTTCTAAGCCTTTCAAACTTATCAGTTCCACTTCCGGGCATCAAATCTAAGAAAGTAACTTAAAAAATGTGGACAATGATCTATGTGTAAAAACTAAAGTTTTCATATAGCAAAATGCTGGAAATAATCTAAATATTCAAAAACATGAACTATTTGTCCAAAAGTAATCTTTAAAAGATGTGTTTATGAAAAGTTTTTAACAATGTGAGAAAATACAATATGTCATGAAGGGGAAACATAAAACTACTGGTACTCATCAATCTAACCATATTTTATAAAATAGGCCAGAAAAGGCTGGAAATGTTAATAATAATTATCTCTGAGTGGTAGAGTTTTATTTTTATTTTTCACTTCTTTCTGTATTTAAAGGGGGAGTGGGGATCAAGGTTCTTTTTTTCTTCTTCTTATTTTAAAATTTTATTTTACTGGGGAATTGGGGGAAGGAACAGCCAAGTTGTTCAGTCTTCGTTGTGGAGGGCGCCCGTGGCCATCCGGCTTCCCGTGGGCTGCTCACGGCCTTTAAGCTCAAGGTGCTGAGTTCAATCTTAGTTGCGGGTGGGCATAGCCCACCATTGAACAGGCAGTCTTTTTTTTTTTTTTTTTTTTTTTGAGGGCAGTGTCACTGGCCCTTATATGTGGGTCCAAACAGGCAGTCCTGTTAGGAGCACATGCTCTCACCAGCTGAGCCATCCTGCCGCCTGTTGGCAGCTCAGCTCAGGAACAGCGTCCCTGGCCCACGTGGGAATCGAACCAGCGGCCCTGTCGCTCAGAGCTCGTGCTCATAAGCCAACTCTTAACCAACTAAGCCACTCGGCCGGCCCAGGATCAAGATTCTTAAAAGAAAAGAAAAAAAAAAAGAACGGAAACATTGAAACTAGAGTAAGATACAAACATACCCTAGTAAGTATGCTTGTATCCTCCTCTAGTTTCATTCCACCTTTTGTGCTTGCAGACACGTCTGCTGGAAAGGGCAGTGTCACGGAATGAAAGGACTGCCCCACTGAGACGCAGGGACCTGGGTGACACACTGCAGAATTTCTGCAGCTCATTAGTGCTGTGACGCTGAGTCCCTGCCACGGTCCCCAGTGTGCAGGCAGCAAGGGACTTCAGTGCCACAGTGACAACAGGGCTTCACAAGATGCCTGAAATATGAGGGAAGCACAGCTCAGTGGACGTCTGTCAGATACCAGACAAAACACTAAGCCAGGCAGCTCAGCTCTCACATCACTTCTTTCAGCGACATCCTATCTTTGTGAAGCTGGGTTTTCGGAAATTGCTATGATAAAAATCAATGAACATGTGAAAATCAATGTGGAACAAGAAACCTAATCTATTCCAAGGTTCGAGAAGCTGGGCAGTGCCCAAGGGCACACATTCCAGTAATAAGTGTGTTTATTTCGAAAGAAAATGCTCATTGTACTTATTTTACCATATATACGTGTATCACACAATTATATTGTCTTCCTTAAACTCATACAATGTTATGTCAACTATATCTCAACAAAGTGGGAAAATAAAAATAAGATGCCTACTGCGTTACGAGGACACAATACTTAGGTCGGAACTGCTGACTATGTGGTATGTGCAACCGGTAGGTATTTCTTTTGGCCGAGCGATGCAATGGAAATATTACTGAACATGAGGTGACATCAGGGACCTAGGTAACTTGGGACCCTCGGTTTTGTTACAGCCTCAGTTAGATTCCAGAACATTCTATATCAAATTAAAGAATATACTCATAGAAAAAACACCGTACCTGCTGAGAATCCCAGTTCAGACGAGGAGATATTGGTCTAGCTTGTGGAACTACGGAAATCCATGGTTTCCCAGCTGCAGTGCACAAAGCAAAACGATTTTATTCACCACGTACAGAACAGCACTCTGAAATTTTTTAGAACTTATTTCTAAAACGAATGCAACAAGGAGCATAATTTACAGATGCGGCCAAGTCTTGGTACCTGTTGAGAAAAACCTCAATTTCTTTCTACGCTCAGCAGGCCAGGCCCTGGGGAAAAGCAGTGAAAGAGACAAGCAAGACCCCTTGGAAAGGGCGGGACACAGCACACAAATACACCAGGCAAACTCAGACTGACAGCAGGGTTTCACATCCATGGGAGATGGGATGGAGATGCTGTAGAATAATTGTGAAGGTCTCACAGGGGACGTGACATTTTAGCTGAGGCCTGAAGACCAAGACACCAGTGGCCCTGGGTCAGCATTTGTCTGGCGAGGACAGGACAAGGTCACGGGTGCAGGACTCCCTGCCCAATGCTCCTCTGTTAGGGCTGAGCTGACCAAGCACAGGCACTACCCATTGCAATGGAATTAATGCAGCCCGCAGAGCAAGCATCTCTCACCTGGTCGGCTATTGAGAGAACGGCCTCCAATGCTGCCCTCGGGCTCGGGCGTCTGCGCAGCTCCTCGCTGCCCAGAGGCGGTGCCTTTCCTCCTCAATGCTTCCAAGCCTTCCAAAGCTGTACTGTGTTCAGACAATGACCTTAAAAGGGAAATGCTACTTCCCGACCCAGGAAGTTCTGAAGGATTCCTGGGACGAGGCCCACATTGTGTGCTCCCTCCGGCAGTACCTACTCCAGGGCGGTCAGATTCAGTAACAGGTGTTTCTGTGTCGCTGAAAAGGGGATGCTTTCTTCCCGGAGTGTAGCGCAAAGAGCTGGAAACTTGGGGGCTTGACTGACCCAGGGCCGTAACACACGCCTCAGAGTGACAGGGAGTGGCATTCAATAGTGGGACCCTGCCGTCACTGCCCGGGCCTGTCGGGAGGGCCTGCTCCCCCTTTTCAGCGGCGTCACCTCCCACGACAGAAGGCCGAGGCTGAGCCCATTCTGAAGGTGGGCTGTCCTCAGGAGACTGATTAGCGGCCATGTTTAAAAAACGACGAATATGTAAATTCGAAGTTTTCCCTTTAGATTGATTTGGGAGAGAAGCGAAATCACAGTTCGTTCCGACGTTTTGGGCAGGTTTACCAGCGTCCTCACTAGACAGGCGGCCGGTCCGCTCGGCCGCTGAGTCAGAGCCGCCGGCCTCCTCTGCTTCGTCGCCGGCGCTCCCAGCTTTGCAGGCTCCTGGGGCAAGACCTGCACAAGTCTGACCACAAAAGCGGGCCGGCCGAGTCCCTTCAGCAGGAAGTGTGTCTGCAGGTTCGCAGGCAGACCTCAGGAGGGGCCCGCGCTCACGGCCGGCCTCCTCACAGCTCAGGCCCGCCCATGGCCTCAGAGGCCCGGGGCTGCAGTCACTGACCAGAGTTCCCTTTACCGCGCACTCTGAATCCTGGGGAACCTCGTTCCTTTCCTGTGGCTCCTCCTCAGTGTCACTGGTTTCAAAATTGCTCAAGTTAAAAGTTACCTCCAGAGCTGGCTGTGTGGCATTGCTCTCGGGTTCATGAACACTAGGGAGGCTTCCACCAGCAGCATTGCTTTTAGGAAACACGTCGGTAATGGCAGCAGACGAGCCGGACTGGTCATGTCGTGAAGACTTGGTTTGGAGCCGCTCAGGTCCTGGCAGGCCCGACACTGCCTGTTTATACCTCTTTCCTGGTGTTTCCCACCGATTTGTCTCCTGAGCATCCTCGCTGGTGAGAATCGATCCTTTTCCGCACATCTGGTCATTCTGCATAACAGGCATTTTAATATTCTCTTGAATGTCAGATTTTGATAATGAGCCATCATTTTCTACATTGCCACAGGCAGCGGGTAGGCTGTTGCTTTCATAGAATGAAGTAATTTCTAATGTTCCTTTCTGATCCCAGGATTGGTAATTCTTATCTACTAGCTTGTCTTCACTATACATTTCCCAATTTTCAGCACATGTTGCAAAGGGCTGTATTCCTTTTTGTACCAAAAGGTCTTCACCATATAAATTCGTTTTATCTCCCTGGGCCATGGGTTTCTTTTTCAGGTCATTTCCACCTGCAGGAGGGTGGACAGGTGAGCTCTGTGAGGATGAACACATAGCCCACTGGCTTCTACTTTTCATGGTCCTTTCGGACTGATGCTGGTCATGCAAACTTCCTGTTCTCGCCTCTGCACACTCTTCCTGTCCGATTAAGCATTTTGGTTTCGTAGCAATCTTCAAACCTCCGTGTGGGTGTCCCCAAGGGAGGTGCTCCGTAATCTCAGCCTTTCCTTCCTTAGCCATGCCAGCTGCCCTGGACCTCAGCAGCGCTAGTATCTGTGCCCTGCTTCTGGCATGCTGGGGGACTCCCAAACAGGGAGCATGCTGGGAGACTACTCCCAAACAGGGAGCATGCTGGGAGACTCCCAAACAGGGAGCATGCTGGGAGACTCCCAAACAGGGAGCATGCTGGGAGACTCCCAAACAGGGAGCATGCTGGGGGACTCCCAAACAGGGCGGAGCCAGGCTGGCTCTTTCTGAGGGCTCACTGGTCAGTAGAGAATACGAATGCTTATCTACAGAACTGACAGGAGAACAAAAATGATCTTCTTCACACAGTGTTGCTGGGTTCATCTTGAAGGACGGAGCAGAGGCAGCTGAAGAGAAAGGTCGGCCACTTCTCGCTCTGCTCCTGTGAGTGGCCGTGTTCTTGGGGTCTGTGGGCATCCTGTCCACATCTTCTTTGCCAGCAGTAGAAAACAGAGGAGGGGTGCTATAGAATGCAGGAAGAAAACCCGAGCCAGGTTTCTGAGCCTCAGCCGATGCAGCTGATTCACCATCTTCTGTAATAACCACTTTGTTTGGCACTTGACGTGGTCCTTGGAAACCCTAAAAATAATAAAACAATTATTATGTGTTCCATTGCCTATAAAGAACATGTGAACTGAACGGGCTGAAAAAAAAAAAAAAAAGAGAAATAAGAAACAAAAAGGAATGTGTATGTTTTGCAAGGTAAAATAACAATTAAAATAGAAAGTTTGCGGAGTTAAAATGCAAACTCATTTTCTTTAACAACTTTCTAATTAGGGCGTCCTGCCTATCTACCTAAGCATATACTATGAAGTATCATATGAATGACAGAGTACAATAGCCTCAGCATTCACTACTTGATTTTATAAATGCACACTGACTTATCATTTTCAACAGAGAAACTTACAGTGAACTTCCTTTTCAAGCCAGCGGGCCGGCATCCCAGGGCCCGGCCAGAGGGAAAACACCTCCTTGGGTTTGACTCTGGTGCCTCTTTAATAACATCCCGTGTCAGAGCTTTGCTTGTGGCATATTTAACCTCCTCGACTGTGATTATGTATCGATCACTTTCTAAGTCATCTCCAGGTTTCACCTAAATTTTAAACAATAAATGTCAAAACCATATACATCTATTTGATTATGTGTTCCAGTAAGCTTACTAGCACTAGCAAGGCAATGGATATTCAATTAAGTGATTGAATGAAGGATCAATAACTAAGTTCTTTATTTACTATTCACTAGCTAACTACCAATGAGCACAAAAAAAGATAATAATACAGCCAAGTTTCACTGTTTATTCAGAAGCACCTACCAGGGACCTGCCTCTGTGAGGCCGTGTTACATGCTGGCAACATGAACACAAGCAAGAAAATATGCCTCCTCTGAATGAGCTCACTTAGAATCCACACAAGAATTGTAAGTTTTTAAAATTAGAGCTATTAAATATTAATTACGTCTTTATAAATTAATGAGTTATATACAAACTCGTAATTACCATAAACTTACTACTATCATAAATCATTAGTTGCTTACATGATCACGCTCCAAAAGGGCATTTTTAATCACCTTGCAAAGCAAAACACAGCACTTGTCACATCTCTGACCGCAGCATAAGAACAAAATGACCAACCTGGTTGATAACTCACAAAACCTGTGTTCTATCAGATACTGTGCTTAAGCTTTATTAATGGAATGATTTAAATGAAATAACAGTAGTTACCATCCATTAAGCATCTAATAAAATAGTCCTCTCCTACCTAGACTTTCTTTTGATAAATATAAATATACCAGAACCACTATTAATGTCACATAAATTTTTTTGTTTTGTTTTGTTTTTTTTGTCACATAAATTTTAAACTTAAATGCCATGGCCAAAATCCACATAGTGGCAATGGGAACATGTATCTTAACACTTCTAGAGTTATTTCTAGGTTTCAGACCAGCAGTAAAGTCGGCCAGCGATCTGCGCCTCACAGCAGAGAAGGGGGACCCAGGAAGTACCTGAAAGCGGGACATGAACGCAGAATGAACTCTAATATCCTTATTCTTTTCAGTACAACAAGCCTTTAGTTACCGCCTTCCTTTCTCCAATGAGGGAAAACACAGAATAAATGCTTAAGAAAATATTTTAACCAGGACTGACTTCACAAAACAGTCCCATTGTGGTTCTGTGCCTGTCACAGCCACGGGACAGTCAGACTAGGGAGTCACGTCCTGGGCTCCACTCCCAGCCCCCCACTGTCGCTCTGGAGATGGGCAAGTGCTTCTCCTTTCAGTATGGCACTCTGCCCTAGATTCCCAGGGTTGGTGAGATGAAATGAAACAGTATCGAAAAGCATTTAGCACGGAGTCTGGCTAACAATAAATGCTCAATAAAAACTAGCTGTAACTATTAGTATTAGTACCATGATGACACTATTTAACGACATTCATAAAGGACTTCTTTTTCTTTTTTTTTTTTTAGCTGAGCCATCCTGCCACCTGTTGGCAGCTCAACGGCAACTCAGCTCGGGCTGGCATCGAACCGCCGATAAAGGATTTCTTAACAATAACTTAAATATAAGGTAGACACAATAAATACCTCAAGGCACTTGAGAAACAAACTCTCCAAACATTCTCCTTTGTCATCATATAAAATTGCCTATATTAAAACAAAATAAATGTTAAAACAGGACAACGTAATTCTACTTTTCTTAAAACATCTTCAACATCAAATCAAAGCTGTTGTACATGTAAATTACGTGAGGAAAAGATAATCCACTCCGTTAACTGGGATTAGCGGCGCATCCGTAATGCTCACTAGCACCTGTCCACTCTGTGAAGCAGCTCAAAGCCTCAGTCCTGCCATGCGCGGTGGGAGGGAGCTGGGAACAGCAACACAGAAGGCCAGGGAGGAGCTGGGCCCGGGAGACGCCCAGTGCTGGGAACGGCCATCACTGCGGACAAGACAGCTGTGTGCGCGGCGTGTGGCGGGCGGGGAAGGGACGCTGGGCGGCTGCCGTTCCCGGCTTTCTGCTTGTGTCCCATGCCATTTCACAGCAGCTTCTCACTAGCCCCCTAAATGCTGCTCTTGCCTTGACTTTGGGGTTTGGCAATTCCTTAGCAGATTAAACATAGTGAACACATGGTCCAGCAATTCCACTCCCAGGCAGACAGACAGAGAAATGACCAACACTGGCACACAAGTGTTCATATCAGCACTATTCAGTCAAAAAGTGGACACAACTCAACATCCATCAATTGATGAATGGATAAAGTGGGATAAATTCATACAACAGAATATCATTCAGCAACTAAGGGAACTTTATATTATTCAGCAACTAAGTGTTGATAATGGTTCAACATGGATGCACACTGCAAACACGCTAAATGAGTCATTCACAAAAGTCCACATGCTGCAGCACCCACTCATGCAAATCTGTTGAGACGGCAGGTAGATTGGTGGTGCTTAGGGCTGCAGTTGCGTACCCAGCAGTGACTACTAGTGGATATGGGATTTCTTTTTGGGGTGACAGAAGTGTCCTAAAATCAGAGTTTGGTGATGGTTGCAAAACTGTGAATATACTAAGACCCACTGAATTGTATATTTTAGATGAGTGAATTGAAAAGTGTGAATCATATTTCAATAAAGCTGTTAAAAATCGGTGTTTTCAAGGGCTCCACCTTTCTTCCCCTACTCCTCACACTTCGTACCACACCCCTGCACAGCAGCCCCATACAAATCAGGTCAGGCCACGGGTCTGCTCACACCCTCCATCTCCACTGCTCCACCTGAGAGGCACTCAGTGACCAGGGGCCTAAGCGCCTCCTTCCCTTCTCACCCTGCCTCACTGCACCCTCGCTGTGGCCTAACCCACCACACATGCCTATTCATGGAGCTCACAGGTCCGTCTCCTCCAGGTTATGCCCACGAAGTCAGGGATTTATCTGTTCCGCTCTCTGCTGGGTCCCTCACAACAGTAGGTAACTCACAACAGACGCTCAGCAATCTTTGTTGAATGAATGACTCCAGTCTGGGAGCTTCACGTCATCTAAAGGCCAAGCACCCCTGACCCATGCCGGTGCCCGGACCCTCCTGAGTTCCAGCAAAACTCAGGCGGTTCAAAACGGAACTCAGAGTCTTTACTGTTCCCTCCAAATTCACTTTCTTTTTTGAGATACCCTCCCTCTGTACCGTAATCATAACGCAAAAACCTGAAACCCATTTCAGACTCTCCTCGCCTTCATATCCGAGACCTAAAGAGTCTACATTATTTGCTCAATTCCTCTCTAATCTCCTTTCCCTCCATTGTTACTGCGAATGCCTGTGGGGTCAGCGCCTGGCATTCTACCTACATTGCGCTATAGCCTCCTCACTACAGCAGGCTTCCTAAACCCAAACTGACTTTCATCCCACAGGACTTAAAAGTCCCATTAGACCCTGCTGCCACAGCGGGTTTCTAAAACAGAAACACAGCGATGTCAGCTTTCTGCTCCCATGCCTTCGCTGGCCTCAAGCTGACCAAACAAAGCCCACCACCAGGCGCTCCTGCCCCCGAATACGTGAGTGGGCTGCATCCAATCAGTGGGAGGCCTGAAGAGAACCAAAAGGCAGAGAGAGGAGTCATGTATCTTATATTTCTCTGTATGTCACCACATGAGTAGGCAGAACTGAGTCCTGTCACACTGTACAGTTTGGGGAGGGAATGAGCCCACAGAAGATTCCGAGAAATGGTCAGTAAGCAACACCAGGAGACTGTGGTGTCGCAGAAGTCAAAAGAAAAAGAGGGGAGGTGAAGAACGGAGGATGCAAGTATAAAGGTCCCTGAACTGACCAGAGGACACTGAGATCTAGCAGACAGAGACAACCGGGTGGGAAAAGAAACCATAAAGGGTCATCATATCTAGTACAGGGAGAGATCACCTCCTAAGTAGTTCTCTCAAAACTGACAGGATCGTGTCACAACCAAAGTGACAGATTCAAGGAAAATCTGTAAAGAGAAGAGTTCTATGCGTGATTTCAGAAATAGGCAGCTTTTCTAAAATGGTATGTCAGCTCTCCATTTCTTTTCAGTATGGGCATGATTGTGTTAGAAATATATTTCAACAGGCAGTTGTTTCTGTAGAGTTAAACTCTTATTACCTTCAAAGCGAAAATGTGCCCAAATTCCTCAAGTTTCAACAAAATCTAATTCAAAAAAAATCAAAACAGCTGGAAGAGTGGCTCAGTTGGTTAAGAGCTCGCTCAAGACTGTGAGCTCATGGGCCAGCCAAGTGGCGCGGTGGTTAAGCACTAGCGAGTGCGAGCTCTAAGCAACAGGGTTGCTGGTTGGATACCCGGCCTGAGCTGAGCAGCCGCTGAGCTGCCAACAAGTGGCAGAATGGCTCAGCTAAAAAAAAAAAAAAAAAAAAAATCAAAACAGATAACATCTACTGAATTTTATAACGCACAAATTAATTGCTATGATGTGGGAATCATTCGGCAACTTCTGTTTTCCCATCGAGTCAGCTTATGAACACACCTAACGTTGTTCCACCGACAGCATTCTCTTGACATTCAATGAAAAGGTAAGAATCTAGCTCTTGGGTTCTGTTGGAAACTGTTTTGGACTTACTTTGTTTCCTACGTGAGGGATCTTTAGAATTCCATCTTGCCACACTTTCGACTTCTTCATCTTTTGATGAGTATATAACACCTTATTTCCAAAAGTACAAAGTAAACAAATGGTTTCTATTTAGACATATTAAATGTTATATATTTCATACCCTTCTACAAACAAAATACATTTAAGACATCTTTTGGCAAAATAAAAGCACAGATATCATAAGAATAACAAAAAAATCAATTAAAAATGAAAGTAGGTAGTAAAAGGCAAAAGGAGTAGAAATGAGAAGTAAAATCTAAGTTAAGAACTGAAAAACTAACGAGTAACAAAAATAAATGAGCTTCTCAGTCATCAGTGGGAGGAACAACATGTGGGGTTACACAGGACTTATGATGTGCAGTTCTCAAAGTGGCATCCAGGGACTCATGGAGGTCCCCAAGACTTTTTCAGGGGTCTGTGAGGTCAAAACAATTTCCACGATGTTATCTGCCTTTTCATTCTCACTGCTTTGGGCAGTTATAGTAGAGTTATGTACGAGCTATGTACAGGCAACACTGCAAGATTCAATTTCAAACTGAATGCAGAAGTGGATCCGAGAATTAAGTCAAATGTTAAAGGAATTTGCAAAAAATGTATAGCAATGCTACTCTTTTTAATATGTTTTTTGTTACTGTTTTAGAAAATACAGCTATTTTCATTAAAAAGGTAATTTCTTTAAAATGTAATGGGTTGGGCTGGTTGAGTGGGCTATTGGTTAAGAGTTGGCTTGGGAGCATGAACTTTGAGCAGCAGGGCCACTGGTTCGGATCCCACATGGGCCAGTGACGCTGCATCCTCTACAGCTAAGATGGTGAACAACAGCTCAACCTGGAGCTGGGCTGCTGTGAGTCATCTGCGGCTGCATAGGCCTCAGTGGGCTGCCGTGAGCTACTGTGAGTGGCAGGCAGCTGGTATGAGCTGTCCTGAGCCACTGTGAGCGGCTGTCCAATGGCCAGCGAGCGACTGCCTCACCCGGGAAGAGCGCAATGATCACAATACCAACATGGGCCAGTGAAGCAACGTCCACAACTAGACTGAAGAACAAAAGGACAGCAACTTGTCTGTTCCCCTTCCCTGATTCCCCAGTGCTGTTCCCCTCCCCCAATTCCCCAATAAAATCTTTTAAAAAAAGTAGAAATGATTTCCTGGTCCCCAGCCATCGGAGAACTGGTTCCAAAGGACTTTGGGTAACAAATGTGGATAATAGACAAGATACAGAGTTGCCAGATAAAAATACAGGGTAATATTTGAGACATACACACTTATACTAAAAATTTCCTCACTGTTTATCTGAAATTCAAATTTAACTGGGTGTCCTGCTTTTAGGGTTTTTTTGGGGGGGAGGAGGGTTGTTTGTTTTTTGCAAAACCTGGCAACACTGGCAACATTTGTGAAATGTGGAAGAAGGAGGAAAAGAGGAAATAAGACTTACGATAAACTCTTGGCTTTCCATTGTTTCTACAGAAGTTATAAATCAGTCAGGTCCAGAAAATACTTAGCAGTTATTCAACTGTTTATGTCACCTAAAATAAAAAGTGACAAAGAATATTCCACCATGATGAAAAGAATCAGTATTGAATAAAATTTTCCCCACAAACTCTTGACAGGAGAGAGGAATCTAAGAGTTCTAAGACTCTGTAATGACCAAAGAAAACACAGTGCAAATTATCAGACACTGAGGACACAAAAGTGACACCACATTGTGGAAAAAGGATTTCCCAAATTAGAGAAAACTAAGTAAAATATATAAATAATTAGTCTTTAAATATTTTTCTAGGGGCTGTAACATGTACCAGAAAGTGATTCCCCTCCACCAGCTTTGGTTCTTTACAGAGAGAGCTTAGATTTGTAAGTTTTCAGAATTGATATGGTCACCACAAGGTGGCCCCCTTGTGTTTAAAATGTTTCCTCTTATATCATAAAGTCAACATACCCCAGTAGTTAGTACCCATACACATTTAATGCCTCTGCAAGAAAAAAAATCTTTTCAACATCGTTGCAATGAGTACTGTACTCTACACCATTGGATAATGCCATTGTGGAAATATTTGGAAATCTAAACTCGCTGAAGGTGAATTGAAGAATACAGATGTCAAAGAAAATTTTTTCTCTCCCAAAAGCTGTGGTTCCAAAGGTATGACAGCATTAGCATCAAATGGAAATAAGTTAGAAAACAAATTCTTGGGTTTCAGCCCTGACCTATTAAATCAGAAAGTCTGGGTTGGGGGACCCAGTCATGTGCGTTAACAAGCCCTGCAGGTGATAGCCATACATGTTTGAGTTTGGGCACGGGCCCTGAAAGATGGGGGGGAGGGGGGGTGTCAATAGAGTGATAATTTACAATTCTGGATTCAATTCCTCATTTATAGATATAAAATAGGCCACCTACATATTATTTCTAAATTACATATATTTATTTAGTCCTTACTGTATGCCAGACCAAAACCAAAATGAACAAAATCCTATTCCCAATCTCAAGATTTCAGTATCGAGAAGTGATGAACAGTAATTACAATAAAATATGACAAGGATAAGCACAGGAGGGGCACCCAACTCGGCCACGGGCATCAAACAAGACTTCCTGAAGGACCTAATGTCTAAACTGTAAGCTGAAACCACTAACCAAAGGAAGATGCCAGGGAAGGAATTTCCAAACAGGAATCAATACAGAAGACACAGCAGGGCTGGATCGAGGAACGCTGAGCAGAGCAGTCAGGGAGTCAGGAGTAAGGCACTGTGGGCACACCTGAAAAAGGAGCAGCAAGAGGATTTTGAGGGCCTCCTGTGTGGGTGGAGCTGTTCGGACTTTCTGTGAGACAACAGGAAGCCATCGCAGGATTTTCAGGGTGAGGTGGCATAATCTGATTTGGGATTTACAAAGATTGCTCTGGCAGCCAGTGAGAGGAAGAATGGGGTAAGGGCGAGGCAAGTGCGATGAATACCTGCTGCGGACAGGGCTCACAGGGCAGGACCCAGACCTCCAGAAATGAAACACCCGTATCCTGTGTCCCCCACTCTGAACCACTGGACTTGCTAGATGCCTAATTAATGCCAAGACAACTGCGGGTCCAGAGAGGCGCCTCATTCACTGCTGCTTTTAGAGCCCTGGGCCCCAGCCTCTGAATGGGCTGGCCGTTCTGCATGTGGCCTCAAGATGATACGGTGGACACGGCACTTGGCCCGTGGCAGTTGTTAATCAGACCTCTAACAACAGCTATCAGTTATTCGGCAATTACACGCAGACATTGTGAAGGCGTTAAATGCTCATAGCCTTATGGTGCAGATCATAGTTGTTACATTTATTTTACAAAAAGGAGACTGAGCTATAGAACAGGGAAGAAACTGGCCAAGATCATAAAGTAAATAAATGGCAGATTCAGAATTCAAAACTAAACAGTCACAACTCGGGTGTTGGCACTCACAAATGCTACATGGTAAGACTTGTGGAGTACCTACGCTGTCAGGCTGGAATTAGGCTAGACACTTTACATATAATATTTATCAGTCTCATAATCCTGAAGAGCAGGTATTTTCATCACAATTTATACATTAGGAATACATTATTTACTAATTCAGGATTACTTATAGGCTCTTTAGGGATTGCAAAAATAAACTCCCCATTGTTTTCCTAAATTAGAGATATTACTTGTGGGATTTACAACTTAAAAGAAATTGAGAAGGTCCAAACTGTCATAAGCGGTAAATTTGATTACAAGAATTAAACCTAAAAAAAACAAAAAAACACACAAACAAAAAGCTGACTGGATTTTAAAATATTTAGAAGACCCCCTAACTTCATAAAACAGGGGAAATGGTTTTAGCCAACCACATCATAAACTTAAGTGAAGTGCAAAAATAAAACGTTTTCTAAAGTCTTCATCTATCCACGTCTGTCAAACTATTCAAGTGTTGACCCACCTCTAACGGGGGAAAGGTTAACGAGCAAAAAAGATTTCTAAAGGGGTGAGGAGACCCTGGATATTCTGATCATTAAGGAAGTACAGACACACACACACTACTGTGCCATTTACACATTTATGCATGAAATTCCGACACACACACTACTGTGCCATTTACACATTTATCCATGGAATTCCGACACACACACTACTGTGCCATTTACACATTTATGCATGGAATTCCGACACACACACTACTGTGCCATTTACACATTTATGCATGGAATTCCGACACACACACTACTGTGCCATTTACACATTTATGCATGGAATTCCGACACACACTACTGTGCCATTTACACATTTATGCATGGAATTCCGACACACACACTACTGTGCTACTTACACATTTATGCATGGAATTCCGCCTTCTCACTATAATACAGCGACCGCTCCCGGAACGTACGACGCTCGTTCTGGTCTTTTCGTTGTGGAACAGGCCGGACCTCCAGAATCCCTAAAAGATTTCAGTTCCAGAATCACCAGCCGAGCGCCCGGGAAGGGACCATCTGGCCCACGCCAGCAGAGCAGCCCGCGTGTCACTTGCCAGGCTGCCCATCGCCACGGTCCTGCGCGACCCGACGGCAGCAGGCTGGGCCCTGCGGGCCCTGGGCGCGGAGAGCGCAGCCCGCCCGGCTCCTCACCCGCGGGGCCCGGCGCCTGCCGGCCGTCGGAGCCACGGGCCCGGGGCCGCCAAGGCCGGGCCCAGCGCGTCCCGCCGTCGGCTCTGGCGCGCCGGTCCCTGCGCCCTGCGCCCTGCGCCCGGATCAGCGACGCCGCCCCCGGAAACCCGACCAGCTCACTTCGCCCATCCGGGACCAAACTCGAATTCTCCCGCGAAAGGCTGTGACGTCATTAACCCGGGACCGCAGCACAGCCGGACCCGGCTCCCGGCCAGGCTGTCACCGCCCAGTCGCCCGTCCGACTCCTCATTGGCTGCCCGCCGACGCTCCGCCCCCGCCTGTGACGTCAGGCGCGGCGCCTCGGCGTGTTTTTCGGAGTCGTCCGGGACAGCTGTCTGTCGCTCGTCCTATGACGCGGTACAGCCGCGCCTGTGAGAACCCGGAGACGCCAAGGGCCGAGGGCGCAGCGTCCGGCCCTGTAGTTGGGGAATTGAACCGAGTAAGTTCCGAGTGGCCTCGAGGGCCGCTCAGGCGGGTGAGGTCAGCCCCTCCGCCCCTGTCATCCCTGCCACGCCGCCCCCCGCGGGCCCGGCTTCGTTCTCTGCGCAGCGCCGCGGCCGTTTCGGTTGTTAGAGGCGGGGCCCCCGCGCGGCGGAGGTTCGGGGCCCGCGGCGGGAGGTTCGGGGCCGCCGGCCCCGGGCGGCGTGCGCGCGGAAGAGCCGTTGCCGACCGGGCGGCCATCCCACGGGGCACTGCGTTACTTCACAGACGAGCTCTGGAGGCGACAGGCTAGCGAAAGCGAGGACTGGTGTTTTAAACTTCAGTCGTTCCTTTTCAGGACTCGACTCCTTGTCATCAGAGTTGCAGCCGCGGTGATGGAAGGGAGCGAACCGACCGTGAGGGCCGAGTCCGCAGGCACGGAGCGCCCTGGGCAGTGCCCGGGACACGCGCGCGCGGCCCTTCACCCGGGCCTGGGCCGCTCGCGGGACGCCGCGGCCGCCCGACCACAGCCCCGGCTCGTAGCGTGTGTGCGCGCCGCTTCCCGCACATCCTGACCGCCGTGGGGGCCCCGCCCAGACCGGGCATGTCCGTGTCAAAACATTTCGCGTACAGTTTGTCGGGAAAATTGTGAGACTGAAATGGCCGAGAGAAAAAAAGTAGCGAGTGTCTTGTGTAGCACTGTGCCAGGTATCGCGCCCTTTCATCGCCATTGAGCTCTTTCACAGTTGCGTACGTTGTAGAAAACTTACAATGAGGGACTTTGTAATTTCCTGCTCCGCTGTGGTGGGCTATGCCCCCTGGGGGGTCCGGAAAAAGATTATTCTGACATTGTAAGGGTATGTTATCTTAGATGCAAAAAGATGACCGACAGGCGTAAGGTAAAGATGGACGTTTGTCTAGGAAGGTACCGGCCGCGGTTGTTCCGCCCCCCCCCCCCCCCCGCCCCGGGGCCCACCTTAGTTAGGAATTTTTATGTTCACGCCATCCTCTGGGGGGTTTTCAGTCTCCTGAGCTTGTGACGTTTCACATGGGGCCCCTTTTCCGTTCCCACACAGTAACTTGCATTCTTTGTTTAAAGCCCCTGTTTAGAAGCTAGTTAGCCGTCACTGGTTATTTAACAATAAATAAAATACGCGTTCTGTTCCAACAGGCACTAAGGAATTTCTGATGTTGAAAGTGTTAACATCAGAGTCACAGAATTAGATCTGTGTTTCAGACAAGTTACACAGCTTCTGTGAAGAATCGGTGACCACTAGGACAGTTTATAAACTGTTCCATGTTATGGTGACACTGGTTGTGGAAAACAGCGGAGATAGCGATTCCAGAGATGGAATGGATGGGACTCGGCGACAGATGGTTAAACAATAAAATACTAAATAATAATGGTTACATATTAATGAGTGTGTTGTGTAGCACCAATTTGAAGTGCTTCATTTACATTACTTGGATTAATCGTCACAAAACTCTGTTATGTAGGTATGATTTTTATCCACATTTTATAGACTATGGAGAGATGAGGTAACTTGCTCAAAATCCATTGAGCTAGTAAATAGCCTGATGAACTCAGTGGAATGTGGCATCCTTAAATAAGACGAGGATGGTGAGAACAGGCCTGGGTAAGAAAGGTGATATGTTAGGTTTGCAATGTGTGGACTGACGACACACATACTTGTTACTGGTACCGCAGGATGTGGAGGAAGTAGACTTTGAGGACCAAGATTTCAACAAAAGTGCTACCATGTAACTTCCTGATCTTCCCAGCCATTGTGTAGGAAAGCTAAATTGTATCACATCTTCCGTTAAATCCATACATTCCTCTAAGTAAAGTTATGTTTATCTACAGAGTATATAGTGGTTTTAAGGTATCAACTGCAGATATGTGTTATGCACACTAGGGAAGAATTTCTGAGTTTAATTCTCCAAAAGCCACAAAAATGACCCTTCGGAGACGGAATGGAGCAGAGTCTCCAGGCTGAGACATGAGAATGATAGGGAAAATCTAGTTTCTGGGAGAATTGTGAATTTCTGTGCACTCTTCTGTCCACTATTTCCTTAAATGGCGGTTTTGACAAGCAAAGGAATTGGAGAGCTCGTTGCCAGCCCTTTATAATTTGTAGTTTTTCAGAAGGGGAAGTTAGCAGTGGATCCTGCTATAGTGATAATTATAGCCTACATTTGTATTTTATTTATAATCCTACCCCCTTACAAAAGAACCTGAAATGCTTAACCCCATAGCTTACAAGCTCCTTTTAAATACATCATCAAATTCTTCAATAAATGCATAGGTTGTGATCAAGCTCAAGTCCCTGCCCTTAGTGACTAAGAGGGTGGGTAGGGGGTTAGGGTTAGCAGTGGGTGGGGGCAGGGGTATTTAAGATTGGGTCAAAAAGAAATCCTCTTTGAGCCAGTGGTTTGCAGGACCTGAATGAACAAGGAAGTAGTCCTTATGGATGTGGCGGCAGGCAAAGAGCAGCCAGAGCAAAGGCCTTGAGATGGGAATGGGCTTGGCATGTTACAGAAGTCCAGGGAGATGGTGTGCTGTGTTTGGAGTGGCCTGCTGGGAAGAAGGTAGGAGCCGGAGTTAGGTACCTGCGGCCAGACGGAGCAGGGCCTGGAGTTAGGTACATCACCCCTCCCTGTCCCTGCCACACGGAGCAGGGCCAGCTGGGCCACAGAGAGGACTGGGATTTTATTTTGAGAGTGTGTGACAAGAAACCTTTGGAGGATTTTGTGCGAGTGGGTGATGTGACCTGGTTTCCGTATTTAAGGGACTACTCTGGCTGCTGACTTAGAGTTGGTGACAGTGGAAGAAAAGAAGCAGCCGTGTTAGGATGTGGCGGTTGAGGCAGAACGCAGGGACAGCTTGCACAGGTGGTCTGAGGGGAGACCTGCGGAGTGTTCGGATTTAGGGTGTAGCTTATAAAGGGAGAGCCAGCAGGAATGCCAGTGAATTGGCTGGGGGACTGGGGAGGGAGGATTAAGGATTCAGTCTCTGCACTTCTGTAATTGGTATTTTCTGAAATGTGGAAAATTAGGCAAAAAGTAGGTTTGTTAGAATTCGATAGTTTAATTTTTGCCCTTTTAAGCTTAAGCTATACTTGAGACAAGTAGAGATGCCAGACAGTTGACTATTGGGATGGGGAGCTAATGGGAGAAGCCAGGACTGGAGAATTCAGCCTATAGCGGGGACCCTCCGACAGGATGTGTGGACAAGGGGTGGGAAGGAAAGGGGGCTGAGAGGAGGGGCTCGGCTGGGAGTTAGTTACCAAGAGCGGACGCTGCTGAGAGGCCAGGGATGAGTCAGTGCCACGGAGGGGTGGGGACGCCCCACGGGACAGGCGAGGGGAGGGGAGCGGCCTTCTAATGAGGACTTACAGCGTGTAACTCCATTTTGCTATGCTGTCACCATTATGTGTATATTTTCAAAATTCACACACGGCTGAAGCCCGTTAAAATGCCACGGCTCCTCTGTTGACTTTGGTCATAAGGCACGTTTGGTGGGAGATTTGAAGAGAGCTTAGTGCCCTCTCCCTGGGGGTCGAAACATTATCTCTGTGACTGTGCAGCAGCTGCGCAGTGTAGCTGACAGACCTAGGAGACACCATTAGGCTTTCCTGCTGTTTGCTGCGCTTTAAAGGGTGCAGTGCACACAGTGGGGGTCAGCACCTTCACCTCATCTGGGGGCCTGTCCCCGCACTTCCCAAATTAGCAACTAACCCAATCCACTGCTTTCTTTTTTTTTTTAATCCTTTATCTCGGATGAGACTGAGCTTATTCTCAGGCAGGTCTGCATGTCACAGGCCTGATGATAAGCCTTGCTGATGTCATTTTTGTATGAACCTCTAATGCTTTAAGATGACACAATATATTCGATATTTGAGTGACTCCTGTGTGCCAGGGACTGGGGATGGATATGTCAGTAAAACAGACAAGTCACTGATTTCATCAGTCCTACATTCAAGGAAGGATAAGCAACTCGATTACATAGTGTTAGAGATGATGTGTGCAGTTGGTCCCAATATTTGCCGTTGTAAATATGGTTGTGGGAGAAATCTTCCCTGATGTGACATTTGAGCAAGACGTGAGCGCGTCAGGGAGGCCCGCCCTGTGGGTGGGGACTGTTGGCACAGCCAGCTCCAAGGCCTGCTGTGGGGGATGTGGGAAGGAGTCCCCCAGAGCAGACAGGCGTGCAGAGGTGAGGGAGGGGGTGGGAAGGTTCCCTGAAAAAGGAGGCCGATTGGACAACTTAGCAGTTGAATTCTGATAGTGCAGAACATTAAAAAAAAAAAACCAAGTCAAGAATGAATTTATTTCATTGGAAGTTGTATTTTTAAATGCAAATAACTTTTGAGACCTGTTGAGATGAATTTTTCTGAGTCCCTTAATCTTACCCTTTGATTTAACTAGCAATGTAATTTGATGAGATTTTATATGCTAGGATAACCTGGTGCTGCCCTTTAAAAGGACGTAAAAAACTAAAGCTATAATCCATGATCTAGGGGGTGAGCGGGGAAGAAGGGATAGTTGAAATGTCTGGGGGTGCCCCTCTGAAAGGCTGTCCTCTACCAGTGAAATCTGAGTCCTACTATCCCTTCCAAAAATTGAAGACGAAATTCTATTACCAGACAAATAAACATTTACCTTTTTTAATTCACAGGAATGGAAACTGAAAGTGTAAGTCAAGAAAAGGCAATGGAAGAGGAAAGTACTGAAAAGAAAAAAGAAGTAGAAAAAAAGAAACGGTCTCGAGTTAAACAGGTGCTTGCAGATATTGCTAAGCAAGTGGACTTCTGGTTTGGAGATGCCAATCTTCACAAGGACAGGTTTCTTCGCGAGCAGATTGAGAAATCCAGAGATGGATGTAAGCTTGTGAAGGGCCGTGATGGAACTGGGTGGATGCGTGCTGCCTTATTTACTAAGTATAAATTATGTATACACTGCATGTTACCTAGTCAGTTCTAGTATGGATAGTGTTTATACACTTGAGTATGTTTTGTTGTCTACATATGTATATATGCACACATCAGATTAAAAACACTTGCAGCTCATACAAGTGTAAGGACTCAAACCAAAGCAGTTATGATTCCAAAATTGTTCTGAAGAGCAATTGTATGTGTCAGGTGAGAACCTGGAGGGCAAGAGGCCTGTGCCTGTGCTGGGGAGTTAAGTTCAAGACTAGAGAGCCTTTTTTACTCTATCTAATCCTCCTTCTAAAAAGGGGAAGTGTTGCTAAGAGCAGCCTACTCTCCGCCCTGACTGTACCCACCTACTAGAGACTGAAGTTTTATTCATTTACTTTTGTATCTCCATTAGATGTTGATATATCACTCCTCGTGTCTTTTAACAAAATGAAAAAATTGACCACTGATGGGAAGCTAATAGCTAGAGCAGTGAGAAGTTCAGCTGTTGTAGAGGTAAGCATTGTTACAACTTTTTTTAATCACATAATTAAATTAGTTTGTTAACCGCACATCCTCTTTTTAAAGCTGGATTTAGAGGGCACCAGGATCAGGAGGAAGAAGCCTCTGGGTGAAAGGCCACAGGATGAGGACGAACGGACTGTGTATGTGGTAAGCAAGCCGGCTTTCTAGAAAAGCTCAGCACCGTGACCAGTCAGAGAATTACACTTCTTAATGTTCAAGTAAGAATTTATTGACCTTGAGTAAAAACCCTTATGCATAGTTCTGTTTCTCATTTGTTCTAGGAATTACTTCCCAAAAATGTTAATCACAGCTGGATTGAAAGAGTGTTTGGGAAATGTGGCAATGTTGTTTATATAAGCATACCGCACTATAAGTCTTCTGGGGACCCAAAGGGGTTTGCCTTTGTGGAATTTGAAACAAAAGAACAAGCAGCAAAAGCTATTGAGGTAGGTCCAGAACCTAAAATAAGAAGAAAAGAAAATTAGCAAGTGTACTAATGACAAAAGTTGTACTGATTTCATTTCAGTTTCTTAACAACCCACCCGAAGAGGCACCAAGGAAACCTGGTGTATTTCCTAAAACGGTGAAAAATAAGCCCATTCCTGCCCTTAGAGTAGCTGGTGAGTTCATTCATGTTGACGTTTAGAAAGTATTTTTACCAGATGTAGCCGAAGGGAAAAAAAAAAACCTAATGGCAGCCTTGTTACAGAAGAGAAGAAAAGGAAAAAGAAGAAGAAAGTGCGTGTGAAGAAAGAAGACGGTCTCCAGACAGGAGGGCCAAACGTGGATGCGAGCAAGGCCAGCGGCAGCTGCACAGGGAAGCGGCCCAGGACCGCGTCTGAGGGCTCCGAGGGAGAAGCCACTGAACCCCAGAAACCACCCTCAAAAAAGAAGAAGAAACGGGAAAGAGCGGAAGTCAGCAGCTCACCTTTGGTCAGAACCGCGAAGAGGAAGCCAAGTAGGTCTGAAGACACCGAGTGCCTCGCCCCCAGGCCAAAAGTCAAGAAAACGGCTCAGAAAGACCACCTCAAAAAAGCCCCGGAAACATGCAAGCAATACAAAGGTGCTTATATAAAGGGGAGGTTAGGTAGATCAGCTTTGCCATTGCTTAACCCTGGTCTTTTCTTTATTAAAGACTTGGAAGTCTCCACTGAAGAGGAGAAGGACTCGCGGGACGTGAAAGAGGGATCCCTGCTGAAAGTGAAGAGGAAGCACAAGAAGAAGCACAAGGAGCGGCACCGCATGGGGGAGGAGGTCATCCCTCTACGGGTGCTGTCCAAGTAGGTGCCCGGAGGTCCGGCGGCCGGGGCGAGGCCGTCACCATTGCTAAAGTGCAATTCCACAGTGTGAACAGAGTTGCATATTAGCAACAGTGACGGCCCGAGCCCGCTGTGCACACGCGAGCGAGCGGCGAGGAGGGGCCACCACACTACAACATGGAAGCACTTACTTGGTCGGGTCCCAGCAAATGCCTCCGTGTTGAAGTGGCGGGGGCTCCTAAGGCCAGTGGCTGCAGCTTTGGGGTGCTGGGCGGCCGGCAGGGCAGGGCAGGGCGGGGAACTGCCAGACTCACCAGCACTACAACATGGAAGCACTTACTGCACTGGTGTCAGAGCAAGTGCATCCACGTCGAAGTGGCGGGGAGCCCCGTCTAGGAAGCCCGTGGGGTGAGCCGCGAACGTTTTTTAGGCTGTCAAGTTAGAAGGAGCTTGTGTTGAGAGACACCTCCACTGAAACACGGAAGCACTTACTTTTGTTGACGCAGCAGGTACCCCCTTGTTAAAGCAGAGGGGACCCCCCGCCCTTGTCTCCAAAGAGGTTGCCACGCTGCATCCCGAGAAGGAATTGGGACTCACTCCAACTAAAACATGGAAGCACTTACTACTTGAAGTCCCAGAAAGCACTTCCATGTTAAAGTCCGAGGGAGGCCCAGGGAGGGCGCGAGCCACGCGGGAGAAAGCAAACGCGTACCTGTGGGCAGGAAGCTTCTACACCTTCCTGGTCACACTTGCCAAGAGCCCGGTCCTCTCTGGAAGGTTAAAGGGCAGGACTCAAGGACTCAAGGCCTCGTATTTATACTCCTGAACTCCCGAATTCCTTCTGCCTTTTTATCTCAGAGAATCAGTCAGAGCCTTTTGTTATTCAGATGTGTCAACTTGCCGGGAAGGTAGGGTCCTGGGTGGGTCTGGGTCCTTTTTCCCTTTTTTTTTTTTTTTTTGAAGTATACAGATGTCAATGTTAACAGCTAGAACCATTACCACAAGATATCCTCCTCTTTAAAAAAATTGCCTATCTGCCTGTTTGAAGCCCTAGATTAGGGTGAACAAAGAGTGCTGGCTGGAGTTGCTGGGAGCGCCTTTGTGCTCCTGAGCTCCGGGTTGAGCTGTTTGAAGAAGCTTCTACTTGTTAAAGTATGTAAATGAAGAAATTGCTTCCAGCGGGTTCTTCCTCCTTAGAAATTCCTTTGATTCGGGTCAATACTGAGGAATGTTATCTCTGAAATTGGAAGCACCTTAACCAGTAAAGTTTAACATTTTAATCTTTCATTTCCCCCCAGAGTTGACTGTTGTAGTAAATCTTACTAGTTGATTAATTAGTTCAGAACTTTTTGTTTTCAAAAATTCAAGTAATACAAGTATACTCAAGAATTGAATTGCAAGTTTAAGACATTTAATCTGAATGTAGGGGCCAGGGGAACTCCTCTTTGCTTGTTTGCTGGATAGATTTAGAACCCTGGAAATAATTGGAGTGTGTGTGTGTTTGGCAGAGACACGTGGAAACGAGTGCTTGCAAGTCACTGGATGTGTATGTTTAGATATTTACTTTTCATTTAATCATCTGCTACCACTATTTCCTATGCATGTGTTTTTCGTTACAGGAACGAATGGATGGATTTGAAGAAAGAGTATCTAGCTCTGCAGAAAGCCAGTATGGCTTCTTTAAAAAAAACGATATCCCAACTAAAATTGAAGTCAGAAATGGAGCAAGACCGAGGAGTAGCTCCTAAGTCCGAAGTGAAAAATGACAAAAGTAATCATCAGTATGCGTTTTTTGTAGCATTACGTTGGAATTACATACGAAAATACTATTTCCAAGTTATTATGGGGTAAACTTTAACTTTCACAGTGGTTGTTATTAGAAAATTCCTGATTTGGCAAATTGTCCAGACGTGAATAATTTATGATGTAAGAATATTTGAAGGGCTCATTTAAACAGTATCTTTTAAAATCAACTGTTTTCACTGTTAATCATATTTGGTAAGGAGTGCCTCACTCATGAATTGAGCGAGTTTGTGGAAACAGATTGTAATTTCATTAACCACAAGCATGAACAAATTAAAGCAAGATTTTTGTGAGATCTTCAATATTAAGATACATTTTAAATTCCCGTAATATAATTTTCACATATGAATTATTGTGTAGAATAGTCTACATTATTCTCTGCCTGTTTATTTCTTTACTTCATTAGATGTAGACTACCTGGATTCTGGCTCAGGGATAGGGGACTGTTTTTTGTTTTTTTTTAGGTTGTACAAGTGTTTGTCGAACAGCCACAGTTAGCATTTGGTAAAGTTTTTGTATTTTATTTCATGGTAATGTGCAAAATCAGTATGACTTATGTCTAGAGACCTGTCCCAAGCCCCAACAACGTACAATGTTATGAATTATTGAAATTACTTTTCCATTAAATTTGAAATTAAGTAACTTCATTCCTTGACTCAGTTTAAGAAATGATGATGTTCTTCGGAAGTATGAAATCATTAAGTGTGAGAGCTTAATTTCTGGTCTCCTCTCAATCCGCAGCAGGCAGTGCCGAGGGCTGTCACCCCGAGAAGGCCAGTGCGGCCGGACCCCAGTTTGTCAGTGGCGTCATAGTGAAGATTGTCAGCGCTGAGCCCCTGCCTGGCAGGAAGCTGGTCTGGGTAAGGCATTCCCACCCCCACCCCCACCCCCCAGCTGTCTGCTTTCCTCCTGAGAGCCCCAAGAGTCCCCGGTGTGAAAATGTTCTGGATATAGACAACGAAGCAAATCAAATTGGAATCTGTTCCTCTGTGGTGAGCTTCCAAAGTAACTGTGAAGTTTGACTTGAAGCAAAATCCAAAGACGGAGCTCTTCCCTGGGCCAGATGTGCTGTGAGCTGCAGTGTGTATGCGCTCCTATGGGTGCCCCGATAGTTAGTGGTTGTGTAATGAGCCCGGAGATCCTCTGTCGTGCTGATTGCAGGAGTTGAGAGATTGAAATGCTTTCCCAGTATTCACTTTTTAGGGGACTTTTTCTGTTTTCAGAAAAAATGGGTTTTAGAAAAGTGCTTAGTGCCGAAAGGTTTTTGAAGATTAATCAACAGTAGACTTTGTCTGAAATGATTTTAAATTTGTAATCATCTGCTGTTGTCAGGTTTCAGAGCAAACTAGATAATTTGTAATTTGTTTTCGTTGGCGTTCTTAGCTTTCAATAGACTCAAAAGATTTTGTGACCTAAAAAAGTCAAAATCGTTTTGGAAAGAAGACACAATATACTTTTTTTTTTCTTACCATGGGTTTAATTTATTTTTGTCTGTTAATGAGTATTCTTGGAAATTGAAATTTTTCCTGAAGGAAATGCAGGGTGTTTTGAAGAGCCTTTTATCAAGTTATTTAAAATTTTTTGTTTATATTTTCAGTCAGTGCTGATTATTTTAAAAGTTTGAAACAATTGCAGAAAGGTACAAAGTATTTTGAAAAGGTACAAAAATTTTGCGTGCATGTGTAAATCATACATAATTTACAAACTGCTGCTCATACTGTCACCTAACAGAGCCTTTGCAGCACTATTTCTTGTGGCTTACTCTTCTGTGGGGGAGTTCCGTATTTTATTTACCTTTGCCCTGTCACTCATTTAGGTGAGACACTTCATTTTCTAAACTGTAAAATTACCCTATCAGGTAGCAAATCTGTCTGAATTTCTGCGCTGATGTCAGTACTGGGTGGCGGGTTTGGTGCTGCAGCTCCTACCTGCCATTCTGTGACCTCATTGCCATTGAGAAAACTCCCTGTGGTCCTGTGTGCACACTCTGCCACTGACATGTCAGTTTAGATTCTTTTGTGATTTTCCTGAGGGATTTGGTCAGATCCAAGTTACATTGCCAGCTTATAGAGAACAGTAGCAATGTAGAATTTGGGGTAAGAAAAATAAAATTAGGGGTGTAAATAAGGCTGTGGTCACTTAGATTGCAAAAGATTTAATAGTAAAATTACTCAAAAGTTAGTTATTTGAGCTGACTGACAATAATATTAAAGAGCTTTTACTGTTTAAATGGTAATTGTGTCAGTTACAAATTATTCATTTATGATTATAAAATTCTAAAGTAACTAGTAACCAAGTTAATTACCTACAAATGTGATTTGTAGCAAACATGAGCTGTGAGGATGGTGACTTCTGTTTGTGTCTTACCCAGTGTGATTACCAGGCTAATTTGTCATTCTAAGGGTTTTAAATGCAGACATTACCCTGAGATTATAATGGATATTTAGTAAATATCATTTGAATTGCAACAATTTAATCAGGCTGATCAATCATAACTGTAGCTATACTGCACATGAAGAGTCAGATTTTATCAACTTGAAACTGGTAATTTTTTTATTACTGTTTAGGGAATGGGAAGATTTGTCTGTTTGTCTCCAGTTCTTTTTGTTATTGAATTAGCGAACATTTATTAAGTGCCTGTGCGGTGCCAGGCAACATGCTGTGTTGGGATGCATGGATGCATGGAGACACCCCCTGCTTCTGCCGACTCCCAGGTGTTTCCTACCTATGCTTTGTTATTAACCGGTAAACTTGTCTTACTCTCTGATAGATCCTATTTCCAAGTGTTGCCCAGTGCTTCCTGTAATTGAGACTTTAAAAATCCAACATCTAAAAGTTCTCTAAATGAGTTGTGTCTTGAAATTTTGGGTGAGATGATTTTTTTCCGTTTGCAAATCTCCAGTTACTTCTTTAGCTTCGTGAATGGAGGTTGATGAATTAAGAATTAGTGTAACATTCCTACATAATTGCATCCTATTTACTGTAGAACCTGCTGTGGGGGAAAAAAATGATTAGGAATGCAGGAATCTTGTTAATTTGGCCTCACAGCAGGGCTTCTGGTAAAACTTTTCCTTGCTGGGTTGTTTAGAAGAAGTTGCTTAGGTATTTTATCAGGAGGAGCTTTTGGGCTATTTCCCATAATCCGCCTGGGTACCTAGCTCAGATTCCATGAAACTTCTTTTTTCATAAGTTGTTATAAAAAGTTGAACATTTTTACATACGTTTTTAAATCGTAAGTGACTTTGTACAGGTGAGTGGAAACACACCTTCTCCCCCAGCCTGTGGGCTTTTGTTTTTAATTTTACTGCTTATTCCAGCTACACCCACACTAAGAATTCTCTTCTTGATTTGGGGGTGGGGGAGTATTTGTACACCCTGCTCTACAAATCTGTTGCCCTTAAGCAGTATTTCCCTTCCCCTTAACATTCTGAAGATGTGTGAAATAAATGATAGCAAGCTAGGATTCAAGTTGATATGAAATTTGTTCCCAGCTTTGCCTATGTCTATTCGTAAAAAGTATTTGTGTGCATTTTAGAACTGTTTAGGTGGGATGGTTCTCATCTGAAGCTTGAAATGGCTCACACAGGATATGTCCTGACACCAATGTGGGAAAAGGGTGAACCCATCATGAAGCATCCTCATGTACTTGACTTATCTCTGCACTCTAACGCAGGACACTCTGGCGGCTGTGTCGGAAGCAGTGTATGTCGATCTGCTTGATGGGGACACGGAGTGCCATGTTAGGTTCAGAAGCCCTGAGGACGCCCTGGCGGTCTTGCATGCACATAAGGACATTAAGAAGAAACACTGCTGGGAACTCGAGGTCCTTTCTGGTAAACGTCACAGAACCTTCCTGTTGAACAATTCTTATTGTGGGGAACTGCTTGCTGAGTTTGGCTAATGGAAGTAGGGTGTGTGTGTGCGCGTGAGCGCGCGCTCTTACACGCACAAAGTAGCATTAGTTATAATCTGACAGCTGTTTGGGTTCTGTTGTTGAGACTGAAATGAAATGCCTTGACTATGTCTCTTCTCTGTGCCATTACATTCAGTGATCAGTGTTTTTGCTTATTTCTAAGGTGATCATGAACAGAGGTACTGGCAGAAAATTTTGGTAGATAGACAGGCCAAACTTAATCAGCCTCGGGAGAAGAAGAGAGGTACTGAGAAGGTAATCAATTAATGTGTGTTTTGTTTTAGTTTGGGGTTTTTTTTGGTTGGTTTTTTGGTTTCGGTAGCCTTGTTTCAGAGGCTGTTTCCTGAAAGTAATGTGTAGTTCTAAGTAGCCTTGGTTTTGCTGTGCATAGCAGATGTACCTGGGAAAAGACCGGTTTCAGATTGAGGGGTAATACTTATGTCTGCCTCTATAGTACACAAAATGAGAAATACTTTCCCCACAAGGCTACAGGATTTTAATTTAGAGTTTTCTGTTTCTCCTTTTTTTTTAAAACCAGTGGTGTAACTTAAAGCAGCCTTGATTTCTGGTTGCTGTGTGTGGTAGTTGGGTGGTAAATGATTATTTAAACATTGTCTTAAGGGTAAAAACACAATGTGTTTAGAATGTGGTTTTTAAAGATATGAGCCTCCAGAGATAAGATTGCGAGATTTACTGTATAATGGTCCCTATGGCAGTGATAGGCTTTATTTTTCTCTAGAATAGTCAACAAGTATATAAACAAGCTTAAATACATTAAATAATTTAAGCTCCTCTTTTTATAATTTTATTTTAAATGACAGTGTAATTTATTAAATCATTGTTGCTAGAGAGCTGTCAAGTTTAGTCTTGTAAAGCGAACTGTTTATTATACATGTAAGGGTTAGTACATCTTAAAGTGCTTAGCACCAAATAGGTCACATAATGACTAAATTGCTATTATCAAAATTTAAAAATTATAGAAATCATATAAAAGTATGTTTCTTTTAATTGTATATAATATAAAAATCAGAAAAATCTAAAAAGATGTGCATCCTTTTATCACTGGTTAGCACTTAAAAAGTTATACTTTCTGTGTTTTAGGTTTGTGCATATGGGGTCGTATTTATAAAATTCTTTTTTTGTATTTTTTTTTTTGTTTTAAGTGTTTTTCATCAGCCTTGCATCACCTAGGATTCATTGGGTTTAAAGATGATTTGGGGGGAGGTTTCCCACTGGGCTTTGTTAATTCTGTTGCCTTGAGTGCAGACAATTTGCTCAGATGGGGGGCTCCTTCCTTCCTAAGGACCCTTTCAGGTCTATGAGGTGTTAATTTGGAAGCCTGCTTGAGGTTATTTAAATGTTAAAATCATTAATCCAGAACTCAGCACTGAATGGAGTCATTTGTTAAATAATAGTTACCCTTTAATTGGTGTGTGATTTCATTTACATTTTATATTTGTGAAACTAGGAATTAGTGATTTTGTTTTTCAGAAAGATCCCATTACGTAAATTAAATTTAAGGCCAGGAGAGTGGCTCGGTGGTTGAGTGCTGGCTTGGGATGCCAGCGGCCCCGGTTTAGATCCCACATATGAGGGCCAGTGACACTGCCCTCAAAAAAAAAAAAAAAAAATTAAGCCCAGGAAATACAGGCTGAGTAGGGAGTTTTGTGTGTCCCTGGGTGGGAGAGCTCTTCTCCTGACCTTGTGTACGTGTTAGCGTGTTGTTTCATAAGAAGTTTCTTAAAGGATAGGGTCCTTGCTGAAGCCGTGGAGTGGCTAGCCTGGCTCATGTGGTGAAATAAAAAAAGGGCCACACAGAGCAGATTCTGAAGAGGTTTTTAGAGGAGAGGGGCAGACATCAGGAGTTTGTCCACCTACGTTTTTGTTAGCGTAGTTAATATGTTTGAGTGCCTGTTAGTGTTAGCCTCAGTGTAACAACTGGGGATACAAACATGAGTGACCAAGGCCCCTGCTTCCAGGAAGCTTAACAGATAAGCGCATAGTTGGGTGATGACAAGTGCTGTGAGGAGAGCCTCCCTCGAGGTGCTGTGCAGCAGCTACACCTCACAGGAGTGTGTCCGGGTGGCGTTAGAGCTGATGTCGGGCACGTGAGGTTAGGGGAGAGTCCCCCAGGCTCGCGGGAGCCTGCCTGGGAGGGCAGTGTAGTTGGGTGCGGCAGCGAGCGCCTCGATCACGGCGCGTGTGGGAAAAGTGGGCTCCCTGAGTGGGTTTCATTTACCTTCTTTAAAAATATTCAAGCATTTATGTTAGCATGTAATAAACAGTAAGTACTCTTAATGACAGATCCTTATTTGGGATATCTTAACTTTCAAATTGGTGAGCAACTGTAAGCACACGTTTGTGTAGCCCTCAGCCCAGAACAGGCTGTTGCGTTCAAATAAGGTACGGCTTCTGAGGTGCAGTGCAATTCCTAAGAGCCCACACCCTTAGCGAGGTGTCTGGGCCCCACAAGGTTAGGGAACAGCTAACTAGGATGGATCCTGAACCCTCCTAAAAGGTAAACAAAAATGCCAGCACAGAGTGGCTATTTTTACTAGAAAAAGTTTTAGTAATCTGGGACTAACGTTAAGGGGTTTTTAGATAATTTAAAAATTTAGTATCTATTATATGTAATAAACCATAATCCATTGTATAGAGTTCTTTCTGTAATTGATTTGACCTAAGCTTAATGATCCCGTTTATCTACCCTCTCCCCCTTTGGAAAAAATTTATTGGGACGCATAGCTGTAAAGTTTTTCTAGACATAATTATCTTTTTGTTTCTAGGTATCCAATACATTCTAATTTCTGATTTCTTTCTCTAGTTAATCACCAAAGCTGAAAAGATTAGACTCGCAAAGACTCAACAAGCAAGTAAGCATATTAGGTTTTCTGAATACGACTGAAAAAAATTTTGGTTCACCTCTTGAGATTTTACTGGATGCTTGAGCTATGTTTAGGAAATCCATCTTTATTATGATAGTAAATGCCTAATGAATGTTCCCTAAAACCTGTATTAAGTACCTGTGTTCCTCAACTTGTAGATAAGACTATTTCCCAGAGATGAGTTCATTGTAGACCACAATTTTTCTTTAACATTTTATTTGTCAAAATTATCTTACATAAATCAACCTCAAAGCGATTTAGTAAATAAATGTTTTGAACATTATCATTAATTTTGTTGTTTTATATTACTAAAAATAATCAGTCCCACATAAAGATGTGGCTTAGGAAAGCGTTCGCAGTGGACTCACTGTGCATGTCACTCTGTAGCTTTTTCCATTTCACATCCGCAGGTGCACCGGATGTTCCTCCCGTGCTGATTCATCCAGAGACTTACCTGTGATCTGCTATTGTTATTGCACTCTGCCTGTTTAGCCCTTCATGAACAGACCACATGAACGGTTTTAACTTTTAAAAGGATAGAGTTTTCCGTAAATGAAGTTAAGACAAAATAAAATGCAGTGAATGCTGTGAACCCAGGGAAAAAATCTAGGGATCAGTGTCAGGCGTAACTGAGGTCCATCATGTTATTCAGGAACATCACCGATGGAGGCATGTGGGCCTTCCCAGGACGGGGCCTCCAATGGCCTGGACTGGATCGCGTCTTGTCCCCGTCAGGACAGCAGGAGAGGGCTGTGTGGCCGTGGCTCGCTTTCGGGTCCATCAGCTATACCCAGAAGGACGGCGTGATCGGGCCGTCCCCCTGGGTGTTGTGGGAGCCTGCAGCCCAGGGGCTCACCCCTGGGGCAGGCATTTAGAGATTGGGGTGACAGGCCTCTCGTCTTGGGGTGATAGCAGCTCACTCAGCCTCTCTCCATGAAGGAAAGCCAGCACACACCCTCCTGGAGGGAGAGAAAGGCCTACAGAGCGTTGCTAAACCCTGTGTCCTGGGGACTAGGATGAAATGTGCGCCCGTGGCCCAGAGCAGTGAGAAGTAGGTGTGTGTTTCCAGACTTCAGCTGACCTCAGTGGGGACATCTCAAGGTGACTTCAGGGAGGTTATCAAGTAAAATTCCAGAGCTTGTCCCCTTGGCAGTTGTTAAGACAAGATAAGCACTGATCCAACACACGCCTCTGTTTGGCCGCAGTTGCAGCCCAGGGGAGACACTGGTAACCAGACAGGGGCCCGTCCCCTGGAGCCACTCGCCCCCCCCCCTTGTCCCAGTGTCAATAGACAAGCAAAAATGAGTTTGTTCCTAAGTCCTAGGACCAACAGACAGGAGGAGGAGCAGAAACCCCTTCACTTCTTCTTTCTTTCAGTCCCTAGTTCATCTAATTACAGGGATGTTATTTAGGCCCAGCTGCAGGCAGACACTGACACTGGAGCCCTTAGGGATGCAAAGGAGAGGTAAGGCCCTGCGCTGCTGGGATTACAGCCCCCGCTGACCGTGGCGGGGGTCCCCGTGCGCCCCCCCCCCGACAGTGGGGGGTCCCCATGTGCCCTCTCTGACCGTGGGGGGGTCCCCATGCACCCCCCCAATGGTGGAGGGTCCCCGTGCGCGCCCCCCGACCGTGGAAGGTCCCCGTGCGCCCCTCCTGGTGGGGCAGTGGCTATCCTTGCATTCTCCAATACGAAGCGCCCGCCGCTGCTTCGCAGCTGTTAGTTTGATGGAGTTAGGTGAGCGTGGGGCACAGGTGGCGGCTCAGCTGCCTGAGGACCTTGGCTTCCTCCAGTGCTGACCGCAGTGCCGACTTCCCTCTGCCTGCTGTGCTCCTGTCTCCGCCCCATGCTCGCCCCTCAGTGGGACCCCTTCCTTCACTGTGGGACTCACTGTGTAAGCACCTTGCAGCCTAGCTTGGCCCCACTTCCAGAAAAACAAGCCTGTATGCCAGTCTGTGGTGTGCCAGCTGTGTCCCCTCAGGGGAGTGGGCAACTTTGTTGTCACCTTTGTAAAGTGAAGAAACCGAAGCCTCCCCCAAGGTGGTGACAGGCGCTGCTCTGTCCTGGGAGACCGCACACTGAGTGAATGGCCCCTCCCCGTTGCCTTCTCCCCGCCACTGCTGTGCACCTCCCGCTGTGGGGTGTGCTGTGGCCTCGAGGGCCATGCTTGCTGGCTGCCGCTGAGAGCACCCGGCCTCCCCGCTGCTTGGCGTGGGTGTGGCTGAGCATGGATTTGGAGCAGGAGTGGCTGGAGGAAGGCTCACGGTGTGCCGGAGTGGGCCAGAAACCCTGGGACACCCCAGCCAGTGTGTAAGGGCACCTGCTGGCTGTGCTTTGCGTGGAGCTCTCTCTGACACAGGGTCCAGTCAGTCTCATGTCTGCTGTTCTGAGACATGAAGGTGATGTCGTCACCTTCGTGTGCATGTCCGATGACACGTGAAGTTGGTTGCTTTTCACATGCTGTTAAATACCTGTGTGTCCTCAGCGAGCGTGTCTCCGGTTTTCCCAGGGTGGGTGCCTCCTGGTGGTGTCCGTGCGGAGAGCGTTATACGCAGTTATTAACACATCCCTGTGGTGTTTCCTCCCACTCACCCAGTGACCCTTCTACTTGGTTTGTAGTGTCGTTACTATTGAACTGACATTTGGTCTTTTCACAGAGCCGTATGTTTTTATCTGCTTTTAACAGAAATGATTTCCCGGTGTAGGTACCTGTGAGTCCTGTCTGTCTTTCATTCCTTATTCCCTGATGTCTAGAAGCTTGAGGTATGAGGGATCTTTCATGGGTTAGCATGAGTGGGTTTGTTCTTTGCAGCCAAATACAGTCTTAATTAAAGCAATACTTTTCTTTAGAACGTAAATCCCGTTTTATTTTGTAAATGCGTCGGGAAGTTTATAACGCAGGAGAGCAATGAGCATGGAAGACCAGGGCGGCTCGTGAGGAAGGCGTGGCCGCTGCCCTTGTTCCCAGTGTGATCGCGGGTAGGTCTGAGGCCTGCTTCCCGCACAGACCAGCTCACCAGCTCAGGGGCCTCCGCGTGCTGTGTCCCGGCTGTGCCGCTCCTGGGGGCAGAGCGCCTCTCCTGAGTAACGCCCATGGGAGGGTGCTCGCAGCCGGAACCGGAACTGCCCTCCGTCCAAGCAAGCTTTGATTTGCTGTGTGTTGACTAAACAGGAGAAGTGTTGTTTTTGTTTTTAATCCTGCGAATCAATGAGGACAGGTTAAATAATAATAGGGCAGTGGACAAGGATTTAGAAGTACAAACGGCCAATAAACATAATGGACAGGCACAAAACTCACTGGTAATGAAGAAAATGCAAATGAGAATAAAACGAGGCACCACCCCCCCCTTTTGGCCTATTAGATTGACAAAAATTAAAAGGTTGGTATATCCGATGTGGTCAGGGGTGGGGTAAAGGGTGGTAACATATGGCCTTGGGATCAGTAAAACTTGATCGAAAGAAAATTAGGCAAATTAGGCAAATAAATCAAAATGAAAGGAGATAGACCATAAGCACAGTATACAATCATGAGAATATTCTTACTGCATTCATAAAAGGAGAAACAAGTCAAAACTGCACCAAAATACTCTCTCACTGAATTGGCAGAGATCAGCTTCATAACAGTCGGTGTCGCTGAGAGCGCGAGGAAGTAGACGCTGTCTTCTACGCATGCTCGTTACTTGATAAAAATCTGTTAAAAACAATTTTTCATTTCAGTTTCAAAATGAATAAAATATGGATTGTGACAGCATGATTTCAGCCTATTTTTATATTGAGAGGAATTACACTCCTCCTAGGGGGAGACGACCAGGTGTGTATGAAGAAACCACCCGTGTCTCATGTCCACGGAGCGTAAGGCAGTAGCAGCAGGCGAGTCTACAGCCTGCGTGGATCTCGTCCTGGAATTGCCTACAGAGGTTGATATAGAAGCAAATAGGAACGCTGTTACGAATGATGAAATCCACCAACAGAAACTGTTTCTTCACCGACGTCACTAATTTCTAATGACATGGAGCCGCCCACTCAGCGCCCGTGTGGCCACTGAATGCGTGGACGGCGGCCGGTCTGAGTCAGGATGCTGTGAGCACAGAACATGTGCCAAGATGCCGTTAGTCTTTTCAGAGTAACATATGGAAACGATATTGTTATTTATTGGGCTAAATAAAAACATTGTTGAAATTAACTTCACTTGTTTCCCTTCTTTGAGGTGGCTACTGGAAAATTTAAAATGACCTGTGTGGCTGACTGTGTCAGTTGGGCGGTGCCGCGGGGGGCCCCGTCCCGTAACTTAATGTTCTCGGCAGCGGTGCCCCTGGCTGAGTCCCCGAAGCACGGACGGGCGACAGCAGAACGCTCAGATCTCTGCAGAGGCTCAGCCGGTGCCAGGAAACGAAAGGGCTGCTTCATGCCTCCAGTCCGTCCCATGACCGCTTGCTTTGTTATCTTTTGACGGAGATACATCTGGATTTGTATTCCCAGAAGTCTCCAGTGGTGACTGAACACAGCTTGTCAGGATTGGAGGAGTTTTTTTTCCTATACTTGAAGAATATTACATAGAATTATTTACAGAGGAACCATTCAAACGCGTACCTGTCTGGTCCTCATTTCAATATAAAGCGATAGGTACAAAATTGGATGGATATATAAAAATCTTGATCTCTTGTGGGTTAACCATTGAGTTCATTATGCAATTAATAAATTTTGAGCCAAATGGGCTAAATAATAATATACATCTCACAGTAGTTCACCTAAAGTATTATAAAATCCATTATTCTGTTGCAATATAAACAGCTCACAAAATAAGGTGTACAAGACATATAACTTTATTTTCCTATAATTCAACTTTTAAAGATTTTATTGGGGAATTGGGGGAGGGGAACAGCGTTGGGGAAGTGGAACGGACAAGTTGCTGTCTTTTTGTTCTTCAGTCTAGTTGCGGAGGATGTCGCTTCACTGGCCCATGTTGGTATTGTGATCATTAAGCTCTTCCCGGGTGAGGCAGATCGGTTGCCGGCCTCTGGATGTCGCTCACCGCGGCTATTGGCAGCTCACGCTGGCTGCCGGCCACGCACTGTAGCCTATGGCAGCCCACTGCAGCAGGGGCTGCAGCTATGCCGTCCCGGGGCTCGCACAGCCCAGCTCCAGGTGGAGCTGTTGTTAGCTGTGGAGGGCAGTGTCACTGGCCCTCACATGTGGGACCCGAACCGGGGCCGCTGGCGTCCCAAGCCAGAGCTTAACCACCGCGCCACTCAGCCGGCCCCCAACGAAGTTGTTTAATCAGTTAATTTAGGGTTCTCTCCCTTTGTCGTAGAGTCAAAATTCTTGGGCTTATATAATACTAAACTCAAAGGGGAACCCCTTTGCACTCATGTGTCTGAGGAGGCCACTCCAGGCCCATAGGGATCCCTTGTTCCTGGACACGTGGCTGAGGCGTTGCCATGCCGCCCCTGGGCCGAGCGGGGACACGGCTCGGAAGTCGGTGCCCGCGCAGTGCTTCTTCCCTGTCAGGAAAGGCAGGTCAGTCGGGGACCCAGGCCCGCCGTTCACAGAATAAGTGACAAGGAGACCACGATTCTTTCGGTTGCCGGGAATAGCGGCTGGCTCCACTACACTGAGCACAGGAAACACGGAGGATACCAGGGAGGCCCTGCTCGTGAGGAAGGGGTACAGAGCGTGCGGAAGGGCGGCCCGGCGCTCCGGGCTGAGCGGCAGGCCCTGGGGAGCGCGGGCCGCGGGGTGCCAAATATGTGCGCGCTGCGGGGAGGGGTGCTAAGTGGGAACGCCCTACATGCTGTTGGTCACATGGGAACCGTGACCCGGTACCAGCCAGAGGCCAAAAGCAGGGACTTGGGGTTCCCCAAGAGCTGTGCTAGGAAGTAGGGCGCAGAAGAGTGTGAGGTGGGCACCAGCCGAGTTGGCTCCTGTGATGCCATCGACGTGGGCACGAGCCCACAGCTCACGCTCGGAAGCAGGGACCTCACCGATCACGTGGTTGCCTCCTACAAGTAACAGGTACTCACTGCCCAGCTGCTCACTGAGGAACTGCGTGCACTGAAGGTACTCGAAAGTTTTCATGAACGATGACGTTCTACAAAAGGAACATGGGCAGCCCCCAAATCCTTCGTGTAAGTCCCTGGAGCCTTCTTCACCCCGCCTCACCCCCTCAATGTGGGGGGACTCAGCAGCACAGGTGAGTGTCGCCGGGTTTGGGGCTGTACGGAAACAGTCTGACATTGGCTTTTGGTTTGTTCACTCCAGGATTTACATGCTGGTACATTTATCCAATTGAATACTCAGCAGCAGTTAAGATCGAAGTGGAGAAAAGATGTTACAAGTCAGCAGCCTAGCAGGAGCCCACTGGGTAAACATGAGAGAAAATACGCATCCTTTATTTTTTTATTTTTCATTTTTTAAAGATTTTTTTTTTTTAATTAGGGAATTGGGGGAGGGGAACAGCGTTTGGGGAAGGGGAACAGACAAGTTGCTGTCCTTTTGTTCTCCAGTCTAGTTGCGGAGGACGTTGCTTCACTGGCCCATGTTGGTATCGTCGTTGTGCTCTTCCCGGATGAGGCAGATCAGCCACCGGCCTCTAGATGTCGCAGAGTACACCTTTAAAAAACATGTATTATATGTACTATTCTATACATGAAACCCATTTTAGAGTAACAGGAAACTGGTAACTGATCCCTTTGGTGAAGAACTGAAGTAAAGATGGAAGCTTATTTTATGTCTTGTCCTGTTTCCATATTTTAGTAAGCATGCATTATTTCATTTAATTTAAAAAATATGAGTAGAAGGTCGAGTCCTTCAAATACACTATTTACATTTGATATGGGAACCTTACTGGCATCTGTGCCGTAAGACACCGGCCCCTGAAGTTGGCTCTCGGTGGAAAAGTACCAAAATTCTTAGAGGAACTGGTGACCCACTTAAAATTGTTGGTTTAAACTTCGAATCAGGCTGTTCTTACAGCCATCATTTTTAAGCTCCTTGAATAAAATCAGCCCGATAATTAGTATGCATATCTATTACTCAGGAAATCCAAACAGTTATAAAAGAAAGTAATGAAGAAACAAAAAGAAAAGAATGTTTGTGAGCTTTAGCTACTATTACTAAGGAAACCAACTCTATTTGCCCTGTCTTTAGATGAAAAAAAAAAAAGCTAAAAAGCTTGATAGAGAGTAAGGAAGAAAGTAAGTAAAGGAATAAAGATAGATTTTTAAATTACCTCAAGTACTGAAAAATAACTAAATTTTTATTTTAAAATGCTCTTCCCCTGTTATATTTCAGTTACATAAATAACATAAAATCACTGAGGAAAAAATCAGAAAATACATAAAAGAACAAAAAAGAAAAGGAAGGCAACCAAAATTCTACACATTATTACACTGTGCCATGACTCCCTGTTTATTGATAGTCTGTAAAGATTTTTCTGGCAATAAATATTATCTCCCAAGTCAGGTTTTTCATCTGCGAAGTAGAGAGAGTTCTATTATCTTCCGCCTAGCACATGCTTGGCTTATGGTAACTATTCACCAACTGTCACTCAAAAATAGCACCCCTACTTTTATTAGTGGTGTGCTGATGACATGTGTCTGCCATGACTTACTCATCAGTCCATTATCGTTGGATATTTAGTTTTCTGGTTTTTGTTTTTTTTTTGGAGGGCAGTGTCACTGGCCCTCAGATGTGGGACCCGAACCCTGGGCCGCTGGCTTCCCAGGCCAGCACTTAGCCACCGCGCCATTCGGCCCGCCCAGTTTTCTGGTTTTTTATTATTGTAAGTATTTGTGTGTGCTTAGGATCAGTTCCTAGAATGTTCCTGGCAGGCCCCCGGTGGAGCACGAAGGAAAAGCTCCGTGAGTTCCTGAGTGAGGGTCTGCTAAATATTTCTAAAAGCTTTGTGTTTTGGCTGCCCCTGTGAAGCTGATAAGGTTTGTGCGGTGATTGCTGAGAGCCTACCTCGTTTCCATGACTGACTAGACGGAGCCAAAGGCGAGCCCGATGGGGCTGGGCATCACCCTTGGGCGGCAGCTCCCCGCAGCCGGCTGGGCCCGGCCTGGGGTTCCGTGCCGTGTCCACCTCCCTGTCTGTGCTGCTAAAACGGATGCCATTTGAAGGACAGACACTGAAATCTGCTTGATGTCATACGAGAAAATCGGCATTCGACCCCAAAAGCTAATGAAGGATGAAGCACTTTTTTGCAGAAGAAATGGGAAATGCTTGCTTTGCGTGGGGACCTAGCACCTTTCTCCTTTTCTCGTCTGTTGTCTCTGATCTGTTTTCACCGAGTCACGTGTATGTGCCATCGCAGGCCAATGAAATTTGCTCTTCCTGTTTTCCCAGCTTCCCGGGAACAGTCGGCTCCTACCTGCTGGTCCTGAGATGGGTTTTAATTGATAAAAACGCGCCTTCCCTCCACTGGTGACCCGGACCTGTCTCCCAGGAGGGAGAGGACCACAGGAAAGAATTCATGGGTTTGTACAGCGTTTTCTGCTCTCGTTTCCTCTTTTAGAAAACGTTTGTGACAGTACCGCTTCAGATTTTCTGAGGCGCGCTCCTCAGCTGTTTCAGAGTTGTGATGTCAGTGTGTTTTTCCTCCGTCTTCCTGTTCCTTGCAGTTTCCTGGGCTCTGATGGGTCTTCCCAGAGTGGCGCGGCGCGGGAAGTGCTTGCAGGCCCTGGAGTGTGTCCAGGAGGGGACGTGCCGGTTGGACCCGCTCTGCTGGCTGTCACCCCGGCTCTTCTGCACCAGGCTCCCTGCCCTGGGGACTGGAAATCGTCCCAGTGGAGGAGGTCCCTTCAGCCTACAATGACTGTTTTGTCCCCTAAGGTCAGAGTAAATCATGCTGACCAAATGATACAACTCATACAAACACAGTGGTCCTTTCTAACTTTATGCACTTTCTGTCGGAAATAGAGCCGTTCAGAAAGTCACCATTACACACTCCTGACGGCAAGGCTGGGCCTCCTCCGTTAACTTCATAACCTTGACATTTAGAGCCACTTGTATTTGACTTTCAAGTGCTGAGGTGTCTGATGACACATGCTGTTTATGGTACTGAGATTCCAGCTTACACTCCAGTAACGGGGGACCACTGATGCCACCGGTACTGAGTCTCCCAGAACGTCTGTGAGCCAAGAGTATACTGCCTGATACCTGTATAGAACCTTTGGGAAATGATAGAATTTTAGAAACAGGGCAGATCAGTGGCTGCCGGCGTTGGTGAGGGGTGTCTATGAGAGGGCAGCCTGAAGGTCCTGGGGTGTGGCCATCGTGGGGTCTCCTGGTCAGACGTCAGGTGTCGGTCTGAGTCACACAGGCGGTGGGATGTGCAGAACTTGCCCGCGTACACACGGAGTGCGGGTGACACGGGGTCTGAGTATGGGGCTGTGCCAACACAGGGCTTCATCACCGTTACTGTGCAAGAGGACAGACGTATTTGTTGCATGGGCTGTTTACAGCCGATTTGTCTGTATCGACACGGAAGCATCTGCATTGCCCAGTAAGGACAAGTGCCCTGTCGAGTGGCGTGTGCTCCGTCCCTGTGGCCATTGAGCTCAGAGCCCTGGGGGTCGCGCAGGTGGGGTACACGCTGCTGTCCAGAGGGGTGGTTTTGCCTTCATAATTAACAGTTTACAAAACAGGTGACAGCTTAGTAAGGACTTAGGACGTAATCAAATTTTCTGAAACACTGACATATATTTGTAAATATGAGTCAAAACATCTGGCATAATGTCGTGATAAGGTATTGAGTTGTCAAGTAAAAACCAATGTGTTCCTCAAAGTGTGTCTCCCTATCACTTTGAAGAAGCCAAAAGTGACTGGAAAATGAAAAAGTAATTCTTTCTTTTTAAAATTACTATGTAAAAAAATGCCCATTTCCAGTGATTTTCCCGTTTCTGGCGACTTCTTCAAATCGTGAACAAGCATCATTCATCGAATGCCTCTCCTCAGAGCGCATGTGCTGGGCCCGGGGGTGCAGCGAGCACGGCCCCATCCCGGCCATCGGCCTCACGGTGATGGCGGCGCCCTCGCTCCTGGGCTGGAGCCGGCGCGCAGGGTCCCGGGACAGCTGCAGCCAGGCCGTGCTGATGCCTGCTCAGAAGGCTGAGGTTGAGAAGAGGCCAGCGAGCGTCTTGCTAGATGGTGGGGATAAATGTGGGAAGCAGGCCTGGGCCGTTAGACTACAGATCCCACCGCAGACACTAATTACACCGTAGGAGGCTAACTTCTCCTATGGATAAGATGAGTCCTCAGCCTGGTTCCAGGCAGGGTGGCAGGTGGTGTGCCCGGGGCAGTGACTCTGGACCTTGCTGTGCCTTGGCCACGTAGCGCCTGCCGGGTGCTGTCACGTATTTGATCCTCCGAACGCAGCCCCTGATAAACACCAGAAGGGGTTGAGTGAGAGCACACGAGTGTTGGACTTCCCAGGAAACGAACTCAGCGTTTCCATGATCTAGTCTGGAAGCCCTCATTTCATGGTCTTCAGTTCATTTGAGCAGATGGAAAAGCAGGTAGAGGGAAAGCAAGCCTGAGTTAGAAAGGAGGGGAGAAGAGAGGAGAAAAAAAGAAAGGAGTTCGGTTTAGTCAGAATCAGAAAACACCTGTGAATTTTAGTGGAGACACAATGTCACCTCAGTCAGCAGGTGTTCCCTGGGGCTCTGAAGACAGCGCCACTGAGTGCCACTAGCACGTGACCTGGCTCAGACCTAAATGGTCCGGGTCTCATCTTCTTTACCTAAAGCATCAGCGTAACCGTGTCCGGCCACTCCACTGGAGATGACCTGTGTGACAGGTATAAACGCCTGCAAATGAAAGGAATTCTACACGTGGGAGCGTCAGATTAGGGAAAGCGGGACCTAACCCTGCTTGGAACTCACGGGGCTCCCAGCAGCCACAGAAAGCGATCAATTGACCTGCTACTTAGACCCTCCCCACCGGCCCCCCCAGCACTCTGTGAGGTGTAGAGAGTAACTTGGGTCACAGATGACAAGGGACAGTCCAAACTGGAAGCCAGTTTCATCAAGCAGAGCTCAAACCGTCAGTGTTTGCACACACGCACAAACATCTGCGTCTGGGGTGATGGTAAGCAGACCCTGCTGTGGAGACCAGGAACTGGGGCAGCGCTGGACAGGCTGGGCCTGGGCGTTCGTAGCTCGACTGAAACGCTGGTTACCGCGTGCTTTGTGTGTGGTGATGAGCACATGTGGTAGCAGTGCATAGAGTTAACGCGTGCTTTACGTGTGGTTAGCGCATGTGGTAGCGGTGCATAGAGTTAACGCGTGCTTTACGTGTGGTTAGCGCATGTGGTAGCGGTGCATAGAGTTAACGCGTGCTTTACGTGTGGTTAGCGCATGTGGTAGCGGTGCATAGAGTTAACGCGTGCTTTACGTGTGGTTAGCGCATGTGGTGACGGTGCATAGAGTTAACGCGTGCTTTACGTGTGGTTAGCGCATGTGGTGACGGTGCATAGAGTTAACGCGTGCTTTACGTGTGGTTAGCGCATGTGGTGACGGTGCATAGAGTTAACGCGTGCTTTACGTGTGGTTAGCGCATGTGGTAGCGGTGCATAGAGTTAACGCGTGCTTTACGTGTGGTTAGCGCATGTGGTAACGGTGCATAGAGTTAACGCGTGCTTTGCGTGTGGTTAGCGCATGTGGTAGCGGTGCATAGAGTTAACGCGTGCTTTGCGTGTGGTTAGCGCATGTGGTAACGGTGCATAGAGTTAACGCGTGCTTTACGTGTGGTTAGCGCATGTGGTAGCGGTGCATAGAGTTAACGCGTGCTTTGCGTGTGGTTAGCGCATGTGGTAACGGTGCATAGAGTTAACGCGTGCTTTACGTGTGGTGATTAGCACATGTGGTAACGGTGCATAGAGTTAACGGGTGCTTTACATGTGGTGATTAGCACATGTGGTAACGGTGCATAGAGTTAACGCGTGCTTTACGTGTGGTTAGCACATGTGGTGACGGTGCATAGAGTTAACGCGTGCTTTACGTGTGGTGATTAGCGCATGTGGTAACGGTGCATAGAGTTAACGCGTGCTTTACGTGTGGTTAGCGCATGTGGTAACGGTGCATAGAATACTATTGGGGGTTTCTTGTGACCCCTGGGCCATTGAAAGAAGGTTTTTGTTTTTTTTAAAGATTTTATTGGGGAATTGGGGGAGGGGAACAGCATTGGGGTACCGGGGAAGGGGGACAGTAAAGTTGTTATTCTTTTGTTCTTCAGTCTAGTTGCGGAGGACATTGCTTCACTGGCCCATGTTGGTATCGTCATTGCGCTCTTCCCGGATGAGGCAGATCGGTCGCCAGCCTCTGGATGGTCGCTCACCGCGGCCATTGGCAGCTCACGCTGGCTGCCGGCCACTCACTGTAGCCACTGATGCAAGTGGGCTGCCATCTATGCAGCTATGCCCACCAGGGGACTCACAGCAGCCCAGCTCCAGGTGGAGCTGTTGTTCACCATCTTAGCTGTAGAGGGCAGTGTCACTGGCCCTCATATGTGGGATCCGAACCGGGGCCGCTGGAGTCCCAAGCCAACTCTTAACCAACACGCCACTCGGCTGGCCGGCCAGCCCACAGGGTTTCTTTCTTAACCACCTTTATCTTCAGCCTCCTATTTTTTAGGTAGATGTCAGTACACAAATAAACAGTAATAAGGACATTCAGGGTTTACCATGTTTATGTACATTATGTCACTTACCAGTCAGAGACCCTGTACAGCAATTGCTGTTGTTTCCATTTCACAGATAAGGCAGCTACCCCACAGAAATGGTCACTGTTATAACTAGGGTCTCGAGGTCACCTTCACCAGCCATGAAAACTGTCACGTTGGATGCCTCGAGGGTGTGCCTGCAAAGGAACAAGCCAGTTTTTTTGTGACTCTTCGCATTTCACATGGGTGTAATTATCGTGCACACATTTGAAAAATTAGTGTTTGAATTGCAGTCGAGGGTTTGAGCTTGAAGGCTGAGCTAGAGTTCAGTTCACGGCTCTTCAGTCTTCTAAGTGACCTGACCATTCAATAAATATTATTAAGAGTCAGTGGAGGGCCGGCCGAGTGGCGCGGTGGTTAAGAGCAGGCTTGGGACGCTAGCGGCCCTGGTTCAGATCCCACGTAGGAGGGCCAGTGATATTGCCCTCTTAAAAAAAAAAAAGTCAGTGTATTAGGCACTGTTCAGGCTGCTGGAGGTTGTAGGTGTTTAAAACTGAACAAATCCACTTCCTGTCCTCTCGGAACCTCCCCCCATTGATAGGTGAGTGTCAGTAAACCCACAGGCAGACCTGTAAACTGTCAGTCAGAGGGGAGTGTACAGGACGGATAAACTGCAGGAGACATGGGGGGGGGAGTGTCACTATTTTATAGGACGTATTTGTTTTCTGGGGGTGCTGTCCCCAAGCCCCACAACCTGGGCTGCTGAAACAATGGAACTGAGTCCCCTCCCAACCTGAGGTCAGTGTGGCAGACCTGGGTCCTGCTGTGCCATGAGGGCCACCTGGCCCCAGCCCCTTCCCCGGTGTCACTGGCCGTCCTTTGCATCCTCGGCTTGTGGATGCAGCGTCCGGGTCCCCGCCTCATGTCCACACAGCCCTCTCGTCATATCTGTGTCCAGACTCCCCTTTTACAAGGACAGTCACAGTGGATTGGGGCCACCTGCTCCCTTGTGACCTCATCCTAACCAGTGACATCTGCAATCGCTCTCTTTCCAAATAAGGTCATGTGTTGAGGTAGTGGGGGGTGAGGACTCAACATGTGAATTTCGGGTTCACAGTTCACTCCTAATGTCTGGTACTCGGAGGCCTCACTGACAAGGTGACCCCGGCACAGAGGCCCCGGGAAGGAGTCTCCATTTGGCTATGTCGGGGAGGCTGGCCCAGGTGCTCAGGGCCTGAGAGGCGACCTGGGAAGCTCAGGAAGCGGGAACAGGCCGCGGCTGGGCTGGGAGCAAGGTCAGGCGGAGGCAGGCAGGGTGGAGGGTGCCACCCGGGCTCCCGTACACCCACCGCCTCCGCTCACTCTGAGTGACATGGGAGCACACGGGCTTGAGAGCCGGCCACTCTGCCCCACGCCCACCAGGCAGGCGATGGCGGCTCGGCCCGGAGGGACACGGTGGGAGTAGAGCAGTGGTCGGATTCTGTGTGAAGACAGGGCCAACAGGACGTGCTGTTACAGCCCGTGTCAGTGATGAGAACACGCAGAGACTGAGACTGCCTCTGAGGCGTTGTCCTGACGTGATGGACGGTAAAGCCTTGTCAGAGCGTTCAGTGGAAGGTGCAAGGGAGCTCTGGTTTGCACGGGGGAACCCCAAACTCCTAGACATCCAGGCAGAGGGGAGGCAGGTGGAGCGAGAGTGGACGGGTGTGGACAAAGTGTGTGCGCAGGGAGTGAGTGGACAGTGAGTGTGCGGTGGGAGTGAGTGGACTGAGTGTGCGGTGGGAGTGAGCGGACAGTGAGGGTGCGGTGGGAGCGACTGGACTGAGTGTGCGGTGGGAGCGAGTGGACTGAGTGTGCGGTGGGAGCGAGTGGACTGAGTGTGTGCAGGGAGTGAGTGGACAGTGAGTGTGCGGTGGGAGTGAGCGGACTGAGTGTGCGCAGGGAGTGAGCGGACAGTGAGGGTGCGGTGGGAGTGAGCGGACTGAGTGTGCGGTGGGAGCGAGTGGACTGAGTGTGCGCAGGGAGCGAGTGGACAGTGAGGGTGCGGTGGGAGTGAGTGGACTGAGTGTGCGGTGGGAGTGAGTGGACTGAGTGTGCGCAGGGAGTGAGCGGACAGTGAGTGTGCGGTGGGAGCGAGTGGACTGAGTGTGTGCAGGGAGTGAGTGGACAGTGAGTGTGCGGTGGGAGTGAGCGGACTGAGTGTGCGCAGGGAGTGAGCGGACAGTGAGGGTGCGGTGGGAGTGAGCGGACAGTGAGGGTGCGGTGGGAGCGAGTGGACTGAGTGTGCGCAGGGAGTGAGTGGACAGTGAGGGTGCGGTGGGAGTGAGCGGACAGTGAGTGTGCGGTGGGAGTGAGTGGACTGAGTGTGTGCGCAGGGAGTGAGTGGACAGTGAGTGTGCGGTGGGAGTGAGTGGACTGAGTGTGTGCGCAGGGAGTGAGTGGACAGTGAGGGTGCGGTGGGAGCGAGTGGACTGAGTGTGCGCAGGGAGTGAGTGGACAGTGAGTGTGCGGTGGGAGCGAGTGGACTGAGTGTGCGGTGGGAGTGAGCGGACAGTGAGTGTGCGGTGGGAGCGAGTGGACTGAGTGTGCGGTGGGAGTGAGTGGACTGAGTGTGCGCAGGGAGTGAGCGGACAGTGAGGGTGCGGTGGGAGTGAGCGGACTGAGTGTGCGGTGGGAGCGAGTGGACTGAGTGTGCGCAGGGAGTGAGCGGACAGTGAGTGTGCGGTGGGAGCGTGGTCTGAGAGTGCGCAGGGAGTGAGCGGACAGTGAGGGTGCGGTGGGAGCGAGTGGACTGAGTGTGCGGTGGGAGTGAGTGGACAGTGAGTGTGCGGTGGGAGTGAGCGGACAGTGAGTGTGCGGTGGGAGTGAGTGGACTGAGTGTGTGCGCAGGGAGTGAGTGGACAGTGAGGGTGCGGTGGGAGCGAGTGGACTGAGTGTGTGCGCAGGGAGTGAGTGGACAGTGAGGGTGCGGTGGGAGTGAGCGGACAGTGAGTGTGCGGTGGGAGTGAGTGGACTGAGTGTGTGCGCAGGGAGTGAGTGGACAGTGAGTGTGCAGTGGGAGTGAGTGGACTGAGTGTGTGCGCAGGGAGTGAGTGGACAGTGAGGGTGCGGTGGGAGCGAGTGGACTGAGTGTGCGGTGGGAGTGAGTGGACTGAGTGTGCGGTGGGAGTGAGTGGACAGTGAGGGTGCGGTGGGAGTGAGTGGACTGAGTGTGCGGTTGGAGTGAGTGGACAGTGAGGGTGCGGTGGGAGTGAGCGGACTGAGTGTGCGGTGGGAGTGAGTGGACTGAGTGTGCGGTGGGAGTGCGCGGACTGAGTGTGCGGTGGGAGTGAGTGGACAGTGAGGGTGCGGTGGGAGCGAGTGGACTGAGTGTGCGGTGGGAGTGAGTGGACTGAGTGTGCGGTGGGCGTGAGTGGACAGTGAGGGTGCGGTGGGAGTGAGCGGACTGAGTGTGCGGTGGGAGTGAGCGGACTGAGTGTGCGGTGGGAGCGAGCGGACTGAGTGTGCGGTGGGAGTGAGTGGACTGAGTGTGCGCAGGGAGTGAGTGGACAGTGAGTGTGCGGTGGGAGTGAGCGGACAGTGAGGGTGCGGTGGGAGTGAGCGGACTGAGTGTGCGGTGGGAGCGAGTGGACTGAGTGTGCGCAGGGAGTGAGCGGACAGTGAGGGCGCGGCGGGAGCGTGGCCTGAGTGTGCAGCCCGCGCAGGGCGCCACGCCCGGCTCCAGCGTCTGGGTGCGGGGCGCGCGCAGGCCGGGCCCGCGGCCCCCCCACGGGCAGCGAGCGCGCGGGCGCGTGTCTGGCGCGGTCGGCTCGCTCGGCGTCCCCCGCAGGGCAGCGGCGGCAGCAGCCTCGTCCCCGCGCAGCTCGTGCGTCCGGATCCGCGCGGTGCCCGAGGGCGGCTCGGCCGGACCCCGCCGCCGCGCGCAGGAGGAGGAGCCCCGGGAGCCCGGACGATGGCGTCGCCCCCCGGCCCGGCCTCGGGCGGCGCGGTCCCCAGCCCGCCGAGCCCGCCGAGGATGCGTCAGGTGGGTGCGCACTGCGGGCCTGTGACCTCGCCCGGAGGGGCCCGGGCGGCCCCGGGCCTGAGGGTGGCCGGCGGCGGGGGCCTGGGCACCGCAGGCTCGCCGACACTCCTGCGCTCACACGCGCGCACGCTCGTGTGCTCACGGGCGCACGCTTATGTACCGCCCCCCACACACTCACTCCACTCGGTCTTACACACGCGCGGCGCCCCAGGCGCACCCCGCGGTCACATGACCATGGAGCCGGGGTGCCCTGGGGAAAGGCACCCACGTCGCGCGGGGCCGGGCCAGGGACCTGCCCAGACGTTACACACGGTCCCAACTTTCTCACCGAGCCGCACCCAGCCCGCAGCGCCCCGACAGCTGGGTCCCCGCTCCCGCGCTGCCCGGACAGGGTGCCCACACCGCAGGGGGCCGCACGGTTCCTTGGCTCTTTGAAGAAGCCCTGGTTTCTGTTCGTAGGGTGACATTAAAACAAGGGAGTGCCCCATCTGCTGGCCTGAGCTTCGGTGTCTCTCCGGCTGCCATTCCGGGAACCAGCCTCTCCCCCAGGAGCGCACGCCGCCTGCCCGGGTCCGCGGGGCGCGCTGGGTGCCCGGGGCGCGGCTGGAGACGGGCTCCGGGCCAGGGCCTCTCCTTAGGGCGGCGTGGGGCTCCAGGGGTTCAGAGTTAATTCGTGAACACACAGCGATAAAAAGCAAGGTCTTTGCCACCTCGGAATTCGGGCATGTGTACCTAGCGTTATTTTAGGGACAGCCTTTTTTTTTTTAGCAACAAGCATTTTTTATGCAATGGCTGAAAATTAATGTGCAATTTCTTTTTAATGGAGCTGTGTGTCCTAAAGACATCGTTAGGGGTTTAAATCCTTACAGGAGGCGGCACTGATTTTATGACTGTGCATTTTTAATTGCAGCGGGAGCTGCTGTTCCCCTGAACACGTGGTGGCAGGCGTCATGAAACCCATCTGCGATATTTGTGCATCTAAAAGTGGCAGTGAAATTGTTGCTATTTGCAGTGTAAGAGAAAGCAGGTCCTGGGCAGAAAATCGTTTCCTATCGATTTGGCTCGTGTGTGTGTGTGTGTGTGTGTGTGTGTGTGTGTGTGTGTGATAAGCATTGGGGAAGTAAACGTGTTAAACAGAATAGATGCACTCAAAAATATCTGTGAAATCTAATTCCGTGTTTAGACTACGTCTGTGATCTGAGAAGTAGTTTGTGTGGAAACAATTCCGAGGAAACGCACAGGGAAGGTCACCGCTTTGCCGAGTAGGCAGTTGGAGGCCTCAGAGTCCGAGGCCCCAGGGACCTCAGGCTGCAGTGTCCTGTGTGACTGTCCTCTGTTCACTTTCATGCCGACCTGAGGGCCACTCGGTGATTGCTCCCTCAGTGGCACAGGATGTAGAAATAGGTTGTGCTGGAATTATGGGTCATTTCACTCTACCTGATCCATCCCTGCAGGTGGCTGGGAAGTACTGACAACCTCTGACTGCAGTCACCATTTGCCTGCAAGTGTTTTTGGGCAAGTTAGAAATAAAAGAAAGGGACAGAGTGCCTTCCTGTGAAGTGGTGTAACACTTTCGGCTCCGTCCCAATATCTAGTTTAGCTGTGTCCGTGGTTCCCAGACATGTTTCTTCTTCCTTATCAATAATTATTTTTCAGATCACTTCTGAATTGAATCAGAATTGAATTAAAATCTGAGTTGTTTTCCTCTTTCTAAACCATGGTTGAGAGAAAAAGTATAATTGAAAATGCACAGGAGTCCAAAGGAACGAAAGATTGTAATAAAAGACATTGATTTTACCAACAGATACATGTATTGATCATAATTTTAATTATATATGGAAATTTAGAAATAAAAAATCTTTTAGAAAGGCTTTTGGTGTGTTTAAATATAACTGGTAAATTAGTACATTTGAGTGCCGATTTCAGTGAACATATGCGATGTGAAGATTCACTTATTCCACAGACATTTATTCCGCATCCAGTGATGTCCATGTCCTAAAGTAAAGAAACAAAGAGACAACATCTTATACAGGCGCTGTGGGTGTTCGTGAGACAAGCATTAAAGTATTTCAAGTTTGAATTGCTTATAGGGTCCTTTCCACACTATAAAAATATCTATTTCTCCTTCTTTTGTTTTGATTATCCTCTAAAAATAAGCCTAAAAATAATACAAGTTTTGTAGACCTAAAAAGTCACTGTAAGACTGAATTCCTGTTTGCACCTATTGATATATTGCTGCACTTTTTAAATTACCTAATATATTACTAGAATTACATATGAGAAACTATATATATTATTTTTACAACTTGGTGTTTTGGACAAAGAGTTTTTATAAGCTTTTGGGAAATGCTGATAGCATGAATTATCTACAGTAGTCTAGCGCCTTCACAGAGTGTGGTTAAAACTGAGATTTCCAAACAGGAGGATGTTGAGAGAAAATGAACTTATCAATATAACCTGTCATCTCAGGTTCCTAAAGATGTTAGATATTTAACTCCCCCTGTCTCCTTTTTTTTTAAGAAAAGGGTTACCTTTTCTTTATATTATTAAAAGGGTGACTAAGGTACAGAAGTTTCACTTACATATTTAAACATCTAAGTCAGATTAGTCGCAAAAAGACAAATTTTCTGAATTTTTACCCCATGTTTATTTGTTTATGACTTTGTAAAACATTAAGAGATGGTAGCTTTGCAACTGAGTTTTTAAGTATTCTGCCTACATATATTATGTAATTTAAGCGACCCATGTGATTCTTAGGGCCATTTCCAGAAACTAAGTCAGTGAATTACAGGGGTATTGTCCAGATCCTGAAGTTAAGACACTTTGCTAGCCAGCGTCTTTCTGGGTTTCACCATCTCTCTGATGAGTTCTGATGGGGGCTTGGGAGGCACTGATTGTTTTGAGAATTGGGAGCTATAAGACACCCTTTATAATTGGTGCCAGTAAAATGTAGGGTCTTTTTCTTGTTTCATAATCGGCCCTCCCTCAAGATCTGTGGGTATTGGTGTCAGTTCATTTGCTATAAAAACTCAGACACTTCCCACTGTGGGTGGTAATGACACACCC